>JAPTYQ010000005.1:33193564-33209044 GCA_029814465.1 Ostorhinchus cyanosoma | reverse complement strand
TATATATATATAAAGCTGTGTGCAAATATTTGCTTTCCTACAGCATTAGCTATATGAGCTTTGAGCAACTTGTCAAGAGTAACAGTTTATTTTAGGATGGATCAACATTAAAGGAATCATCTTACATATTGGAAAATTGCCTTGTTTCAGTTTCTGGCCAAGAATTAGACAGTGAGCTACTGCTGGGTTTCTCTCTCTTCTATTTCTTCCAGTTTTTTTTCCTCTTTTCTATGTATGAAGCTGGAGCCATGTTAGCTTAGCAACAAAACCATATAGACATAGTAAGCCTTATGCTAACAAAATCAGCCAAGCCACACCTTTAAAGCTCACTAATTACAGTATATACACACCCTGACCAATCCCACCCTCATAGATTTCACTGAACCACCTTTAGCTTTGTTTGTCATGAAATCGACTTCCTTTCAATGAGCTTATGCAGTGTCCTAACATTTATTTCCATCATTTTAACATTGCGGAACCTACACCTGACAAACTGAAGCAACCCCACATGCTTGTACTGTAGACACTAGGCATGATGGGTAAACTCTTCATCCACCTCTCTTCTCACCCTGATGCACCCATAACTCTGGAACAGGGACAATCTGGACTCATCAGACCACATGAGCTTTTTCCATTGAAACAGTCTAACCATTACGCTCTATCAATTCTATCAAACTGATGGTTGTTTAAGAAATGAGAAGCTCCTCACTACATCATTTAGGGTAAAAGAACTTGCTACTGCTGAAAATATTGATCCCTTAAACCCCTTTTACACAGGGGTAACCATCATTGAGAGATTGTTTAGCGATGAAAAAATGGACAGCTCTGTCAACGACCTAATCAATGAGTGCCCAGCGGTCACTCACATCTCTCAGTGATCTTCACGGTCACCACAGTCTCCTCAAAGTTTTGTCTCAGTCCAAAACAGTCTCTCAACGAACGCTCAAGGAGCTTTCAACGATCTCATCGATCTCCCAATGATCTTTCAGCAATCTTTCAATGAATGGCAAATTTTTCCACCCCAAAGATAGAGATGGTTGAGAGATCAATGAGGGAATGGGTATGACTATCTTGATGACCCCCCCGCCTCATCCGACTGACCAGACAGTTTAAATTCGGGCGTCAAAGGCACAACAAACATACAAGGATCTCCCAAACATTTACACAGAAACATTTTTTCGAGGCTTAGGTGATCATTTAAAGATCGGGCCAATTTTTGATCGCTCAATAGTCACCTAACGATCTCCGTGCTGTGTAAAAGGGCCCTTATTCTATCTATTTGCTTGGTTAAAACCAGGTGGGAACTATTTTTTGCTCAGGTTGAGTATTTTGACACTACTTTAATTCCTGGACACAATGAACAAGATAAAACTCGTTCGTGCCATTTTCAGCCTGTATTAAACTTCGTTAGCGACTGCTTAGTGTTCAAGTCATCTCATCTAACTGAGCAACACAGAAGGGAACTAATTTAATTATAGTTCAAATTCAGCCTATTCGTAGCACATACACATTAGAAAATACTCTTGTCTTTTTGTATTAGCAGTTAACTAAGAGTTGAAACACAGCCAGGAAATTGGAAAAAATGTAGCAGTGTATATGCAAGTATTTTTTTCCCCACAGCGTTACTTCCCAAAGAGAGAGAGAGAAATAAAAACAACTCTTGATTATTATCACAACGTTGCTCTTTTCAAACCCCAATTAAATGTTTTATGAGAGGAGCTGAAGTTATGGACTAAAAACTGAGAACATATGGCAGCATGTGGAGCTGTTCTGTCTTTGACCTCAACTATTGGCACCAGCGATTCACATTAATATGTCAAATTAAACCAGCAGTACTGTTGACAGAGGTGCTGACAGACTTGTTGCATTGTGGTGCAATATGATGTGCTGCCTTACCAATGGATAAATGATGCTCCAATAATATTACTCTCCCCCCTAAAGCGGTTTCTCTTTCAACTGCATTAGCACTTTTAGACAATGTCCTTTTTGGTTTTGGCTTTTACATGACTGACTCAATAGTCACAACAAAACCTGGGTGTCATTTTGTTGCCTCATTTTCTTGCCTGTGTTAGCGCGGTTATCTAGTGCAGCCCAAAATGTGTCATAGTATGCATCAATGAACTTTAAGACCCCCATTGTTTCAAGGCCTTCTCTTCTCTTACAGACATTTTGAGGACATAAATTGGATTTTCATGTTACCAAACTCCTTCAAAATAAGTAAAAACTAGATTATTTTTGCTGACACGTTCAGCTTTGGCCAATATTTCCAGCTTTGGTGTGTGCTCTTTTTTGTATCAATAGGCAGACGTCCTAAAATTACTTTTCAGCATGTTATTATTGAAGTTTTCTCAGCTGAAACAAGGCTTCTGCATGTCTTCTTGACTCACCCTGACTCAACTCCGGATCTTTGGCATATGGCTAATCACAGATAGTTTCAGAGAGAGGGAAGGTTAAACATGTGATTTTTTTGCTGTCTTTCTGTAAAAGGTGACTCTTAAAAGCAATATGGCAGGTTTCCTGACTTTGATATGAAGCAATTACAGGTTTAGTGCCTTCATACTTCATCTTTTGATTTGGACAGAGAGGAGAGAGTTGCAGAAGGCTCATGCTTTTCAGATTGTATTGTTTAGCTTAATTTTGTCAATCACAAACAGCGTAACCTGCCCTGTGTGAGGTCAGAATCCATAATTGAATTTGAATGCTTTCAATTTTCTTCATTTTTTATTGCCTGCTGTCCAGTCTAGTTGAGGTAATTGTGGTTAACCCTTTATAGGGCACTCATAGAAACTCTGAAATTCAAAATATCAACCTTAGTCGGTTTATTGCATTACATAACAAGACTATATTACTTTTGTGAAATTTTATGTGTGTGTGTGTGTGTGTATATATATATATATGTATGTATGTATGTATAAAAATGACATTACAGAACAGACGTGTGTGTGTGTGTGTGTGTGTGTGTGTGTGTGTGTGTGTGTGTGTGTATAAATATTGTAATGTAGAAAATCACTGTAAAAGAAATTACTCTATTTGGTTCCTTGCCTGTATGTGGGAAATAAAAAAAAATGCAAGAAATATATGTTAAAAAAAATCCTCAAACACATGTAATGTGAAAGGAACATGTGTTTTAGAACATTAGAACATCACTTTTAGAACATTACAGCAACATCAGTGCTGATCCCTTTGAACATCATTCCTTACATTAGTACCATTTCTTCATAGTACCGAACAAAGCAGGTCCACTTACTGTTCGTGCAGAGGTGGACCTTACAGACCCTGTAGACCACACTGGACCTGAGATTGTTGACTCACTGTCCTCACTGGAACTGTTGCTGTCACTGTTTTGTAATATGTGCAGAAATGACTAAAAACAGTCACTTGCCTGATAAGGGGTTAAGCATCAGCACAGCTGATTGTTTTGTGGCGCTGGAGGACTCGCTCCAGCATGTACAAAAAATTTTGGGTCAAATCATAAACTCAGAGCATTGTGCTTGGATAATGGTTGGTCACATCATTCATCACGAGTCTGGCATTAGTCTGGCAATCAGGCATGCCAGATTTAGGCCCTTGTTAGGTCATGCTGTTTCAGTGTATCTGCAGACAATCATAGCGTCCCATTTGAACCTTTAAAAGTGGCTGAAGAACGTTGTCTGATGTAACAAAAATACATGAAAAATCGACAGAACACATCGTGCTAACAGTAAACAGGTGTGCCCTGAAATGTGTGTGGCAGACTGTACAGTGCGCTTGTGTTCGTCTCTCCTCCCCTCTGTGGGTGTTGATATGTGGGCCTCCTGTCGCTGAAGAACACTTCACAGAACTCCATCAAAGAGAAAACAGAAGAACAGAAGAGCAGAAAGGGAGAACGAAGTGAGGGAAGCATCAAAGGCCGATTCTCCCCACTGTTTCCACATGCTGCAACATCCCAGTGGTAACAGCTGACAAGCCCCTCTATAAACAGTGTGCTCAGATCCTGCCAGCAGGATGCACCCATTCAAAAGCATTTTGCTCCCTGGGCTTTGTTTATTGAAGTGCTGCCTGGACAGCAGGGCAGCATGGGGGGGAAGAGGCAGGCTGAGTTAAAACAAAAAGAAGTGTAGGGATATGAAAGGTAAGAAACACAAAATGAGGTTGACTCAGGATTTTCACCCGACTGCAGACACAAATGAATTCCCCCAAATGTCAGGGTGTTCCTTTAAATAATGCACTTTACATATGCAGTTTGGGAAGTTGTTTCCTCTCATTGGTTCCATCTTGCTTTTTATCTAAACTATCAAACATGCAGAGTAAAAACTGGTGACTCTATTTTGTCCTCACGTTGTTTGTCATGCTGTTTGATGTTGCCTGTTTGACAAAAACTTGGTAGATTTTCAGGTAAATATTTCCTATCAGCCCATATGATCTTCAGCAAGACAGAAAATGTTTTATTGTCAGAGGATATGTATTTTCCAGAAGTCTTTTTGATGAGGGTGAATATTATAACATCCTACACTTTTTCCTCACATCCTCCCTACTTCAAAGATCTATTTTCCAGTTTAGCAGAACCTTCAGTCAGTAGCCCCTTTTACACAGCACTTCTGTTACGGGAACATTTCACCTTTATTCTGGAACGACGTGGTGGGATCATTTGGTCTCACCTGTAATGCCTCTGGAGGTAGTAACAGATCTGTGATAAAGGTGGAATCATGATTCCGGAAAAGGAACACCTCTTGTTCCACAACCAAGGTGTGAGGTTTTGATGACATACAGTGGTGGAAAAAAGTTTTTGGAAACCCATGCATTTGTGATATATTGCATTAAGAATCACTCTAAAGTCTTTGATCTCTGCCAAGAATTGTTGTTCCATTCTGAAAACCCACATGCTCCCTTCTGCACGTGCTCTGTTCCATCGAGGTCTGGATGTTTCAATGAGATAAGACCTTTTGACCCGCATTCAGGGCATGACATGTAGAAACTGTCAAGCATTTAGTCTCGTTGTTTTACTTGTTATCGATAAATAAAATACATTTTTTAAAAAAAGACAAATTTGGTTTTGTCTGACTAATGCAGCCACATCCTTTGAAAAAAAAAAAAATCTGCAAATATTTCATGACATTTTAAATTTCGTGAAATTTTAAGGGTGTCCAAAAACTTTTTCCACTATTGTATTGTGTGTGCGACTTCCACGCTATGAGGGATTTAAAAATGAGCGTGGGTCGTGTGCAGTAAACAAACATATCAACACGACCAGAAAGATATCAAACTGGGAAGACACCGAGATCTGAGAGCTGCTGTCACTTTGGGCGGAGGACTCTATCCATACGAACATTTGTGGAACGGGGAAAGACGGGCCTACTCTGCAGAGGTTAGCAACACTGCTATACTCTGATGCACAAATTAGACTATACACTATACACTATACACTGTGTTGCGTCACTCCCCCCTTTGATTCCAGAACACAGGTGTAAAAGTCCAGCCTGCCTCACTTCTGTTCCTCCTTTGGCTTGGCTGTGGAAATCGGTCAGTGGTGCAAAAAAGGTGGGATCACCATCTCACCTTTTTTCCGGGATCTCCGTGTAAAAGTTGGCAAGTGTGTCGGCAGGTTTTTCTCTCAGCTCTGTTTTCATTTCTTAACCTTCTTTACTTCTTCTGTCAGGGCTTGCATGGTGTCACTCTGTTGCCTCAGGTTTTGTTGTAAAGGAAGAAGTGGATGAGCATAAGACAGGTGGAGAGTCAGGAAGAAGAAGTGAGAAGCAGAACAAACAAACAAAGGAGGGGTGTCCATTCCAAATTCCACTTCTTATTACAGGTTCTCTCTAAAAAAAAAAAAAAAAAATCCAGCCTGTAACCGTCCAGCTCTGGCGATGCTACTGTGAGTTTGTGTCCCTGTCACACTTCAAAGATCAAAACGGTGAACATGACAGAATGACACTGAGTTGAATTCCTCTCAGGTGATGACAGCGATAATCCACAGGCAGTCTGGATTCAGTCGAGCATAGTTGGAGCGACACACTGACACACACCGGCACACATTACCTGAAACACTCCCATTCGCCTCAGGCCCCGTATTGGAAAAAAAAAAAAAAAAAAAAAAGTGGGTCATGGGTGTAGACACAAGAATATACTCACAAATCTCTGCATCTACAGCTCTAATCCTCGCTGTCAGACTTTGTGACAACATGATGGACAGATAGAGGGAGGGAGTAAGTAGCGTTCAATGTTAAGTGGCAGGGTGACAGAAAAATGACAGTCGTAAGGCAACACACATATGCAGTGATGGAAAAACAATAATCACACAATCCTTTCACACTGCTTCCTGGTAGCGTCTCACCAGTACCATCTGACTCACATAAAAATGATTTTTAAAAAAACGCCATAAATCACAAGAAATTCCTCACATAAGTACAATTTAAAGGTCCAGTGTGTATGATTTATGGGAATTTAGGAGGAGAAATGGAATACAATAGCCATGATTATATTTTCAGTAGCATATAACCACCTGGACAGATGAAATGCTATGTTTTTGTTACATTAGAATGAACCGTTTACCTGTTTTTCCAGCTTGGAACAGACATCTTCTCCTTTTTTCTAATTTTAGACAGACTTCTAAAGTTAACCCATAATGACCCAGGGCTATTTTTGTGGCAGTTCAAGTGCTTTATCACCATTTATTACAATACTATATTCTGTATTTTGCTTTTTTTTTGTGTGTAAATCGAATGCTTTTCCCTATATTTAATTTACTGATCATGTAGATGTTCAAAGGTTATTATTTTACGACCAAAAAAACTGAGGAAAAACAGACTTTTTCAGCAGATACCAATGATTCAACCTTAAAAACAAGCACCTGCAACTTCTCTTGTTTGTCCAACTCCATGGGTTTTACTGGTGAATCAATGTTGGAGACGACGACAGTGTTTCCATGGTCGCTATGGAGCCTCTGAACCTCCAAATGGGTCATATCTGATGACCAAAACTGTATTTTATACCAATTATTTACATGTACTGATAGGTTTAGTAGATCAACAGTTATTAAACATTAGATCAGTAGATGATTTTGGTCTCTGGTGGCTGTTTGGGTCTTTATGGGTTAAACTTCATTGCTATCACTACTATGTTTGAATGTGGACCAGAGTTAATATCCACTTAACTAAAAAAGTACAGAACAGACAGAACATTGGCATTCACTATGAAATTTTAAGGGTTTTTTTTCATGGCCACAGTTGGGCGAGGCTGAGTTGAGGGTAGAGCAAGGAAATCTGCAACTTCACCGCTACATGTCACCGACGATTACACACTGAACCTTCTTTGGGAGGAAGTTATGATCTTGCAGAACTGTTCATATTGCTCAGAAGAATCTCAGGGTATTGTCTTTGCAAAGCCAAATTGCATGTTTTAGTTCGACTTTGTCAGTGTGTCTGTTTGTCTGACATCGGCCTGAACCCTTTGACTTTGGCGAATCCAGACATTTCCTTTAGCACTAGCATGTTGACGCGGTTGGTTTTTTTTATTGTTGTTGTTTTATTTTGTTTTTAAATTTTTGAATTCTTTGAGACAGACATAAGGTTCCCAAAAGATGAGTACACATTATAATTTCCCTCACATGCAATTCCAACTTAAAGCCAAAGCTGATCAAAACACAACAATTAAGAGGGTCTTGTTTTGTCCAGTTTTTCAAGTCAAACATCCACAGAGGAATGTGAAAAAGTGGGTTTAGCATATTCAAATTTGATATAAAACCATAAACCACAATAAGCATATGTCAGTATATCCAGAAACATGTGATTTATTGCAGCGTCCCCTTATGGTTAGGGTCCTATTATCGCCTGTTAGAACGCCCCCGCAACCAGTTTTATAGTCAGTCAGTAAATCAAATTCCAGCACAAACAACAGACTTCAAAAGCTGTAGATGCTTTGACCCCTAATCACTCTGGTGATCCCCTATTTGTTTGAATGAAATGTTTCCACATTTTTTGATGAATTGCCATAAAATTCAAAGACATCATCACCATTAACTGCAACTGCAATTTGTGGTTTCCTGTTATTTGGCAAAATCCTATTCTAAAATGCCAAACTAAAACAAAAAAATAGAAATTAGGGTTACTAAGCGACAACACTTTAATTCGTCACATGTTGGACTTTTAGTCTAAGTATCACTGTGTCTGAACCAGGAGTGTCAAAGCTTTACCAGACAAACTGTCCCATCTGGACCATGGGATGAATTTTTGAGGCACAAAAATTACACTGGAAATAGTGAAAGTCAAACTCATTTTAGTTCAGGGACCACATACAGTCTAATTTGATCTCAGGGGGATGGGATCAGTAAAATAATAGAATAATAATGTAACATAAAATAATTTAAAATCTCCAAATGTTCCTCTTTGTTGTAGTCCAAAAACCAAAACTACATGATGAAATAGTATACATTTACACACGATCCTTTCACAAAAAATGTGAATAACCTGAACAACCTAAAATTTCTTAAGAAAAATAAGTTACATTTAACAATATTCTTCTTCTTGCTAAATGGTTTGTGCCTCTGTAGATCCACTTCAATTTATAAATTTAAATTTAAAAGCTGAGGCATAATATTGTTAAAACTGCACTTTTACTTTTTTGTACTAAAAAAAAATTTGTATTTATTTTTTATAGATTATTATGCTATTATTGTTCTGGTCCAGTCCACTTGGGATCAACTCGGGCTGTACGTGGCCTCTGAAGTAAAAGGAGTTTGTCACCCCTGATCTAAACCTTAACCGTAAAGAGCCACCACATCGCCGTGGACTAAAGTCTCTTTTTCCACTTGGCAGGTTCCATTGACACCTCAAAAATTTTCAGCCAACTTATTCTGAGGATTGCTGTTGTCCTCACATAACTGCAGGCCATTTCCTGGAACCAGTAGCCAACTGGGAATGATAAAACCTTTAACAATTCCAGTAAAGCACTCGTGCTGGGAGCCACGGCTCTCTAATACCTTGTGTACTCTCCACATGGGCTGATGTGCCAGAGGCAACACCCTCATTTGTCACTCTGTCAGAAAGATGGCTGCAGCACCGGGGCTGGTGGGGATATGAAAGGAGGCTAGATCCCAGGATGGAGCAGCAGCTGAAACAATCGGTGCCTCTGTTTGAAGGATGAACATGGAAAACGCTTTGATTTATCTTCGGTCCATACATTTAAATTCACAAGATCAGAGGTCAAAACAAAGATACATGGTCAGTCTGTGAGGTCAACAGTGAAATCAAGATGAATGTCAGTTTCTAACTTGCTTCTAAATAGCCTCTGTGTCTGTGAAGTAGCATCACGTAATGCTACTGGTGAAGGTTTTTGTCAATGTAACAGTTTTCAATAATGAGATTATTGTCAGAATAGAAAAAAATCAGGAAAGGAACATTTTGAATAGTCACACACACACATACAAACACAGACACACACAACCCGTCTCTTGTTGTATCTTGTCTACCCCCTCCCATCATCTCTTCTCTTCCTGCCAAATCATTTCCACCAAATCCGTTTTGATACGACATCACAGCGCCCCACAAAGTGAAGATAATCCTTGACATTTTTATCATTCACCCCCCTTTTATTTAGTCTGCGCTCTGCCTGCCTGTCTTGTTTGCTGATAAAATCTGCCACCCGACGCAAGCCTTTTGCGGATCATACATCAAAAAGGTCCATTTCCCCCGGAGGGTGACGACGTGTCAAAATAATATTCCTGTGTGCTCCGGGTGGCAGCCTAATTTAAAAACTTCATTTGATGATTGTAGCCATTTACATGTTGTTCTAGGCCGTAATATCTGGATCCCCTCCTGTTCTTATACTACATGACAATATAATTAAGATTTAAAAAAAAGAGGGAAAGTTAATGACTAATAAGAGAAGTTCGAGCAACAGTGTATTTTTATTTTTTTACAGTTTTGGTATTATGTAGACTGGACCAAAATTCTGACATTAATCAGATTTAAAGTCAATGTATTGTGGCACTTTTTCACAGTTTTCCTATTTTATCATTTTGACCTCTATGAGGTTAACGTTTGGACAAATTTTTTTACATAATCACAATTTGGATGGAAATTGTAAGATATTATGCCAGTATTTTGACATATTTAATTAAAATGTTGGTCTCATCATTTGGATGTAGCACTGCAGTAGGTATGTCATATACACTGTCTAGTACAGTCTGATCTTTATGCAGTGTTTATACAATAATATTTAAGCTTCTCTTCAACTTAAAATACTCAGCATGTGAGTGTCCAAACAGACTACTGGTATAACAGACTGGGAAAAGTTTGCAGTGCATGAGGACATGCACTTGTAACAGGAAGCGCTGCAGGACACAAAGCCACTCAAAAAGTCTGCTGCCAAAAATTCACTCACAGCTTCAGTTATGACATTCTGACTTTGTGATTAATCTTACATGTCCTTTTCAATGTAGATAAAGTTCCTTTGTTGAAGAAAATATTATAGTTTTTGCTTGTCAGGCCACTGTTTTTTAACATTTGGGGCTTTCCTGTAATAAGGCACAAATTTTCCCCAAATGGTTCAGTGGAATGAACGGTTCTGGCCCAGCCATGGTTTTGATTTTACAGCAGTGAGCACAAACACTATAAATTTACAGTCACAAGAGAGAGTTTTTTAATAGGCACTCAACTTTGAAAAGGCCGTAACTCTCTCCGTCTTACTTTCTCTTTCTCTCTCACATGCTCCCACTGTTTGCTGAGGTAGCCGAGGCAGCTGGCAGTGCTCAGTGCTCAGTCTGACAAGGTGCTTTGAAATACCAATCACCAAGTTTATACAACAGGGAGGGCTCGTAAATGTGTCGAGCGGGGAAATATACAATGCCATACTTCAGTTTTTTCTGGTAAAGAAGGAGAGTTATGGTCTCAGCAGTGCATACACCTTACAGGTGATATAATATACGCTCAGTCTTATTCTAAAACTCATTCATCACAGATGACAGTAGAGGAAAGTGCTTTTAGTTCTCTTATCCTCGTGACAATCCCCCATAACCTCTCGCCAACACCACCCACATGTATACACAAATACACATACATGGATACATGAGACGCAGCACAGCCTGGATGTGGCCACGCTGTGAGTAATTTACAGCACCATTTGGCAGGAAGTGAGCAGAAAACTTGCACTTTTACCCACTGAATAACACCTCAAGTGTAATCTTTTTACCAGATGTGTCTCCTAGTGCAAGTTATGTGTTATCAATGCCTCTGCCAATGAGCTGAGTGGCACTCAGAGGAGGAAAATAACTGAGTCAACATCTCAGATGGATATG
The DNA here is from genome assembly GCA_029814465.1 of Ostorhinchus cyanosoma. Classification (NCBI taxonomy): domain Eukaryota; kingdom Metazoa; phylum Chordata; class Actinopteri; order Kurtiformes; family Apogonidae; genus Ostorhinchus; species Ostorhinchus cyanosoma. The sequence continues at coordinate 33,197,775 of JAPTYQ010000005.1, read as the reverse complement.
AGCATCACAGAGGCGAAGTGTGACTCAAACAGCTGGATAGAAAAAAGAACTGATAGTAATCAATATTTCCAAAATATTAAGACGGATCTGTATTTATGATTCCATGGAAAACAATGACATTATCTCAGCTTCTAAAGTTTGCTGCACATTGGAAGCTGTAGGGGAAACTGTCCTACTTCAGCAGAAATCTGAGGTCAGAGCAGAAAATATTTCACAGCATGTCAGACTGCTCTGCACATGGTGAATAATGTTCAACATGACAAAGTAATGCTTGTTCAGGTGAAAAACGGTTCCCTCCACAACTTTCTGGGGCAGCGGTAATAATATTCCATCGAGGTGCGTGTGTGTGTGTGTGTGTGTGTGTGTGTGTGTGTGTGTGTGTGTGTGTGTGTGTGTGTGAAATATGGCACTACTTCACATTCATGTATTCATCCTGGAGAGATAAATTAGACCCCAGACATTTCAATCTAACTTCCTAAATAGAGCACTTTGTCATCACAAACTAAAGGGGAGGTATGCTGGGTAATCAACAGAATAATTCATGACCCTTTACATTTTAGCTGTTGGAACATTACACAGGGTGACATGTCTACACATGATCCTCAAAATTAGGACAAACATGCCGTAAAACATTACTTTATATAATCACCGTGCACAACAGGAAGACAAAACACTGCTTTAATTTGAATTAATTCCTCATCCTCTCCAGCTCACACTGTAGCTGAACAGTAACATGAACTGCATCTTTTATCTTGATCTCACCAGTCAAATATCATGCATAAAATAAATTAGACTGCTGCAGTCGGGTGATCATTTGTTTGAAGTGACATGGCTGATAGGCGTTGATTTACTTACACAATAATGGCCTTTTAATTGAGCTCTTCCACCCTTTATAACATCAAAGCCTGACAAGTGGTTTGACAACAGCGCTTTCTCTCCCCGCGCTCTGACTGACAGGCGCAATATGGCCGCCCTCATCCCTCTCAGCTCCTTTTTTGCTGTCACAAGCTTGAAACTGGACACCTTTAGCCTAGAGGATGTACTGTATGTCAGACTGAATTTGAAATTAAAGCGGTTATCCGTTTGGAAAATGCACAAAACCTGCAGGTAGTTTGATAGTTTACGTGGCTGTACATCAGGGGGACTGTGCAACATGCACGCTTTTGGTTTGATTTATTTGTACAGACAGAAATACAAATAAAGAAAGCAATCTCATTTACCACCTTCCAGTGTTGCCATAGTCTGTTAAACCACAAGTCAAGTGTTATGACAGACTTTGTCTGCTGTGCTGGCATGTCTTTAGGGAGAGCAATGGAGGCGTGTGGTGTGTGCAGAGCGATGACAGATGTGGGACGAACGTTGAAATGCATCTCTCGCTCTATAATGGTGTGTTTTGGGGTGAAATGGCTGCTGCTGACCGGTGATTATGTGGCTGTATGCATGCAGGAACACAGCCTATGTTAGGTGTAGCTCACATTTGGGTTTCTAAATGGTGCGTGGATTCGTTCTTGACATTTATGAATGAGGGTTGTGCCGAGGGTTAAGTAAATAAAGCCATCAAAGTGGGGATCATGTGAGGAACAAAGTGTCGCCTTTGCTGCTTCCTCTCGCCCTCTTTCATTTTCATCTCCCTGTTGCTCTGTTTAAATAACCCACAGGGTTTTCTATCAAAGTAACTTATTGAACAGGGTGCGATCGATGGGTGACATGGATCCCAGTCCAGCACTCTGTAACAGCTAACTGCTTCTTCTTTGATTTTATAGACAGCTTGAGGATTAATGGGGATCCAGTATGAGAGCAATTGACTCCTGTGTTGCCCTCTTTTTCACTACTGACATCTGTGTGAAATGACTCCAAGAGGACACATTTAACACTAAAAGACTATCATTACACCAACTGTGTGGTGTCACATGTATTGCTTTATTTGAATGGGAGCCTATGGTGAAATAAAGGAACACGTTACCATATCTTAACGGCAACATATTCCCTGAATTAGTTTTGCAGCTCTGCATTTGTCTGTCTATTTAAAAGGGTGCTGATTATGCAACAAAAAGGCAGAATGAAGGGATGGTTATTAAATCCATATCATGAACCGAAATGTAATTTGGGGTATTTAATCTGCTGTCAAAAAAAACCAACAAAAAAAAGACAACAAAAACAGGTGGGTTAATAATAAAACCAATAGGCCATTCACTCCCTCTTTACTCACCATCATATTATTGTAAGTAGGTGGTGGAGGAGTAGAGCAAGAACCCATTGTATAAATCATAATACCTTCCCTGTAAACACTGATTTTTGGACACGTTTCCTGCCTGAATATGTCAAAATGTGTGTATTTGAAGATATTTGAGCTCTGACGTTGCATCTTGTGGAATTTCAGGGTTCTTCTGAAATGTTCTACTGAAGGATATTAGTTCTATTTTATAGATAAAGATGTACCTTTACATTAAATAAATCACACCCACTATAATACAGCAAGACGGACAAGATTTTGTAGCATAAACCCTGATGGATATCTGTTTCCAGCTGACAAATGTGATAAACTTGCCCTCCGCTTTGCATCTGCTGAAGTGTTTGGAACAGAATAAAGATCAATGGTAAATTATTGCCTTGCTACTGTGCAGACTGAGGGCTACAGGGAGCAATGGAAAGGTTTGTTTAGCGCCTCAAGGGCTGTGCAGTCACAATCAATTTCCCTGCAACAGTCAAAAAAAGGTCCACAAGATCGCTCAAATGCCCTGAAAAATAAAACAGAGAGCAAATACACATTATATATGAATCTGTACACAACTAACCCAAGGAGAAAAAAAAATGGAATCAGATCTGATTTTACAATCAAAGGTGACAATTTTAATGAAAGCTTTTTAAGAGTAAAACACTTAAATACTATTGTACCCAAGCCCCCATTTTTTTTTATTTATTTTTTTTATTTCAGAGTACACAGTAGCCAGCAGGCAGTTCCGAGTTTCTGGAATAAGATCATCCACAAAAAGCCAAATATAGAGGAGTGTGAAAAACATCTTTGATGTCAGATGAAATTTCACTGAACAGCATAGTACAATCTGATTGCAGCCTGGCGTCCTCTGGCAGCCTGATCTCTGTGGATCGTTCCACCCACAGGACATGTAAAATGCATCTGTGCCACTGAGAGCGTGTGTGTTCAAAAGAGCTGGAAAAATGATGGACTGAAAGATGATTTAAATATTTGAGGGAAAAATCAATTGGCATGTGAGACAGAGTGAATAATTAAAGTGGAGGCATGTGTTGTATGTACATTAACTGACTGATGCTCCGCTGGTGGCCGGCTGTGGCTTTAACAGGTTTATGTTTACCAGTGCTTCGTCATTAGATTTAAGTTATTGAAATTCATTAATTTTCACATAGATTTCTTTTTTTATTATTTTTTTATTTCATCACAAACAATAGTGAAGCACCAAAAGTTAAGTTCACCTCCAGCGTGTTCACCTCCACAGGGTTATAAGTGCCTCCTCACAGAGAAACATAAATAGACTCTGCTTGTTTGTACAGAACAAAAACCATTTGTGATGAGCTGCTATTGCAGTGGGAGTCCTAAGAACTGTTTCTTTCACATTAGCTCCCATTGTTTAGTTTTTTTTTCTCATGTTGCTGCTTTGATTATGTTTTTAAGATAAGGCTACAAGAGGAAACGTGCCTTGAATTAACAGGAACAGGAAACAGTAATCACTCACAGATGCAGTGTCACAGCTTGTTAATGACCAACTTCAAGGCAAGTCCTGAGTAGTTATGAAGAAGAGCGCCATTGTTGAAAAAGGCCTCTTTTTCAGGGTTTGAACCTGGCTGGCTTGTCTTCAGTCCTCCCTTCTTTTGTCCTGGTCTTTCCTCTCTCCTCCCACAGACTTTTCTCCTGCTCATGTTCTCCATCCTGAAAACATCACCAGAAAAACACCTGCACACTGAGTCACTTTGCAAAACCTCTATGTATTCTTGTTGTGAGTGGGTTAGTAAAAGTTATCCAACTCTGGTCTGGACTATATGTCCTGTGGTCAAGAATAAACAGGGTATTAATTATAAAAGGCTTAATCTTCTTGATTAAGGTATATTAGACCATACATTTATGTTTGTTTACATGTTCCAAGCAATAACTGGCATTTTCCAAAGTGAAGTGTGCAACATTAGCTATTAACTTAAAAATACATCTGGCTAATGTCAACAAATGTGCACTTTCCAGC
>JAPTYQ010000005.1:33173214-33193464 GCA_029814465.1 Ostorhinchus cyanosoma | reverse complement strand
GCACATGCACATGATACTTTTGCATATTTATGTTTATGTGCTTTGTAAATCTACTGTTTCAACCCTTAATAAAGCAAACCAGTCGTCCTGTTGTGGTTGTGTCCTCCTAAAGCCATACAAGTCGTGTCTCCTCTACAGCGGTGCAGGCTCTGACCTTGTTTCCTGATGAGATGCTACTCTCTCTCTCTACTCCTTATCACAAATGAGACATTGATGGATTGCTGTGAATGGCTGCTCTGCTGTTTAGGGCACGAGGTTAAGACGACAGTTACTTTATACAAATGTCTTTTGTTGTTGTGAAACAGTGATGTAATACTGTTTGCAGGTCATAAACAAGGTCTGTGGTGGTCGTAAAGAGGATATTTTTTTTTATTTATCAATTAACTGTATAGAGAAACTGCTGTTTTTTTGCGTGTCATGAAAAAAACATATTTATATACATAGAATTAATTTTGTTGTCTTTATTTATGTTTATGTGTGAAGTGCTGCTTTGGAAGATTAAGGCAAACCCTGTGAGAAATGTGCAAATATCCATCAGCTAATGCACATTATGCAGCCTTTTGCCCACAGGTTATGAGGGATTAGGAATGATTTCGCACTCAATTGAGGCGGCAAAGGATTCAGAGTACAAAGCCCTTCAGACTCAGACTATTTTGGGCTGCTTCTAATAGTTCTTGTCAGCCGTAATTTTTAAGTACTTTAACCAATTCATTGTATAATTAGGTTAACAAAATTAGCTCATTGCAAAGTCAGTCAGCAGGCGGTAATGCAATAAAGTTATTAACATTCCAGATTTATAGAGCCATTAATATAGAGACGATCTGTCTTTATCACATTTGTCTTCACTGGTGAAAATGGCATAAATTAATAAAAGAAGAAAGGCTTTAGTGTGACATGTTCTGTATACTTTTTAGATTTTTGTTGTTCTTTATGTCGAGCAAAATGTAAAACCTTAATTATCTGTCACTCCACCTGTCAAAACTGAGAACATGAAGGTTTAGGTTAAAAGTTTACAAGAAAATAAAGACATTGTGTGTCATATTTTAAAAATGTGGGATGTCTTGCAAACTGGTGAAGTTCAGATGCTTTAGAATTAGAAATTTTGCAAATATGTGACCCATCTGGTTTGTGCATCTGTCAGCTACAGGGCCTCTGTGACATTTTCATTTGCTGTGTGTTGTGTCAGAGAATTGGGAACAGATTGCACAAATTATAGACATAATGTATGAATGAGAGCTTAATAAAACTAGTGTCTATTAGTCTGAGGAGGAAAACCTGGAGCAAACAGGGTATAAAGACATCCCCTTCATCAGGATCAAATCAAAATTTACAAACTGAACTAGTGATTAAACAGAGTGAAATTCATCCCTAAATGACTACCATCGCATTAAAATGAACAACATAACATTTGGAAACTATTTTAAGAGGGAAACTTGTAAAAATCCCCTAGAACAACATCCCATTTCAGAGCCCCAGTGACCCTTTGTGTGCTCTCATCTGCTTTTTGACAACAGAGTGAAGGATGACTCATGTGACCAAACGACATATTTCCATTGTTCCCAACTTTGCTCTAAACACCATTGGACTCACAAAAGTTGATTCATTTTTATAAGGATTTTATACACTGCACCAAAGTATAAAGTTTCTCAGCTCTGTTTCATTGGCTGAAAATTATATGATTCCATGTTTGAGCAAAGTTCAGTTTCCACATATTTATGATTGTTTGGCTTCCTTTTCGACTAACCTTTAGGTTTAAAATAAGCCCATTCTTCATGGTTATACTTAATGTTTACCATAAAGTGTACTCTGACCAACTTGATGATTCAGTGTGCATAGTTTGTGGTCAGTGAAATTTAGCTGTTGCTCATTTTTTTGGCTGGTGCAATGAATAGCACCACTGTCATAAAGTTTAGCAGTTGGTGTACGCGTTGCTTGGATGGATCACTTATGTGTAGGGATTTAAGCAGCCCTCTATCTAAAACATTTATTGATCTAAAATGTTTATTAACTTTTCAACCATTAATCTTATCAGTACACTCTAATAATTCAGGATTCTCAGCTTTTCATTGTCATCAGATATGACCCATGTGAACATTCAGAGGCTTTGTAGTAAAAGTGGAAACACTATCATCTTCTGCAACATCGATTCACCAATAAAAGCCATGTATTTTGAAAATTATCACTGGCTATTCAACTAGAACATTCAGAATAAGGCAATTTTATAGATAATTATTAATATTACTGTCCCTTAGGGACTGTTATGCACATTCTGTGTGCTTTTCATTCACATTTTATGATCATTTTAGCTATAAATAAAGTAGTGAATTTTTGCTTGGTTGTTTATTTTTATTAGATCTTGTGATTTTTAGCTCAGCTCTTACTGTATGTCTAAAATACACAGCATAATCAGAAGTCCAGAGGATAGTGTTAAGCACAACATATGTGCCACTGAAAACCATTTGAATAAATGCTCACATTATGATCACATTTTTGTGTTTATGAGTGCAAATATTTGACACTGCAAAAAAAAAATTATAACGCAAAAAATGTTGCTGCTAATCACTGACATATGACAGTCTGTAATAATTCAACACAAAAAAAAATTCTTTGAAAATTTTTTTTTTCAATTTTTTCTTTTCTTTTGTCTCATCTGCAAAAATGGTGACATTGGGACAGATGCCTGGAAATTAAAGGGTTTTGTGTGTATATATATATATATATATATATATATAAACCTGTTCTACAAGTAAAATGCCTCTAGAAGAAAAGTAGTGTAACTTTACCAAATTTGATTCATTAATAAATAAAAACTAAATTAAAAATCCTGGTTGCCCATCAAGACCCAAAGCTCCAATGAACAAAACCATCTACTGATATAACTGTTTCATAAGTGCTGATCCACTAATCTTATCAATACATGTAAATAATTGGTGTAAAATACAGTGTGTCATCTTTTCATGGTCATCAGCTATGATTTGAACGTTCAGAGGCTCCGTAGTGAACGTGGAAACACCGTCATCTTCTACAACATTGATTCACTAATAAAACTCACTTAGTTTGATAAATGACAACAGATAGACACGCCTTGTTTTTACGTTCAGTTACTGAAAAAGTCACTTTTTCTTCTGTTTTCCCTGTTTCTGATATAATAACCTTCAACTTCAATCTCAGCTTTTATGAATAGCTACATGATTAGTAAAGTAAAAATAGGAAAATACCTAATTTTCACTGGAAAAATGCAAAATATAAAGGATAATATTACAATAAATGGTGATAAATGACTTAAGAAAGGTTCAATACAGAGGAAAAATTCAGTTGGGAACTGACACAAAAATCACATTGGGTGTTTTTTGGACTTTCGTGTGCTTATCTATTGTTTTTAGTGTATTTTCTTTTGATTATTTCATTGTTTTTACAATTATGTGCAATGCTTTGGAAACGTTCTTGTTATTTTAATGTGTTCCATAAATAAAGTGGATTGGATTGGACTTATGGGGTAAAGTTTGTAAAACTTAGTACATTTTATCTCTGAGGCAGATAAGTTCTTAAAAATTCTACACCAATGAAACTAATATTTGATATCAATACTTAGGTCATGTATAGGTGAAGAAAACTCAGTGAGAGGAGGATGTAACCTAATATTGATGTTTGTTTTGCTTTAGAGCTTACCTTTAAAAGCAAAGTTTTTCATTATTATTATTATTATTATTATTATTATTATTATGCTGATGGGGGTGTGGCGTGGTGTGCTGACGTGACTCCGCCTCACGCACGTCACCCCGCCCCCTCCTCTGGCCACCCAGCGGACAGCGGCTGCTCTACTTTGAAGTCCGCCTGTTGTGATCAGTGAGCCGCAGAGGTCCGGAGCGGGCACACACACACACGGATTTTCTCAGTCCACTTGGAAACTATAAAGTGCTCTCCGTCGTCTTTTCCCGTCTCTTTTGTTTCAACAGACTACAGCCGAGTGACACAGTAAACTCCTACCGCCGTGGAACCATTGTGAGTCGTGTTTGTGTGAGATTAAAAACTGGAGCCGGAGCCGTTGGAAAAGAAGATGCTTCAAACCAAATAACGCACCGGACTGAGAGCTCTGGCTTCTCTGCCCCCCGGGGACATTTAGGGACGTCGAGCTGTGTTTGTTACCGGTACATATTCATGGATTACAATACGATTTGAAGTCGAAATGCGTCATCTTTAAACACTGTCCGGACTAAAATAAGGCACATCCCAAAGCGCGGCGCCCACTCTCCAATGAAAGATTTTCCTTCTGTGACAGCTACGGATCGAATAAGTGAGCGGAACCAGAAAACTGAGAGCAGTGACAGGAAAAACTCTCGTCCCCCTGCTGTAGTCTCTCTGTTGACCCCTCTGGACCCCATTCGACAGGCTAAGAGACTTCCAATCCGAGTTATCAAGATGTTGACTGCGCACACTGGACACTTGCTACACCCGGAGTATTTACAGCCTTTGACGTCCGCACCCGTGAGCATTGAGGTATGTGCACTGTTTAACACCAAGATAGACTTTTAATATACTTTCAAACACCGATGCCTTTTCGCACAATACTTTGCACACTATCCCCTTTGTCGTGTTTTCATCCCAGAGTAGTGTTTTGTAATGACACAGCAGTGTAGTGAACATGTTAAAATGGCTTTGAAGGGGCTTTACTTCCACGCGCTGAGAAATAAAGTGTGTGAATTCCATTGTTGTGCTGTAACACACACTAACCCACAAGTAGCCTTTTTAACTTTAACGCACAGAGCCATGCATAGAATAATGTTCCACAAATTATGTACATATATTTTAATAGCCTTATGAGCTGACTATGTTAAGTAAATAAGATGGGAATGTTAATAGTTTATGGTTGTGGTTAATTACAGTTCACAACATGTTTCATACCATAGCTGAAATGTTCTGTGTGTGATTAAAATTCACCGAGCTGATCAGAATGTATTTTTTATTGTAGCTGGATGCCAAGAAGAGTCCATTAGCCCTGTTGGCACAGACCTGTTCTCAGATTGGTAAATCAGACCCTCCGTCCTCCAAGCTGGGCTCCTCCTGCAGCCAGGGGGACAAGGAGCCCAGCAGCCGCTCATCCGTCTCCAGCCTGAAGCTCGGAGAGCACCGCCCCTCCCTGGACGACAAATCCAGCTTCAAGCCCTATAACAAAGGCACTGGAGAGTGTCGCAGAGACACCAGTAGCAGCTCTAACGGCAGCTCAGACAAAGTCGGGTTCAGGGTGCCCACCAGCAGCGTTACCACCAATGGTAATTCGACCAATGGCCAGCCGTCATATCCGCCCCATGCTCACTCACCCAGCTCTAGAGTCAGCAGCGGCACCCCACCAGGACACACACAGCAGCAGCAGCAGCCGTCTCACAAACAAAGCCAGTCACCTGGTGGACAGCCCACGTCACACCCCCACAGTCAGAACGGAGAGACTGTACATGAGCAGGGCAGCCCTAGCAGCACAAACAGCAGCAGTACTAGTCATCTCAAGAAAGATACTGAGGTAAACAAGGCCACCTCGGACAGCCCGCACCTTGCAAACTCCAGCCATGTTCGAGCTAGCACAAACTGCAGTAACGGCAGCTCTGAGAGCACTTCCAACCACGAGGGAGGTAAATCTGAGCCTGCTCAGCCGAACCTGGGCCCTGGACATATTACACCCATCTCTCCCTACAAGACGAGCCAGCCTCTGTTTCCCCTGCCTTCTTCCAACATGGGCTATCATGGATCTGTAGTGGGGGCCTATGCAGGCTACCCATCCCAGTTTGTTCCAGGGTTGGACCCTACCAAGTCCAGCCTCAGCGTGGGAAGCATGGCGGTTCCTGGAAAGCACCCGAGCTCCAGCCCACTTACAGGGGCCTCCCCTCCGTCCTTCATGCAGGGTTTATGTCGGGACCCCTACTGTTTAAGCTATCCAAGTGTGTCCCACCTTGGTGGAAGCAACTGCAACTCCTGCATCCATGACCCTTCCTCCACCCTCAAATCGAGCTTCCCATTGGTGTATCCCTCCCACCCACTCCACTCCCTTCACCCTAGCTCTTTGTCATCCAGTGTGACGTCCTCCCTCTCACACCCGCTCTATACATATGGCTTCATGCTGCCCAATGACCCCCTGCCTCACGCATGTAACTGGGTTTCAGCCGGAGGGCCGTGCGACAAGCGCTTTGCCACCTCAGATGAGCTGCTGGCTCACCTCCGCACACACACGGCTCTGCCTGTGGGAATGGACAGTAAGCTGCTCTCGGTTTCCTCCTCTGGACCTGCCTCCTGTCACCTTCACCTCCCCCACCAGAGCAGCCCCGGCTCTATGCCCAGCTCACTCTCTCTCAGGGCTCCCCCTAGCCTGGGTCTGGCTCGTTACCATCCTTACAGTAAGGTCCATCTGCCTCCTGGTCCCTCTTCCATTTCTCTGCACTCTCTCCCCACCACTGGTCCGTACTACCCCCATTATGCTCTCTACAGTCAAAGACTTGGATCTGCCTCGGCTCTAGGCTACCAGTGATGACACCATCCACTTATGTTTTAAGTTAGTACTTACAAACAGCAAGTTGCTGCTTTCCCCGAGTCAAGACTGCATTCTAGCGGAGCTAGGATTAGAGCTGGAGTCCTGGATTTTGACTTGAAAGCTCCTTCACACATCCTTTATACATTAAATAACATATATGGAGTTTCTATTCAGGCTGAGGTCCACTCTTAAAGATCAGAGGACACATGGCTCTTGCATGTCAGCACATTGCTCGGATACTTTTGCAACAGACATGACTTCCCCTTGGTGACTTCTGACACCCCACAGGCTTGGCAAATTGATGGTTGGATGCAGTGTAATAGCTCTTGGATGTTCAGGGTTTCATGCTGCAAGTGGTGATTTAGTGCAGAAAAATGTAGTGCGGCAGGGATGGCAATAAGCTTTGGCCCTGTGTGCTGAAGTAAGTCTGTCCACAGCCGCTTTTCCCCTGCGAGACATGCATGTAAGCTTGACACAGCATACACACTTACTGTTTATTCAGCCCCATGCTTTGTGATGATTTATGTTTTGTTTATTCCTACTGAGAAGTTGTATTTATTTTATACCGGGAATCTGACTTTCATGTTTACCCTATAAATCTGCTTTCATTTTACAGATCTGTGGAAAGACAGATGACAGGTGTTGAATATGTTGTGTCTTAACGCTTTTTGAATGAATGTTAAAATCACATCTCTCTCTCTCTCTGAACTCCTCAGAGTTTTGACTTTTTATTGTCACAGCAAATCAATAAAACTGAGATGTGATATTTTTTGTAAAATTGGAACACCATGTGGTGCTATCCAGTGAAATGGGAGGTCATATTTTGTTAAATAAATCACATTGAAGATTTATTTCCTGTTGTCCTCATTTTGTGTGATTTTGTTTTTGTATTTTTTGTGATGTATCTTATTAGCTCAATGACATGAAAGATAGAAAGTGGCTTCCTTTAATTTCATGTTCATTTTATTTTTAACTAAACCTTTAATGTATGTGGTTATTGCACATTTTCTCTTTTTAAGTATAAAACAGTCTGGTTCACTCAGAAGTCATTTTACAAAAGCTCTCTAAAAATAGGATCGTGTTCCAAAATCAGGCCAATATTTTATGAACATTTACACTCTTACAGGTCTCTAAAGAGGTAACGTGAAAGGTCATTGTCGGTTGTCAGTAGTCTATGCATTTCATCTAAGTGGTTTTGTACCGCTTTCTATTTTCGCTGCTATACAATCACATGATTGATGACTATGGGTGTGCTTTACTCCTACTAATTTTTCCGTTGTGTTGACAGTGACTTGTGAGGAGACCACAGGCCTCCAGCTCACATTCTTCCATACCTCCATTCTGCTGCAAATGCATTCTTAAGTTAAAGCCGTAGCTTCTTTATTTGAAATGTTTTCCTTCTGTGTTGTGGCATGTGTTATCAAAGCAGCGACATCATTGGCCGCTGAGGTAGTATAGAAATGTCAAGACTGTCAGGATGTAATTTATCCATTCTGTTGGATCCTGATAAGCATCAGGCAGCCAAAGAACTGCTTCCAGTGTGTGTTCAAGATGGGGTCCTGACAGTCGCTCAAGTTACCGAGGCTGCGGCATGATTGGCAGCGGTAATATGCCATTTCCTAGCAACATGACACTCTGACACCCTTGGTGAAGTATAGATGACCCACACTGGTCACTCACAACTCTGACAAGGGACCCACAGGGGTCAAAACAGCCTGTCCTTGTTGTAACAAGAGAAAGCGCTCCTGTTTCAGTGGTCTGAGACGCTGTTATGGGGCGCCGGAGTTCGGCAGGAGGGCATGAGATACTGTACTGTAGGCCCACTCTGGAGGTTTCACATTGCCCGATATGGCCCAGAAAACACAGAAGCACTTAGTTTATTAAGTCTTGAAATGAGTGGCTGCTGATGCTGCAGTGTAGGAGATGGTGCAATGAAATCATCAGAACTTCCCAGTCATAGTTTGGTTCCTGGAGTCTGAATTTAACGTCTCAGTCGAGTGTGTTTATTGTAATATAGCAGAGATATTGTTGGATTGGGATGCCACCTATTGGTAGCTAATAAAGTTTTTTTTTGTGATATTTAAGGACTGTGTGAAAATCTAGGAGTGCACACTGTCCCTTTGAAGATAATATCTTTGTATCATCAACTGACACTTTTATACAAGACGCTGATGCACCATTCATGCCACTTCTTTTATGTTTTCTTACACTAATGAAGAATTTGGGCCATTGTTTGCTGCTTAAGGGCAAATTCCAGCCCGTCCCTGCCACATTTCCCCAGTCGAGCAGAGGTTTTGAACTTCTCTAATAACATGGTTACAACAGACATTTTTAGCTCTAAAGGCATGCATAGAAAACTGATTTTTTTTTCTGTGATATATAAAAAGTCCCGTATTGTTCTTGGAGGAGAGGGTTCTCTGCCTGGTTGGTCTGAGTGAGTCTTTGGTCCAGTTTGACAGCCCAAGTGATTAATGATGACAGACTGTGGAGCTGCTCCTTCATTACGCGACAAGCTTTAACCTCTCTACCAGCCCAAACCTTTGCAAAGACGCCAAAAGAAAAGAGAGAGGAAGGGAGGAACTGAGTGAAGTACGAGACAGAAAAAGTTAGTAAAAGCCTTTTTAGTGTCACGCAGGCATGGACTGAAAATATATCGATGATAATCACTCATTGTCTGGTTTCGGGCCTAAAACCAGATTACTCTGCATTTTCAGACATTTTGTTTTTCCTTCAGAGATAGTGAGGTTTCTTGTCTTTAAAATCATTCAGCTTAGGACACAAATTATGCACATCTGCCTTGATGCTTCTTCTGAATTGTCTGTGAGTTACAGATCGCACAATGCTTCCCAGAAATGGACTCCTCTGCTTTCATTTTGCCTTCCTTCCAACTTTATCACTTCATCCATCATCCTACCATGAGCGCTTTTCAAGTGGTCCAAAAATAAAGAGGACACAGATGTCAGCTATGCTATACTGATGTTTCTAAACCGCCATAAACCCATCACTTAAATCCACCCACAGACTGGGAGAAATGTTGAAAATACACTTTTCTCACTTACAGAAAAACACTCCACAAAACCACTGTCAAACCAGGCTACACACAATATGTTGATCTACTACAGTGTTCTGTGTTAAATTACCCACATCCAATAATAAATCAGCCTACACTTGAGCAGGTATTTTTATTTCTAAAAAGGGAACTACTCAGATCTGTCCCACCTTTCTTTCCTCATACTTCAGGCCTGTCTGTTGCTGGAAAAAAAAAAAAGTCGACATCAGGAGTTCAGTGGTGTACAAGAGGGCAAACGCAATTATGGTTTCTCTACTAATGTGCATGGCCCCAGCTTGTTTTGATTTGGCTGTACTCTGAGGGCTCCGAGCTCAGTTGTCAGCTCTCATGCATCACAGACCTGGTGCTTAACGGAAAAACGTGCTTTGGCAGCGACCAGCAGAGGCCTGGAGGCCAGCGGGTGCTAGCGGGTTAGCCACACGTGGGGGTGACACCATCCTCTGCCTTCCGCATCTGGATCTCCACCATCTCACTCTTCCATTCCTTATGGTGTTTTTCACCCTCTTCGTGAACGTAACCCGCTGTAAATTGGCCAGCGTGACCTCGAGCAGACGCCACGCCACAGACTTGGGAGGTCAGAGAGAGGTTCCAAAATACACACACATGGATGGCAGGAATAAGAAAGAGAGTACAAAGCAAAATGAGAAAGAGATGCTTGCATGGAAACAAGCAGACATGATTACTCAAATACAGTCATTAAGGAGGAAATGTTGTTTTTCAGTCTGTCAGGATGATTAATGAGGGAGAGCAAATCCACTCAAATGCTGTTGTTTAGTCTTTGCAGCAGACCTGATCTCTGCCACTGACTTAGAACAGACAGGATGTGTGAGTGTGTGTGTAAAATCAGTAAAAACAACACTGAAAGCTAAAAGGAGTTGGAGAAGTAACATGGTATTAGCAATTTAGAAGGTAGACTTTTCACTGAATTGCAGTTCACTGTGCGTCATCCTAATGATTAATTACTTTTATTAATAATAGTATTTAAAGAGGCCTGAGGAATCAGTTTTGTGTCGCTTTTTTACTTCTTTTTTTTTTTTTTTTAATTTAGGTGAAAGTTTTCCTGTCATCTTTTTTTCTGGTTTTCTTCACATCCACCTCATTTGTTGTAAAGCGTTTTATAGTGCAATAGATCACCTGATGTGAGTGTCAACACATTCTACAAAATTAGCCCTCTTTGTAGATTTTCCAGCCCACGCTATGCCAAAAACCTTCAGAAACTCCAGATGTTCCCCAAATCACGCTGGAAGGCTGATAAGGAATCGGCTTTCAACAGATGTCTTGTGCTTGGACTCGGTGATTTAGTAGCTGTGAATGATGAAACAGTGTTTCAGTGTCTCACAGCCTGACTGGCTTTTATCATTATGCAAGCAGCTGTGAGTCTGGCTGACGTCATGTCAGCGGATGGGAACAAGAATGAGATGGCACACTGCAGTTTTTAACATTTTTGTGTCTTTATGAATTTGATGTTTTATGACATGAAGCAGACATCTGTTTGCTGAAACATGCGTGAAATCACGTGAAAGTGGAATTCAAGCATAAATGAATTATAGCTGCAACTGAGCATAATCTTTTTTCTTGACATTTGGAATAACTGTGTAGCTTCACCTAGTATTTTCCACAGTATTTTAATCTGTCAAATGTCCATGCAATGACAGTGAGATAGTTGAAAATGTTCAGATATAAATCTGAGTAAACCTTACATCATGACTCTTTTATAGACCTATTATTTTCATTTGAATGCATTTGCCTGTCAGTTAATATACAGTTGTGTTCAAAGGTTTTCGGTCACCATTAGCGTTATAATGATCATGCATATGCAATTGTCAGTTTCTCTATTATGATTCAACCATGATATTTGAGAAATATGTCCAGCAATAAAAGTTTCATCCTCTACAAACTACAGGCTAAATGGTTTCTACAGGCTAAAAAAGTCTTTAAATCTCTCTTTGCACTTAATACATTGTAACTCTTTTGTTCAGACAATATGAGATTTATTGCCTCACACCAGTTTTAATTCAACACATGTCCCACATTTGTTTTTCTTTTGGCTTTCTCCATAGGAAAATAGGTCATATGTCCCAATAAATACTGACTTAAGCCCTTGGAAGCCACTAGGTCTGATTTCATATGTGCATTTCATAATATACACATATATCCTATATTTTGTCATTGCATCCTAACAAAACAGACTGAGAAAAATATTATGTACTCACATTACAACCTTGCAAAAACAACAAAAACTAAAGTGGCCTATGTAGTGTTAAAATGGAAAAAGACAGATCTTAAGTTATGAAGTTATTGAATTCATTGTGACAGATTATGAAAACAGCAAAAGCTTCCATTTGAGAGGCTGGAACCACAGAACAGTTGGTACTTTTGTATTAAAAAAATTTGTCAAAATGGGTTGATCCAAAAACATCCAAGACTTAAACCTTAACCTTACTCATAACCTGTTTTTACCCCACGCCCTGAACAAAGCCCAGTTGTATTTTCAGCATAATCTGTGAGGAATCGACAGTGAAAACACACTTTAAGTGGTAAAACCAGTTAGTGTGAGGGGTGTTGCGGTTGGTCAGGAGGAGGAGGAGTGTCTGACAGCACGAATGACTGACAGAAACAGTGAGGGAGTTGGACAGATGAGAGCCACAGGCGCTGGGAGCGGGGAGGTATGAGGGTCAGCACATCGCCTGTGCACTGAGTGTGGCCCGGCAGCTGTATGCATAGGGGAGCCTTGGCCTCCTGCTCTGCATGTCAGGGGCCATGATTAATGACCTGCAGGCCTTGCTCTTTTACCCCACACCCCACAGAAGTCACTAGCGCCGCTGCTCATCTAGCTAATGGACACAGCCAAGGACAGACATGCGCTGGAGACCTGGGTTACCAGTGCACATACATGTATGCAGGCAGACATGAAATGAAAGCAATTTTCCTCTTACAAAATACCACAAAACCTTTTCCAGGCTCTATGTAATTTCAGGGCAACAGCGATGATTTCTTAGATTACTGTGTGTACATGCTGTGTGTGCACGCCTGTGTGCCTGTGCAGTGTCGAGGCTGAGAGGGTGCCCGTGCCTGTGTACTGGTTCCCAGCTTGTCAGGCAGCTGTCGAGGAGTGATTTATGACCACTAGACTCCAACCTGTCTTCACTGCCAGTTCAGTATTGTTACAACTGACAGCTAATGAGGCCAGACATGCTTTCAAGCAGAGCACTTAACAGGACTTCAATCTTCCCCCGTCACAAGTACCATTTTTGCGCTGTCTCTGCCTCTCTCTCTCTCTCTCTCTCTCTCTCTCTCTCTCTCTCTCTCTCTCTCTCTCTCGCTCTCTCTCTCACAGCAGCCTCTTTTCTCTATGCCTTCCTTGTTCTCTGTCTTTCTGTGGTGGAATATCTGACAGGCCCTGAAAAGGCTTCTGCCTACAGAAAGGGATTTCTCAGAAGGCAAAGGCAGCAGAAAGAGTTCCACTATTGCAGTCACAGACTGGATGTGGACACATCATTAGCCGATGCTTCATTTACTCTAATCATTTGCTCTTTTGTGGCAAAACGGCCTTTTACTTGAAGTGTGAGACAAGCTTGGCATCGATATAGATATGATGGTTGTCAGTGTCAAAAAAAAAGGAATTTCACCCTAGAGGAACTTGTTTATTTGCTTGAGTGCATTTCATTTCAATTGACACGCATCTATCATTTTTATTTTAGTGCAACAATAAAGTGCAACAGAGGAGTGATCCAGTAAAAACACCAAACTCAATGTCTCCCAGCTCCCGTTCTCAGCGGATAAGCAGGCTCCATAAAATCACTAACAGAGTCTCTGGCAACTTTCCCACCTTTAACCCTAGTTTCTTGTCAGCCATGATTAATGGCAGACCAACCAGCTATAGCTTGCACTGCTGGCTGTGCTATTGTCTCCAGGAAACTTAATGAACTCTGACAAGTCTTTTGCCCCCTGCACTGACATTTTCATTAAATGCTGCAACAGCGTCTTCTGCAGGTAGAAGAAAGAAACTAGAGATAACAACAGTTGGGTGTCTGTCTACTGTGCTGTATCTGCTGTTTAATGAAATATATTCATAAACATTTTCAGCTTTAGCCTTTTGGGGCAGACTTGAAACAATGTAGTTTGGTGGGTTTTTTTCTCTTTTTTTTTTCCCTAAATCTTTCCTCTAGCGATAAGACTCGTCTATGTTTTCCAGAAAAGTTAAGTCTGAACTCTGCTTGGTTTGCCCGTACTTTATCAGAATCAGAGTCTGAAATACTTTAATAATCCCTGGGGGAAATTTGTGCATTACAGTTACTCCAACACAGTTAAAGTACAGAAAGAAAGCAACTCAAGAACAGTAAGCAATAATAAATGCTATGCAGTTATGCATTGAAATGTACAAGGGAGTTACAATATTCCTGTTAGAATCTGTCATTCTATTGAAAATACAAATATGCAAAAATGACACTTGTTATAGACCTTTATAGATCTGAAAAATTTAGCCCAAATTAAAAATATAATCCCTGAATGGATTATATATGAAATAGAGTGTCTTACCCTCAGACGTAGGAGTTATAGAGTTTAATGTCCACAGGCAGGAATGACCTCCTGAATATATTGATATATTGATAAGGAAGAAGCTACTCTGTCACCAGGCGCTGGTGTCAAACTAAAGCCTGGATCATTTCAACAGAAATGAATGGTTTTATAGCATCTTGTCAAAGTAACAGAAGAATTGAGTTTCAAATGTGTTTTCATTGGAGTAAAATGTTTATATTTTTGTAAGCTTTAAACCATTACCTCAGGAAAGATGTTGGTTATAACTTGTTTTTATTTATATACACACACATTTTTAGGATATTATGAAGCAGTCAGGTTAAATATGCTAAATCAAATGTAGACGTATTAATCAATATGTTTCTATGAATGCCATGTTATGTTAGTCCATGTAATTTTTAACATACATAAATATTACACTTGTCACCCCGCCCTCTGAAGGGGAGGTGAGGGTACTGGGTTTTGTTTGTTTGTTTGTTTGTTTTTTGTCTGTCTGTTTTTCAACAGCGTTACACAAAAACTACTGGACCAATTTCCATGAAATTTTTAGGAAAGGTGCACGGTGGTCCAGAGTAGATCCCATTAAATTTTGGTGAATGTAGGTCAAAGGTCAAGGTCAATGTCACCAAAAATGTGTTTTCACCAATGATAAGAGAAAGGGCAAATCAGGTAAAATGTTTGCAAGGGACGGGGTTTGTTGTGCCTGGCAACACATGTTACTGACTATTTCAGTATTTCATGAAAATTAGAAAAGTGGGACATTTTCATGTAAGGCCATGAGATAAAACAAAAGTTTCTGATTTACTTTTACATCACCTGTACTGAGGAAACTGTGAAATAATTAAACACATGGAGAAACGACTGCAATATGCTGTTATTTTTGAAGCTCATTACAGAAGAAAGCTTTTCTGGAGCGCACACTGACTGAAAAGCTACGACGCCTCTGCAGGCTACTGAATATGCTCCGTTCTGGTTTGCCAAAATCAATAAAAAAGAAGCATTATGTTTCATCATTATGTTTCAAAGGCAATTGTTTGATATCTCAAGAGAGTGCTGTGGTCTTCGAGAAACACATAACAAAGCCACAAATTTATTGTGTCAAAGAGAAGAAGTATGCTTTGAAATGTACTTTATTACCAGGCTGAATATTTATGCAAAACAAGTGACTGCCCAACAGGCCGCAGTAAAAGTTAGCAGCTGTGACACTGATGGGGAGTTTTTAAAAGACTCTCTAATCATTTATATTTAAACTGTCATACTTTCTCTTTGAATTCACTGTATATGTTGCATTTATCTTCAACTCCGACTATATCTTAATGTTCCTTTTTTACTTTTCACTATGTTAAGAATGATGTGAAATAGCTTTTTAAATGTTTATTGCTTGGTTCTTTATACTATGCTGTATATTGCTCTTCTCTTCTTTGCTTTTTTCCTGTTTTTTTTGGTTTTTTTTCAGTTAATATGGGTCTTCCCCACTGCTGCTTTAACACTCTACATTTCTCCTGTGTGAAGCTAATAACAGGTTATATAATCTTGTATGATAATGTTTATGTATCTCTTGTCATCTTCTGTTATTTTATTACCACAGTGCATGGTAATCAGTGACCTGCAGCGGTGCACATCAGACAACTGGCAACAATTCACTGTTTCCACTTTATTTCACTGTTGCTGCTCATGCTGCTGCTTATGCACCACCACTTTAACTGTTACTGTTGCTGCATACTGTGAAATTTTGTATATATTGAACATTTATTTTATTGTTTTTCTTCTTTAAATCTTTTTTTTCTTTTTGCATTTTTAATGGTAGTGTATATATCCTTTATATATTCTATTTTATATGTTAGTCTTTATTTTTCTTATGTTACAAACTGAAACCTGGGTAACTACATTCCATTCTATCATGTCATTGATCGAATGACAATAAATCGGACATGTCGGATCATTTAAGAGTAGATTCTGCATTTAACTGGATTCACTTTCATTGTAAACTCGCAGGATATCAGACTGAAGCGTATGGCTATATATAAAGAAAAAAGTTATGATTTTGTGACAGAAAGTTCTTGTTTTTTTGGCTTTTTGAGCTGGAAAATACTCTATTGTAAAGCAATCTATCATGCCTACCAGCACTATGTGTTTATTTCATGTTTCAATTCAACTGTTCAATATGTGATCCTTCACAAATATACTTTATACCTGTCTTTCTCAAATGTAGTTTCAGCGTACACAATATTTTTTATTTCACTTTTCATGTTGTTATTTGGTCACAAGCTATCAGACTAACATGCATAATAACAATGATATAATACAGTCATACATCCAGGGTGTAGCCCACCTTCACTGGATATAATCTATGCATTCATGGATTAAAATAACAGAACAGTATTCTACTGAAGATTTAATCAACGTTAGTCAAACCTTTGAGAAATGGAGATGAGAGAAAAGAAATGTAACATGACCAAAACAACATCACAGACAAAAGATGAAAATGACATAAAAGATGGAAATAGATGAAAACAAAACAAGAGGAAATCATTGTACTAAAAGATGTAACAAGATGCAAGACAATGAAACTGACATACAGCTAAAAATACAAAAAAATGCAAATGAGATAAAATAAAAGATGCAACATGACGCAATACACAAAACAAAAGGAGAATAGTGTTGTATAAAATGCAACAAGATGAAACAGATGCAAAATCATGGAAATGATATAAAACAAATTGATGTAACAACTGACATTAAAGTTCCAACAAAATGCTATAGATAAAAAGAAGCGGAAAACATTGTCCTAAAAAAATGTAACAAGATGAAACTGGCAACTAAAAATAAATGAATGTAACACAAAAAATGCAACAAGACTCAATAGGTTGTAACAAGAGGAAAATAGTGTAAAACTAAAAGACATAAGATGATGAAAATGAAACAAAAAATACAAGATGAAAATAAATTGAAGGGCACAAGATGAAAATGATGAAACTAAGTAAATAAAGTAAATTAGTAAATAAGTAAGTATATTTTATTTATAGAGCACTTTTCACAGACAGGAAGTCACAAAGTGCTTTACAGCGCAAAATACTAATAAAATACAATTAGAATGTAATGAATATATGAAGTACGACTGGATAGAGCAGCCCTGAGTCAGTTAGGAATTAAATGCCGGCTTGAACAATAGTGTCTGAAGATATTTTTTAAAAGTCTGAGCAGAATCCAAGGACCAAAGGTGAAGAGGAAGATCATTCCAGCGATGCAGTGCTACAGCTTTAACAGATCTGTCACTTCGTGTGTTAAAACAGGTGCAGGTGACCATCAGCACAAGGACGTCAGGCTGAGAGCTGAGGTGTAGGGTCTGGATCAGGGCAGCAATGCATGCTGGGGCTTGGCCATGTAAAGCACTGAGAGTGAGCACCAGAATGTTAACATGAAAAAGATGTAAATGATGATGAGAACAATATGACACAAATAACATGCAAATGATTTATAGATATGCAACAAAACAAAACAAAAAAAAGTCTAAAAAGATTAAACTTATGTAACACAAGGAAAAATTTTGTAAAGAGAAAAATAATATAAAATGGAGACTCAGACAAATTGTTTTAGTGACATGATGTCAAAGTCAAAGCGCCTTTATGGTCAGTACATTGAACTTAATGTAATAAAATGTGTGTTATTCTCGATATGGAATCGAATAAAACACAATAAATAAAATACGAAAAAACACTATTAACCCGTAAAGACCCAGTGCTACTTTTGTGGCAATACATTTTTCTTTACCCATAACTTCTTCTAAGTGATTTCTCATCATTTATTATATCATCTTCTGTATTTTGTGGGGGTTTTTTCAGTGTAAATCAGGTATTTTCCTACATTTACTTTCCTGATCATCTAGAAGTTCATCAAAGCTATCGTTAAAGTTGAATTTTATTACATC
The DNA here is from genome assembly GCA_029814465.1 of Ostorhinchus cyanosoma. Classification (NCBI taxonomy): domain Eukaryota; kingdom Metazoa; phylum Chordata; class Actinopteri; order Kurtiformes; family Apogonidae; genus Ostorhinchus; species Ostorhinchus cyanosoma. Next base: position 33,175,410 of record JAPTYQ010000005.1, on the reverse strand, counting down.
AGAGACAGAGAAAACTCAACAAAAAGTTACTTCTACAGTAAAATCTATCATTAAGTGAATATAAACCAAGTGTGTCCATCCACTGTCATTGATCCAACTCCATGGGTTTTACTGGTGAAACAATGTTGTAGAAGATGACGGTGTTTCCACGGTAACTATAGAGCCTCTGAACATCCAAATGGGCCAGTTATGATCACTATGAAAAGATGACAAACTGTATTTTACACCAATTACTTACATGTACTGATCGGATTAGTGGATCAACAGTTTCTTTCAGTAGATGGTTGTTTGGTTCTTTATGGATTCAGTAAGTAAAGGGAACCCTGGAGGACAAGATGATTGCATTAGGGTAATTGTTTATATATTTTTCTACACTGTGGGTCCTGTGGAGTCATGAAGTTGATGTTTTGGTCTGTATCTCCAGTTTGGGGTCCACTGTTCTTCAGTCTGTGGTCCAGGCCCATCCTCTGCTGCCCCCTGCTGGACATCTGCCTCTGTTACACTCTGTTATAACACCGTTGTGTAAAGTATTTCTAAAGTCAAAGTGACAAAAGCAGTTTACCATTTGCAACAGTGTGAGTAAAGACAATATTATTCGACTAAAGTAAACCTGGACGTGATGCAGCTCTTTTCAGGTGCATAGATCTGACTCCAGAAGTATTTACGCAAACTTCAGTTAAGTATTTGCACATGTTTCCTTGCAGTTTTATAACAGGGGTTTGGTAGATTCTACTCCAGCTCCAGGCGCATGACAGATCTAAGTTTAGGTCTTTGTTTCCACTCAGTTCCTGATGTTGTTCCTGCTGCTCCCTCCCCCTTCCCGGCTCCTCCTCTGTGCCGGGCCTCCTCTCTGTGCCATCGCTCCAACTTTCCCGTCCCGTTTCTTCCCGTAAACTCCTCCATTACAGGCGACGCAAAGGGACCCAAATGGACGAGCTGCGAGGAAAAATATGACAAATAAACCATGGTGCTAGTGACCGAGCAGGCGGACCGACCCCTGACCCCGTTATCCTCCCCTGAACAAGTTTCCAACAAGGACTCCCGTGGGAATCGGTAAGTGTGGGTAAGATGGAGAGGAAGGGCCCAGAGGAGCAGGCGATGCAGGCCTGGATGGAGGATTCACACTGGATGTTTGCACGGAATAGCTCAGAAAAGTTGTTGATCTGCACAAACTTGAATGTAATTCCATCTGAAAACGCGTCTCATTGAGATCAAACTCGTGCGTAATTTTATCCAAACCCGGTGATTTACTTGGATAGATGTTTCCATGTCATGTGCGTAAAACAAAGCTCAGTCAGGAGGACATTAGTTGCAGAATTAACGTGTTGCGGCATGTTTTACACAAATGTAATAACCAGTAGTTACGTGTGTGTGTGTGTGTGTGTGTGTGTGTGTGTGTGTGTGTGTGTGTGTGTTTAAGATCTGAGGTGGAGAATGGATTGGAGAGGAAACACAGGAGGCGTGGACGGTCCCCCACAGACCTCCAGCTGTGTTTGGACACAGAGTCTGAGCACACAGAGAGCAGGAAGAAACCTGCAGTCCTGAGGTGAAACTGCCTGTTTTATGCCTGATTCAGGATGACAAATAGAAATACTCCATCCACAGGTTGTTATCAGGACAACTGCTGACTCTGACTTTACAGCGACAATAAACAAAACACATGTCTTGCCCTAGAAATACATTATTTCTGGTGTAAAAATATGACATTTATGGTAAAACAGTGGCCATTACCGCTCACTGTCTGTCCAGTATTTACTTTTAACATTATTCAGAGTAACAGCCTTGTAAAATATGAGGATATTCATAAAAACTTTATGATATAATGATCCAGACTGGATTTCTGCTGAAGCATCATTATGCTGTGGAACTTCTACCTGCATGGTCTGTGTTGACAGTCAATTATGTTCTTGTGTAAGAGCTCACATAACCTCAGCTTCAACCAGTGTTTTTCAACCTTTGGGTCAGGACCCCATGTGGGGTCGCCTAGGATTTCTAGTAACTGATATAAAAAAAAAAAACAAACAAAAAAAAACCTTACCAATAAAAAACATATGGTGAGTTGACAGAGACAATCCCAATCCATAACAGACATGACAAACTGTGAGTGTGAAACTGAAGTACTGTGGTTCTGTTTATCTGTCAAATGTTCACTGTGGTCGGTTTCAGATGCTGCAGCTCTTTCATAATTCAGAGTTT
>JAPTYQ010000005.1:33154730-33165053 GCA_029814465.1 Ostorhinchus cyanosoma | reverse complement strand
ATATGATATGATATGATATGATTTGGCATAATTTTGGCTTCTTTCTACTCCTTTTCAGGCACAACAGTTGTTCCTTTTTCTATTATTCTTTTTTTCCCAATTTATTTATTTATTTTTCCTTATGTTTGGTATTATGTTTGTGTCTGAAAAAACTAAACTAAGCTAAACTATTATATTATATTATATTATATTATATTATATTATATTATATTATATTATATATCCGTTTGTAAAACAGTTAATAAACAGGCACAGGTGGAGAATGGTGCGTTTGTGGACAAAGATGAAACCTACACAGAGGCTGAAAAAGGTGGCTTTCTGTGACAATGTCTTCCATGGATGTTTATTTTGTTTCCACGGAGCCTCCGCCTCCTCGTGGGTTTTGAGCCAATGACTCTCGCGCCTCCACACCTCGTCTGCCTGTCAACCCGCGCGCAGCCCCCCGCATGACGTAACACCCAGTCTGAAAGTGCAATGGCGATATTGGACAATAACAGCCATCGCTTTTGGGGACCACATCTATATTATGTGGCTAACGTTAAAGAAAACACATCCATCCGGCTTCAAAACCAGATTTAATATCTGCACACTGCGCGAGCGTCGCTGCGACCGGGAGGGTGATTTTACAGCCTTTTCACGCGATGACAGTTTAGACTAAACGCTGGTAAGTGCAAACTGGAGTAATGGCAATAGCATTTGCACTGGCTTTTTCCAGTAAATGGTCTCTTGCAGGCAGTAAGCTTGTGATTTGAAAGGGGCGTGGCGGTGTGCTGGGTACCACTTCTGACTAAAGGATGCTGATAGCTTAGCAACAGCGACAAGGAAAAGGAAGGAGCACAGAGACAATGGATGTGCGATTTGTCAGCATCGTTCCCGGGTACGCTGAGGGTGTAATGTTTGATCAGAGACACAACCAGTCCGAGATCACCAGTTTGTGCCAAGTAAACTACAAGGAGCCGCGAAGGCAGAGTGGGAATGTAAACAAAGGGTGTGGGCCTTTTCAGCTGGCCTGTGATGCTCTGTCACTGAGAGGAACCATTACTTGGGCATGATTTATAAGAGGATAAGATTTTCCACACACATGATACAGCCATGTCTGACGGCTGACAGCAGGTTTTTACAGCTTTTCCAGGAATGTTAGAGGCAGAGAATAGTCTGTTCACTCCACACCTGCTTCCATCTCTAACTGTTGCATCACATAAGATAAGATGCGATAATATTTGTACTTATATTAAAGAGTGAAGAATCCAACTTGGTCATTCTTGTCCTTGTCCAGGTGTGACGTGTGAACAGACACCATGGCCACACAGGAACCGTCCCCTCCCTCATCCATGGAGAGCAATAAACCCGGCTTCCCCAAGAAGATCCTGGGCAACAAGCTGGAGGACAAGCACCTGTGCAACTGCTGTCATAATATTCTCCGACGACCCTTTCAAGCCCAGTGTGGACATCGCTTCTGTTCCTACTGCTTCAACAGGACTGTCAGGTGAGAAACAAACATTGTGACCTCATAATGACTTCACTAACGGCTTCATGACGCTTTTATTAGTTTGACCATATTCTTGTTATGTTGTAGTAATGGACCCCAGAAATGCAACGCTTGCATCAAAGAGGATATTTTTGAGGAACCTACGTCGATTCTGAAACCGGGATGTGTGAGTATTATGATCTGTCCAGTAAAAAAAGAGTTTTAGTAAATTATGGAAGTATGATGAGTGTAAAACATTTAAATGTGAGTTTATTATTTGTCAAAGGAAGGTTTACTTTTTCATTAAAGCGGCAGAAACTGAAATCAGGCAAGAAAAAAAGCCAAAGTGTGATAATGCGCACCTTCAATCTGCAGTTTTCATGGCTCAAACCAAGGACAAAATATACAGAAAAATTAGCTGACGCTGTCTCACACTACTGTGGAAAAGTAGACAAAATATCATGGCTATGGAGGCTGCCACAGAGTAGAACATTAAATTCTTGATGGAATCTTAACAGCGATCACAAATTAAAGCAGTCAGTGAGTATTTCTCACAAAATAACTGTAATTAGCCAAACTGTACTGTCACAGCCTGCAAACAGAGTTAAGAGAAGATGCAGAAGTCCTGTTTTCATCTCAGAACACTTGAATTACAAGAGGCTAATTATGGAATTTATGCTTAATAATGGCAAAAAATATTACACACTGAACCTTTAAAAGTGACTGAGAAGCATAAAAAGCAAAAAAAAAATTAGATGGGACATTGTTATAGTTATTTATGTTGGATAGTCCTAACAGTAGAGGACTAGATCGTTATTATTATTACCACATCTATAATAGACCAGGACAGCTAAGGTATTATGTTAAAATATCCTTTTGTTTTCATGCGTTTTTCAGGCTTTTCCTGACAATGCTGTTCGAAGGGAGGTTGAAAACTTGTTAGCTGTTTGCATCAATGAAAGTTGCACGTGGAAAGGCAGTATTAAAGAATATGAGGTGAGGCTACATACTTCCTGGTGCTTGGTTGTCCATTTTAGTACAACGCTCTGCCTGATGAACTCATGTGTTTTAGAGCGTTTCCGCCAACACACTGGTTGTACTTTTTGCAGCAGAACCACGAGGGGAAGTGTGAGTTCATGATCATCCCCTGCCCCTCCTGTAAAGAACGAATCCGCTTCAATGAACAGGAGCGCCATAATGAGCGAGAGTGCCCGGAGAGAACACTCAACTGCAAGTACTGCAAGGAACCATTTCACTTCAAAAATATCAAGGTTAGAAATTATTTATTTGAACATCCGGAGAGACTCCACTCGGGGCTTGTGCAGCAGATCACAGCAGCCCTCCTTGTGTCATTTAAAGAAACATTGTCCTTGTTTTTTTGTTTTTTTTTCTTTTTCAGGCGCATGATGAGATCTGTCCCAAGTACCCGATGATTTGTGAAGGCTGTGCCAAGAAGAAAATACCCAGAGAGAAGGTAAATCTTTGGGCAACATGAAGACAGAACAGAAATATAATTTTGTACAACACATCACAGCGCCATGTATGGACAGCATTTTTTGCAATGATGATATAACAAATAGCAGTGATCGCCAGTTAACTCGCTGACATGGGACATATGAGTGCATGACTCATGTATCCAAGCCTCTATCTGATTCATCTGGATTCAGAGAGTCTTAAGCGATGTGGTTATTTTTAGAGACAAACTGATTATCGGCCATAGATGATTATTGGATCTGAAATGAATATATTTGCAATTACCAGTATTTGTATTACTTACATTGAGTATTCAATAAAATAACTGAGTGGCTACCACTTATGTTCAGATGTGACCAACCTTCAGTTCTTTGTTGAAATATTTCTGAATTGTACTTTTTTTTGCACTTGTTTTACTTTATTTCAACAAGTTACTATAAAATGCAATGCCAATATTTACCATTTTTATCTCAAGGGTATATTTTGTATCCAAACATCATTCATTGGTCTTTTATCAATAACAGCTAATACCAGTATCGACCCTGAAGAAAATGTATCACTTAATATCTAGTTAATGTGGGTTCATATTACAGTGATAATGGAAATAGTTTGTCATTCAGCACTATTAAATATATTTTTTAATGTTTTTTTTTTAGTATGTGGACCACATTAAGTTTTGCAGCAAATTCCGAACTCCATGCCGATTTCATGTGGTTGGATGTGACATGTCTGTAAGTACCCCGATAGGCTCCTGTACTGATATTTATGTATATTCATCCATAAACTCACATTATATAGACAAATATACAAAACATTTACTCATGTGATTTGTGCTTCTTTTGTAATTTCTTTTGTCTAAGGTGGAGAAAGAAAAGATTCATGACCACGAGCGTGCCTATGCCTACGAGCATCTCAACCTGCTGCTACACTACATTATGGGCATGAAAGTGAGCATGGAGGGCCTGCAGCCCCAGGGACTGGAAATAGCTGGACACAAACTGGTGGAACTCCAGCAGTCCCTCAGGGAGCTCGAGGCCAGAGTCTCCCAGCTCAGCACCACCTCTGGGCCTCCCGTGCAGGGAGCAGCCGCCTCCTCTTCATCCTCCAGTTCCGGGCCACCCGGACCACCTGTTTCAGCTCCTCTCCCTCCACCTCCCACTCTGGCTCCCACTCTCTCTGTGTCTACATCCTTCACACCCCTGCCCAGCTCCGTGGGAGCAGCTCTGGAGCTCCAACTCCACAGTGAGAAGACCAAGGTGGCCGAACTGGGCCGGCGGTGCACAGAACTGGAAGTTAAGTCCGGGACGTTTGAAAATGTGGTGTGTGTCCTGAACAGAGAGGTGGAGAGGTTTGCGACCACCATGGAAGCAAGCAACCGTCAGCATAAACTGGACCAGGATAAGATTGAAGCACTCAGTAATAAGGTAGGGTTAGAAATGATTATTATCACTGTTGCAGATGTATGTCTGTGTCACTCTCCTTAACAGGAGTGATGCTAAGATCCAACTGTATTTCCCTGAGTAACATTAATATTTTCATATTCATGAAATTTAGATTTACAAGAATTATACTTACTAGTAAATTCCATAAAGTTTAATATCACACCATATTTTTAATGAAAACTGGAGAATGCTGTTTAACTGTTGCAAACCTCAAATCAATTAGGTATACAGATAGTACAGCATTGTTGAACACTTCAGTTCTCAACTCCATGACAGGGTTTTGAATTATCTTATTTATACATAATGATATGAATAACAGACTGTTACTAATCATCTATATTCTGAACTTGGACTTGGAAGATCATTTTAAAATCAGTAAAATGATTTAAAAATTATTATTTGTTGTCAAAATATTATCTTATTCAGTATGCAGCCATGCAATAGGTTTTATAATGTGCAGTGAGTTGGTCAGTTTGGTGAAATAAACGCACTCAGGATGATCATAAGTGCAACAGGAATCAACTGCCTGCCAGGTATCTTTAACTATAATGACATTATCCCTTTCTTAAGGGATAAAACCATTAGAAAAACACCTGGATATGCCTGTCTTTTTAAAATTAAAAGTACTAGAAATAAGAGGAAATAAATATCCCAAATAATTATGATGTAAAAATAACTGTTGAAATAGTTTAAACTCAGTAATGATGTTTATCCATCTTTTAAACATGTAGCCATTGAGCATGTAGTCGAATTTTAAAGCAGTAAATACTACATGAATTAAATGAAGTGATTATAAGCTCTTTCATGTTTTTTTAATGCATTTTTTTTTCTTTATAAATCCAGGTGCGACAGCTGGAGAGAACAGTGGGGCTGAAGGACCTGACCGTGGCTGAGATGGAGGGCCGCCTTAGGGAAATGTCCGCCACTACTTTCGATGGCGTCTTTGTCTGGAGGATCTCTGACTTTGCAAAAAAGAGACAGGACGCCATCGCAGGTCGAGCCCCTGCCATGTTCTCACCAGGTAGACCCCCCCCAAGCAATCTGTTCATTTACTATTCTAGAAAAGACTGATGTTAACCTGTTTGCATATGTTGTTTGTTTCTCAGCCTTCTACACCAGTAAGTACGGCTATAAGATGTGTCTGAGGATTTACCTGAACGGAGATGGGACAGGACGTGGCAGCCACTTGTCCCTGTTTTTTGTGGTGATGAGGGGACTGAGTGATGCGCTGCTCAAATGGCCTTTCAACCAGAAGGTAAAAGAACTGCAAAAAAAAAAGTTTTCATTTAAAGTAGTGATTTTCAACTGGGTCAAATAAAATAATGGTAAGAAGCATTGCAAAACTGAACTCTTTTTGCATGAAAACACCAACATGTTAAAAATGGCTGTTTTCTGAAATGTTCTGACTGCTATGTCAGCTTTATGATTAATGCTTGAATAAGTGACTGAATGCACTTTAGATTTTTAACTGAGTATGTTTCTTGGATTTGGTTAAAATGTACCTAATTTAGTGTTAAAGGGAATATTTCCCTCTTTAGCATCACAACCTGCTGGTTATTTTGGTTTATCATTAAACTTGTCTTTTGTGTTGGCATACTAGGATATTCCACATGATCTTAGGTTCAAAATGCACCATCTTTTCATTAAATAAATTTGAGAAGTTTAACTTTTAGCAATTTGGGTCACGACCCGTCATTTTGGAGGGATAGTCGGTCCCAGAGCCAGATCAGTTGAGAACCACTAACATAAAGCAACACACATTTTTGAACGCATTCACACATTATTTCCTGTTTCGTTTTTCTAGGTGACTCTGATGCTGCTGGACCAGAGTAACAGGGAGCATATCATCGATGCCTTTCGCCCTGATGTCACTTCCTCTTCCTTCCAGAGACCTGTGAGCGAGATGAACATCGCCAGCGGTTGTCCACTCTTCTGTCCTCTCTCCAAACTTGACACCAAGAACTCTTACATCCGCGACGACACCATCTTCATCAAGGCGATAGTAGACCTCACCGGCCTTTAGACGATACCACACAGTGGTACAGTTTGGCAACAAGGCAGCTCTTTGACCACTAAGGCTTTATTTTGGCTCAGTCATGGTCCTTTTAGGGCTCCGTTCAGGCATCTTACTGTCCCCTGCAGCTTAAGGGAGGCAAACATGCTTGCGACTGTATGCTGCATGTGGCTGCAGTTTGCTACGTCCAGACGGCGCTGGCATTGTCATACCTGGTGGGACCTAAGAGAAAACCACCATCATTGCTGTACATTTTGGGTGCAAAACTTTCAGGAGTTTTTCTTTTTGCCGTCACAACACCAGTTCCGTGGTGATACAAAGTTACTTCAGGTCTGCACACAAGTTTTCAGTTCCAAGGCACAGAAGTAAGCGCCAGTGCAGCATGGTCAGTGCAGTGATTAGTAGAAGCACAGTGGTGAGGATGAAATAAAAAAGAGCGAACAGTATCCTTCATCATCTCCTATTTTTGAAGACGTGCAATGTTACAGAACATGCAGACTGTGTTAGAACAGGATTGTAGTTTATGGATAGTAGATGTGATCATTCTGATGTCACCGTAGACAGCTGGCTTATACTAGAGTTAGAGTGGCTTGATGCAGTTTTTGCTTTTTCCTTGCAGATTGTGGATATTGTGAGCTTCTCAATTCCAGTGTTGAGTGAATTTGCATAGACAAACGTGGAGTTATGTTATGAATAAGATTACAGGCATTTTTTGCGCAAAGTGCATGCCGCTTGCGTTTTAAGTATAAAGTTGCTCCTCATTTTGATTGAGTTTAAGAAGGTTCTTTGTTTGTTGTTGAACTTGTTTGTGAATTAGCCATCCGTGATGGTGGACATTGCCTGCATGTCTTTCGAACCAGGCTATTTTACATGTAAAGTTAGTGTTGCGTATTTGTTCCTATTAGGGGTTGGTGGTTCTGATTGGTGGTTTGGTACATCTGTGGAAGATACAGTGGAGTTACCAAGGAGTCAGGGCAGCTTGCCAGTCAAGCCTGAGGCATAAAAGCTTCATGTGTTTTTGTCTCTGACAAACATACATAGCTCGAGTTTTCCCCAGGATATGCTCACTAGCTCACATCTCAACACATAGTACTGTGCCCCACCACAGATTGAGGTCAATACAGATTCCACAAAATGAAGGAATTGTTTGTTCCTTGTTTTCTGTCCATACTGTATACAGTGCATACATGTATGTGTTTCTGCTGCTCTAAGATAGAATACTGATGTGAATTTACTATATATGTTGGTGCAATTATACATGAAGTACTTGTGAGGTTGAGAGACTGAAATGAGGTATCAAAATTTGAGATTGTAACACATTGTTGTAGGTCAAAGGCCATTGTTGATATTATTTATTGCAGATTCAGTGCAGCCCCAGAGAAATCTATAAAGTGTTTTAGCTATACTAGTGTGCTCTAAGTAATTTCCAATAAGGCATCACAAATATCGTACTAACACAAAATCTACAGTTTGGCTCAATCTAAGATGTTTCTGTAACTTTTCCATGTGTCCACCAGAGATTGCTGTTCTACTTACTTAGCATGCATGCTGAGGTTTTTAAGGTTCACGCTGGCCTGTTTGAAAACCAGTCTCGACCTGTATTGAAACCTCTCTGTGCATGGGAGGCTTCAATTCACATTCACTATAGAGTTTCACATTGGTTTACCCTGTGGGCCACGTGTGAAAGCATTTACTTGTATTTGTTTGGATGAAAATATGTAATCATAGAATAGTTATTATGTTATATCCGGCTGAGTGTCTGTTCAACAGATTGCCAGCCTATATTCATAGCAATTTATAAATATGTATCTTTCATATCATAATGTTGAAATAATCTATATATCGATGTTAATATACACAAAATGTTATAATGAACATAGTATTACTGAATACCTTATTAATTCTATATCTATATACCAACTTTTTGTTTGTCAAGATGGTTTGAACAGGCCAGGACAACCCCCTTGTGCAGTAAGGACTTATTATTGCTTCTTGAGTGCAATATATGATTATGTCTGTTAGAGTTTAATGCCATTTTGGCTTTAAGGGTTTACAGAGGTCACACGCGACTTTTTTGTTGCCATTTCATTACACCACTCATCATAGCGCTGAGTAACCAATTTTGAACTTTCCAAGGAAATACAGTACTTTCCTTGTCATTTTTTCACACACTACTTTGACATCACTACCATGAGAATCACTAGCTACTCATGAAACTTACAAAGTGAACTGATGTTTTAAAAAAGACCATTTTAATATTAGGAAATTCATGCTACATATAGTCAGTGTGTTTCTATTCTTAACTTAAAACCATTCAATGAAAAACGGAGCATGTAATAAGTAGAATTACATGAACTTTTTAAACCTTGAGTGTTCTTGTAATGTGCCAAAATGAAATATTACCTCCATGTACTAACAATGTTGTATCGCAAGTTTTAATTTATGTTCTATGCTAAATCATGGTGCCAAATATGTTTATATTTCAGTTTGTGAAGCGTGTATGGCTGTGAGAGTGTGTGTGCGTGTGTGTGTGTGTGTGTGTGTGTGTGTGTTTGCATGTGTATTTGTGTGTGTGTGTGTGTGTGTGTGTACGTGGGTGCATGGGTGTCACTGTGGTACGATACATGGGGTTAGTGCTCCTGGAGGCAACAAAGGAGTACATTAAAACTATCCCATGAAACAGTCCTCAAACTAAAGACCCTCTCAAGGTTCTTTCAAGGTTCTTGAATGTAAGCTTTACAGTAAACTACAGCAGTTCTGTCATGTGATGCTGTTGACTTGACGATACTTTATTTGTGCACTTTGTAGCAGTTGTTTGTCAAAACAGGGTATTTTGAGTGATTTATGTATATGTTATGTATATATATATATATATATATATATATATCAGTTTTGAAAGCCACCGTGCATTTTGTTCACTTCAGTATGAGAAAAAAAACCCTCAAAATGTCTTTAATGCATTTATTATGAATTTTTTAACATTTTCCCCCCAATTTTTGGAGATGATAGAATATAGGAAAAACAGGAATAATATGATTCTGCTGCTATAAATCAAATAGAAAATAAAATGAATAAAATATTAGTAAATGTATTTTAAACATTAGTATTGCACTTTTCCTTGAAAGGCAGTTTTAAACAACAAAAATCAAATCACAGTTGTGTCCGTTCATATTCTGCAGAAAAATAACAAAAACATTCACATGAAGTGAAACAGTAACAAGAGGGTAAACTGGTATTATCTGTGGAACAAACTCAAGACCAACACTGACAATAAAATGAACCCAATTGTTTAGTTTAGGACAGTTCACAAACTGTTTAGGCCAGTGTGTGCGTGTGTGCGTGCGTGCGTGCGTGCGTGCGTGCGTGCGTGCGAGAGAGCTAGTGTGTAGAACTACTGTCTAGATCAATAGTGGTCGTAGTAAGAAAGTCTCAGTTTCAACTGTGAAGAGAAAACTTGGAGTTGATGGGTTGAGTTGCAGCAAGAAAGCCACTGCTGAGCCTCCAGAATAAGAAAAAAAGGCTTGGTTTTTCTTATTCTGAAGGCTCAGCAATGACCCATCAAACCTACAACTCCAAGTCTTCTGTTCACAGTTGAAACTGAGAGTTTCTTACTACAACCACTGTTGAGCTGTGCTTTAGGCTGTTGTCCTGGGAGTCACCCATCACCAGCTGTTGACTCTCACAAACTTGTCTTCTGGTTCTGTTGTGGCTTTAGGTCTGCCAGACTTCTTCCTATCAGCATGTCCCCAGTTTCTGAGTGTCTTTAGATGCTGAAGGACACTGGGCTTACTGACACCTGGACTTTCTTCGCAGTTTGTCTGTAGGAAAGACCTGCAGTGATCTGTCACTGCCGGTCGGGCCCGACCGGCACACAGAAATTCCGACCACCACTAAGATGACAAAGTGCCTTTTCCGACCGGCACTAA
>JAPTYQ010000005.1:33138525-33154630 GCA_029814465.1 Ostorhinchus cyanosoma | reverse complement strand
ATATTCTGACATTGATAATTGATGTGATTATGCTAAAAAGACCTGCAGTGTATAATAAATTTGGTTGGTTTTGGTGATTTGGTTGTCTTTAATTCCTTTAAAAAATTTATCCTAGAACCACTCACTAGGTGGCACTATAAATCCTGCCATGAATGAAAGTATTTAACATTAAAAGGAGAATAATAGCAACTATTGTACTTTTATTGGCTGTGTAATTTAAGAGCAATCTACATTTTCGGACTTACCCAATATAGACCTTCCTTTCCTGGAAGTGAACTGAAGGAACCACTGTGCAAAATGAGTAAAGTGGACACACAGGGCACTCAATTGACCCACCAAACAATACTGAGCGTTGTACTGTACACAGTCAAGTCTTTTCCACATGCACATTTAGAAAGAATATGAATATGTCTCCTTTAGCTGCTTCTTTTCATGACTGTATGTCATATAGAGTGAAGTGAGAACATACCGCAGTCGTAGTGATAAATCAGATTGTCTTATGAGAATATAATGGAGAAAAAATTTTTTTTAACAGTTTTTGTGCAGTGAAATAAACAACTTACAGAAGAGGAAATAATTTACAAATACATAAAAAAAAACAGAAACTCTACATCTTATGAATTAGATCTGCTAGTATTATTGATGGGAACTAAATATACGCTTTTAGGATGAAGACCAACCAGACAATGTTAAAGGTGCTGCATGTAAGAATTATGTTCCCAGTAATCATAAAATGTCCCAGACATTAAGAAATCCTGTTCATTTCAAATACTGATATCACTGACAGCAGTAGTCCAGGCAGAATATTCACATTTGAAAAGTTCAGTTGCAGCCCATAATTTGGTCGGATGCTCACCCATCAACTATCTGCCAATCATGAAGTCAGTAGCACTTTGGCATCCAGGTTGCCAGTTCCCATTACACTGCAATTTGGAACATTTCTGATCACAATTTCTAACGTTACTGAACCTAAAAGGCCTCTTATTATTCCCAAATACATTGTAACAAAGTGAGACACAAAACAAGGATATGTCTAGGAGATGCTTTTGAAACATGGAGACAACTGAAAGTGGAGAAGAATCTGACGCCAGCTCTTCTGTGGTCTCCCAGGGCTGGGCCGCTGTCTCTTCAACCTACTGTTTAACCTACAAAGACAACCTACATACCATTTCAAATACTGTCAACATCTAATGCTACTAAAACAATAGCAAAACCACGACTGAAATGTTAACAATAGACATAATCACACACAAGTAATTCACTACTGAACTATCAAACGTCTCAACATCACTGATTGTTGTTTGTTCATTAATTTTACTTTTTGGTTTTCTTTCTTTCTTTTTACTGAGCTTTCATATCATAATAAAGACACATAAAATTTTCACATAAATAAAATTCTATATCTATATCATTTTTTTTAATACTTATTTCTTCTTGAATGCAACATATTTTTATGTGTGTTAGATTTCAAAGCCATTCTAACCCTAACACAAACTCATATTTTAATTTATCCAGTCCACACTTTGAAGGCTGACACACATGATAAAAGTTCATACATTACCCACACCAAATGTAATCCAATAACATGGAAAAGTCTGGTAAATGTATTGCCAACTGACATATCTATTGCATTGTTGCAGTCATTGCAGGTGTGGATTTACCACTGGAGTCAGTGATATTTACTGATATCTAGTGGTAATGTTGTGTAACTGCAGCTAGTTGAACACCTGTCCACCTTCACCCATGGTAGCAAAATAAATAAATAAATAAAACTAAAATAAATAAAATAAAGTAAAAAGCGAGGAAGTTCCTCACTGGATTTATGTTGTCCATTCTGTGCTTTTTAATCAAGCGGAGTAAATAAATTCATATTTGAGTATAATATAAAAAAGAAGAAGAAGAACCGGAAGTCTGTTTGAAGCTACAGCAGAAAGATGGCGGCAAAACATGGCGAACATGTTTATGCTAATTTATGCTAATATATGTCCAGTCCAGCGTTCACTCCGCAGAGAGGAAAGTAGCTATTGTCTGTCCCAAAAAAGCGGCAAGAAGTTTCTAAACATCATCACGATGTAGGAGACAGGAATAACATCGTGGGGAAGACAAAAAGAGTGAGTATAAAACATCCTAAAAATGTTTAGAATTACAAATAAACTACACTCTGTCAATTTCTCCAGTAAACACTCTGGAGGAGATAGTTTAGTTATTTCATTTGTTTGCTTGTTTGTTTAGTTTTTCTGACTGTATGACAGACAATCATTTTGTGTCATTAAGAGGGAACGTGTGTGCGTTTTAGCATGCGTCACTTTTCAGAAGTTGCCTGAATTTTCCAAACAAATTTTAAAAGCAGCTAACTTTGCTAGGTGCTTTAAAAAACAAAGAAAGAAATCGAGCAAAGCTAACAACGTTAACAAAGTTAACAAAGCTAAATACTCATTGCTTTTTCATGAATGTTGAAAGTGAACATTTATTTATTTATTTTGGCTTATTTGTTTGTTCACTAGCTAAAGTTTCTGTTTTTGCTATGTTTGCTAGCTGCTCATGTTGCTGGGTTGTTCACTGTCCCATGCAGGCTATTTTGTTCTGTGTTGGTAATGAATTCATTCGTGGGGTTTGACAAGAGGGCACGTATGGGATAAACATTTGCATTCTCCCTCTGATACTCGAGTGGATTGGTGCTGAGTGGAATAGATGACACACTCTCCTGCATGTCAGTCTGCTTCAGCTGCTCTGTTGTTTTGGCTCATCAACAACGCTGACTGAATCTCCACAGAGATGTTCCAGTGTTGTTGTCTGTGTTGGCTGCTGTTTGGTTCACTCAGTTCCTGCTCAAGTCTTGTATTATTTTCACATAACTGCACAGCTCTCTATGTAATCATCTAAACATATTGTACTTGTTGCAACATGTGTACTTGTAGATGAATATTCAGTTTTGGCTTCCTCGTAATGTACTTCAAATGACACCTGTTATTTTCCAGATGATGCAAAAGATTGGTTGATAAAGTAGCAAAGTTAGGGTCAGCACCTGTCGATCAGGGACCTTTATCAAGAAAACAGACTGGAAAGTTTCCTTCACCACTCATGTGGACCTGTGATACAGTGTATGCTGCTCCCTTGTGCTTTTTGGGATTACCGCTGACAGGAAAGCAGATGGAAAATTAGTGAACTTCTTACAGACAAATTCCACTTGTCCTTCTGCTTTCCTCTGTCATGTGAAACAACGGAAACAAATAAAAACAGGGGTAATAATATAACTGGATAAAATACGATTATATTAAAACTTTGATAGCACTGATAGATAAATCAAGTTTTCCTCACCATGTAATATTATCTTGCATAAAACCCACATTGAAAAAGACTGAGAAGAAGAAAAAAACATTTTATTTATGTGTCATGCAATCTCGCTCAGTATGCGCTTGGATACATTGGGCATGCATTCACACCATTTGGCCAATCAATATCCACTTTGGCCATCAGTGGTTACTATTAGGATGGTTAATACACAGCGAGGCCAAAAAATATTCCTCCTGGATTTAACTCAACAATTACAACTTTTTTTAACCCTAATTGATGCAGTAAGTAGCTTCTCCTTTTATTTATTTATTTATTTATTTTCTTTAACAACCATTGGTTTGATGAATAAATTATTATTTTTTTCAATCAAAGTACAACAGTTTGTTATATAAAAAGTTGCATTTTCCTATTCCACCAAATCCATCTGCAGAAAGTGAATAGATAAATAGAGCTGGTATTTATATTAAAATCCCGTTTGTTTTCACATGGCAGCTCCTGTCTCACATAATCATGTAAATTAATTATATCCCTGAACACAGTTTCAGGGATATAATGTTAATGGAAGCACATCAACAAAAAGTTATGAAGCAGGCTGTATATATCCAAACTTTATGACAAAAAAAATAAGTTTGAGCCAGATTTAACCAGTAACAACTCCATGAAAACTTACAGAAATACCTGAGGTTTTAGATACAGAAGGAACTTATTTTGTTGAGAACCTGTTGGTCAAATGTGTAAATGATGCAGCCGAGGACAGAAAGTATGAAGGACTGTAGACTCTGTGGAAACACCTGGATGATGATGAGGAGGAGTCAGATCTAGCTATATATCTATATCTATATCTATATATATATCTATATATATATATATATATATATAGATATATATATATATGTATCCCACTGTATGTATGCAGTGGGATTACCGTTTTATTCATTGCTTAATTTTTGTTGCTCTTTTCTAAATGTTTTTCTTTCATGTAGTTGAGAAAAGTAAAAGTGTCGTTGTGCTTTGGCCCGGTCACGGTTCAAAGAGGTAGCTGTGCATCTGGATTCCAGTGTCTGTTTATGAGGGGGAGTCAGTGAAAACTGCTGTAATAACAATACTTAACATGTAAACATACTGGTGCAGCAAAACTGACCTGTGATCATCAAAATTTTTCAGGTGCTGGTTATTAAAGGAAGCAGCTGTGGTTGTCCATCACAGTCACTGAGGTGGTTGTTCCCATGACCTGTACTTTGTTAAACCATTAGTCATAACAGTTCAGTTCAGTTCAGTTCACCTGGGTTACTTTTCTTACCTATTACATATATTATTAAACTACTCCCACTTTAAGTATCTCACATGACCTCAAAGATACACAGGTCACAGTATTTATCACAGAGCGGAAATTCCCTAAACATGTCTACAGAATAGCATTGTATTTGTATCTCGGAGGTTGGATCAGTCCACTTCTGCTATGCTTGATACCACTGACCCTTTCAGAAGTCTTACAGGGAACATGAAGAACTGAACTGGGTGAAAAGGACATCAATGATGAATACTGCTCTGCTCTGGAGTCAAATCAAACCAAACAAAGCAATAATAAGTACATATACCAGACACTGAAAATGACAACAGCGTATTCAAGAGCTTTTAGACCTAAATGTCTCCAGAGCATTCTCTTTAAGTCACGTATAATGTACCGATGCCAGCTGCATTTCTCAGACTAAACAAAGTAATGAATGTATTATTTGGTCTCTTGGAACACACTGCAGCGCTGACCCTGCGTTCAAGTTACACGCTTTGGGGCTTGATTCATTGTCTGCACAGTGTATTAAACTTTCCATGTAGATGCTTACGTCACACTAATGGAGTACATCTTTTGTATCTGTGGAGGATAAAAGTTACCTATTTCAGGACCTACAGAAAGCTTTTTAATTTATGATTAAGTGTTCCCAATATATTGATTGTCCTTTTGTTCTATTTTCCATGGCTGTGGGAGCTGGAGTTTGTTGATTTAATGTGGAAGTCATCTAATGTCTCTCTTGATGACAAAGAGCAGGCGAGGTCTGGGTCTGCAGCCCTCGTGCTGTGTTTTTACTCTCAGTCTCATACACTCAGGTCGCCCTAGTCCTACTCATATACACAGTAGGAACAGCTGACGTCTGATGACACTACTGACAGCGCTCTGCGTAATGCAGCTTTAACCACAGCAAAAGCTGGAGCACCCAGCTCATTTCACAGATATGTGAGTGTTTGAAAGACTGTGGTTTTAGACTGATGGTACAAGTGCCTTCATTAAATTGAAGTATGGACCTGCTGGACTGACCAGACTGGGTTTGTCAGGAGAATATATGCCTTCAAAAGCAACACTAGAAAGACCGTCTTGGCATATGTTTTTCTCTGTCTACTACAGACATTCCTCTTAATAATATTATGTATTCTTAATAATCTAAACATTTACTTGTGCTGTCTTGGCAGGCGCATGTTGCCCTTTTCTCACCAAGATGAAGATGTACAGTATTTGCATAATGGGAAACATGTCTGGTCTCCAATGTTTGTTGGCTTTTAGTCAAGGGGATTAGAAGAAACACCTGCAGTTCCTCTGTGTATTTAGTTTTCATGCTTCTGAAAGTCATATTCCAAGACACGAGTTTTGAAGCGCAGGACTCTCCAAAGATGTCAGGAAGCACTTCAGTCAATTGAAAACAGCTTAAAATGGACTTAAATGTAGATTACTGACTAACCACAGCTGAATGGACTTTTTAAAAGACGGCAATTAGACTTATCTGGTGCAATCAACAGTAACTAGGGAAATGTTGGGAGTTCGGCATAAGAGATCAAGCTGTAAACAATTTTCAGAGCAGCAACTTGGTGACCCTGTGGTTTTTACAGGAGCCGCAGTTTCCATTTCCGTTTCCTGGTACTTTTTTTTATAGCTGTGACTCATTTATTGCATTGCAAAGTTAATGAAAAAAACCTTGTGCTATGATGCGATTGTGACAGGTAAAAAAGCAAAGCAAAAAAAATGATGTTTTTTTTCTTTGTTAACATAATTAATTGAAAGAGTCTTGGTGCCACAATATTACATAGCACTTTTGTGCGTCTGACAGATGCACCCCTATATGCTACAACTAATGATTTTAATACCAATTCATCACTTTTTATTCAACATTACTTTATGTCAGATGGATGAATGGTTATTTTTTTATTCTGAAAACATTACTTGGTATATTTAAATGGATTAATCTCTATCGATTGGAAATAGTGATGGGAAAACATAACAAAGATATTGTGTTTAAGAGAAAATATAACAATGAAACTGGAATTCTAATGTTAAAGGAGTCATACTTAGGATAGTGGCCAAAACTGGTACTGCAATCACATTCAAAATACTGCAGAGTGTGGTAGCCCCTCCCCCTCCCCCCAGACTAGGGGTTGCCAGATCCAGCATGAGCATCTACTACAAGGAGATACTATGGCAAGCAACAATTCCTATACCAGGGCCTGTCTCTTCACCTGGACCTGGACTGGGTGAAGGAACCATGGCATGGTGGTTTCCTCTCCTGGACCAGCGTTCTCTTCACCTGTGCCCAGTGAGGCCATGGGAGACCATGGGAGAACTGGCATGGGTCTTCAAATTCTTCTCTGCTTTCAGCCGTTTCCATGTTTCAAAAGCATCTTCTGTACATATCCTTGTTTTTTTCTCACTTTGTCACGACGTATTTGTGAATAATAAGAGGCTTTTTAGGTTTAGTAATGTCAGACATTTGTGATCAGAAATGTTCCAGATGCAGCTCAGTGGGAACTGGCAACCTGGGTGTCCAAACACCTCTGACTTTGTGATTGGCAGATAGGTGATGGGCGGAGTATCAACCAAAACACAAAATGACAACATAAACGTTATTTAGGGGCTGACACTAAACTTTTCAAATGTGAATGTTCTGTCTGGACTACTACTGTCAGTGAAATCAGTATTTGAAATGAACAGGATTCCTTAATGTCTGGTGACATTCGTGGCCATTTTATGGTTATTGGGAAGTGGGAACATAATTCCTACATACAGCACCTTTAAATGATTCCTTCATTATCAGAATATGTGCAGACCATTTTCTTGGTTGTCTAGTTCATTAATCCACTGATCATTTCCTGTCTAATATCCTCTCATTCTTCCACAACGTGCATGACATTGCTGCTGTTTATAATGAACACACATTCCTTTGACAGCATTAGTTTACAGGTCAATAAGTAAAAACACTAATCCCTCACAGGCCAGCCATTTGTACTTGGTGCTAACTGTAATCCATCTGGTGTAAACCACTGGAAAAGGCTGGCTGGACAGTGAAAGAAACCCTGTGTGCTTAGGCAGCCAGACAATAAAATTTCCCCCAAATTTTCCCCACAGCACAGGCAGGGTGCTAGTTTTTATTGACTAACACCTCTTGACAACTCTATTGCTTCTTTCCAACGTTTGTTAACTCTCTTCAACCCTTCCAGGACTTCAGCTACACTGAAACTGTTCAGAAACTTGGTACTGTTAACTGCAAGAGTTTTTATATTACTCAAGAGATACTTTCATTATCTGGCACATTTTAAGATGTCTGAGTGAGCTTTTGCACTCTAGATCATTTTTATTCTCAAGTGTGTTTATACTGATGGATTCTCAGTGTTCTACTGTTGACCTCCTGTTGCTCAGTGTGTTCTGAGGTTATACAAAGCATTTATACAGTTTACTGAAAATAGGCTGCTGCTGTCGGTCACTGAGTGACCTAACACCCAAAGCGACTCTTTCCTTTCCTACCATATGGCCTTTGTCTCATTCTAGACTATTTATATGTGAGTCAGAACACTGTGAAGCTACTAACCAGCGTCTCTGTTCTGTCTAATGAAACTAGAACATAAAGAAACCTTGACACAGGTTTATGTGTTCTGAAAGCAGTGTTGAATTATGTTCTTGTCAGTTATGTCACTCATCTGCTGACTAAATGCTTGCTAGCAAAGAAACTGGGTCACTCCCTGAGGTCTTATCAATACATAATTAAAATACAGGATACAGACACACTCATGGACTTTTCAGAAGTAGTGGAGAATACACATGCAGTTATAATTCATCTCTGGGAAACTCTGGTGAGCTGTATGAAACAAATGATTGATTAAAAAGTAGGCTGTAACATGTTAGATCTAAACTGTAAGAGTTTTATAGTGATAATCAACTGTACCACAAGTCTGACGTTGTTAATTCATCCTTTAGTTGTTTACTATATTAAAAAAAGATTAAAAATCCAATGTGGCATATTCACTAACTCGCAGTCCAAACCTAAAGATGTTTTTTAAAAGAATATATTTATTGAATTTTAATTTTTCAAAACAAAACAAGACAGCTCAGCACCAGAGTCAAAACAAAAACAGAGATTTACAGTTAGCATAGAGACAGACTCCCATCACATTCATATCTATATAATATAAAAGTCCATTTAAGAGAAGATGAAAGCCAAGACAGAATTGAGGACACATTTCCTTCAGTATAGTCCAAGAAGGGTTTCCAAATGCGGCTGAATATGTCGATTTTATAATGTGCCAAGCATGTCAAAAAGTCAAGTGGAATGTGCTCCAGTATTAGCTTCTTCCATCCAGTAATAGTAGGGGGTTTATTAGAAGTCCAATGTCATAGTAGTACATTCTTTCGTGCACAACCTAAAGATGTTTGACTGACTCTCATGTAAGAAAAAAAGAGCAAAAACAACATCAAATCAATATTTGAGGAGTAGACATTTCTTTCATATTAAGAAATCACTGAAATGATTCATGAATTAATGATTCATTATAATATGAATATAATATATTTTTCATTTGTGAGTTTAATTAATCAGTTAGTTGTCACACCTCTAGTCAGAGTAGAGATGAAAATATATAATCACAATCATTCACTTATTCTAAAAAGTATTACTCATAAAGTTATAGGAGTCATCTGCACACAAGTAGTCTGACATCAGTGTCTCCACAGTTGAAATCGTGGTCTGTCGCTGAGTAATTTGTCTGCAACTGACTCATCCATTTAGCCAGACAGCAGTTACTGAACAGTACTTTTAAGAATCTGTTGCTCTCTAACACTTTATGATGAAGAAGATGCATTTTTTGGCATTTGTCTTTTAGGCAAAAATAACTGAAATACAAAAAAATTAACTATTAGTACTAATGATTGGTCTTCAGATGAAGTAAATGTCAGCAACAATATGTCATCATCAGTTAAATCAGTGGAAAACTATGTGGAAATAGATTATGTAAATATGGCATTTTTGTAGATTCATCTACCTATTTTTTTTTTTTTACATTTAAATGGAGATGAGTATGCTGAATAACAGAACTCACCTGGAATTCTTTAAACAGATCTGGGTGCCTGTCTCCAAGGTGCTTTGCTAGGCTTATGATATCCCTCCCTTCATTTGAATTCCGCGGTGGCAGTGTTTACACAGTGGCTTTTGTGTGTTGATAACCACGTTGTGGTGGTCTACCTGAAACACTTTCACACACGAGGCGCAGCATTAGCTGCAGCTGTCTCCATTCTGTCACCAGTTGCTGTACCTGTTGCATGTGTACCGTCCCCCATCAGTTCTGGAAGAGTAGTAGCCTACTGATGGTACCGATTCTAACACAGGCATTGGTTTTTCCGTTTCTTAAAAAAATGAGGATCGACGTTTTTTTTTTCTTCATAGTATTGAATGGTATCCTAAGTATCGGTTCCCATGACATCCCTAGATACTACTGTAGCAAAGACGTGCATAAACGACAAGCATCACACTTTATTCACAGTTAATTATGAGCGTGACAGTCTATGGATGTTTGAAGTGTTAATCCATTTCTGGTTTTGGAAGCAATAGGTGCATTCTGATGCATGACATCCCCTTGCTGTTAATAGGTTGGAAAACTAATACTATATATAAAGTCTGTTATTAAAATAGTATAATTTAATGAATCTGAATGACTGCAGTATTATAATTAACTCTGTCAGTGAAATCTGTACATTCAAATAAGAATCACATAACCAGCCTCATTTTCAGTTTTTTTAAGTCAGTTTTTACTACAGTATAGTGGATTATATTGTCAAACTTTATCAGCTCTTTATTGTTAATCTGCACTGTGGATTGAAATGAGGAATTCACTGGATTAAGTGATTCCTGTAGAAATTCTGGAGAATAGCGATGCCTTTTGGCGGGTTTCATATAGTAGCCTAATTAATCAATTATATTGCTGTATAATTCCAAAATAGCAGACTTGCAGTAAAATAAATGGAGGGTCAGCTTTAAGTGTTAAATTCTTGGATTAAGTAGTCTTGTTAAACAATTTCCCGACAAAATCTGAGATCTTCCAGGGCTTCCTGGGGTTTTGTTGTTTTTGGAAAAGCTCATGGAGAAGAAACTGTTTATAGTTTGAGCTTTTATATCCATTATATAATTAATGAAGTTGGCACAGGACATCCAAGTCTGACTGATATTGGCGGCCTGATAAATGTCCACAGCAGCCTGGAGCCTCTTGTGGAGGTTCTGTGGACCATATGTAGTATAATCTTGTGAATCAGTACAGTTATCTGTACAAATTAATTTCTTCCACAAGGGTTTGATTTTTACATTCCTTACAGTTTAGGCCATAACCTTGTACAAAGAATAATAAATGCATTCATTACCCAACTGGACCATGCCCATTAACTTGAGGAGTGTCATAAAACATCTGGGATTGAGAAGTTGTTGAAATGTGTGAACAGAGCTACTAACAGTTTAATTCATACTTTTCACACTTAATCTAAACCGATGTGTCTCAGCTTCTCATCTAAAGTACCTGGTTCATCAGTTTATTACCGTGGGGTTGATGTCAGCTTTAATTTGCATTTAGATACTGTCTGTGCTTGCACTTCTGTTTTGTGTGAGTGTTGTTTGAAAAGAATATCATTGTTGTATTTAAAGTTATAAATTACAGTCCTTAACTGAAGTGCCAAAATACACATCTGTAACCAAATACCAATGATTAGAGCACGTGGGGTAAGAAATCTTTGAGAATCAACTCTGCTACTGCTGGCGTCCACCCAGTGATGACTTATTTCAGCAGTGATGGGAGCTCAGATTGACCGTGTATATTATGACTACTCTCATCCAAACAGGCTGTACTCATATTATTAGTCTAAAAGTGAACTGATCGGCCAGAAGGACGACATCCTGAAAACCTGTACCGATGCACAGTCACCAGTTTCCCTGGAAACCAAATATTTTAAACTTTCCAGAAAGTAAACATGTCAGACAAGTCATGAAATTTGATGAACAATGGCTGCTAATGGATGAAGGACAAAGTAAAGGTTTCACTGCAAAATAAGACAGACTTCCGCCAATGGTTTTGTACATGAAACACATGTATCTAAGATTTTTAAAGCTGTCCATGATTTTACTGTTGTATTTATGACCAAATAATAATGAAATGTAGTAGTGCTTTTCAAGGCACTCAACGCAATTTTCATTTTATTTGTACACAACTGCCCTGAGACAGGCTGACAGAAGCATGGTGGTCAATCAGTGCCTCCAAACATTAGCTTACACCAGTGGGAGTTTGTGAGTGACACTGGAGGTAAGATGGATGAAGTGTTTTGCCCAAGAATACGGTGGCACATGAGTAGAATTTGAGATTTGAACTGCCAACCCTCTGATTATTGGATAGGCTGCTCTACCTCCTGAGCCATAGCTGCTCCTAATGTATCTTGTACTTGCATTTCTCAAGTTTCTATATGTTTTTTCAATTTTTTTTAATATTCATCAGGCATCCGATTATTAAGAAATGCAGATAACTAAAAATGCTTAATGCCAGATCCAATAATCTTTTGATTTTTTACTTCATTTACAATCTACAAAAAGTGCATCAAAGTTCTCTCTCAGGGTACGTATTTAAATCCATGTAATTACACTATAAGTGTATATAATATGCATATATTGTAAACAACTTATTGGTAATCTTCTAGCTCCCAGAACTCAGAGTGTGTCTGTTATCTGAGCTGTTAATCCACTCTTGGCAGCTCTGGTGTTTGCTGCAGAAATGGAGAGATCATTGGGACCTGCATGGGTGTTAGGCTGCAGTGCTGTCATGACTAATATGTGGAAATAAGGCTGAAATGTGGCCAAGTGTTCCTTTTTAGGAACATTGGGTCAACTGATAGTACACAGGAGTAACATTTAATACCTACAGATGTCAGGAAAAAGAGGAAAACTAGTAAAAAAACTGATTTACTTGTCATCTTCAAGTCTCCAGATAAGCCCTGAAGCGGATTTTCATCCAACATTTACAGTGAAATGGGAAAATTCTTATTTTAGTTTGGAAATTACATAAGTGTTTCCCCTGGCAGAAAAGGCTGAGGACTTCACAGTGCATTTTGTTTGTCATGAACGGCATAAATCAAACTCGTTTTCCATGAATCCCTTCAGGGTAGTACTTAAAGAAACAGATGAAAGACGCCAAAAGAGGTCTGTTTCAGGTTTACCTCTGACCTGCTAGCTACGTGAGCACATAATATTTATGACAGATTTAACATTGGACCTTGTAGAAATATATTTTAATGCCGCCTTTTCTCAAACATAAGAGTTATGTGTTCTTGATATTTTCTGAGTGCACATCCACTCAAAGGCCGACTAGTTTATAAAAACATTTGTTCTCGGGATATGGATTTCTTCTTTTTATCATTAATCACCTCTGTGTTTAGTTTTCATTTAGCCTACACTCTTCATGCAACTTGTTTCACTTGTGTTCTGTTTTTGTCGTTCAGAGTTGAACTGATATTAATTGGCCAAATTCATTTTCACCCAAATATTGTAAGAAACACTGCATAGGATAATGACTGATGGATGGCATTATGATGCATATTTCACCTTACTTCAGTGAAAGAGCAAAAGCACATTTTACCGAAGTTCTATTATGTAATATAGCAATGAATTTCCCCCAAACTTGCTCTGGAACACAATTTCTTTTAACACTTAGAGTAAAAAAATATATATATACGTAACGTTCTCCAGTCATAATAGATAGGTAATTATAACTTTAATAAAAACATATTTAGATGCTATTGTGAGACTTCATAATATTCCTTAATACAAAATAATGAATGATCATATACATTTGAATACATACAGCTCTGGAAAAAATTAAGAGACCATGGCAATTTCCTGTGAAATCATCATATCTGCATGTATGACAGCCATTCCATTCCTGTATCTGTTGAATTCCAGCACAAGCACACCTTATTCTACTCAATAAACACCTGATCCTTGTCTTATTTAAGAAGAAGAAGTGTAAACACCACTACTGTGGCCATCACTATCTTCTTACAATAGACAAAAACAGTGCTATTAGTACCACAAAAGTAACTGGAATCCAAAAATAACTCTTGAAAACTACTGGACTTCTGCTCTGACACTGTTCCCAAACTCTGAGGACTGGTTCTTCTATCAGGACGATGCTCCTGGACTCAGCTAGGTCCATAAAGGTGTGGATGATGGACCACCAGATGCAGACCCTGTCGTGTCCAGCCCAGTCTGCAGACCTGAACCCACTTTGAAAACTTCTAGAGGAACATGGATGGTCCAAGCCATGGAAGACTGCTGAGCTTCTTGAATTTCTCTGCCAGGAGCTGCATAAAGTCATCCAACAGTAATGGAGGAGAACCAAGACCAAGAAGCTGTCATTGAAAATCATGGATATTCCACCAAATATTGATGTCTGAACTTTTCCCAAGTTACAACATTAGTATTGTGTTGTTTAGAAATGAATCTGAACTGGTTTTCTTTGCATTATTTGAGTCTGAAAACACTGCATCTTTTTGTTATTTGACCTTGTGTCTTGTTCTGTAAATACATGCTCTAAATAACAATATTTATATTCGGAATTTGTGGGAAATATTGTCAGTAGTTTAGAGAATAAAACTAAAATGTTTATTTTACTCAAACACATACCTATAAAAGGTTAAATCAGACAAAGTGATCCTTTTGCAGTGGTCTCTTTTTTTTTTCCAGACCTGTGTCATATGACCTAACCCTAACAGGGTGAGGTTTAGCCTTTTTGAAGTGCAACATCAGAGCATATCACACGTTTTCAAAGTCATCTTTTCACACTAATACAGTCAAAGTGCATCCAATAAAAGTGGAGATGTTTAGTAGTGAAACCTTTGCCCAGATACGTAACAGTCACGTTCATGCTGCTGGGTCCAGACGAGCATGCCAGCTCTAATCTCTCTCTGTCTGGAAGCACTGACCTCTTTTGTTCAGTTGACGGCTTATTACCAGTATTGATTTTGGCTCCTTTATTTTACAGACTTCCTGCAGGGAGGCAGATGACCCATGCACATATCAGCTACTGTTGGTTACCGGAACACCAGCAAACTGTACCATTAATGTTAAGCTCAGGATGAATTTATTGTATACGCTGGTGTGCATCTCTATATAATGATACAAACAAAGGGATGAGAACATAGAATTTAAACCGTCTTAATGGTTTTGTTTTTGTTTTTTTTGGTCCACTCACTCACTCGCCGTTTCATCAGAGGACATAATTTCTGTCGGATCAGAGCTAAAGTTGTCCAAACTTCTTATACCGTAAGTGCAGCAACATGCTAAATATGATAGCTGTTATATATTATTCATAGTTGTGGTATACTGCTCAGGTTGGATTGACCTCTTTATTTTTTTTCTTTTGTCCAGTTTTTGTTCACAATACTGTCACTGTTTTGTCTGTAAGTTAACAGTACATACAAACAAGCTTAAGAATGTTTTAGATTTTTGATGATTTTACCACTAGATTCTTTTATTGTATTCAAAATAGGGATGAATTTCACATCATTGGTGGTCTTTGGGGTGGATAGAGTTTCCTGGATCTACTGTGGTATTGATCAACAGGATAAATGATACCTGAGGGCAGAGGAAACACATTACTATTCCAGATTGCTGCCTCAGAGGTGAATTTTGATCCAGTGCAGCAGTGATCAACTCAGTGACTCAATTATATTTATTGGTATATTCTCCTGTGACTTAGGCGAGTAAAAGTTTTGGCTTTTTTATATCAGATAATTGTATTGATTGGAAACGGCATAATTCAACAGTATTTTCAGATCCATTTTTCCATTTTCTTTTTTAATGGAATGTTCTTTGCAGTGGACAAGTTAAACTCTGAGAGGAGGAGAGAAATGCATTGCTTGAGCTCAGGAGGATAAACTTTAGTGTCTAACATAAATTGTCATGAGACCAGTGGCTGCTTAGGTTATAAGGTTTTCCTCAGTTTTTCAGGTGGTTTGACCCTATCTGGGCGCTAACCCCAGTATCTTCCCTGAGTTTTTTTAAGAAAATGGAAGGTTTATTATTTCACATACATTTTTTTCAACCGTTATTGTTACCAGACTTATGTCATAAATGTCCACATGAGTGATACCATGAATTTTGTACAGATAACATGCCACTTTTAATTGGCGTGCTATCTGTATGCATTATAAGTTTTCCACGTATATGTTCAAACCATGTAAAATATCACCTGGTTAAGGGGTTCGGTTTTGGGTTAGCTGTTAGCAATTAGCGCGATTAGCAGTCAGCGCGATTAGCTGTTAGGGTTAGCGGTTACGGATATGTAAACCAGAGATCTTGGCGTACATTGACCACGAGATCAAATGGCATTGAATAATTGCCCCTTCTTGGTATTTTATGAGAAACCACAACAATAATCTCTGAGTACCCCCCCCCCCCTTTTTTTAAAAATAAATAAACAACTACATTGTAATGTATTTATTTATTTTTATTATTTTTCTTTTCTTTCCTCT
>JAPTYQ010000005.1:33117104-33127992 GCA_029814465.1 Ostorhinchus cyanosoma | reverse complement strand
TATATCAGTCTCTCTCTCTCTCAAATGTTCCTCAGTACACACAGCTCCTATGGCTGCAGGCATCAATGTTAATTCAGACCAATATTACAGACTGAAACTACATCTGCAAATGGACCTCCATCAATCCTGGTGCATCTATAGCCTGTCAGTCCATGGGAGTGGATCTCTCCTTCACTGTGGTTTCTTCTTTCCCACTGGTTTTTTTCTTGCCGAGAAGGAGGGTCTAAGGATTTGGGACATTAATCCATTTCCTTTATCTGCTGTATATTTAACTGTTGTTTGTTTTCATATCCAACTAATTCTGTAAATCCCTGTGAGGCAACCTTGTTGTGATATAGAGCTTAGTAAATAAAACTGAATTGAATTGAATTAATTCTGATGTAGGGATTGCGGGAATAAATGTGGGGTTTCTGTTTTTAACTTCATTTCCCATCATGCAGCGTAGTACTGCACTTCCATGATTGTAAGGCCATTGTTTTCCAAAATGGCTCCCTGAAAATATTGGTCCTATCAACCACCAAGATATTTAAGGTGGAGATGGGACTATTTCTTAACTGTAGGTACCAAATTGGCCAGGTAAAAATGTCTCATTTTGTCAGAATCATGGCGACACACACACACACACACACACACACACACACACACACACACACACACACACACACACACACAGACGCACGTAGTCCTTCCAGCATTATGATATAGATTGGTCTGTTCATTTGTATAATTGTGATTTTGACAATATTCAGTTAAATTGTTATGTTTGGTTCCATTAAAGTCAAGAATAGTACATTTCCATTGGTGTTTAAGTGTTTTGGGGTTGTAGTGATATCTGAATCAATTATCGGCTTTTTAAGGGTAGAAATTATTGTCATTATATTACCCTTCAAAATTGCACTATGGTTTGACCTTTATACTGTAGACAAGAAGTAACTATTTAAATGAGCAGCAAAACATTTTACAGTTATTTTTTTGGTATCTATTTATTATTAAGAAATCATGGCAAAGACAGTCATAGAGAACTGGTATCTACTGGTGACTTTTTACAGAGTTTTTACGGAAATCCTTTGTATGGTTAATAACCTCTGAAGGACTTTATAATGTTGTGCTCACTGAGGTGTGCAACACTGACAAAAGAACCTCTTAATGCAGTCCACTCATGACTTTTATTTCTTTGTCCATTTTAATTGACTGATGATGTCTCTTTCTGCTCAATAAGACAATTAAATCCTGAAATTAACCAATCAAAAGGGAAAAAAAGGGAACGGACAGATTATATTGGATGACCTCCGTTTGGACTGTGTCGACCACGGTGTTTAGTTTCTGACTAAAGCTTGAAGACATGTTGGTAATGTGCAGTTGGATCAAGCCTCCTAAACTTTGCTACTGATGTTGAATAAAAATGATTCATGTGAAGCTTAATAGAAGATGAGAGCAGTCTTGTAATTCCTATCATCACTTTGACAATAACGGCAGTGGTGAATGACTGATCACTGATCTTATTAAGGATATTAGTCTGTGTGGTTGATTAAGCTCTAACTGCACTCAGGCTAACATAGCAGTTAAAAAGGGTCACATTCAGTACAGATCATTCACCAGTGTCACTGTAATCCGTAAACTAATGCTTGGACGTGCAGATCCTCTAATCTGTAAAGAGCAGAAGCTCATTAGAGGCTGCCGCAGTCAGACAACAAAGCGAAGGGATCTCCGTGCAGAGTTGTAGTTGGTGGTTTTGGTTGAAGCCGCTCTTAGTCCTTAACTGCAATCAGAGGTTCTCAGCAGATGTGACCTGTGCGGGATGATGATGCCTTCAGAGCCATATTAGTTCATGTTTGTGTAAGCTGTGACATCTCTGCTCTGCTCAGTGTCTGCACATGGCCTGCAGCTGACTCAGAACCATGACGACATAATGTCATGTTTTGTTGTAGTTGCTTGACTGTCACTCACCATTAATATCTTCACCAGTGTTGTTTTTATTGTCAGAGTATGAAATAAATCAGTTGTGTAGGAGCTTGTACTGTAAGTTGCTGTCATTGTTTCACCTTCTACGGCTGTGGCTCAGGTAGCGCAGTAGATCGTCCTTCAACCAGATGGTTGTCGGTTCGACCCTGGCTCCACCTGTTAATATGTCAAAGTGTCCTTAGGTTAGTACCGGTCTGATTGTATTTGTTAAAAAGGCACATTATCAACCCATAAAGACCCAATGCTTCTTTTGTGGCAGTTCCCAAATGAATTTTTCTCTCTATCCATTTATTGCAGTATTATATTCTTTATTTTGTTTTGTTTTTTTTCAGTGAAAATCAGGTATTTTCCTGTATTTAATTCACTGATCATGTAGATGTTCATACAAGCTCAAATTAAAGTTGACGGTTAAATCAAAAAGTGAAAAAAACTGAAGGTGACTTTTTATTTAAAATATATCATTAACTGAATATAAAAACAAGTGTCTCCATCTACTGTCATTGATCAGACTCTGAGTTTTACTGGTGAATCAATGTTGTAGAAGATGACAGTGTTTCCACGTCCACTACGGAGCCTCTGAACGTCCAAATGGGTCATATCTGATGACAAGGAAAAGATGACAAACTGTGTTTTACACCAATTATTTACATGTTTTGATAGGATTAATGGATCAACAGGTTTTAAAGTGTTTAGATCAGTAGATGATTTTAGTGGATAGTCTGGTTTGGGTCTTAATGAATTAAACTGTCAGTAAAGGTGGATGAATATTTTCCATTTTAGCACCAGTCTGTTATAAAAATTTCTAAATGTCTTACAAGTTTCCCAAACACTCCTCCCTGTGGGCGGTGCTATTTTGTTACAGAGTTATAGTCTGTCACCACAGTTAATGATGTCATCCGAGACGAAGCTTCTGTGTCTTGCTGTGTTTATGAGATGCTGACTGGTTGTTGATGTTAAATCTTGTAACCCCCGCTGGGTCGTCTGTGCATCTACTGACAGAGACACGGTACAAAGGAATCAGCATTCATGACCTGATTATTATGATACATTTGGATTGTCTGGATATCTGTCTCCAATTTAGCCACAGCCTAAATTCAGTCATTTAAGCAAACACTGTGTATAATCAACACTAATGCAATGAGTGGAAGATTTTTTTTTATTTTTTTTTTATCAGTGCCTAAAACTTTTCTTGGATCTGCTGTATCTACTCAGAAAATTTAACCTATAAAGACCCAAACATCCACCTCTGACCAAAACCATCTACTGATCTACAAGGTTTAATACCTGTTGATCCATTAATCCTATCAATACATGTAAATAATTAGTGTAAAATGCAGTTTATCATTTTTTCATGGCCACCAGATATGACCCATTTAGACATTCAGAGGCTCTGTAGTGAATATGGAAACACCGTCATCTTCTACAATATTGATTCACCAGTAAAACCCATGGAGTTGGATCAATGACAGTGGATGGAATTGCTTTTTTTTTATGTTCAGTTAATGATATCTTTGCTGAAATAGTCACTTTTTCTTCAGTTTCCTCTCTTTCTGATATAATAACCCTCAACATATCCTGAGTTTTTATGAACATCGACATAATCAGTGAATTAGATATAGGAAAACACCTGATTTTCACAGAAAAAAATGCAAAATAAAGATGATAATATTATAATAAATGGTAAGAAATGCAGTGAATGAAATTAAATGTTAAAACTGGAGGAAAATTAGTTTGGAAACTGCCACAAAAGTTGCACTGAGTCTTTATGGGTTAAGTTGGACTATTCCCCATTTTTTTCCTCTAGTGCTCTTTAACTAGAAAAGATCAAACAGTAAGTATACCTCCTACTGCAAAGCCTCTTGTTCTAGCTCTCACTAATTGTATCTCTGAAATGTACAAGCTATGAAATGAAACACCGTGTAAGTTGCCATGTAAATAGTGTCTGCCTATGGAAAAACTAAAGGACTCTTTCATTCTACAAGTTACACAATGCGGTAGCATGGTTAAAGTTTAACTCTCTGGCCTTTGCATTTCATAATATTACACATTTTGCTGTAGAAAATACTGTAACCGGTGGATTTACAAATGCGGTTCCATAAATACAATGAAAACGATTATTCCAAAAAAACCCTAAGTCAGCATTTGTGTCAGCTCTCTGGAAAAATGAAGCAGCTCCATTTTCTGCCCTCAAGGTTCATTCTAGGTGACCAGATGAGCCTAAACTAACCGTGACCCACTGAGCTCCATGATTACTACCTTGTAAAATGGTCAGACAGGAGATGCTTTGCTTTTCTTTGTGCCGCTTTCAGTTTGTATCGGATGAATCAGCCTTAATTTCCAGAAAGAATGCCATGGTTGCTAAACTATCGATAAATATTTAGACTTTAGTTTTTAAGTTTTAAGTTTTTTTTTTTATTTTACCATCTCAAAACATTGAAGTTTATATCATGCCCAAAAACAGAAAACTCAAATGTTAAACACTCCTTTTATTTTATGCCATCGCGGGTGTTTGTCTTTTTGTGATGTGTTTTCCCTTTGGATTGTGTGTTTTACACCCACATTCTGAATTAGAAGTTCACAGAAAATAAGACAGTTTTGTTGAGGTATATATCTGCATTTGTTCAAAATCAACTTTCAACTCAAACAGCATGAACCTGTGTTGTTTTCTGTATGCACATTGACTTTTAAAGATGATTTATACTCATTTTTTTCACATACTTTTTGATCTGAGTTTCATAATGTGGAGGTGGAACTCTTTGATTCAGATTTATACATTTGAAGTTGCTGACATGATTTCTTGTTTGTTTATTGGTGACTGTAAATCTTCAGGTTTTGATTTTATGAACATACATAAACTGTATGAAATCATAGAAGATTACAACATCACATGTGTTTGTGGTTGCAGTGGCCTGGCTCGCAAACATTAATGGTTTGAGCATTATCCACTTAGCCCATATTGCAGTATGTGCAATACAGTACATGTGAAACACATGTGGAGCCCCTGACTTACACAGTGTGACCTATTTACTTTGTTCTGCACACATTTTCTCATTCTCTCAGGCCTCCGTTCTGACCAGATCCCTGGGGTGTTCTGAAAGCTCAGGAGGAAATTTGATGTGATGAATGGCGACACATTTTATGAGTTTATCCTCCTGTCTGTGAGTGGACCTGAACTCAGCACGTACTTGAACTCCACTGCACATGTGGGTATTTTTTCTGTTTTGCATTAGCACTGACATTTGTTTTCTTAGAAATGTGTGGCTTTGTTTACCAGACTTTGATTCTTCAATGAAAGGTGACAAATCTACTTTGCTCTGATTTACAATTAGATAAGCCGAGACTTAACGCTCCAGCCCTTTAATTTACTGCTTTGATGCTTCTCTACAAACCAAAAACAATCTAATACATCTATCCAGCATTATTTAATTCAGTTATTCATTTTTTTTATTCAAAGTTTAAGAACAATGCGAGCTATACAGCTGCTGAAAAAGTTATTAGACCACCCTTGTTTTCTTCAATTTCTCATTCATTTTAATGCCTGGTACAACTAAAGGTACATTTATTTGGACAAATATAATGATAACAACAAAAATAGCTCATAGT
Source organism: Ostorhinchus cyanosoma (assembly GCA_029814465.1). Classification (NCBI taxonomy): domain Eukaryota; kingdom Metazoa; phylum Chordata; class Actinopteri; order Kurtiformes; family Apogonidae; genus Ostorhinchus; species Ostorhinchus cyanosoma. The sequence goes on along the minus strand of JAPTYQ010000005.1, from coordinate 33,122,427 downwards.
AGTTTAATTTCAGAGCTGATATCTATGCATTTTCTATGGTTTTCTTGATAATAACCAAAATCACTTCACTTCTTACATCAATATCTATGGCGTTATACTGACAAAAACAGTACTTTTAAGCATTCTTTGTTGTCTTTTCTGTCTGTTTTAGTCACATGATACACACAGGAGGAGTTAGTACTTGATTGCATAACCATAGTTTTTGATGACCTAATAATTTTTTCCGCTACTGTATATCATATAAAATTGTTGATGTGATTACATTTGACAGGAAAAGAACAGCCGCTAACATTAATAGCATAGTATTTGAATCTGTATTAAAACGACTTAAGATTTAATTTCATTCTTTATTTCTGTGTTGATGGACATAATAATATCTCACCACTATTGAGGGAAAAGCAGTGAGTTGTATTTATTTTGCACCCATGCAGGTATTCAGCCATGTATTAACATGCAAATACACAAAATGTACACATTCAGAATCTTAAGATACTAAACTTATCTTGCACCAGTTTCTCACCTCGCCAAAATTAATCATTTTCCATTAGCTATTTCTAGTCAGAACAAACTGAAACCCAACATGTACATGTACTGAATCTCACCTTGTTTCACAGACTCACTTTAAAAATTTAAGCGGATACGTGCTTTATCCTCATCTAATCATATTAAGACTTAACTGCATAGACTGGCTCCTTATGGCAGCAGAGTCATCAGGTCCGTCTTCTGGCTTTGTTCCCAGTTTTTCATCCAGGTTTGGAGGTGACTGCAGCTGATATCACATGTTCTCTTGCAGCTTGCTTTCATTCACGTCCAACATTATTGAACACAGTTCAACACAGTTACTGCTCCTCTCATCTGTTAAATATATGAAAAGCTGACTGTGTCTGAGTGAGAAGTAACTGTCTGAACAAGGAAACATTTCCTTCAGGAATTTCATTTATGCGTTTTGCAATGTGTAACTAATAAGCCCTCGATTCAGAGCCATTTGCAGCCAATTTATTTAATTATAAGGTCTCCATCATAAAATAAAATATAATTTTAGTTGCTGTCAATATACACCACTGTTGGAAAGCTGAGAAAAAAATTCACACTGAATTTTTATGAGGATGTGTGTAATGTATGGAAATAAGTGTGGATGCCTGATGGAAAAGGATTTCCTCAAATATGACGCACAATTTGAGTGAGTCAATTGAACACAGATTATAGTTTATATTTGCAGCTTTAATCTCGCAGGAGAAAATCATAAATCATTATTGCAAAGTTAATATGGGTAAAAGCAAACATCTGTCTGCTGTCTACATTCTGACTTCACTTTCCTCTCATTCTCATCTTCCTCACCCTCTAATTTTCCTGCTCAACCACTAGCATGGCTCGCTCTGTCATGACTCCGAGTAACGCTGGCATCTCATTTAAAGGCAGCAGCCGAGCTCTGCATCCATTAGTTACAGTAGAGGGAGGGGAGACGGGGCTGTGTAGGGGAGGGGAGGGCAGGAGGGAGGCTGACGGCTATTTAAGGGTTGGAGTTTAAGAAATGGGGGTCTGACCTAAAACCCTCCTCACACTTTAAAAGACATTTACTCCTACACACTCTCCCTCTCTCCCTCTCTTTCAGTCAGTGTAGACAGTGAAGGAGCACAACCTCAGCCTGAGCTGTGAGCAGTGAGAGGAGATAAGGAGCTGTCTGAGGGAGAACTGACAGAGCTGCCACCTCACTGAAGGGCTGCAAGACAGAGCAGTGGCACCACAGAGGAAAGCATCATTTATTTGGCTTCAGTGAACGTGCAAGGACTCAGAAGAGCAGCTCTTCTTACTTTCAGGGGATTGACAGACAAAGTGGACTGTACAAGTACAGGTAAGATGATGTATTTATGGACGTGTAAGACTAAAACAATGTATTTGATGACCTTTTCATGTACTAAGTTCATTACCAGAACCTGTGTGAAAAGTAAAAATAGATATAGCTGTAGGTACAGAACCAGAGCACATTGATTATGCTTTATTGGTATTGCATTCTTTGTGTATACTGCAACTTCTTCCTCAGTCAGACAGAAGTAGCAGCCAATGCAGGGATCTGAGGTGATGGCTGACTGCTGAGGGAGTGAACATGTGGAAGAGTTATCCACAGCTTTGATCGCTTATGGGCCGGCAGCCAGTGGGTCTTTTCATGCCAAAAAGATTTTGTCAAACTTCTGTCAGGTTGTAGATCAATACTCCAAAAATAAGAACATAAACTGTCCAAAATGTCCATCTGTGTGTGAGCATGGGGTGAAAATGTGTTTGAGAAGGAGCATCCCTCGGCTGAGGGAGTCTGCAGGTTGATGATTCATCCTAGTACCTTGGGAAATGCAGTTTCATTTATATAATTTTTCCATTATGGAGATGAAATGAAGGGAAAGTAGGTGAGTGCACGGGATCTGCCAGTTGTGGGCAGAGAGGGAAAAAATGCTTCATCCATTCAGTCCCATTAGCTCTGCTTAATTGAAATCTAAGTTTGGTTTATGATGGTTTCAACTTCTGATTTATCTTTTTGTGGTTTTGGTTTGAGTCACCATTTTCAGTCCACATTCAGCAGAAATGAATATCAGTTGAGGAAGATTCTAATCCTTCCTTTGATCTGCTGCAGAATGTAAATATTAATTCTTGTTGTTTTATCTTTCTGAACAAACTCCAATCTAGATGCACATTGTGTCATCTCTGCACAGTTTCTGTAAGATGGGATGTTTCACAGCCTCTGTGCTTGGTGTCCTGGGATGTGTTTGTGCAGCAGAATGAAAAGGTGTCTCATTGAGCAAACCTCTGTCAGAGGGACAGCTGGTTTAGTATCTGGAGCTCCCCCTGGGCTTGTCCTGTACCGTTTTCCCTCATCATGACCTCCTCACAGAGAGCCAGGGGTTGATCATAACTCAACACCACTCTCCTCTCTAATTTCTGTAAAATGTGTTACATTTTTTTCCGTGGCCTAATTTCCAGAGTTAAGATGATGTCCTGTGACCTCAAAGTTGGGTAAAAGATCATGGTGGGCTTTGTAAAGCGTTTATTTACACGACTACACTGATTTAAGTAAGGGTTGACATATTTTCTTAGTGTATTATTATCGGATTATATAGCCGGGGAGGTGTCGGTGTGTCAGGACTTTGACTGTAAATCTGCCAGTTTCTCAAATCAGGTGTCAGGTGTGGGCTGAGTACAGATGGCTGCATGTTAGTGGCTGAAACTAGTAAAATAAAATCTGTACTCATTTTTTAAATTATCACATCATCACAAGCCTGGGTGCATATCTCCGGATATCCAGTAAAGCATTAAATAGTGTGTGTTTGCAGAAAATAAAAAACACAAAAAAAATCATATCAGATATTACACATTTCATAGATTTCCTCCATAGTTGTAGATGAAGTGATGTCTGCATCCTGTCTATCTCACCTGGGGACACAATCATTCTCTATTTATTGTTCTTAAAGGACCTCTTTAGCGTGTCTGCCATGCAGCAAAGGGGAAATTTGTTATCCGTTAATGAGGTGTTTCGATTTCTGTTATTGTTGTATCAGGTAGTGTAACTCGCTGCTCCAATTAAAGTGGTTAAGATGTTTCCCAGCTGGTCCAGATGCTGTAAGAATTAGACCTGCTCTTTGCCATTAGTGTAACATTAAAATGATAAAATGTGAACACGTACAAATAAGCAGATGGACTGAGTAAATGTTTACCAGTGGCCAGAGTCCTGACACGCTTCTGTTAAACACAAATCCGTTCCATAAGTTTGTCCAGACATGCAGCAGTTATATTCTCATGGATGTGAATTCTTTAAATTACAGTGTGAAATGGAGATGCCACATTTACTGTGTTTATCAGCAGAAGCAGTCTTTCAACTGGTTGATTGCGCAGATAAAATGCAATGAAATAAAGTAAATTAACCACAAAATACTCCGTGCAGCGGTTCTTTCACTTTCGATGAAGGGTGAAGGGGAACTGAACCATTGTGTGGTACTGCAGCGCCTTTATTCTTTGACTAGGCAAAACAGATGTCCTCATTCAAGGGCCAACATTCCCAGTTTCTCTTTTCCACGCGGGAAAGTTCCCTTTTCACTGCCAGCATGGGGGAAGAGCACTAAAACTACAGCAATTCTGGATTATAACTTAGTGAACAGGTTATATTTATTTCAATTTTCTCTCCAAATTATCTTCCCATGTCTCATTGTGAAATAGGATGTCCTTGGTCAACCTCTTCTGTGCTGTGAATGATGTATTCTTGGCTTCTATTTCTATTAGCAGTATTATTCTTATATAGTTTGCCTGTATGTAATAGGAGACCATGCTTAAAACAACACATTCTGGCAGCTTCAGGTATGAATCATATGTAAAGGGTGTTTGTCAGATATATTAGCTGTATTGAGACACATTTGAAGCCAAATGCTATTGACAGAATCTTTAACACAGGCTGCTAGAGCTGTACGGAGGCTATAGGGATTTAAACTACAAAATATCAGCGTTTGGTTTATTTGGTCTTTTAAGCGTTTCTTGACAGAGATCTGAAGACACAGTTTCCAGATTTACACCCACTATAACCTGCCTGTACCCTACCGCTCACCAGATGTGCAAGATGTTGTGAAATTCAAGCTCAGTGTTATATCTGTGCCCTAACAGATTAGGTGAAGAGGTAAAAAAAAAAAAAAGCAAGCAGGGAGCATATGAAGAGAAAAATGTCAGGTCAGTGTCTAAGTCAAAGGTCAGAACAGTAAAAGGAAGAAAAAGTGATAGATGAGAGAATGCCGCCCTCTTACCTTGGCTTACGTCTAACAGTTTAAAGGGAATGCAGTGACTGTAGTGGAAAGTATGTGTCAGACCCATCAAAAAAGTGTGATTTAAAGGTCCAGTGTGTGAGATTTAGGGTTGAACTACAGATATTAAATTTAGTGTTCATAATCATGTTTTTCTTAATATATAATCACACAGAAATGAGAATCATTGTGTTATTGTTAACTTAAAATGAGTGGGTCCGTACTCAGGGAATCCAGATATATAAAATCCATGCTCCTGTCTTTCTCTTCTCCATTTTTCCATTTTATAGAGGTTGTTATCCAGCTTTAAGGTGGTGACCCAGAAAGACCCAGTGCTACTTTTGTGGCAGTTTCCAATCAAATTTCTCTCTCTATTTAACCTTTCTTAAACCATTTATCATAATATTATAGATATTTTTTTATATTCAGTTTACTGATCATGTACTTTAATCATCATACTGAGAATGCATTTCAGGAGTATTACACCAAAAACTTTTTCAGTAAAATATATATATAAAATAGAAAAGCACTTGGAGTGTGCCGGGGGGGGG
>JAPTYQ010000005.1:33104798-33117004 GCA_029814465.1 Ostorhinchus cyanosoma | reverse complement strand
CCATGAAAAGATGACAAACTGTATTTTGCGCCAGTTGTTTACATGTATTGACTGGATGAGTATCTCTGAGGTTATTAAAAATTTTAGATGAGTAGATACTTTTGGTCACTGGTATATATTTGGGTCTGTTTGGGCTAACATATTAGAGTCCACAATCCTCGTATCTAAGAAGCTCTGATTGGATAAAACAAATGAGGAACCCCTTGTATTTATGTGGCTGCTGTAGTTGGTTGCACTTTGAAACTTCACCATTAGATGTCATTAAATATTACACACTGAATGTTTAGGCAAAATCCTCAGTTTGCCTTGAAAAAAAAAAGGCAGATAAAAATTGAAGGACAGTATCCTCTCATCATGGTGCACTCCTCTGATCAGCACAAAACCACCAGATTTCCTGTCAGCCTGAAGCACTACATGCTGTCAAACAGCGGAGGCCGTTGGCCACAACTTGTCACGTCACGGAATGATGAGTCCACAGTCTTAATCTGTTTTATGTGTTTTCCCAGATATAAATCTTTGGCATTCCTCACAGGAATATTCATCACAACCTGCTGAGAGAGCTTATAGTTTTGGAGAAAAGAAGAATACACACTGGCTCGGCCCTCCTGTAAATCCTGAACCATCCTGTCAGTAGCATTAACAGCCCACCTGGTGTAGACCAGAGGACAGGTGACTGCAATTTGTCATTTGCCATGAGTTAAGTCTTTGATTGGAGGTCAGAGGTAGAAGTAGGTGTTATTGGATCGGTGGGATTAACAATGTGGTCATGTTTCCACAGAAGTGCAGGAAACACCAGCTAACCTTTGCTGACATTATCTGATCACTGAATATGAGCATTGTGTTTAATAAAGTGTTTCCAGAAGTTTTCATGAGATCTCCAACCCAGGTGCATCTGTCCCACATGTCTTTTCATAGTGATCACTGCATGAACAATTCCCTTCTGGAAGTCATTTTTCATTGGTTTGCATGTGTGAGTAATGTCAGCAGCTACCATTCAAAATTTTCTAGACAAAATCTTTCGCTGCTGGCAGATATACAACCCCTTGAAGTCCACTGGCTCCCAGACTCTGCCTCAGACATAGATGTGAGCTGCGACGGCATAATGCACATCCTGTCTAGTCAATATTTGCTGTAGTTCAGGTCTAATGAGCAGGAGATGAACAATAATGGGAAACAAAAAGAAGCTTGTAAAGATGCTTATTACCATATAGAGTCCTATGCTAATATACATGATATGATATAATGTAATATACGATACTTTACAGAGCCAAATTTGAGCTTCCCCTATGAAGACAAACCCACAGATACTGTATTTTGGCTCATCTGTGCATTCACTCTGGACCTCTGTATTGATTTTTCAGTTATACACCCATGCTTACGCAGATCCTTTGGAAACTCAACACTGACTAATCCAAGGCGGCTTTCCCACGGCGAGGAAGAAGCTTGTCATTAGTTCTAGTTTTTCTCCCACAAATTATAGTGTACACAGTGACCAGCTGACGAAATCATCAGAGAGAGATTTGTTGGCCTAAAGTCCTGCATATGTCATAATGTTGTCAAATAATACTATATGTTCCATTTTATAAAGTTTGCATAGAATTTTTGTCATACACGCTGTAGGTACAGTAGACTTTAACATTCAGCACTGATGAAACTTCTGTGTTCACATACCGTGAAAGTTGATGTGCCAGCACAACTGTGAATTCTTTGGTATTGAGACCATTCTTATACAACAGTAACATTCGGAGATTAAAGAAATATGATATAACAATGCATCTGAGCTGTTTGTGGCATTTCCTCTGAGATCTTCCACTTCCACTATGGTTAATCCTGCGTGTTGTGTTTTTCATTACCTCATTTATCTGTCTGTCAGCAGGATTGCACAAAAAACTCTGCAAAGACAAAAACTTTTGTCATGGGGTAGATTATTTACAACCTAAAAGCAAAGTTTAGAGGTGATGGAATTTTTTTCTTCAGACCACTTGAATTACAATATAATGAAAGGTAATTAAAGAATTTTTGCCAGCAAACTATTATACATGACAGCTTTAAAATAAAAAAAAAAAAAATCCATCATCAACACCAACTGATAAATTATATCGTTGGCCTCTATTATCATGGGAACAGTCAGTTAAAGTAACGAGCGGCACCAACTGACCAAAAAAACTTAAACATAGGTCATAATTTGTGGTTTAATAATACTGTGGTCAGGTTAGAAGTGGGACTATTGGCCTTGACAAAGGTTTACAGTCTCTGAGTCTCCTTCTAGTTATGAATTGTCTCCTTTTCTTTTCCCAGAACCTTAACCACTAACCAGGACTGGCCTTTTCTCAGAAGGTTCAAAGTCATATTTATTTGGTGGAATCCACATCCCTCATCCAGAATGGGTAGAAGAAGCCTTTTGGGCTGCCTTCTCTTAACTCTTTTGCTCAGCTTATCCAATGGTGGGCTTGTGAAAAAAATCCTAAGGCACCGGCGTCAAACTCTAGCATCTTCTGGAGAACATAACATCACCCTCCCAAGTGCAGATCATCCTGTGGTTTTCAATCATGTCTACAACATCAATGTTCCTGGCAGTTCTCTTTGCACTGTGGACCTGGACGCCCCAGAGAGCACACAGCTCTACCCCAAAGATATAGCAGTCTCCCCAGACCATCACATCAGTGAGCACACTGTCGACGGAGAGAACCAGATTGTCTTCACCCATCGCATTAACATCCCTCGGAAGGCCTGTGGTTGTGCTGATGACCTGCCTGGCCTGAAAGATCTCATGAGCCGCCTGGAGATGCTTGAGGGAGAAGTTTCAGCATTGAAAGAGCAATGCACTGGTGATGCTCCCTGCTGCAGTGCACAGGTAACAGGTAAGAGAGCTTTATCTACCAGACTGAGTAGTAAAATAATTCTCTATTAATCTGAGTGTAGAATGAAAAGTACAGCAGCAAGGATGCTACTCAGTCCCCTGAGTGACATCCAGTTTAAGGCACATCTGTTTCATTCATTTGGTATAGAGATCTTTGGAATTGTGTGTGGGTGAGTAGTACTTTATTGTGCTGCAGAGACTCTTCCAGGAGCTTTGAATTGAGCTTTATTTGGCTCAAATAACATGACACGCAGTCACTTGGCTATTCCAAAAATCATTTTGTAGTTGTTACCATAAGAAGCCAACCAAATGACAGGTTTCGTGCATTACACAATAGCATTATTCAGCTAAAGTGATGAGACAGAGTGGCAGAAATATAAATACTGTATATAACCATCATTTTCACTTATTTCTCTAAGGTGAGTTGGGAACCAAGCCTTACTGCAGTGGTCATGGGAACTTCAGCGCTGAAACCTGTGGCTGTGTGTGTGAACCCGGCTGGAAGGGACCGAACTGCACCCAGTCTGAGTGTCCTAGTAACTGCAAGGGCAGAGGCCGCTGCGTGGATGGAAAGTGTGAATGCTTCAAAGGCTTTTCTGGCGGGGACTGCTCATCCGAGGTCTGCTCTGTGGACTGTGGTGTACACGGCCGGTGTGTGGGCAGCCAGTGCGTCTGCTCTGATGGCTTCTTCGGTGAGGACTGCTCTCAGTCCAAGTGCCTCAACAACTGCCTGGGACGAGGCCGCTGTGACGATGGATACTGTATATGTGATGAACCCTGGACTGGATTTGACTGCTCTGAACTCATCTGTCCCAAAGACTGCTATGACCGTGGACGCTGTGTGAATGGTACCTGCTTCTGTGATGAGGGATTCACCGGGGAGGACTGTGGAGAGCAGACCTGTCTTAATAACTGCCAGGGAAATGGGTTCTGTGTTAATGGCCAGTGTGTATGTATAGCCGGCTACGGTGGAGAAGACTGCTCCCAGCTCACCTGCCTCAACGACTGCAACGGCAGAGGGACATGCTTCAATGGGATGTGCATCTGTGACTCTGGCTACCAAGGTGAAGACTGCAGCCAGTTAGCATGTCTGAACAACTGCAACAACAGAGGCCAGTGCATAAATGGACAATGTGCCTGCGATGTTGGTTTCCAAGGGGATGACTGCGCTGAACTGTCCTGCCCAAGCAACTGCCTGCACAGGGGGCGCTGTGTAAACGGCCAGTGTGTGTGTGAAGAAGGCTTTGCTGGTGAGGACTGCAGCATCAGGACCTGCCCCTCAAACTGCTACGGCCGTGGTGACTGCATTGACGGTCGTTGTACGTGTTATGCTGGATTCACTGGCAAGGACTGCAGTGAGCTGAGCTGTCCTAATAACTGCCAGAATCATGGTCGCTGCGTCGACGGCCAGTGCGTTTGTGATGAAGGCTTCACTGGGGAAGACTGCAGTCGTAAAGCTTGTCCCAACGACTGCCTAGCAAGAGGCTACTGTGTCGACGGCAAGTGCATCTGTCAAGAGGGATTCTCAGGAGACGACTGCTCTGTGCTCGCCTGCCCAGATAACTGCAACAACAGAGGGCGCTGTATCAATGGAAGATGCACCTGTGAGAGTGGATATGAGGGAGAAAGCTGTGCAGAGCTGAGCTGCCTCAACAACTGCCACGACAAAGGCCGCTGTGTGAATGGCCAGTGTGTCTGTGATGAGGGGTACATTGGAGAAGACTGCTCAGAAGGTGAGAAACTCTGTTTAGTTTAGTGCAGAAACACACAGGGGCTTTTAACAGCTCAGAAAGTCTGAAAGTTTCCATGTGTCAACTAGATGTACTATAAAAGAAAATCCAGAGTGATGTAATTTCCGTTTATTCTCAAAATTCACTCACCACTCTTCCTGAGGGAAAGTACTTAGTGAATATAAAAAGGTTTTTAGTTTGTACTGCCGTTGTCTGCACTTTGTTCACACATATTTGGCACTTCTTCACACTGCAGCCAGATGTAGCTCTGGAGTTTGCATTAGCTCTGCGGGGTGGATACTCTGTGATTGAAGGCATGAGAAACTATCCAAGACAACACCCTCAACATTGTTTTTTTATCTTATGCTTTCATTTTTCCAGTGTCTCCTCCAAAGGACCTCAACGTTGGTGAAGTCACCCCTGAGACAGTGGATCTATCTTGGACCAATGAGATGTTGGTGACGGAGTACCTCGTGACCTACGTACCCACCTTCCCTGGTGGTCTGCACCAGGAGTTCACTGTTCCTGGAGACCAAGCCACTGCCACTGTTAAAGAATTAGAACCTGGCATTGAGTACCTGATCAATGTCTATGCTGTTCTGAGCAACAAACGGAGTGTCCCTGTCAGTGCCAGAGTGGCCACACGTATGTCATTTTATTTTTTATTTTAGTTGACTGCAAACTAAGCTCTGTTGTGGCATACTGTTATGTATTAACTGTTTGGATTATTCTTTCTTTCCATCCCACTAGTTCTCCCACAGCCAGAGGGTTTAAGGTTTAAATCAGTGAGAGAAACCTCAGTGGAGGTGGTGTGGGACCAGCTGGACATCTCCTTTGATGGCTGGGAGATCTATTTCCGCAACACGGTCAGTCTGCACGCCTCTTGAAGTTTTGCCAAGGAGTTTATTAACCAACAGGGAAAAATGGAGAGGTGATAAGCAATGCCAGCTTATTGGAAGTGAGAACTAAACATGGATTTATGTTAGCACTAACCATTGAAATTGCTTTGACAGGTGGAAAACTTTAGTGTGGGCAAGTCTGGATATTATAGAACTGTGGCTAAATCTGTTGCTTAAAACTCAAGCCAGTTTGGCTTTCATAAGAAACGACTGTGCAAGCTGATAAGATGGAGACCACTTCAAATATTGGTGCAGCTGCAGAATTTTCCCCCCTTTTTCCATCATATTTTTAGAAACTCACATAATTGATATAATTGACCATATACTGTCATAACATTTTAGTGTGAAACCACAATGCAAAAATGTCCTGGAAATCACAAGCAAAATATTTGCATCATTTGTGTTAAGAGAATAAAGACATCTGTTTTGAAGTTCAACATAAAAAAATCCATATCTATAAATTCAAACCAATGTCACAGTGAGAAAAAAAACTAAAGAAAAACTGCTCAACAAACCTTAATTTTGGTTCTTTCCTTTGCCTATTTTCCTGTTACTTCTTGTATGAATGTCATAATTACTAGTATATTTACTATCTGTGTGTGTGCCCTTGCAGAAAGAAGAAAATGGAAAAATCGCGACTACCCTCCCACCCTCTCAAAACCAGTTCCTCCAGTCGGGACTTGGGCCGGGGCAGGAGTATGAAGTATCCATCAACATCATTAAGAACAACACCAGAGGCCCCCAGACATCCAAAAAAGTCACTACCAGTGAGTTTCAAGCTGTACAAGAATATATCTAGCCATTTGTTTTTTAAGAGGCAAGAAAAGCAATTGAGGTATGAATGTAGCCGTTCCCTGATGGTGGTGACGTTGTAGTCTGAGATAGTATGCTTATGTCATCATTTACTATATGTGGCTGCTAATGGGTATCCTGTCACGAAGGGTAAAAAACATTTCTGTTGGAATGTTGGAGTGAAATCCCAAAATGAAACGAAGAGCAACAACAGGAAATCCCAGCCAGCCCTGAAGTTTCATCTAACATATTTTGGTTAGAGTAATAACTCATATAAATTGAATCTCAGCTTAGCATGACCATGTAAGAGCTGTATTTTACACTCTATCTAAATCTTACCCATAGCTCTAGTCCTCGTCCTGCTGAAACTTTTACTGCAGCGTTACTCCATACATTACGTGGGGAAATTCTTCCAGTGTCTTGTAAACTAAATGGCTTTCCCAGCCACAAAAGAGGTTATTTAGTCTGGCATGCAATACCTTCTACACAAGTCTGCACTGATGGACTCCCTGGGTATCGCACCATTACATTTCTGATGTCATTTATTTGTATTAGCTGAAACTCAGCACAGCTCTCTGAAATGAATGATAGAAGTAAGGTTAAACCTTTTATAACCTTGAACCCCAGTGGTCCTTTTAGCACTGCTTCAGAATATAGAGAACTAATGTCTCCTCTCCCACACACATCAACACAGGGGTCTTGTTAAGTCATAAACACGGACTGAAAGGGAATCACATTAGAGTTCATCGTAGTTTTCCTTGTGTTGATGCATGGTTTTGGTTTTTCTTACTGACTTCTATATTGCACACAGTGTCTAAATTTTGGGAGCGCGATTGATTAATTTGATTGGATTGTAAGAAAATGAATGCACATATTCCATTGTATAATCTACATATTATGTATGATAAGTTGAAATGGTGTCGAGGGTCTTGATTTACCTCAGCTCCAGAACGTCTCAGACCTATATTTGGAGCAGGCTAGAGTTAGAAACAGGCTTTTATTTCTAATTCTTGGAAGTCTTGGAATTGGTTGGACAAAATAAATAAAAACAAGCAATTTGAATTGCAAATTAATTTTTCTCTATATTTAACCTTTCTTACATAATTTAGCATCATTTAATAAAATAATATCATCTGTATTTTGCATTTTTTCCAGTGAAATCATGTATTTTCCTATATTTAATATACTGATTATGTTGATTTTCATAAAAGCTCAGATCACTGTTGAGGGTTATTATATCAGAAACAGGGAAAACTGAAGAAAAAAATAAACTTTTTCAGCAAAGATTTCATTAACTGAACATGGACCAAATGTTTCCATCCGCTGTCGTGTGTCAAACTCCATAGGTGAATCAATGTTGTAGAAGATGACTGCATTTCCATGTTCACGACAGAGCCTCTGCACATCCAAATGGGTCATATCTGATGACCATGAAAAGCTGACAAACTGCATTTTACACCAATTATTTACATGGATTGACAGGTTTAGTGGATCAATAAATATTAAATATTTTAGATCAGTAGACGATTTCGTTTGATGGTGGATGTTTGGGTCCTTATGGGTCAAAGCTGTAACCTTGGGGACACTTTAAAAATGTTCTATTTCAGAAAGAATTTATCTCATCTTGACAGAATAATCCATTCTAGAATGGTTAATAATGGCAGCTGGTCTATGTTCTCATCTTAATTTCCTTCCCAGAGGTTGACGGCCCCCAGCAGGTGGAAGTGAAGGATGTGACGGACTCTTCTGCTCTGGTCAGCTGGTCTCAGCCAGTGGTTCCTGTTGACAAAGTCATTATGTTTTATGGACAAAGCTCCGACCCCTCAGATGAAACTAGTGTGGAGATTTTCTCCCCGGACAAACAGTACAGTATTGATGGACTGAGGCCGGACACTGAGTACAAAGTGTCCCTCGTCTCCAGGAGTGGAGACATCAGTAGTGACCCTATTACCACAACTTTCACTACAGGTAGGCATGATGCTCACAAACAACCAAATGTTAACGCCAAGTGTTTTTTAAAACTGCAGTCAGTTTTCAGATATTAGAGTCTAATGAACCTGTGCTAAATAATGCAGGTCATCTCATTTGAACTCTGCAAACAAACCATATAGGCTTTCAACACAGTGTTTAAAAATTTTATAGCAAGTTGTTCTGCTAATGGGATTTATTATATTACTCCAGCCCTGGATGCCCCTAAGGATCTGCAGGCTGTCTCCCAGACTGATAACAGCATCTCTCTAGAGTGGAGCAACAGTGCAGCTGATGTTGGCAGTTATCGGGTGAAATACAGTCCCATCTCTGGAGCTGCACATGGCGAGGAGCTCTTCCCGCGGGGGCCTGGAGACACTACAAAAGCTACTATTACTGGTGTGGATGATGGAGACAGACATTTATTAACCCTGAGGCTTATTTTCTTCTTCAATACCAGGTGGTTATTTTTTTCTATTCCTCTGTCTGGTAGGGTTAAAGCCAGGGACAGAGTATGGGATTGGAGTGACTGCTGTGAAGAATGAGAGAGAAAGCCTTCCTGCTACTACAAATGCAGCCACTGGTGAGAGACACTGCTGAGCAGCTGTCCAAACAGCCATCCTTCACACACCTTCATAAATATGCAGACAGCCAGGTTATGCTGTTATAAATTGGATGACAACATGAAACTACTTGGCAAAGATGATTTATGGCTTGTACTGATCATGCAAGAGAAGTAAGAAAATACATAAATATATCAAATGTCAGACCGCAAAGCCTGCTGACAATTTTCCACTTGATTTTCTTGTTTTTAATTTCTCTGATCTGTGACTCATCTCTGATCGTTTAGACCTCGATCCTCCCAGAGACTTTGAAAATGTGGAGTCCACAGAGACCTCAGTAACGCTGAGGTGGCAGAAGCCTCGGGCCAAGGTCTCAGGCTACAAACTGGTGTATGTCTCCAGAGACGGTCAGTTTGAGGAGGTGGACATTCCTGCCACGGCCACGAGTCATGTCCTGCCCAACCTGGCCCCTGGAATGACCTACACCTTCACCTTGAGTGCAGAGAGAGGCCACAAGAGGAGCGACCCTGTCACTGTTTCTGCATCTACAGGTGGGTAGGAAACCGTTTAGACATTATTTAATGTCAGAGATATGACTTAAGACAAAGAATAGTGATGATGTATCCTTTGACAACTCTGCAGGAGTTACACAGCTTTCAGAAGCACATGGAAAGGAAATCTAAATGTTCCGTAATTGTATTTTCCCTCTTGGTTTGTAAGCATTCAGTTCATTTAGTTTGTTTCAAATTAAAAAGCAAGTTTAGCAACAACCATTAAAGTAATCTGGTGACTTTTGGAAATAAATACATTTTAGAAATAAACCTGCAGCCAACAAGCACCAAGAAACTGATCTTCACTTATGCCTAAATGACTTTTCCTTTGCCTTCTTGTTTTTCTTGTAGCCACTTATACATTTTATTTAGCTGACTCAGATGACCGTGAGCTAACGACTCCTCCAGGCTCGGAGGACAATGTCATTAGCTTTTCGCATTTAGACCCCTCTGAGTCTCAGTTCTCTGGGACGGAGCCTGAGGATGAGCATGGAACACTGACGGTCTCAGACGTCGCGTCTGACAGATTTGACCTCTCGTGGAAACTAAAGCCTCCCGGAGTCTATGATAGTTTGGCTGTAGAATATAAAGACACCCAGCGATTGTTGGAGGTGAGAGAGGTCCACCTTCCAGGAGATGCCGCTGGGTCTAGAATCCAAGGCCTGAAGGCATCAACAGAGTATCAGATAAAGCTTTATGGGATAACGAGTAGCCAGAGATCTGCGCTACTTGAGGCGGTTGCAGTCACAGGTACAAGCTTCTCTTTCAGACTGAATATTGATCAGTGACGGTGTCGTAGTGCCTTAGATTACAGAAGTGAAAAGGTTTGCATGTCAGTATTTTACTTAACGAGTATTTCACAGTTATCATAGATATTATATAAAAACTTGAGCATGGTACAGAATGAAGACAAGCCCAACTAAGATGACGTATTTGCTCAAAAACTCCTTTTAACTCATCCCATCTGTCACCTGCCAAGGCTTCAGCACTGAGGCAGAATGTTGCGTCCAAAAACGTTTATGCAAGAAGAAAATACTTTCTTGTCATTTCTTTCAGTCAGATGAAATCCAGCCAGGGTTGTCACGTCCTCCCTGAGCTATTATTAAAATATCAAATACAGTGGGTTGTACTTCACCGGGTGTCCCATTTTCTTCTTGCATTTAAGCTTTAACGTGCAACCATTTTGCCCTCTGAAAGCCTGCGCCACTAATTCCATCCTCATCATTCAACATCCTCCGTCCCATTTACAGAATCTGAAAGTTTAGCAGCTGAATAGAATTACACCATACATCATTTGCATGTCAAACAAACGACCTGACGATCCTTCTTTAAGACATCAGGAATAATATGGCTGTGCATGGCTTCACCATCCATTTGAAGACAGCTGTGTACTTCCACTCTTGTGGACTACTCAGAACCTTCAAAAAATTAATGGCTCTGTCTCAAGTGCCATTAATGCCTTAGCTGTTGTGCAGAAATGGATCAGTTAGGTTTGATGACATACAGTAAAACATGATCCTGGGAACAATGAAACTCAATGGTGAAAATGACATTCCCACATTGGTGCAAAATTACGATTTACTGTGTCTGTATTGTTCTTTTTTCAGAATGTACTTTAACCCCATTTTTTCTTTTCAGGTGTGTTTTTTCACTCATCAGCAGCAGCAGCTAATAACAAATGCATTTTTAACCTGTTCTTATTTATTATAGCTCCCAAGCCCTCCTCTCCAGGTGTATTCAGTTTGATTATCAAAGATGCCCCAACAACCCCACAGTCTGCTTTGGATACTGGAGAGGTTCACAGCTCAGATCACCATCCTCTAAATACTAAGGCCCCTTCCACTTCTGATACCGATCTGATGAGTTCTGGGGCTGAGCCTGGAAACTCAAACCTGGAAACACTGGGGGAGCTAACTGTCACTAATGTTTCCTCCACTAGTGTCAGCCTGGCTTGGCGGACACCCGATGAAGCGTTTGAGAGCTTCGTAGTGGAGCTCAGCGCTTCATCAGGGCCTACGCAGGTCCGTGTGACCACACTACCAGGAAATGTGCAGAAGGCTGAAATAGATGGTTTGTCCCCTTCGGTACAATATAATATTACATTACAAGGGCTGCTGGAAGGGAAAAGGTCTTTACCTCTCAAAGTTGTTGCTACTACAGGTACATGGAGAAAACACTTCGCAACCTATTGTCATCCACTCATTTTTTGTGTTTCAGATTTTTATTCTGGCTACATAACCTTTTCCTTGACAAGTGATACTCTGTATTAGAAACCACATTACCCCTGCATCCCATATGTTCATGACTGTATAGAGTGCTGCAGAAATGAGACTTAAACCTGGTGTTCAGTTAGCATTTTGAAGCTCTTGGTTTCCTCATCTCAGTCAGGTTTTTTTTTTCATCTGCTTTTAGTTAGGTGGCTGAAATAAGGTCTCAAGTTAACACATGCATAAGAGATGAGTGTTTTATGTTGGTTTATTCCAGAACATAACATACACAACAAAATGTCTTTAAAAAGATGATTGTCAGATTACAGAGGTTGTCAGGGGAATCAAAAATAAAGGAGTTGAGTTGAGACAGATGAGTTAGCATTAAGAGGAAAGGTATTAGTAGAAGAGGAAAGTCATTCAGTATGATAGCAACATAGGGGTACTTGTGGATTCTTATGCATGTTCTACTGTTTAGAAAGTGCAAAGGAAGGTAAAGTGATAGTGATATTGTAAAAACAGTGTACATTTAAAATCAGTTCAGTGTCAGTTTAAGTGTGAAACATCTTTTTTTCTCCAAACTCCATCCACTGCACTACATGGCTTTGTTGCTGTGTTGGTCTCATGTGCTTCTCC
>JAPTYQ010000005.1:33086394-33104698 GCA_029814465.1 Ostorhinchus cyanosoma | reverse complement strand
GAAACATCTTTTTTTCTCCAAACTCCATCCACTGCACTACATGGCTTTGTTGCTGTGTTGGTCTCATGTGCTTCTCCAAAAGGGGCTGCACTGACCATCAACTATACTGCAGGTAAGACTAACTATGGGTTAGAGCCTCATAAAATCCAGCTTCACAACATCCACATTATCACCTTGAGGCCATGTGATGTTTGTGTATTTTTGGTGAATTGATTTATACTTCTAAAATCTTTTTTTTTTTTAAATTTCAATTATGAATGTTATCATTTTGTAACTTTTGTTCACCACAGAGCATATTTTCTGCAATAATGTAAAAACTTGTAAAAAAAAAACTCCCACTGGCTCTGTTGAGGATACCACTGAGAGGCTAACTGTCAGGTTCGACCACCAAAACCTCATCTCTGCAGCATTCCAATTCTCATTGTGATGATTGAGTAATTTAAAATGTCATCATGCTGTTTCAAATCATCTTTCTATTCCGTTGACCCCACTCTGATCTGTCTATCTACCAGAGGAGCTGAAGCCCATGGTGGTGAACCTCACCATCTCAGAGATTACATGGGACAGCTTCACTGCGTCCTGGACCCACATGGGTGGGGAATTTGACAGCTTTGTCATAGAGGTAACAAACTTGGAGAATACCGCAGAGAGCCAGAACCTCACTCTGTCTGGAGATGCTTTGAGCCTGGTTATATCTGGGCTGAATCCCAACACCAGCTACATGGTTGGCCTGTATGGGATGTATCAAGGCTCCTTCCTTGAACCCGTGTACACTGACGCCACCACAGGTACCTGCTGCAGGCAGCCTTAATGCGCTCCATTCTTACTCTTCCCTTTCCTTTCTTTTCATTGATTTTTGTTTAACTCCTTTTCTTCTCAGTTTAAATGTGTCATTAAATGCACTCTACATCCTCTGTCGTCCCACTCACAGTGGGGAGTCCGAAACTTGCTGCATGAAACAAGAACAACGAAATAACCTCATTTCTGATTGGTCATCACTGTCCCAAACCCTGGCCACAGTGTACTGTACTGCTTCATCTTAACCAACATGCCATTTACCATTCTTCACCCTCCAGCCACTGTTTCTGTCTAGCTGAGAGAGGGCAGGGTGATGGGCACTGCCGACACATCACTGAGCCAAGCAATTCGCCCTCAATATTCAGCCTTACACTCAACTGCAACCTTCAACCCAGTTCCCAAAGTGCATGAAGCCCCTCCCTCTACCATCCCCTGCATCGTGTCAGGTTTGATGCTGTTGTGCTGCAACGATTGCAAAAGCAAACCAATAACTCCACCCCCACCTGTCACTCAGTGACAGCGTGACCATCTCATTTCATCCCATCAGCGCTCATTCAGTGTGTAATTGATTAACCTTGAGGGATCATTTGCCCGCAGTGTAAGTGCTCACAGTATGTGTGAGTAGTAGTGACATTTGAATCCTGCTAGCTTGTAAAATGAGATATTTGTTGATTTTTAGTTAAGTTTGATAGTTTTCCAATTAATAAACTGTCCAAGTAAACATCCTCATTTCCTTTTGAACTACTAGGTGGCAAATGATTAAATCTTCTTGTCAATATAAAAGGTAAAAAGCTCATAATTCAGTCTGGGGTTAACAGTAATGGCAACTTCACATCTGAATGATGACCTAATTATCTGCTGCATGTTTGCACGTAGCTGACAATAATCTTTATTTATTTTTTCCCACTCTGTCGCTCTTGATTTTTATTACTCTGCATGTTGCACTCAGCAGTATTAGAAAATTGATGTCCCAACATTGCAGATCAAGTGCATGACTTACTTTATGTCTGTGTGCACAGTCCCGGTCCTGTTTTCTGTCTCTTTTTGCTGCATTTCACACTTAAAGCAACACTTCATTCATATTCAATCACAGACCATTATTGCCTTTTGGTTTCTTCTTGCCAATATAATTTCCATCTTGATTTTTTTTTTTTTTAAAGAAGAGTTGGCCGAATTGTTTAAGGTTCAGCTACATTAATGGTGGTGGCGCATTTCTCTTTGCACTTTTAATGCTAAGTACATATGCATGTATTTTAATATTTTATGAAGACTGTCAGGAATTGCAAGTGGGTGGTGGTGAGTGTCCAGTAACGCTACATGCAAGTTTACATCATAAATTTAACAAACAGCTATAAATGCCATCCTACTATATATATATTATAAAGGGTCGGTGTGTAAGATTTAGTGGAGTCAAATTGCAGAAATGAAACACAATATTTGATTATATGTATAATTGCATTAAATTACGAGTAGAATAAAATGTAACCTAAAAATTTGCAGTTTATGTCTATAGTAGGGGTGGGTCGCCACCAAGGAGTCCAATATTTTGCAATGCCATATTTTTACAGCAGATCAGTCTAGACATCTTGTCTTTTTGTCGGGTGTGTTACCGTCGCCTATTACAGTACAGTTATCCTCAACCAAAAATCCCAAAACAGACAAAACAAACATTCACTCTAATGAGGGCCTGGTTTTACCTGCACACTGGACAGTTACACCCCACAAGTTACAATCTGCAACATCACCAGTAGATACCACTAAATGTTACACATTGAACCTTTAAGGCATATATATATATATATATATATATATATTGTGTAAATTTTCTCATAAAAATCTAACAATCATTTCTTTCTTTAGTGAATCAGCCAGTGGTTGGCAAACTATATGTATCTAACTTAACATCAGAGAGCTTTACAATCCACTGGAATGGCACTGAAGGACTATTTGATGGTTTTACCTTGGAGATAATTGATTCTGATTGGCTGATGGAACCAGTGGAATATAACATGTCCCACAATGCACAGTCCCATGAAATCACAGGGCTCCGGCCCAGCACTGACTATATAGCCTACCTCTATGGGACGTACAAAGGATCCAGAACAAATGCCATCAGTATTGTTGCATCAACAGGTATTTTTAATTTATATTTATTTCTTATTAGTCTTATGCAGAATAGAGCCATCTTTGATCACCTTTGGGTTGTAAACTGCACTGTAATCTTTACCTGGACTTTTAAATAATAGAACACATTTTATTTATTCCAGAAAATGAATATGTACCATATCTTCTCTCCCCTTATAGCTGAAGAGCCTGATTTGTCCAGGCTAGTTGTTTCTAACATTACCTCAGACAGATTCTCTCTGTCATGGCGCACAGGAGAGAAGGCTTTTGATAACTTTATAGTAGAAGTCAGAGAGTCTGCTTTGCCCTCGCAGGCAATGGGGCGCGTTCTGCCAGGAGACGTGCGCTCCACAGTCATGGCCGGGCTCAAAGCGAGCACAATCTACAACATTAAGCTGTACGTCAGCAACGAAGGCCAGAATATACTGCCCCTATTTGCTGTAGCTTCAACAGGTATCACAACACAGCACATGCATGTCTTGACCCCTTATGTTCAGAATGAATCTCAACCACAGTCAAGAGCAACGTAACTGAAAAGCCGTGTCCTTTGTTTTGTGTGTTTGTTTAGAGGATGTCCCACAGTTGGGGCTCATAACTGCTTCATCAGTGAGTCCACATAACCTCAGCTTGTCCTGGAGCACTGTGTCAGGCCACTTTGATGGCTTTGTAATCCGGGTCAGTGACTCTGAGCAGCAGTCTGATCCGCTGGAGTTCACACTACCTGGTGAAGTCCGTAACTTTACCGTGTCTAACCTGATGGATGCCACAGGCTATGACATTGAACTGTACGGTATCTCTCACGGCCGCCACACTAACTCTGTGTTAGCACATGCCAAAACAGGTACTATGTATTTTACTCATATCTTGAAGTCTAATTACTTCTAGTTAAATGCAAATAGAGTTTGTTAATTTTCCAACGTGTGAGCTGCAAATGCATTAAGAGCAAATTTGACATGCATGATTGCTTTGATTTAGCTGCTACAAGTCGGTAACTGAAACTGTCATGTTGTAAAGTAATAGATATCAGTGAGCTACTTTCACTTTGTGTCATAGTCCTGCATCAACCTGAAGGGGTTAATTTCAGAATAACATCTCACTGTTCATCATCCTGCTTACTGCTTTCTTTTTTAAAATCTACAAACCTTATTTATAGCGGTGCAATAGCAAGGGCATTCCACCGCAAATATCATACCAACGCTTGTAGAGTGCTGTCATTGACCAATCAGATCTGAGTATTCAGCAACCCCATCTAATAAATTGGTCGTTCATGGCCACTAAAGCTTCACTCTGCTTTCTGGGTTATGTAGTCACGCAGCCCATGCCAAACTTGCCCTTAATGTGTTTTTAACAGAGCAAATGCAGACAACATAGTAAATCATATCTTCCTATCATAATCTTCTGGGTAAATTATTTTTTCTATTAAAATCAGAGTTTGCAGGAAGACCAGCATTTTGATTTGCTTTTGCAACCTTTGCTCACTCTAATGTATTCTTGTCCCCCCCCCCACATGCATTCCTTCTCTCTGAAAAAACAAAACAAAACACTCAATCCTGTTTCCCTTTAGCTCCTTTACCTAAAGTGGAAAACTTGACCATTTCCAACATTACCCCCTATGGTTTCCGTGTGTCGTGGGAGGTCAAGCAGCAGCTGCAGCAGGAAGAATTGGTGCCCTCTAGTGGTGGGTTCAGCCATTTTAACATAGTAGTGACAGACTCTGGCTGGCTGCTGGAGCCTCAGGAGTTCACGGTCCCAGGCAACCAAAGTCACCTGGACATCTGGGGCCTCATCACCGGCATAGGCTATGAGGTCAGGCTGACCGGGGTGTCAGGGTCAGGGCTCCTCTCTCGGCCCCTGACCACAGTGGCTGTGACAGGTACTGCTCACGGTGCACTCCAAGGCCCCTACTTCTTACTAAAATGTCCACTCCCACATTTGGTACAGGATGATGCTGAAGTTTCACCATCACAGCCTGTTAGATCTAGAAATGGAGACATGAATGATGGTCAGCAGACCCACATCATAATCCATTAAAAAGAGTTCATATTTGTTGGAATGTTCATTGTTTGATGGTGAAGCTTCAGTAAAACTGTTCCCTAACCTTAACCTTGAAAACCACCTCTTTTCCAGAGTGAATTCATGTTTCCTTTGTTTTAGAGCATCCCAGTCTGTTTTCTTGGTATGCAGTTCTTCACTGAGGAAGACTTATGGAATTCCCATTTTCTTCTTTTACCAAAATATGAGCAAGCAACCTTTGTTTGTCTTCATATTTTAAAATGTGTTTTCCTTTAGATTTGTGATTAGCACAAACTCTACTGCACACAAACCTACATACAAACTGCATATTGTCAAAAGTAGGAAAACACAGATAAACCAACAGACATTTTGAGCATGAAATGTCAGTTGATTTAACTTCTAATCTCGTTTGTTTCATCTTTGAATGCACTGAATGCATCGATACTGGCCTTGAAGACGCATGGAGACCTCGTCTCATCCTTCAACAGATCAGTTAAACCTGTTATAACCAACATAAATAAACTTCTACAAAAAGCATCTTGTCTTTTTAATTCTCCGACTGTGGCTCGTGCTGTTTTACTTCATTTCTTTACACTAACAGATGTGTGAGCATGACAGATTGGAGGTTGTGGACAAAAATGCCTTCAGGCTGGAATATAACAATGTCTGCCACCTGGAACCCTCCTTGCCTCCTTACTGACTTCTTCCAAACTCATGTTGACAGGAGCTGATGAATTATGCTGGAAAAACAAAAAACCTGCTGCAACATTATGTTTCCTTTTCAACCAGAGGCTGAGCCAGAGGTGGAGCATCTCTTTGTCTCAGATGTCACAGCTGACGGTTTCCGTCTGTCATGGACGGCTGATGAAGACTTGTTTGACAGATTTGTGATCAAAATAAGAGACGCCAAAAGATTAGCACATCCACAGGAGTACAGTGTCAGTGGTGATACGCGAACCAAGGTTTTAACCGGACTCATGGGTGGCACTGAGTATGAACTCGAGCTTTATGGCGTCACGTTGGAGCGGCGCTCCCAGCCTATTACTGGGGTTGCTCAGACAGGTATATAGAGAAACACTGCAATGTCTGACTTCTACTAACCTTCTCATTTTTGGTTGTGATGTCTTCCCTCAGAATACTGGACCCACAACATCACTAATCATTTTCATCCTCTAGTTTAGGCTTAACTCCATGTCTGTCTAATGGAAAACAGTTTCTGGGGAAACACTGCTTCTTGACTTTAATTCAGATCCTCTGAGCTGCTGGTTTTCTTTTTTCCTGGTTATTACAGTGTTTTTTTCATTCACCTTTCTTCCTGTTTTCCTCTGTGCACATGTGGTAGGCCTGAGTACTCCAAGGGGACTTCACTTCTCTGAAGTGACTGACTCCTCGGCCATAGTTCACTGGTCCATGCCTCGCTCTCCAGTGGATAATTATCGCATCACTTATGTGCCATTTGAAGGAGGTAAGAGGCCAAATCGGAGTTATTCTACTGTTGCTTACTCCTGTTGCTACAAGTCATCTCCTTACATTTCAATTAAAGCATATCATTTAGTTAATAAGTAGTATATAAATATCTAAGTAACTGTAATGATCACCTTTATGAATTAACCCTGATGTGTTTTATCTGCCTTTGCATGGAGGGGATCATAAAACTGCACCA
Organism: Ostorhinchus cyanosoma; assembly: GCA_029814465.1. NCBI lineage: Eukaryota > Metazoa > Chordata > Actinopteri > Kurtiformes > Apogonidae > Ostorhinchus > Ostorhinchus cyanosoma. The sequence goes on along the minus strand of JAPTYQ010000005.1, from coordinate 33,098,100 downwards.
GTAGCTGTAAATAGCTCCATGTGAGGAAGGACCATACTGTGTTTAAAGGTTGGCTCCATATCTTTGTCTTCTTCACTCCACAGGAAGCCCACTGATGGTGACTGTGGATGGCAGTGTGTTTGAGGCTTTGCTGCCCAATATGATTCCAGGAAAAACCTACCAAGTGACAGTCAGTGCTGTGAAAGGTCTGGAGGAAAGTGACCCCAGCACAGACTCTGTGACCACAGGTTGGCTTTTTCGAAACATGTCAACTGTCCTCTTATCGGACTGTCAGAAATAGAGGCCTCTTCTCCTTAAGTGTCTTGTTTGTATCTTTCAGGTTTGGACAGACCTCAGGGCCTGACTGCAGTGAACGTCACAGACACCTCAGCCCTGTTACTGTGGCAACCATCCGTGGCCACTGTTGATGGCTATGTTATTACCTATAGCGCTGATACAGGTACTTTAGCAGTACATTGTGTGAATGTCCCAGTGGTTTCACGACTGATGTGTTATTTATTTGTGTGTTTGTGATCCGATTCCAGTGTCCCCGGTGGTGGAGCACGTTTCTGGGAACACAGTGGAGTTTGAGATGGGTTCCCTGGTTCCAGCTACGCACTACACAGTTGGAGTACATGCGGTGAAAGAAGCTCAGAAGAGTGCCTCTGCTGTTACTGAATTCACCACTGGTAGGTCGAGAAAGGTTGTTTTTAATCCAGTCAATCAATATTTTAAAAATATTTTGTATACTAACAGGGATCACCAGTAATCCCTGCTGCTGCTATCAGGCTCCTGAACAGTGAATAGTGTGAGATTAGTGTTTTTAAAATAGTATCTGCCATTTGTTTTTGATGTGCCCCTAGGGGATAATAAAGTACCTTAAACTTGAACTTGAATTAAGGCTTTCAGATCACCCAGAACAAGTACATATTGAAACTCATAAATACTGGCCTAATAATAGAAATAGCTGAGGATGGTACCATTTCACTTCCTTCCTACCTGTAATGAGAGTTGGACATGAACATTAAACATGTCGTTGTATGATAAGCTTAAATAAATAAGAGCATTTATCTACTGGGAAGGAAACAGTGAATCAGGCATGTGGATTTCTGACCCACTTATCTGTCTAGCCAAGAGATAAAACATCAGCACTGAAATTGTAAAATTCTAAAACCACAGTGTGACGTTGTGTTTCAGATGTGGATCCTCCTCGTGATCTGACCGCTGTAAACATTCAAACCGACAGCGCGACTCTGACATGGAAACCTCCTCAGGCCGCTGTGACTGGATACACGCTAACCTTCACATCCTCTGATGGTGTAATCAGGGTATGTGCATCACTGTGGGATTTTCCCCCTTACAGTTTATGTTTGGAGCTTTACTTGTTTCAGCCTCCAAAACCACAGACTGTGAGCCTGAAAGTGCTAACTTTTTCCAAAGCATATAATTCATATTTTGGATTAGTATTTGATAGGTTGTCATCAAAGCTCACCTCGTGGACAAACTGTTCATGCTTGTGAGTGTGTTTGTTTGTGTGGATTCAGGAAGTGGTGCTGAGCCCGACAGCCACGTCTTACAGCATGGCTCAGCTGACAGGCTCTACTGAGTACAGCGTCAAACTGCAGGCCATCGCCGGAGCCCAGAGGAGTCGACATATCGCCACCATTTTCACTACCAGTAAGAATGAGCGCACATGCACCTCTGTCATTTATGTCTCTTGGCTACTTGTGATAGACTTCTAATTGCTGATACGTTTTCAATGAGGGGCTGGTGGGTGATGTGTTATGAAACAGTCCCGTTGCACATTAGAAAGACATTACTCCGTCTAACGCACATTCCTTCTCTTTAATGCGATATTCCACTAAGATCACCTGTACTTATTTTTCACTCTGTCTGTGCTGCACTCAATGGAAAATCATTCATTTTTCTTCTTTTCTTCCCTTCGTGTCTTTCTCAAAAACTCCTCTCCAAGGTCTCACACGATATCATATACTGTTGAGTCATTTTTTTTATATAGAGATGTAACTGTCTTTGAGGATTTAAGACAGGGCTGTCAAACTCATTTTAGTTCAGGGGCCACATACAACCCAATATGATCTCAGGTGGGTCAGACCAGTAAAATAACAGTGAAAAAAGTAAGATTACATTATGACAATGTTTGCATCTACAAAGTACTCCTTTTAAAGGGGTTATATTTTTGCTAAACCCAATTTTTTTATTCTTTGGTTCGTTTATTTGTGTATTTGAACCCTCCAGGTACTGCAAAGCTATTATATTATATATATTAATTTGGGCAAAAATCAGGTGGATTTCAACAACTTGTTTTAATTCCTGCTTAATTTCTTGCGTCTATAACTAGTTACATCTCGACATTTACACATATAAGGTCAAGACTTCCAATGAACGTTTCTCCGAGTACAACATAATTGTTTGTCTGCAGCAGCGATTGTATTAAAAACTGAAAATATGTCCAAACGTCGAGCTGATTACCTATAATGTTCAGTTGTTGTTTGAACAAGACAGGGCAACACAGTCAACAACCAGAAGGGGGCGGGGTCTGAAGTAGCTCAAGTGCATTTAAAGGGCCAGCGCTCAAAACCACCTTTCTGGTGTCATTACTCAGAAATAGGGTTGAAGATGGACCTGTGGAGTTGAATTAATGAAGATTTCAGACCAAGCAGAGCATTTACAGTTTATGTAGACCACAGGGAAATGTTTGAAAATGCATAATTCTGTTTTTAAAAAAAGCTAAATGTCACTTCTTTAAGACATTTCAGGTTCATATTTGTTCAGGTCATTCACATTTTTTGATAAATGCAAACATTTTCATGTAATTTTACTTTTTACACCAAAAGACAGAAACTTGCAGTTGTCATTATTTGTAGGTTATTATGATCGTATGTTACTGGCCTGACCCACTTATGATCGAATTGGTCTGTTTGTGGTCCCTTGAATTAAAATGATTTTGACACCATTGGTTGTTAATATTATCAGTGTAAGGTTGGATTGAACCCTTTGGGCCGGTTTTGGTCCGTGGTCCATATGTTTGACACCTGTGCTTTAAGAGCTAATGTCTTTTTAATATGTGGTTTCAGTTGGACAGCTTTACAGATTTCCCAAGGACTGTGCTCAGATTTTACTGAACGGAGAGACGACCTCTGGCCTCTACACCATCTACGTGGGAGGAGAGGAGAGCCAGCCGCTCCAGGTTTACTGTGACATGACCACAGATGGTGGAGGATGGATGGTGAGGAGATCAAGCTGCTGGAATCCAATTAAAGGCAGTTCTGTTACCATAACTCACAAGATATGATCAAAGCAGCGGTGTGCTATCTGTTTTTCTAATAATAGGCAGTGCCATAGTAACCTGGATCACGTACCTTGTTATTATTATTATTGAGAAGCTGTTGTGACACAGTGAGTCCTCCTCAGGTTTTCTTGAGACGCCAGAATGGAAAGCTGGAATTCTACAGGAACTGGAAGAACTACACTGCTGGCTTCGGTAACATGAAAAATGAGTTCTGGCTGGGTAAGAGCGCACGCCGTCTAAACTCTTTGTCTCCTTCACACAGTCACCTCCAGTTCTCACATATTAAACCTGCATTTCAGGTCTCGCCAACCTCCATAAAATCACTTCGTCTGGCCATTACGAGCTCCGGGTGGATTTGAGGGACAACGGGGAATCAGCCTACGCTCAGTATGACAAGATCACCATTGCAGAGCCGAGAACACGATATAAACTCTATGTAGGAGCATATAGCGGAACAGCAGGTACGTCTAAAACAACCTGCTGTAAGGGGTAGAGGTAGGGTCAGTCTAGATCAATTACTTTATGGGATTTTCTCAGCTTTACTCATAGGTTGTCATCTTCCACAGGTGACTCCATGACTTACCACCAGGGTCGGCCTTTCTCCACCTATGACAACGATAATGATATCGCTGTGACCAACTGCGCCTTGTCTTACAAAGGCGCCTTTTGGTATAAAAACTGTCATCGCGTTAATCTAATGGGAAAATATGGTGACAACAGCCACAGTAAGGTACGTACTGTTTACTTCTTACTTTTCAGGGGTTAGATTACCCAAATGTGTTTTATATCTCACTATTGGACCATTTTCCCTCATTTGTATTTCGCTTTTCCACAGGGGATCAACTGGTTCCACTGGAGAGGCCACGAGCATTCAATTGAATTTGCAGAGATGAAACTCAGACCAGCCAACTTCAGAAACTTTGAAAACAGAAAAAAACGCTCATAGACTCCTGATCCCCTTGCACTTTCCTCATGTCCTCCGAGTCTTACCCCCCCCCCCAATCATTCTGTAAAGTACATACGAAGCAAGGCAATCTCATTGAATGTAATAATTCAGCTGGCTGTGAGAAATGAACAAGATGTCATTTCACCAAAGAGTCAAACATTTAGTCGTTTTAGTGTAGCAGTCCCAGTTTGACACTGTCGTATGTGTGGTTTGCAAGAGAAGTCACAGTTAGGTTTGAGAAGGACATACATGTGTTGTTTTTGGGATCAAACAGCTGCATTCATATGAGAAATACTAGTAAAAAAATAATGTAAAAGGATCCACTGAATCAGTAACATGTCACAGGCACATAATCACAAGGCTCACACACCCTGAAGTCACATCGTTCATTAAATAAGTTAATCTCGAACAGTCATGGATAAGAATAGATCCATCAAGTGATACATTGTTATGAATTACTGTTAAATGTTTACTGTACAATCGAGTGAACCATTTGGAGGTCATTAATACCACTTTAATTCATATTTAAATTTGATTTACTTATTTTGATAGAACAAACTCTAATGCTCTGTAACCTTCAATACAAATAAAAATTTTACTTTGGTAAAAAAACATGTGAACTAGTCTTTTGTTGAATGCACTTAAACCATTTCCATGTCCACCTCAGCAGAGGGCAGTGTTCGCTTTCTGTTCAGTACCAGTGAGGAGTGAAGCAGGTTTCTCTTTTACTTTCTAGGTTTATATTGTACATTGTACAAAAGTATCAGTAAAACAACCTTAAAAACCAAATCCTTAACCATCCGACATCATTGGTCAAATTACAGAAAAAGAGACTAATCTTCCGTTAAGAGGAGTGTGTCCTCTTTACACTGCGGAGTGTTTTTGATTTGAGCTGCAGCGCCACATCTTCACAGCCAAAAGATTTAGGTTAGAATCAGTCTTATCTCACTTTTGCAAGTGACGCTGTTGTGCAAGCTGCACGTGGCAACCAAAATCGATATCCTTTAGAGCCATCTCCAGACTCCAAAGTTTGAAAAAAGAATTTTAAGATATGGAGGGAAACTGCTGTTTGTTTTTGGTCTCTGACTTTGGAATATTTATCACTTTCAGCAAAAGCACTTGACTTAGAATTCCAAAAGTCAATTTACTTTAATGATGCTGACTGATGAAAGTGTCCTACATTCTGTTATATTTGGACTGAAAACACTGCACACAGGGTTCATTTCAGTCTTTCAACATCAGTTGGCTGACCGAACGATAATTCCTTTCCTTGTGTCGTTGCAGCAAAGATCATCATCAGCCTTGATCTACATCCATGTCCATTTCCTAACTGCCCCCTCTTGGATGGTCTCTTTGCCCTATCACACTATTTACTAGACCCTTTTTTGGCCTCTTGCATCTCTTACATCAATGTTTGGTCTTATCATTGCTCCTTGGTAATCCAGCTGGTATTTCAGATCAGACTTTATCTCTTCTGAGAAGTCTTACGTATTCAGCTGTGTATTAAAGGTTCAGGATGTTGGAATAGTATTAAAGTGTATGACAATAAGGAATGTAATGTGGAACAACGACGTTCAAGACATGAGCCAGCTCAGAGCTGGGAGTTTTCCACATGAAGCCAAACGTTTAGAAATAACTGCATTGACCTGGATTTCTCCTATTGCATATCACAAAGCTCTAATTTCATCTGGAGATGATTCTAAAAAAGGATATTGAGGTCACAAGTCAAGTGTCTTATTAATATAGCTCCAGAATTAATACATTAGTGAAATATTTCCATTGATTTTACTAATGAAACACTTAGGGACAATTGTTAGTTACTGGTTGCTTTTTCCATTTGTAAAAATCGGGACATTTCCCATGACCCTAATTACTTCCCATTGTCAGTAAGATAAGAATGGATAACCAACATGATAAGAGATAACATATGCTGTTGAAATAAGTAAAATTGAGCTGCACTGTATCTGCTTATTTTTGTGCTTTCAAAGTTAAGATAGCTGCCGTCACGTGACCAGTAGCAGTTTTACTAGAAAGCTCACCAAGAAAAATTGTATGTTTTATTTTTTGTGTTTAGTCTCAAACTGTGATGGGTTTCTGTATAATCTGTCCATTTTTGTGTAGTTCCAGGTGGGATATACCAAGTAATGCTGCAATTGACCACAGAGCAACTTCAATACATATGAACCAAAATTAGCCAACAGTTCTCAGAAACGTCACGGTGTTGCTGCACATTGTGGTCTCCCAGTGTTTGTGTAGCGTTATATCATTGTTTGTTCAATGAGCTGCCTCAGATTTACACAGCCAACTGCTGATGCAAGAACCCAGAGACAAGACTGGCTTTTTAATGGTTGGGTTTTGAACAGTTAAGTGAAACTACATCATTTTATTACTGAATATTTGTACCATCCACTCACTGTATATGTGGGTGTGGTTTATGAGCAAGAAAAAAATAATTTGGTAGATGTGTCTGAATGTGAATTATATAAGGAATACCAACACCCTGTTTACCTCATGAGGTCAAATAGAAGCTGAAATGGAAATGTAATTTTTTTTTCTAGATACCAGTTGAGCAAAGGTTACTCTGTTGCCTCAAACCTGTTTGCATTAGTCATGCCATGCAGCTTTGCTGAAACATGTGGGACCGCCATTAATCATGTTTTTCAAGGAAACTTTTTCCCAAGAGTCTGTGCTATATTTGAATTGGCTCGGCTCTCGGTGCAGAGTCCCTGGCACTGTGTGAACACATATCTAAATCATCTTGCATGGCCCTGTCAGTGCACTCCGCACTTTCCACAACACCATTAGACATATGTAATAGAAAATAGGCAATTTCATGCTCTGTCTGCTTATTCTTCAGGCTGAGTGAATGCTGTATATTAAAAAGATGACTTGGTGTGAAGACTATACTTTAATTTCTACATATTCCACATTTCAGGTCACATTCACATTTGTAAATTAACTTTGACTTTACTGTTATACATCAAGTTTTTGTTTTTTGTTTTGTTTTTTTATTTAGAACAAAATGTATAGAGTTCACAAAAGTTGTCACTTTAGGAATAAAAAAAAACACAAAGCATATACAGAATATTATTAATTTACATAAACTAGTTATGTGCTTGAATGGCAGCCCCTTCTATAACCAGTGTTAACACTGGACTATGCACAGTGTGCAATACTGTAAATATCATTAGACAGTGATCAATGCTGCATCGTGTGCTGCATTCAAGTAGCATAATAAGAACTTCTCAATGTAAAAAAAAACAAAAACAAAAAAAGCTGCAGGAGAAAAAACACTGTGCGTAGATATGATACATATAGTGAACTATGTAGACTCCATACTTGAACAAATAAATAGTAAGTTGTTAGTTAACAATAGTCTCCTTGCAGTTTGGGAATTTTTTTGTATCATCTCCACAAATGTATTTTATATCCACTGAGTTTGATGCAAAAAAACCCTAAAAACAAAGCATGTATGTTAGCTCCTCGCTGCTGTTTGACTGCACTAAGGCACAGGCTGAATGTCCGTACAGGCAGCACAAGTGAACGTTTACTTCTTAAGTTTTTGCATAAAGCACCTCCGTCCAGTGTTTAACTGGGCGGAGGTGCTTCTTCTTTTTATGTTTAAGAGCCAAGGGGTATAAAAGTACAGAGAAACAGTTTTTTGTATGTGTTTTAATGTAGCAAACAATTGCCTGATGCCCATGAGTGATCCCTGGTGTCTCCCTGGACATTTCCATAAAGCACCAAAACATGGCTGGGATACAACTTGTGGTAATTACCTGAATAAGTATGGAATACTTTTACCATTACAAAAGATAAAACACATAAAACAATCCACCACATGAGAGAAACAATTCAAACAGGCAGTAAAAATATTATAAAACCCAAAATAAACATGCAGTTACAGCTCATACTCTCCAAGAGCAATAGCAAAGCATAAAGTTTTATCAAATATAAAACAAGCAAGTGGTGTCAGGCACAACAAGCCCCGCCCCTCACAAATGTTTTACCTGATTTGCCCTATTTTCTTATCATTACGAAAACACATTTTTGGTGACCTTGACCTTTGACCTACATTCACCAAAATTTAATGGGATCTATTCTGGACCAGCTCATAGCTTTCCTGAAAATATTATGGAAATCCATTAGTTTTTGCATAAAGTTACTGACGGACAAACAAACAAAAAACTGAACCAAAAACAATACCTTTGCCTCCCCTTGGGGGGGGCGGGGTAATAACATACCGTGTATATAAGTGGAATCATAATCATAAAAATGCTGGCGTATAAACATGTGTTTTTAAATGACCACTCTACAGCTGAGTGTTCTGGGGTTTTCACACTGAACGTCGTGCATGTATTAATTAGTGATGAGTGATGAGGAGCCTTAAAAAAACACAGCCATTTTAATTGCTATGTGTAACATAACCTACACCTTCTGAGCACATTACACAGACAACTAAGATTATGATTTCATGTGATTTATGGAAATGAAACTTGTCATATTTTTCTTTGTGACTTTTGGGAGCTGGAAGCACAGTTGGTGTCGTTTTTCAAAAATACCGATGGCTGTTTTATGACTGAACTGCCTCTGCATCATGTGTCTTTTAAATGTTAATATAGACGCAGTGTTTTAGTAGAATATGATCCAGTGTGATTATACAGATAATACTTGGTGTGCCTAATGCTCCAGTAACATACTAAAGAGCTGAACACATAGCATCATGGACTGTGGGAAATTGCCCCATTATAATCATGAATCACTGTGATGATCTCCTGACATCTGTGGGCTCAATAATGCACTGTGCCGTTGGATGGGTCATCAAAACGATGCTCCTGAAAATGAGAGCGGGTCTAATGTGCTCAGGCCGGCTTAGAGTCGGTGGCCTCCCATGTGCATACCAACATGCGTGGGGTTTTATAACCTACGAAAATGGAGAGTGATCTCTGCTAATGGATCCCAGTGTCGTAGATTAACAACGAAGCTCATTTAGTTAATCACCGAGGATTTGATCAAATTTATAGATTTGATGCTATTGTCCAATTTTAGAAAAGAGCAATTATGTGAAAGCCCCAAGGCCAGATGTCTGACCTCTGATTAAACGCTGATACAGCTATCCTGACAGCCATGAAAAAAAAAGAATCATAGATCTGAAGTCACTGTACTTTGTTCTTTTATTTTGTATACTTTTGCTTGCCTTCCTTTCAGCCCAGATTAAGTGATCTTGTAATCCTCACAATGCAGTGTGTAGACATTCCTGCGTCTCTTTACATTGAGAGCATTAGGACCTAAATACATTTCATTAGATCGCTGCAGATGTACGTCAAGTTGGACCTGAGCCTAAGAGGATTGGACCTGTTTAGAACATGCATGTTGAACCATATAGTACATATATGATTGGCCCAAGCCGCTTCACTGCAGTCCTACATACAACATAGATTGCAACCCCAATTTCTTTACTTTATCAAGTTGCCATCTGGAGGTTTTTTTTTGGTTTAAAGCTCCTTAAAGCAAACAAATTCCATCAGCCTATACTTTCACTGATGGTATAGTAAGCTACAAGTAAGTCATGTATGTCTGTCTAAATGCAAAAGTAGTAATCCTGATTAAATAGCATGTACTTTGCTTTATTGCATTTTGATTTGCGGGTGCTTAAATGGCACACGCTAAAATTACTCCTGCATTCGAAGTTGCAGATACATCAACTTGCAAACATGTAATCAGTGGACATATTCAAGTTCCTACGACTGTTTGGATGCACATATTTGCTTCTAAAACGCTGATGTCTACTGTGAAAATCTCTTTATAATACCTGTAAATTCACTGCTTCATATAATATATTGTCGTACCTACTCGTTTGGCCTCATTTGATGGTTTTAACTCTCCAACAGCTCCCACTGTGACATAACACGCTGGCTCAGAACAGGAGCGCAGAGGCTCGGTGATGGGGATTACAGCTCATTCTTCAGAGCCCTGGTTTTATTTTAGGGCCTGACTGGATAAAACAGGATTAGCATCACAATGAATCCCAGGGCATCCAGACCCAGAGGTCAGCTCCTGCATGACCTTTGACATTTGAAATGTTTATAAATCCCCATCTGTGTTGTGATAGCTAAAAATAGACCTGATCAGCTGTCATTCCAGTGAGGTGTCCATTTTTGATAAGTGCTGGGCTTCCCTGGGGGATCTGCTTGTGTTTGGTCACTGGTGCATTTCTCTAAATTCTCTAGTTTTAGCTGCAAGCAATAAATACCAGCTCTCTCAAACGGAGACGAAAGCTGACAGCTACTCTGTCTTTAGCCTCCATCCTCCATGTTGACATATTTCCTCTTTGAAACTGCACAAACCACAGTTCTGCAACGTGGTGTGAGACGAGCCTGTGCTGGTTACGTGTCTTGTTCAAGGACACTGTTACGAAGGAGAAAATAGTGTTTCTCACTTTTACCACCTGGTCAGTTTATCAATGAGAGATCACACAAAGTTACAACATAAAAAGAACCTCATTTAGAGCTGAGAACTGCTCCTAATGTTATAAATATTCAGCAGTAAACTGTTAGTTTCCACAGAATGACTTCACTGATTAAATATAGTTAGCTGATTAGTAAAGTTATGTAAAACTGGGGTAGGACAATAAAAGTTTGGCTTCTTCCTAATCCTTTTTACTCCTTGTAAAAAAATTCTTAAAGAGCCAAAGTGAGACAGGTTTTTTTTCCAGTATCGTAATGAGTACACCTCAGATAAAATCTAGTTTAATATAACATGGAGGTTTTTTTTTTTGCTGTGGAAGGTTCCAGAGCATGTTGAGTGTATTTCTGTAATGCTTTTTTAAGGTAATGCTGGGGCTAATGATCTAATTACTGATGTGTAATATGGGTCTCTCATATTTCATTGTTTCATTGTTTTTGGTTGATTTGTTTGTTTGTTTGTTTGTTTTTTTAGCAACTTTACCCAAAAACTACAGGACAAATGTCCATGGAATTTTGAGGAAAGGAGTGAGGTGGTCCAGAATAGATTCCATTAAATGTTGGTGAATGCAGGTCAAAGGTCAAGGTCACCAAAAATGTGTTTTTACAATGATATACTCAGTTTTGCATAGAGCTTCTTTTTGCTCTCACTGTTGATGTGCATTAACACCAGAACCTTGAAGTCAAAATTTGACGACTCTAGGTCAAAGGTCAAGGTCAAGGCTGCAATAAAGGTCACAATTGAATTTTGACTATAACTTTTGAACTATTTGTCTTAGAGACTTCCAACAAGCAGCAAAATGCTATTACTGACAGATAGGAAACCAGATATGGCCTTCAAAATGGCGTCATGACCTTTGACCTTGAGTGATGTTTAAAGGTCAAAATCAAGGTCATATGATTTTAAATGGTCGTAACTGCAAAAAGAGTGGTGATCTATCTATCTATCTATCTATCTATCTATCTATCTATCTATCTATCTATCTATCTATCTATCTATCTATCTA
>JAPTYQ010000005.1:33065476-33083122 GCA_029814465.1 Ostorhinchus cyanosoma | reverse complement strand
ATAGATAGATAGATAGATAGATAGATAGATAGATAGATAGATAGATAGATAGATAGATAGATAGATAGATGTGTTTTTTCTGACCTGTGTGTTAAAGTTCAAGGACCTGTAGTCACCTCTGTGCTTCATCAGTAGGTGTTTGCTGTCAGAACACATTATATGCCTTTTTATTTCCCTCAGACACTGTGTAAGATTTCCCTTTGTTTTGCTTGTTCAGCATAATGGGTTTTATTATCGATTCACAGTCTGAGTCTTTCCAGGGAGCCGGGCTCCGCCGGGCCGCCGCCACAGGCTGCAAAGAACAGCGCAGCATGTGACTAAGCCCTCATTAAGCAGACTCTTCTTCACCTCAGACAGCTCTTTAATGTAAAGCCTAACGGTGTTTAATGTGTGACTCATCATACTGTTGCCGTCAGGGGTCAGATGTGTATCTTTTCACCTGAAGGCGTCCCACATGTTCAACTGCTGAGCCCCTGCAGAGGGTCTCAGTGTGATGTTCAGTACAGTGTGTGTGGGATGGCTTTCCTTTCTGTCTGTGTGGCTTTTATGGAACAGTTGTTTGCAGTGTCCAACCAGGATAAGGCTGATGTTCTCAGTTTGTCTTTGCTGTAATTGCATTGAGCAGAACTTAAGCCTCTTGGTATTTATTTAAAGGTTACCTGGCTGAGTTCCAGGAGGCCGTTTCCTGACTTATCTTCATATCAGTGCTGAGCGAGATCCAGACTGAGTGTCTTTGTGAGGCAGTCCATGTTAAGGCGTGACTTTTTGTTTCCTCATCAGAATTACTGAGATAACTTTGTGAAAACTTCTTCCTGGAACTAGTATGTTTCCAAAAAAGCAGCTGTTTGGAATCATTTGATCGACCTGAGAGGTTCTGGATTTTTTTTTCTTTTTGATTTTTTTTGTTTGTTTGTTTTTCTGCTTGAATTCAATGAAATGTGATTGAAATCTCTGTTCAAAAGAGGTGACATGAAATGGAAAAATAGCTCACATATCAACAGTGAGACTGGAATGTTTCTGTGAACTGCATGTTGTTAAAAATAAAACCTGTGCCACCAAGTACCACGGGCTCAACAGTAGGAGTAATACTTTGTAGAGCAATGATTGATGGACTTTGGTCCCTCATTACTTCCCTGAGATCTCTTTCTCAGAGTTGCTCATCAGCGTTTCAGATATATCTGTCAAATATTAACCGAGTGCTGTGCAATGCCAGAGCCTGTGCTCCCTTTATCAAGGTTTTTTAAGATAAGCTGTCTGAACCCGTTGCCTTATCTTTCAACTTCATCCTTTACAGCTCTTTAACTGGTATGGCGACATTACAGTGCAGGTGATCAACTAAAAAAAAAAAAAAAAAAAAAGAATTCCCCTGTCCTCAGACAAAATACAAGAAGGAAACAACCAGACAGAGTTTACATTTATTCCCATTCATTTACAGCAACAGTGAATGTGCACAGAAATGACAATAATGGAAATGACTCCCCAAAAGCTCTTTATATAAGTACTGTATGTCATTTAATGATTTCATATCAGCTAACCATATCATATCCTCATTTCAACTCTGAGCTGCTGTAAATCCCTGTCATGAAATATTCTCCGCAGATTATGAGCCTTAATCACCGTCGTAGGAGCAGCAGAGCCATTAGCATCTAAACTCTGAATAATGCGAAACACAAGAACAAATGAACCACGGAAGTCACTGGAAAACACCTGAATATTCACATTTACACTTCGCAGAACCACACACAGGGGAGGAGGCGGTTGTGTAACGTCTTTTTTATCGATCTATACTGTGAGTCACATTTCAGCTGAAACAGGTTTAGGGCAGATGTGGTTAGCTCATGATGCTGCACACCGTTGTCACCCATTTTCACAGCTCACACTTTGCTTCATATAACCCACAACCTGTCAGGATTAACGTCACATTAGCGTCTATATTCATACAATTTCTCATTTTGTTCTCTGTCACCGTGTGTTGACTCTACTCGCCAAGCACCTTCATTTGATTTGCAAAGAAATAAAGATGAAACACTGAGGAAAAACTGGGTGCTGGGGTAGATTATGTACAGGAAATGACATTATAGCAGAGGTTACTCAAGTCTATAACTACAGGAAGTGACAGGATCCAAACAGTTTATTACAGAACAACATAGTACCACATCAGTTAAATTGACTGTAGATGCTCAAACTATATTATGTGTAAGACATGATTTATTGGACAGTAGGTTTGTTGTTTTGGAAACTTTTTAATGACTGTACATTTGCACAGTCTCTGCATTAAAGCACGACTGGAATATGCTTTTAACATGAAAACAGCTTTAAACTTCCAGGAAAAATAAATAAAATGTTTCTACAAAGTGTCAAGTATTCAGTGTGACCTCCACAGTCAGACACTTGGCGTGCTGTGTGCAGACACTCTGAGATTTACAGCACTCATCTTCTGGTGTATTATTTACAGCAGCTTTCATTCATCATGTTTCAAATGTTTCTTTTTGTCTCCAGAACGGGAGGGGGGGGGGCGGACACTAAATACCGTCTAAAGCCTCGAGCAGCTCAGTAGTTCAGATTTAATTTTTTTTTTTTTTTTTTTTTTTAAATACTATACACATATTTTCTTGTGCTTTCATGCTGCACAAATGCATGAGTATGTAGCTCATTACAGCTCTGCAAAAACAAGGCTAAAGGTGGGTTAGACTTTTGCACAGCTTCGTATTATCGCTGCCTGTTAATAATACAGAAGATACTGGTCCTTGTATGAAACTGGTCCTAAAAACAGGACATGGGGCAAAAAATTCAAAGCGGATGTAGATTAATGTTATGACGCAAGTTTGGAAAAATGTATTTATAAAAATAAATACTGGGATAAAAGAGAAACTATTTTTCTGATAAAACATATTTTTATGTTAATTTACATTAATACAAAAATCTGTATGTAACACGGTAAAAAGGACACAAAAATTACACACTTTTTTTTTTTAATATCTCTTTATTCTTTGGTGCATTTTGGGAATTGAACAAATTATTCAAGGCAGAGTGTTTCACAAAAATAACCGCTGTTGCAAAATCATTCACAATTTATATGTGTTTAAATGGGCTGGTTCTGCGTGTAACACGAGTGGACACGATGGGTTACATACAAAACCTGGAATGAGACAGAGATTCATGAAAAACCTGCATGTCTGGATTAGAAAAACCACTAGGATCATCAAATTTAACAGAGTCTTTATTTACAGTGATATATAAGACCATTCACAGCCATGTTTTTAGATCAAACGCACCGATACTTAAGTAGCTTTTCTTGTCCTAATTTTGGTCCCATTTTTGGCCCCAATATTTGATTAAAAATTCATTAATTATGGGATGGCTCAGAGTAAGAGTATAATGGTTTTTTTTACATTTATCTGAGGTTATCATTAGGTTCATCCTGGGTAGAATTATGTCTAAATTTGTCTTTTATTATTGGGTCTAAAAGGCTGGAAATGTGCCAGATACTGAAATGAACCCAGTTTCATAGAAGCACCCAGATGTGTATATTATTAAGCAAAACCAAACTGTGTCATTAGTTTTTTTTTGTTTTTTTTTTAATTTACTGCTCGACAAACATAACGACAGAGGTAACACAAGACATACAAGACAAAACATCTGTCAAACTAATTTATAGACTTCAAGACACACAAATTCATTGACACAAGATGACAAAATAGTTGATGGGAATTAAACTAAACAAAGACGGATGCAAACAGAGGGCTATTAACAGGTGTGTGTGGGATTATTTATGATGATTTTGTGTGGGTGGAGCATATTCAAGTGGAGATAAAAGAGGGAATAAAAACAGAATTGACAGTTTAATAAGTAAAAAGGGTCAAAAGAGATGAATATACAAAAATGAGTAAGGGGTTTTAGATGAGAGTAGAGAAAGAAAAGTTAGGATTGAAATAAAAAATACAACAATAATGACAGCCTTTTTTTCCCTTAGCGTCACTCCAATTTTCTAGACTTCTATAATATACTTTGTCTTTTGTTTTAGGAGGTGGTGCGGCCGAGGACCTGAGCTGAGCTGTGTCATTAGTTTACATGTAGACAGTGTTCTAAAGGTGTAGTGACTGAATATTTTATGCACCGTTACAGTTTAACCTGAAATGATGCATTGGAAGGTCTGACAAATACACACTAAAGTTATAATAGATCCACCAAGAAGCTGATGCGGCTGTGAAATAAATGTAGGAGTGAGAAATATACTTTTTTTTAAGAGTATTGATATAAAGCAATAGTTTGGAAATCCTGCGGTACAGTGGAGAGCGTTTGACATTCCCATCCCAGCGCTGTGGATGACAGCCAGGGGTTTGGGCTCGACAGGAATAGCTGTGGATATAAACTCCTAAAACTGTCCAAGTTCACATTGTGTTCCAGTTTTGTTCTCTGGTATGACAGTCACGTCTGTGGAATTTGAACCTTTTAAACATGAAAGATGTTATGTAAAACAAGGCAAAGACTTTCCGCTGTCATTCAAAGTATGTGTGAGCCAGTGTTTAGAATATTTCAGGACTGGTAGCAAATGTCAAACACATACCATCCAAATCTGTCACTTGAAAATACAAAGAAAATCTGCCAAAATAAATGTATGTAAAGATTTTCCTTTAAGAATCAAGAGTCAAACAAAACTTGTTTCTTAAAAAGAAGTGTTTTATTTCCTTTTAACAAAGCCCAATACAGATTTGAAGCAAAAAAAGGGGAACACTGGTAAATCTCAATCCAATCATTGTGTCTGGGACACCCACAAAAAAGATGAGCTTTAAAAAAACAAAAAACTAAAATCATACAACCCAGAGGGGGGCAAAGAAAAGAATGGTGCATGTTGTCCAAGAACTGCACAACATTTTAGACATTAACAAACAAAAATGTTCATTGCAGCATCTGTTGGGAGCTAAATAAGATCATCTATAAACGTCACGTGACACATGTGGTACCTGTGACCTGTTTTCAAAGAACCCATCACACACTTCAGATCAATGTGTTCCATTTTTCTGGAGGAAATACTTTGGAAAAATGTTTCTAAAACACTTAGTAGTCAATTATGTCATGGCTGAAAAGACTCTTCAATCCTCTAAGGATAGAATCCAGGCTGTAAAGTGTCTTCCACTAGTTTTTTCCCCCAAACACACGTAGCTTCTTTCAATAGAAGGTTCTTGAATCCAACGTGTTTTAACGTCATTGTCCACATTTTTTGACTGAATGTGATACAAGCAGAGGGAGGCTCGTCTTTTACAAGTCTGAATACACACGTTGACCATTTTCCACAGAGTTTGTGCCATGAGTGACAAAGTAAAAAAACTGACGTCTGTGAAAATGGAAGCAATAAACAAAACGATATCAGTTTAAGGTTTAACAACTAATTTGTTACAAAGATAATGAACCATCTGGGCTGACCAGAGTACATTTGGGGGAGAAAATATTACATCTAAACAAATTGGTGGCAGGTCGATCTGATGCAAATATGTATTTATATATTCATAATGGCATTTTGTGATCTAATTTATAGGTTTTTTCTCCACATCAGTGAGACTAACAAGGGCGACAAACTGGTCATTCTGGTGGTAAGATGTGAAAATCTAACAGTCATCTAATAAATGAAGAATCACCAGTTGCCGTTACTTTAACAATCACCGGAATCCTGGACTTGTCAAAGTTAAAATAAGGACAAGTGAAAATGCAGTTGAGTAGTGGCAAACATTTTGGGAACTTTGAAGGTTTGACTGGCATGTGTTGTCCTTTGGAAACATGAAATTACAGAATGAGCGGATCCACCCGTGTAAACACAGTGATTTTCTGATACAGAAAAATACCAAGTGGACGATGTATATTGATCTTTAATACCAACATCCAGCAGTTGAAAACACCAGCCTGCTTCCATAGATCTTTAAGTGGGAACATATATATTTTATAACAAAATAAATCTACACTGTTGTTTTCGTGGTGATGGCTGAAAAGGTGTGTTAATACGCATCCTTCACGTTGCAAATCCCATCATCCCGTTCTCAGAGTTCACGAACACTCTTCGTCCGTTTTGACAAAGAACTGCATGTCGGCTTAGCTCTGTACGAGAGTATCTGACTGAAGCGGCTCGAATACTCAAAAGGCTCTGCCTGAGAAGAGCATTAGTTTGAAGCAAAAAAAAAGACTAATAAAATACTCATCTTTCCATCTTTATACCAGTCGATAAAGTCATTTATAATAAAGAGTATGTTTCTATTATCATCTTTAAAAATCATAAGCAGTTTCTTTTTACTGTATCTTGGCATTTTGACACAAAATATCCTCTTGGATATTTACACAGGAAAAGATACTTTTCAAGCAATAAAACAAGCTTATATTGTGGGTTGCAACAGAATAAAACAATTCTGAAGAAATAATGGAGAAAGAATTGCATAGCAGATCAGAGTATAACTAAAAAGGAACTGATCTTTTTGGTATGGTGCACTTTGATTCATGACTGCACATTTTCATATATGTACATGAAATAGTAAGTCCATTCATAGTTTCACCTGCCCACAGTAAAGATCAAGTTTACTTCTGCACTGTAATCCTCAACAAGGAGAAGGCAGTTAGTGGACCTTATGTCCACTCTGCTCTTCTTATAAACGTCCATAGGAGTCTTTTCAAAAACAAAAAAAAGGAAAAAAATTACATTTGTTAAAAGTGCCATTTTGCTACATTTATCAGCTGATCCATGGTCTGCTACTGAACAGTTAACACGAGCAAATGTGTTACACAGCCCCCAACGTCACACAGTTTCCTGATTCTATGAGTTTTGGTCACATGGACAGTCACACACTCACAGCCGCATACACAGAAACCCTTGTGCAGAAACACACACACACACACACGCACGCACGCACGCACACACACACAGATGACGTGAAAGGAAAAAAAACAAAGTAGAACAACAAAGTTGTGGCCGGTGGGTACAGATCCATCTGAAGAGTTCATCTGCTGCGCCTCGACATTCCGGCTGGTAAAGCTTTGAAAAGAACAAGCACCATTAGGAAAAGGCCTCAAATGTCCTCTGCTGGGGGAGAGTTCAGCAGTTTCCGCTTGTTTCTGTGCTCCCACAAAAAAGCAAAAGAGAAGTAAATCTACATTCAGACTCGCCGCTGCTTGTGGTCAGGCAAAGTCACTGAAATGTTCCAGGCTTTATTGCGTCTTTTCCTCTGATGTCAAGTCTTTCTGAGGCGAGAGAGCCTTGTTTTAATCACGGAGTCCAAACACGTGCATCTCCAACTCCCATGAAGCCTTTTCTTGTGTCCATGTGGGTGCGCCCAGGTCCTCACCGTCTCTGCTGGGCATAGACTGGGTATGCTAGCGTCACATTCAGAGAGTCATTGTGCTGGACCAAAGACGTGTGCTGGTAGTGAAGTACGAGTTCTTTTAATGAGCTGTAAAGGTTGTAAGGCTCGGCGAAGCCAAAACCTGAGGGGGTTTTGTTGATGACGCAGTGCTTCACCTCGCTGTCCACGCTGCAAACACAGTGAAAGGACAGTGGTCACAATATGTTCTATGACTGCAGGCACTATGTTTAGAGCCACCACAGACCGCTTACTTTCCTAATCAACAGCCTTGTTACAGCTCTAACTAATGTTAGTAAGCTACCCTTTAAGAGCTGGTGAACAAAAATAAAGCTTGATACGTACACAACGCTGCAGGCGTAGCACCCTGCTTTACTGCTGTCTCGAACCAGGAATGTTCCGTCTCTCTTGCCCT
This sequence comes from Ostorhinchus cyanosoma, assembly GCA_029814465.1. Lineage (NCBI taxonomy): Eukaryota > Metazoa > Chordata > Actinopteri > Kurtiformes > Apogonidae > Ostorhinchus > Ostorhinchus cyanosoma. The sequence goes on along the minus strand of JAPTYQ010000005.1, from coordinate 33,075,367 downwards.
GGAGGAGAGCCTCCGCCTGGAGTCGATTAATGTTGCCCAGTTTCCAGGACCTTTCGTCATGATGAGGAAGGTCTTCATCATCGTCTACCATAGAATATTGACTGGAAAAAAAACAAAGCGGGGTTTAAGTACACAAACGCCAGCCATTTGATGCGGTATTAAGATGTTTTCATGTAGATGATGCTCACTCTTCTGTGTTCTCGTTCTTGATTCCCAGCCACTCATTAAGTTTCTTCTGCCTGACTCCCTTCTGGGTCAACCACCTAGAAAAGAAAACCAGTGGACGTCAGAAACCAGGCCAGATCCATTTTCATATTCTCCAGAGAGGAGTGTATGCTTAAGTGGCAGGAGCAGCTGAGCACTGTACTTACATGAGATACTGGTCTCTGGTCTTACGGAGCTGAATGAGGTCAGGCTTGATGCTGTTCATCCTCTTGTCAATCTCTCTGTAGTCTGCTGCCTGTTTCTTCAGATCCTCTTCCAGCCGCCGTTTGCTGTCCACAATTTCACTTATCCGGGACTTCAACTTCTCGTAATTCCCCATAATTCTGAGAAAACAGAGTTGATGAGTCTTCAACAGCCACCATCAGTTTTCCTGTAAACTGCAGTGAACTCCAGTAAAATACTCACCTCTGGATCTCCTTATCGTTTCCTTCTCTTCTGAATTTCTCGATATACTCTTTGCTGTACCGCTCTTGTGTTTGGCATTGCTCCTCAAAGATCTTTATCGTTTCGTTAAAAGCTTCTATCGCTGTGCGTTTCATTTGGATTTCCTGGAGATAAAAGTGGAACATGAGTGCACGCCCTGGACATGTGGTTTAACTCCTGAACTCAACTCCACTGGTACTCACTTGTGATGTTCTGGTGTATTCTTCATACAGTCTGTCGTACTCCTTGTTCTTCTCCTGGTACTGCTGGTGGTACTCACACAACTTCCTCCCCACAGCCTCAATATTGTCTTCTTTCACCACCTGATCCTGAGGACAGATTCATTATGGGTGAATAAGAAACAGCAGGAGCATTATGGTTTCTACGGGGCTGGTTTTCTTTGAGCTGACTGCTTACCTGCTGGTGTTTGGAAACTGGATACAGTAGCTTGACGTCTAGTTTGGGGTTGTACTGAGCCAGAGACTCGTTGCGGTAGTGGTTGATCAGTTCAACAACAGAGCTGAAGGTCAGAGGGTCTGAGAAGCCGTACTTCCCATCACGGTGAAATATTTTAATGAGTTTGTTGTTGCCTCCTTTCCTGTAAACAACAAGCAAAACCAGTTTCAATAACAGCCAACGGAATAATATTAACATAACACATCCTGTCCAATGAGAGTAAATGCTGTTAAAGTGCTCACCTCAGAGTCAGAGTGTAGTCTCCATGCATTTTCGTGGAGGCGTCTCGCACCAAAAATGTACCATCTGCAGTGTCTCTCAGTTTCTCGTTGACCTCCTCCCTTGAGATGTCTCCCCAGTACCATTCAGCGTCTTGTAGAGCCATGTTATTGTTCATACCGTTGTTAGTCACAGATGTGGGCTTGGGTGGCTTTGGAGGTAGAGCTGTGTGGACACAACAAAAAAAAGAGACATCCCATAAATGTACAATCAAGTGTAGCGATGTGTTTGGAACCTCCATGTGCTCATTTATTCTTTAAGAGTCTCAATATTAGCATGTAAACATTTAAAAGCGCTTATATTTCCTCTTTTCAACACATTCAGGCACTTGCAGATGCTTGCAGTGAGGCGCACACACTGAGGCTCTCACACGGCCTTTTTCCATTGATTAAATTGGGCTGAAAAGAAAAATGCTCCTCCTCTCCAAGAGAAAGGTGGTGACAGTGAGGCAGTGGGAGGAGAATCGAAGCATGAGTCAGGGGGAATGAATTTCATTCAAGAAAAAAAAAAAAAGACCTCTCTATAAATATTCCAAGCCACAAACATGATGTGTGTTGCCTTTTATATTTATGAAAAAAAAAACAAAAAAAACCCATTAACATTAACAATAATGTTCTGCTGGAAGATCGTTTGTTTTAGAGTGAAGGTAAAAAAAAAAAAAATGTATTAAATATAGATTTAAAAAAAGGACAACAAAGAATAAAGGGAAACTGGGCTACTCTGTACTGCTTTAGTGTTTAAGAAACATACAATTTCAGCTCATTTTCACTTATCTAAGCTTTAGTAAAGCAGTTTAGACAAACCATTCCATATAAGACTGGCCTTTGGTAACAAGCCTAATGGGAGACACTTTTTTTGCTGCTGTAGTTCTTGTAGAAACCTTAAATCTGCAGTGGCTGCTCAGTGGCTCACTCTTTGACAGTGAGCTAGCAGTAGGTGAGCTAAGGCATCGGGCTATTTTTAACCCACAAATCTGCGCTGCCTTTGTTCGGTCCCCCTGCATTAACACCCTTCCTGCTGCAATGAGCCTAGCAGGACTCATTGAGCTCATTCAGATGGTAAGCACTGCTCACTTAGCAGACTACACTTGTGACATGGCGCAACATGCACAGGTTCACAATCTGCGCAAAATCCTGCCTGCAGTTCAACCACAGCACATCCTTTCACACCACTTCTCACTTCCGACCTGATCACATTTAAACAGAAATGTCTAATTCTTCCAAGAAATCAGCCTTGTGAATATTTTAAAACAGTTGCTTAGAAACAGCTCCACTCCCACATTTCTAAACAGAGACCTCTTCAATATGTGCCTGACAGTAAAAATGCATCTCAAAAGGCTGAACAAGCTGGTTTTTATTGAACTACGCAAATACACATTTGAAAAGCCATTAAATGCAGCCTGCTCAGTAACGTGTTACATCACTTACCACAGCCAATCACACTGGGGGTCTGTCACCAACCATTCCTGCATCTTTCATTTCCTGAGAGCGATGAGGTCATCCTGAAAGCCCGTTCCATTTTATTTCCCTGCTTCAATTCTTTATAAAACTGCAGATATAAAGTGGCCAGAAACACTAACCAGACAACTAAAATAACCCATAGTTCTCTGCAGCATCCACGGTTACGTCCTAGTGTGCATCCATCTTAACGGCAAACGTGCAGCATCTCTCCACTAGCGGCGAGAGGGAAAAAAAGGAGCTGCAGCCTGTTCCATGCTTTTCCTCTGTCATCCCCTCTCTCTCCCTCTCCCTCTCTCTCTCTCTCTCTCTCTCTTGCTCAGCCACTCACTCTCCTGCAGGTTGCTCAGCCCCTCCTCACTGCGTGTGTCGTGCGGCGGTTTAGTCCTTCCCACTGCTGGCACCGAAGACAAAGCCAGCTCTGCTGCAGCAGCACGTACGCAGCTAAATTATAATGCCTGGCCCGGTCAGCGGCACCCAGAGCACCAAAATACGCCTGTAATCCCACAGTGTGACACTCGGCGTGACAGGGATAGCGGTCTTGATTTCCTGAGGCTTATTAAAATAGATCTGGTTCTTGGTAACATAATGATTCAAGTGGAACAGTGTTCTTCTAGGTTTGTTGGGACTCTATGTGCTCACAGAAGAAGTGGAGAGTTCTGTCAGATCATATCAATGTATCAAAACATAAACTATAAAAGCCCACAGCCACATCTCAATCAGCAGCATTAATTAAAATTAAATGTATGCCTGTTCACTGTAGCCATACATTATGTGTCAGCAAGTTTAAAGGTCTCTTTACATACTAAATCTAAACTGAATATCTACACCAGACCTTTAAGATTTATCAGTGTGCCTCAGAGAAATGGACAGTTATATATAAAGTCTGCTAGAACAGCTCATTACTATACATCAACAGCAGCTGCCAAAGGCAAATTGTTCCCTGACAGCTATGACTGGAGTCTTACAGAACAATAACCTATTATTCTGATTCTAGACTTTCCTTAAGCATTGGTATTTGTGTCGTACTCTGCCCATGCTCCTTCCATTATAGACTTAAGGCAGAGGCAGTAAGAACACTACCTCATTTTTGTATCGCAATTAAAAAAAAAAAAAATCAACAAACTTACGTTGCAAGTTGTGCATGTTTTAGTGAGTCAAGAGCCTTCTCTTCGTTGCTTCTCTTTTATTCCAAACAGTTAAATTAAATCCAAAAGGTCCAAGTTCTCCAGTAAAGCTCCATTTCACAGTTGAGGCCAATAAGAAGCTGAATGAGGTTTTTTATTCTTAGAAGGTTAAAGCTTTATGTGGTTCTTAATGAAATCCAGGTAATCCGCTCGACGTGAGGCAGGTGCAACATGCGACCAGTCTAGCTGACTGCCTGCTCAGTTCCTCTTGTGAGTGCGGTTAAAGACTCAATCTCCTTCTACCTCTTTCTCTTCCTGAGCTCTGCTGGACTGAGGCCTGCTCGCGCACAGGCAGATAGTTAATGATTAGCAGTGGCTGCTTTGGTGTCAGTGCTGCCTGTTCTGAAAGCAGCCACTCGTGCCAGCTCTGAGTGTGTATGTGTGTGTCTCTTCGTCTCTTTGGTCACTCCCTCTTTCCCTCTTTCTCTGTTTGTAAAGGAGGAGTCAGGGGGTGTTCAGTCTTATGATTAACTTGCAAAGTTTCAAATATTTGCTGAGCTGGGCACTTTGAGGCAGGGAGGACATGCAGAGATCCAGGCCAAGGGAGGACCGAGAGGGGGGAGGAGAGCGGCCTTAGAAACTGGAGGCAGCCCTCGGTTAACAAGAAGTGCTCTGTGGAGCAGGCCGACTTTCCAGCCAACCAAATCTAAGTGGGCCTTTTGTCGCTTACTTAAAATAGGCACGCAGTAACTGGGAGTAGGCACGCGGACACCATACACACACACACACACACACACACACACACACACACACACAAACACACACGGTCATTCACAGAAACACATGTACAGAATGTACATGAGTGTGCGCTGTGTTTATAAAGCATGCTATCATATCATTTCTTCTCGTGAGTCCTGTTTCTATCTTTGTGGCTAAAACAATTTGAACAAACATTTTTCTGATGACACACGTTTGTGAATGTGTGTGTGTGAAAAATAAGTTTTAACATTTTTGGTTTTGCGTCTTGCCTGCCTGCCGTTCCTTTCTATCCATCTATCCATCCAGCCCACTGCCAAACTGCTCCCGCAGGTGCAAATTACTGACAGCTGAGAGTGGCCCATGCACACAACATTATAAATAGCCCTAACAGGTAATAAAATGTTTAAACAGCCTCGGCCAGTCCTGGGCCTCTGGGCCAGCCAACGACAGTGCTTTTAACTAGCACTGTAAAAACATAACGATGCCACGCAAGGCACTGCACTCACACACCACCAGACTGGCAACATCTACTGAGACCACCACCACTGTACCAGCCATGAAAACGGACTTTGTGCAGTTCACTTTGACATATGACCTGCTAATCACATCACCAAAGAAATAAAATCTGGTCTGAGAAATACCAGAGTGTCATGCAAGCGTTTATCAACAGGTTTCATCTTCCTTCCCACACATGTGCTATGTGAAAATTCAACAGTAACCACCCTGATGATTTGATTAATAACAAAAAGTACTTCTACAATTAAAAACCAAACACAAAAAAACAACTTAATCACAATAGCAATGTATTTAAAAAACAAATGCAGTAGTTCTGTCTGAGTAATCATTTACAAAAAAACAAAAAAAAGATATCTGGAACATTGAAGTGGTCCTGCAAACTTCCCCATTTAGCTCAAGCTACCACGGTTGCGTAACAAACTTGATCAAGAAATATGCAACAATCAGAGAAGACAGCAACTCACACCACCAACACACTCACACACACACACACACTGAACCATATAGCTATCAACTGTTTAATAGTTAACTATAGAATTTATCCTATGCAAACAAGTAGCTGCAAGTCACAACACCTTTCTTCAAGCTATTCATAGATCATATCTGGGGGTGTTCAGCTCATACTCTGCAGCCATTCAGTCCCTGAAGAACACACATCCATGCTCTGAAATGGTGCAAAAAGTCCCTCCATTCAAACTGCATGAATGCAATGCATAACAATCATTGTATTTTCTTGAATTACATAAATAATGCCCTAGTTTGATGCACTTTGGTAAATCAGCACTCAGCATTGCTAAACAGACCCACAGCAAATACATTTTAAGACAAAAGCAAAGTCAAGCAGAAGTGAAAGTGTAAACTACCTGGAGCTGCTTGGCTGTCACTCCATTCACTGGTCACAAGAACCTCAATGATCTTGACATGAGCATCCAGGCTTGGTTCACAGCTGCGTGGGTGGAAAAAAGGCAAGTTCAATAAACTGTACGTTTTATTTAAAGCCAGGTGACGGATGCTGCTGCTCTGCTTGTCTGTGCTGGTTTCAATCTGATGGCAATTCGGGCTTAGCTTTTTTTTTTTTTTTAAATTGCAATGCACAGCTGGTAAGTAGAAAAGCTTCAACCTATATCCATGTGCAGCTAAAACCCATGAGTGCCTCACTGCATTGTGGCAGCATTTCATATGCATGTGTATGTATGTGTGTGTGTGAGTGAGAGTGGGTGCATGAATGTGTGTCTGCAAGTGTGCATGTTTGAGAGTCTGTGTGTCACAGTATTGCATGACTGAGCCTGCACACTTGAGACTGTCTGCTGCCTGAGTGTCTATCTTTGACAAACCAGACAGTGCAGAAGTGAGGCGTGCTGCTCTGACACCCACCTGGTGGCCTGTTGTCTGAAAAACACAGGGCTGAAGATCTCGCCCAGGGCTCTGGCGCTCAGAAGGTTCTTGGAGCTGTTTTGGCACACCCTAGCGAAATGCCTTAGCAGACACTGGAGAGTTAGCCAGTACTGAGGAGGCAGGCTCTGGGTGCTGGCAAGGCGGCGTAGCAGCTGGCCGCATTCCTCAGGATTCACCACCTCTGTTGAAACAGGCGAGAATGATCGAGGGGTCAGTGAGATGTGAAAAACTGATCCCGCGTTAAACCCTTCTTCAACTGAAGAGGAGCATTAAATGAGAGGTTCTTTTAAACAATGAAGTGATGGAAAAAGGCATCATGTGCAGATAGGTCTGAAAACCACAGAGAGACTGTGCGGTTGACAATGAGCGTAAGGTACACTGGCAGGTGATTGGCTGCTCAGAGATGCTAGAGATACACTTTCAGGCTTGTTTTAGTTCCTATTAACCACAGATATCCTGTTTCTGGCCTTGTGACAGCAAGAGAATGCAGTCTGACAGAGCAATGAGTGAGAGAATTTTGCTCTTGCTTGCAACATACAATGTTGGGAGAATATGACATAATACACTGATTATATACCACATTCTTAGCAAAGACGAACAAGAAATGCAGTAAAATAGCCAAAATAAACAAATGCAAGTAAGATTTGAGGGGCACTGACAAGGACTTGTGGTTTCAGGTTCAAAGTACTGAATGTTCAATGCTCACTGTAGTGGTGCTGGCGTACATTACATCAGCACTTCTGCTTTAACACCAACTTTATAGTACACGAATCATCACAGAAACTAAGGTAAAGGTATTTGCTCTCACCTTTGGCAGTGTGGACCATTTGAGCATATATTGCAGTGGGGACTATGGGCTGGGGAAGGTCCTGCAAGTACCTCCGCAGACCATCACACAAGATGGGAAGTTCAATCTGATCCAGGTCAGTTGTGGGAGGATCTAGGAAAACATACATATACCCACCGAGGTAAACAAGCCGTACATGCAACACACCCATGTATTTTTCACACGTTCAGCACATTTCAACTCTGCTTTCTGCTTTTATCCCAGAGTGCGAGGGAGACATAATGCTAGTTTTCCCTCACACTATTAATGAATGCATCAAGCAAAGAGCATAAAGCTGACAAAGGGGCATACAAAAGCAGCTTACCACAGTCATAATACTGCCTGACTTCAAGTCCACCTCCAGCAGTAAATGTTCGATATAATGTGGGGTTATCCAGACCTGCAAGTAAGTGAAACATAGTTTTTTGAAAATTTTTTCAGAACACCAGGATGCATTTGCGGTTCTGTTTAACAAGGTTAAACAAAAGCAGAATCAGTATTAAGAGGCACATTAAAATACAGTGATACGCAAGTGTGTGTCAAGTTGAATGACTTTAAGTCATCTGTGGAGCTCACCTTTCCTCTCAATAGCTTCCAGCAGTCTGGCCATTAAAGGAGGAGCTGTCTCTGGAAGGGAAAACTGCTCCGTCAAGTCCAGCAGACAGAAGCCTGGAGGAAAGAGCAGATTTCCGTGATTAAAACAGGGTATATGCTGTGCTGATCTACATTTATGCTGAACGCTTAATCTGATGCATGACAATGACCTACCGGATACAATTTCAACTTCTTAAAACAAGGCTAACAATGGAAATCAAACAACATTCAATCAACATTTCCGTATTGTGCCGAGATTAAACTGCTGCAAAATTCATGATAATAAATGCAACAAATTTCATCTGCAATACCTCCAAGTAAATGATGGGAGAATGTACTGTACATCTGAAATAAAAGGGCCATATTGGTAAAACAGGAGAAGCTGTTCTTGACTAAAAGGCTAAACATTTGTCATTTCTCCTGCATGAATATCTTTCCATTATGAAATCACAGAAAGGCTTTGTTTGACTTACTGTTAAATTTAGCCAAAACAAGTTCACAATCATAGCTTCAAGATGTCTTTCAAAATACTATGACTCCAAGCAGATTTCACTTGGTCCATTTTTTAAAGTATAATGGCATCAATGCATTTATCATGTACACAATCTACAGGACATTTTGTATTTCATATTGGCCCATTTTTATATCAGAGTTTAGACAGAATACAAATGGGACTTATAAACTGCTTTTTCTGGTAGTCAAATTAGGTGTGTGCCCCTGTGCCAGTCGACAGAAGTTGTGATGAAGGTCTATGTGACATTAAACAGCCAGGGCTGCAATTAATTTGAACCAACAAGGCGTCATTGAGTGTTTAAGTTATGAACTACTGAGAACTTCAAAGCCAGCAGGTACAAGACCAAAGCCTTGCCTTCAAGAGTAAAAGATGAGTATTTACAGCAGACTGATTCAAGAACAGAAGGTGCTGAGCACTAAAGTTAGGGCTTGGTGGACCGGGGAACTAAGCAAATAGCCTGTGATATGAGGTAAGCCAGGTCTGAGTTTTTCCTTACATTTTCTTTAGAACTTTGTCCCCAGGTGTGGACATGAAAGGATCAAGGGGCTGGCAGGGATTTTATTTGGATTTGTGAAGGTGTATTTTGAAAAGGCTCTTTTCTGAAAGGCTCAACTGTTCAGCAGAGTGTGCACTTTCAAAATGCTCAGAAATTATGAATGGAACCTTTCTGGAACCACTTTTTCTAACTTAAAATTATTACTTTTTCAAAAAAAATCTGGCAGAGACAGGCATTTGCAGGTGTCATTGATCCTAAATGCCAGTCTGAGGAACTAACCTCTTCAACCAAAGAGTGTTCAATCAAGCAAATAATGAACCACTTTATCCAAATCCACATCCTCTTTGGCTAGCATGTTGCGTGTGAAGAAAGTGGATTGACAAAATCCTTCTAACCACTGAACACACAGAACTCCATGTAGGACAACTGCTCATCTGGAAGACATTATTGGAACTGCAGAGGAGGGGGGTTTTCTCAGAAGTAGTGAACTCTGAGATGGAACGCCAAAGTTTCCCTAAATAGAGATTGAGACATGCAGTGCTGCCATCGCACACCTTTAAGTGTAACCTTTCTCCCAGCTGAGATATCTAACACGGCTGCCGTTCTGCATCCAATCTTTTTCTGAGAACTGAATTCATAACCTGGAGTTAAATTTATACCCTCGCACCCTCATAAACCCATCCAATCAAAAAGTTAACCAACCATAATTTCTTCATTTAAGTGTAGAGGTGAGCAATTATGGAAAACATTATTGACATAATATGGCCAAGTGCAATGTCCAGAATGCACTGTAATTTTTTGACCTACATAAAATGAATTGCAAA
>JAPTYQ010000005.1:33048760-33065084 GCA_029814465.1 Ostorhinchus cyanosoma | reverse complement strand
TGTGTGTGTGTGTGTGAGTGGGTATATATACGTGCGTTAAAATGCAAAAATTACAGTTCTCACTAAAACCATAACTTGTATTGCAAATGCAATATATGCCAAAAAAAAATCACAATCTAAAAGAAAGTGGTACAAGTGGCATATTTATGTTGCATGATATTATACAGACACAAAGGGTTGACTTTGCATGTCTTCTATCAGCTGATGGCAAACTATAGCAACTAGAAGCATAGCAACTAGAACAAGATGCTTCTTCAAAAAGACCCAGCACCTTGTGTTTATTTACTCTCCATGGCTGGCCTATGAGTGACACGGAGCAGGCTGAGATAGAGTTGCTTCTTAGTACTGTTGACGATGTGATAGTTTCGGCACCAATGGAATTGTATCAAGTGGCAGACAAAATATGGCAGACATGTTTCCAGCTATCAGTGATGCTTCCTGAGACATTTTGGCCTAAGATCAAACGATCAGTATGTTCCTGGTCAAAGGCATCCATGGAAATTAAAACTGAGGAAGAATTAAGAGCCACAAAGTTTTTTTAATTCTAATAGGCCAATGCTACCAAAAACTCAATGGCTTTGATCACAGTTACATAAATACAGTATTTATAGTTCGCTTAACAGTGTTGTTCAAAAATGTTTAGAATTGGCACAACATATGAACTGATTGTGCTCAAGTCTGTTTCACCTGAAATCACTGCACATGAACATGTCCAAATAGCCAAACATTGCTTAAGTGTAACATGGCAAAGGACACAATGTGCCGATACTGCTTTGCCTGGTTAATAACAGTTGATGGCCTATGAACATCAACACACCGTTCAAATTCTCTTCCTGTACTCGAAGATGGTTTCTGTGGCAACTGGGGAGAAACGACAGGGGCCCCTTGGACGTGTCTCTACAAGCCTGCGTGTTTTGGCAGACCTTCTCATGATATCCCAAAAGGTCTCAGCCAGTCACTAGTCAGTCAGACAACCGCACGTTAGGGAAGTTGATGCAGCTGCCACTGGTGCTGCTGTGGTGTGGGGGACAATCTCTACGGCTTAAACGGTATGTCTGAACCGAATGAACCACAGACTGCGGCAGGACAGGCTTGGGGCTCCACGGACAGACTAAAGATAGCGTATACTTTGGATAAATTTAGAAGGCCTACTCAAGTAACCAGCATTTTCAGGTTATGCCATTTCTTCTCATCTGCCTCAGGTCTGATTGAGGCATGTCAGTAAAAACTAATAACCAATGGAAAGAACAACATACCAAACTGCACCCAAGAGCATAGAGAAGCAGGAAGAAGAAAATCTGTCATGAAAATACTAGATACTAATGCTTAGAGATGCACACCACATTTTACATAAAACTTAACAAATGATGAATCAAACAGTATTATTGAGTGTTCAGCTGCTTAATAAAGATGTTTTAATCATATCTATATGGGATGCCATCATATCCTTGAACAAGCCTTCACAAGGTGTCAATGAATACTAAAGCTTCAGCTCAAATAAGTCAGAAAAGGAGGGCAATGTCTCCTCCTGCAGGAAGAACGATGTACTGCAGAGTCTGGGTGACGGCCAATGAGGAGGCTGTTGCTACAGCTTGACAATTAACCCTATAAAGTACAGAGCAGAAATGAAGTACAAAACCCAACACAAATAACCACAGTTTCCTTAAGAGCAATTGTCTGTGAATCAGTCATCAACATATGAAACAACAAACAGGAAACACTTATAATATTGGACTGCCTTTAAAGAGCCACAGTGTTTAAACACATTTCAGCCATTCTAACTTTAAAGAGTGTTTATATGAGATGTCTTGCTCTACTGGAAACTGAAAAGGATCTGCATGGTTCAATAAAATCAAAGCCACTTAATATGTGATACTAATAAGGTAAGAGTTTTGATGATCATTCCTCACACCCTATCCAAGCGATCAGACCGACCTGAAAACATGTCACTGAAATTTAATATAGAAATGGACAGACAATTAATAGAGAACCACATCTGTGTTCTGGTTCATCATTTAATTAGTAAATTGAATAGGAAATCTACTCTAGTAAAGTTATTTCCAGAAATGTTGACTAATGAATTCATCAACAGTACTATTATTAGAATATCAGCCTTTAAAAATCCAGTACAGGTGGATCTCCACTTCAGTGTCTCAGCATTTAAGTATTTCTACTTAATGTGAACTCCAACCTATAAAAGATCTGTACAGAGCAGACTGCCAGCAGATCATCTGTGATATCGTCATCAAAAACAGACGCTGCTCCAGATTAGAGGAAAGGTCCTCATTCCTCCAAAAACTGATTTTCTTTTCTTTGTTTCCTCACTCCCCAGAGGGATTAAGACAAAAAAAAGATGCAGTGAAGGGATCGCAATACACAGAATTGGGATGAGTTTTCCTTAGTTGAGCAATCATTTAGGGAATGTGATATATGGTAACAATAGGTATCATAATACAGTCATTCTTCTGTAAACTGAATTAAATGCTTTCAAAAAATTGTGCTGCAATTCAAACATGATTACTGTCATCTTTTCTCTGGAACTTCATACCAACAATTCTAGGTTAGATTTACTCAGCTACTGTTTGTGTGTGGAAAAACAAATGAGTGTGACTTGCAACACAACAATATACACAACTGAGCATAGTCAGACGTGTCAATTATTACAATGTCAACAGATGGACAACACTAAGAGAAAGGTCATTTGCATAATTGTAACTCATTTTCCAGCCTCTGAGACAAGCACAACAATATGACATCACCTCATGCATCAGCCTTCATCTCACAATATTCAACTACCTGTTATTGTCATTCATTTCTTTCTCTTTGTCCCATTAAGTTTTGGGTTTTCTTTTTTTTTTAAATAAAGCCGATAAATAGCTGTTCTTCATTAGGTGTACTGTTTGTGTACAACTTTTATGAATTACAATTAGGCTTTTACTATAGCATTATCATAAAACTGACCAAAAAAGATGATTAAATTGTTAATGACAATTATTTGTACATCAAGAAATCATCAACTAAATATCATTATCATGAGAGCCATTAGTGTAGTGCGAAAAACACTTCATAACTATGATCACAAAATAGGCTGAACACTAAAAAGTAACAAAATAAGGAAGAGCCAAAATAAAAAATCTTCAAGACAGCAGGACTTTTGTACTGAACCTCTAATCCATCTCCTTCAAAGCATTATGTAACGCCACACCTCCACAGCACGAGGCCTACACAGTACCTCCACTGGCCTGTCCACCTCCCCCTCCTGTTCCTTTAATAAATCACATATTTCAAATACCTTTTCTGTGTCCCTTGACTTTAGGGTTCTCACTAATCTCACCTTTTAACTTACCCATTACTGCGTCTCCCTGCCTTGGTCCCTCTCTCTCCGTCTCTCTCTCTCTTTCTTAATCCTGCTAGCAGACATGCTCTTACACCAGTAAAGAAGATTTGAAAATGCAGACTTCAGTCTCTGAACACAATCAAGTAATGAAATAGTTGCACGCTTTCATGCACACAAAACCACTTCATCTAAATTTGCACACAAGTGCATTCTCACAAAGAACTCAAATTACGTTGTTGATTTTATAGAGGCCCTGAATTACAAAAACTAAAATAAAAATTATTATATTGGTTAAAATAATTATAATGTGTGAAGGTTTTCTGGCAATCTGAGAGGAAGCAAAGAAACGACACAAGTGCTGATCATTTGACACATGTAACAAATGAAGTGGATAGATTTCTTGAGTGAATTGGTTAGATGAAGAGTTTTAACATCTACTGCATGTGCCTGAATGTGATAAATACATTAAGTCAACTACTGTCTGGTTTTCCCTTGTGTTTCAAGGACTCTGGAAGATGTTCTTGTACGTTGTCATGCTCCTGTTGAAAAATTGCTGACACTTGAATAAACCTGCACAGACATAAACAAAGAGGAATAACAGGAATCATGAGGGAAGTTCTGTCCACTCTCCTTAACGTTACAGCATAATGCCATGAACTATGAAGAACAAAAAATATATTTAAATCCTGCTGGAGCATAACATTCATACACAGATTTGTAGCTGCCCTTGCCTCCAATCATCCTAATGTGAGCAATATAACTGACAAATTTTAACCTTTTAAATTAAATAAACATACCAAATACCGATTGGTATTCCAGAGCAGTACACCTTCCAGACCTAGTTACAACTACCTGCTACTTAAAAAGTCAACTAAAGCTGTATTAGACAGATCAGCCTCACAGCAGCAGTACAGACACTGACGACAATGGCGGCGTACAACAGGAATCGCTGGGGTCCTATTCAGTGTGCAACCATTTATTGTCCAGCTGCATTGTGCACCAAGTTACTGCAATCAGCACTTAGCACAATACTGATTCATCACAAAGCTACAAATCAGTCTACCGTGCAGTCTGTGTGCACCAAAGAAGCGCCAACACATTCCTCATCCCAGCTGCCTTTTAGTTCTACAGAGAACACCACATCAGAGCAAACTATCATGGCATAAAACTTCAGCTGTGTTCACTCTGCCATTAACTTAGGTCAATTTAGTCATCTGTCCTTCCTGGCAAACAGAGTGTAAGGATATAGTAAGCTAAAGAAAAACCAATGCTGCTACGTGCCTGATTTAAAAGATAAGTGTAGCACTTGCAGAGGAAAATCAACAGTTCTGACAGAAGGCGTGCTCAATACAGCAGATGTGAGCCTGAATTTGAGAGAGGCCCACAGAAGGAGAGCTACATTATCTCAATCTCCAGCTATGCAGAGTAGTCTCCTTGAAACGATCTCTCTCATACAGCCTCCTCTTCTCCTTTCATCATAGACTCAACTCACTCTATTGCACAATATCACTACCAATAAACACACATTCATGTGTTTGATTCATAGTTAAACAAGCCAATATTAGTATTATGCATCACCTAAGGCACCTTTTCATAGAAATAACTTTTGGAATTCAAAGCTACATGACTGCTGAACACATACTGATAAGCCCCAGACAAGTGAGAGGAGATATTCTGATGGCATAAAAATATTTCCTTAAACAAGACTGAGCATGCAGACTGAACCCTGTGAGAGCATGTAGAGTAACAACCAGTTATTCACACTTTTCTGTCTACCATTTAGAAGAATGCTCGCTGAGACTGACTGACGGATAATAAAGAGCAATTACAGGATTTTCCCTAGGCTTGGGGAGGGCTTTGGTGGTATGCTGGCTTTTTGTGTTATTTGTCTAAAAAGTATACATTTTGCATGCCACTGGACCTTAATCATTACGATATGTAGACGATAGCTGAGAAAATCTGCTCATTAATGTAGAAACCAAATCCTTGAAATAACAGAAAACAGCTTTTAAAAAGCTGTTTGCCAGTCAATTCAGGCTAATATGGTGTCTGTTCTCTAGCATAGAACCACAGGTTTTCTGTGATTTGCTGCTTCAAAAATACATATAATACACATACAAATATAATAATATACATACAAATAATTTTGCAAATCAGTCTGCATTCTTTGTCATGTCCTAAAGGTCTGCATCTGCTTTGTTGGGAAACAAATCATTATCTCTAAATTGTTCAAAGACTAAAATTATGTGAAAACTAACAAAAAAACTGTGAAAATAGACAGCAGGAAGCATGGCTGTGTTTCAATATGAAGTCAAACAAGCAAACGGTTCTCAATCTCCAAGTTCCTTCTGCGTAGCAGGGCCAAACACATGTATATTCTTTCAACGGAGAGGCCCAGAAAAGGAGCAACACTTTAATGTTAAAAAAAAGCAGAGAGCTGGAATGAGGCGGAATAGTTTCCCAGCCCAGCCCTCTCTTTCTCTCTTCCACATCTGCTACACTCATGTAAACCCCTGTGGCTCAGAGAGGAGAGGCCCCTTTCCAAACCTCCATTCTCCACCTCTTTCCCCCTACCAGAGCTGACTGTAGGAACTATCAAAACATTAAAAAAAGGGTGGGGGGTAAGGAGTAGGAGGAAGGGAGCAAGATCCCTTGGTGGTGGGTAATAAATCACAAACACTGTGGGAGCAACAAGAGCACAGCCTCCATCACAGAGCCCTCAGCCCCTCTTCAAAGCCCCCTTGAGCATGAAGGGCCCAAGTCCCTCCCCAAGGCTCCCCCTTGCCTAAACCCCCAAGCTCCCCTTCAGTTCTGATCCTTTTGCACACTATCCCTTACGCTGACCCTTTAGCTAGCACGGAGGCTCGCTCTCCCATACCCACAACCTCAGGGCCCCTTCTCTCCCCCTCTCTGTGGCTCTCATAGCCCAGGACACAGAGACTTTTCTTCTCCCGGTGCTACATTCACACTCGCTCCAGGCTCAGCACTGCCACTCAACCACGACACAGCCATTCAACACATGCCCCCTTCATACAACTCCTCTCTCACCCAGCAAACCACAGCAAAGAATTTCACAATCGGACCACAAAGGGCAGAAACTAGAAACCTGGCAACTACAGCTGCTCTTTAGGTGAGCAAAAAGTTTTATGTTCTCATTCAGGAAAGCCAACTGTGTCTTTAAACTGGCTGTTGTAATTGTAGTTCAGAGTTGTGGCCTGAACAGTAACTCTGATTTAGATTTAGTTTTGTGCGCCGCCATGTTGAAACGTAAGAAATAAAAAAAAAGAAAAAGAAAAAGAAGGTATCCTGAATCTATTTCTAAGGATAACAAAGCTACTGCAAATATGTACTAATATCATAAACCAAAGCAATGAAAACAATAATCCGTCTCATCACTGGTAAGGGAACTATATCCCCTTAAGATGGGCCCTGAGGAGAGACACAGATGATATCCCCTACTTGCAACATATGGCTAATACAAAATGCTCTGGTGTGCTATAGCCTGAACACAACCCAGCACCATTGTCAAGAGGGATTGCACTGCAGTTCACATTTAGTGCAGCTGTACAGTACTGAGCACGGCTACTTGTTATCAAAGACTGCAAATGTCAGCAACTTTCTTACTTTAGCAACTTGTATCTAGATCTCTGTCGCAAGTCTGTAGTTTCATTGCATAATTCTGCAAATTAAATCCTGACTTTTCTGCCTCATTCCATTATCACAATGACCGATGTTAATCCAATTCTCAGGCTACATTAATTCTGAGTTTCAAGTGCCAGTCAACACTTTAACTCAGCTTCATTCAGTACTTAAAATCCAGTTACTTTGAATTTATTCAGAAATATACCAGTATCCGATACAGTTTAAGGCACCTTTACACATACAACTGTCTGTAGTGGAACAAGAGTCAAACAATCATACATTTGTCATAACATGTAAACATGTAACAACAGTTTAGACCTGTTTGAACAGTAAACTCTTTTATGGTAGGTGAGTTCACAGACTTTATTCATCATTACATGAAGGGGAAAAGAATGTTTTGTATACCCAATTACAAAGTATTGTCAAACATATTCTGTTACCCCTCAGTGACAATGAATGCCACTGTAATGCACTATAAAATATGATTTAACTTGTTCCAGACAGTTTTAGGAAAACTACACAAATACTTTTCAATTATGCTGGATTACTGTAACTCTCTGATAAGTGATCCAAGACCAGCATTTCATTTCCCTGCTTCCATCTCCCTCACTGTTTGCTTATTATTCTTAATTTAGATCTAAAAACCTAAAAGAAGTTTCTTATTGTTGTTAAAGTGAAAAAACAACAAAAAACAAAAGCAAATGTGACAGAGAGAAAAATATTGTCATCTGGGGTGGAACTCACCTTGATCTGAGTCCGAGTCTGCCTCCGCCTTGAAGGAGCCTGGAGCTACAGGTAAGGGTCTGAGGGGTCTTGGCTTGGGTGTGGGGGGAGAGATCCATTTCTTTCCTATGTACTCGACATATGTCCCAGGGAAGTCCCCTTTTTCCTGAGTGGTTTCATTGAAGCCAGGCAACCAGCCAATCTCCTCTGGCCTCTGCTCTAGCCCATCAGTGTACCCAAATGCGACCAGAGCTCCTTTACTCACTAATAAAATATCACCCACATGGAGATCAATGTCCTCCTCTCTTTCCTTCTTGTATTCATAAAGCGCTCTGTACTGATATCCTTCTGCACTCATTCTGATCACTTTGTGTCACAGTGTTCCTCTGAAGACAAGCCTCTGACTTGATAGCAGTTCAACAAGCAAAGTTATTTTTCAGGTTTCTCTAAGAATGCCTTTAGTCCACATACACATTTGCAAGTTAAAATTATTTAAATGTGTAGATGTCCAACCAAAATATAGTGCTCTTCAGTTCTCTGGAACCATCTAGCTTGTCTTCATTCTTTCACAGTTCCTGTTTCTTCTGAATGATTTGCACTTCTCTTGGTGTGCTGCCTCACAGTATGTACCCATCAGTAAATGGCCTGCAGCTGTGTTCTTCAGAATGCAGACCTGTAAGATGAGAGTGCAGGCCATTTGTAACATGTTGCATAAGACAATAATATCTTACACATAAAGGCGGCATGCTCCAAGACCTAGCTTACACAACAAAACTATACAAGAAGGTCACTGATTGGTCTAAAACCCGCTGCGAAATTTCATCGCGGGGGCAGAAATCAAATATATATACATATACACAACTAAGATGTATACTAAGAATACACAGTATGCATATAAGCAAGAATTTAGAATACACATCACTATCCACTGTCAATACGGATACAGTTTAATAGTTTGATACACAGTACTCTAATGTTGTAAAGCTATTTATTCAATTGCACTTTAATGCGACTCCTACAACTACTCAGTCACGTACATAGCTGATGACAAATCGCTTTACTATGCCTCAATGAACTGAACTGCGTTCTCAGCACACTGGATCAACTTCGGTGTTCCTAAGCCAGCATGGTGGCTAACATTAGCATTATCCGTGACAGCGTACATTCACAGAGCTGTCACTTATTAAACGACTTTTACAGGCATCTCCGGTGAATGTTTAGCGTTCGGAAAATATGTTAGCCCCCTAGCTTGTGCACTTTCCATATGTTTGCACGATTGAATACCATTCTACAAAAGTTTTACAGCGACTAACGCAGTAACGCACCATGTCTGAAGAAATGTCAAGGGAGCATAATCGCTGCCAGCTAGCTAGTTCACGTTAGCCTGCTAGCTAGTTGACGTTAACGTCTGGCCTAACTTGGCCGTCTGATGAAAATAAATTCGATTTTAATATAACTTTGCGATATCAACTTGACACAAGTAAATGACGGAAAAAAGAAAAGTTATATTTAACCCGAAAGGAAAACACCAGACAAAAGAATCGGCAAGTTGTAGTCTTGGTGTTTAACGCAAGGGTAAAAAGTATTTTAAGTTTTAGATAACTTAACGCTATGTTAACTAGCTCTAACTTCTAATGTTCAGTTTTCGTCTCCTTATTTCTTAATGGTTACTTTGTTATTTTCACACTACTACTAAACCACCCTTCGATAGCCTTTTTAGCCAGCTTAGATAGCAGTAAGGATACATACGAGGTCTGCAGGGATCCACAGGCGAGTCCACCGAGTCTTCTTCTTCCAACTAAAACCTCTCTACTTCGTGAAACTTCGATGTTGTAGTGTAGAACCAACAAGGTGCAACTCTGTAAGATCCTTTACAAGCACATTTGATCACAAAAAGTCATCCGCTTGGGGTTAAATCCGGTTTAACAAGCTGTACAAACTGTTACAACCCACAGAACGTCGACATAACGGCACGGTTTCGCCGTCCCGAACAAACGCTGCCTTGAACGTCGACTCTACGGCCAGAGAGGGCCAGGACAAGGCACGGCCGTTCATTGGTCCATGCCTATGTCAATCATAGACGTCTAACAAGTGAGCCAATCGGTGTGCCTGTACTGGCGGACACTCCCATCTCATGTACTCTGGCACGCAACATGAAACACGTATGGAAATTACATAACTCCTGCACGCAATCCATATAGTAACTCAACTATGGCTCTTGTGATCAATGATTTCAGCACTTTTTCATGTACATTTCTATTTACTTAACACAGACTATTTTGATCATAAAAATGTTAGGGCTATTATAAGATCTGATATTCTACTGGGTGTTAAAATATTGACAAATGCCAGAATATAGCCTGTGGTATCATTGGTAAACAAAAGTTTTTGTGTTTATTTTTTCCATGCGTTCATAAAATGTTTCTTTTAAATACCTGTTAATCTGTAAACCAAGGGAATGGGTACAAAAGAAGTATAACAGCCAAGCACATAATCATGTTCCAAGTTTTTTATTGTGTCTTTTTAAAATAAATCATTACATGTTCTCGGTGTGGAAGCTCCCCAAATCTTACAGGCTCACCATCTGAGGCACATGTCTGTGAATGTGGGTGGCCTAATTATGGTAGGGAAAGAGGGCTGGCTTGTAGAAATCCCCTATCAAGTGTAAACCCTACTGTCCCGGCTGTGCTAAAAGAGGCTGTAAGCAGCTTTGTGCCAGAGCTCGGCCCTTTTAAGTGTTCAGCAGTCACATAGGCATCAGTGGCCTTCATCATTCAGAAAAGAGGAAGGAGTGCAGAAAATTGGGGAATCTGTGTTGAAATCAGTTGTGACTAACTCCAAATTGCAATGTAATACCATATGACGCTCAGACAAAATGTACTATGACATATTTCCTTGAACCACATTAACGTATTTGCCTTAAAATATACTTTGCAACTCTTGCAACAGCCTGTTATCTATCATCTAACCATTAACTCAGCAAGAAAATAGAACGAAAGTTTATCATAATGCGTTGGTGTTTGATGTACAAAATAAGATCTATGTTACTCTCTTTCACTCAACAGACCGAACAGGGCACAGTGCATATTGCAGACAGGATTTTACATTTCTAGTCCAGGTCATGGAAATTAAAATTTGAACCACCAGACCATATAATCCCTATTCTGCCAGCACACACCTCACCCCCCTTTATTAAATAGTCAGGCTCTGGTGACCCATCTGCTATCCTGGAGATACCCAAATTACACCTCTGCTAGATTCTCAGACAGAAAATGGAATGGATTGGATTGTTAATATTTTATAACTTCAGGTTCAGACTAGGACATTACATAAAACTTGCCCTGAACTTCGCCTTGTACAGTGTGTATTGCATAAACTAACCATGTTTTCAGATATTTCCTTCACTTCTCGCAGTTGGTTAATCTTCACTCAGAAAGCTATTCATTAACTTTTTAAAAATACATAACAGGAACGCTCAAGTTTAAATTTAGCTTCTGTGTGTTACTAAGTACAAACCCAAAATTAGAAGGATGTCCTGCATTTCATTTTCTTGAGATACAGGCCTACTATAACCCCATCAACTCCTTATATCATTTCTGTATTTGTTTTAAACTAGAATGTCTACCAGTGTAATTTGTTTCAGTAAATGAGCTCTCCTCTGACTGCACAGTGGCTGTAAATATAGTTTGGCCAAAATGTTTCTATATTATTCTGCTGCTCTTCTGAATTTGTCACTTAACACTTCACGAATGCTTTACTGTAATTGTAACTTATTTTAATCAAATATTATTCAAATACTTAAGATTAAAGCCTCCAGGAGCCTAAATACACTAAATATCTGGAATTCAGGATCCAGGATACAGACACAGAAGTAAACATTAGAAAGTTGAAAATTAGTTTCAAACCAAATTCATAATGTAGTTCTTAAAGTTTTAATATGATTTCTGATAGAATTGGCATTGGGTGTGGTTATACTGAAGATTTAGTGCTTGACACATACTAATTCTGTGAACTAATGAATCAGATCCTGCTCTTCTGTCCAACTTGTCCAATTTGCTAACCAACTATCAATGAGGTTTTAGCCAATGTCTGCCAAAGAAAGGTACAAATAAACTATACTTTATACATAACTGACACATTAGACTATTATTAGACTGTAATTATTATTATATAACTGGCTAACATACTCTGAAAAACATGTATAGCTACTAGATAATAACATGCAAACATGATCTACATCTACACTGTCTGAGAAATGATCTGAACATAAACAATGACCCATTTTCCAACTGGACTTTCTCGGAGTTCTGTATGTTTCTTTTCCTTTACACATTTGGATATGGTTTAGCCTATGCATTTTTACTTTTTCAAGCTGTATTTCCAGAGACTTTAAGGTTTATGCTGTAATTGCATGAGCAAAGACAGAAAATCCAAGTTAAGTTGACTATAAGCTCTAAATTGTTCAGAAGTCTTTTAGACACTGGTTCTTGTTCAGGTGAGCTGTGGCAGTTTCCCACTGTAGGAACCAACAGAAATCACCATTATGTTTGGGTTGAAGGACTCTTGATACCTGGTTTCCTTTTCAGAAATTACATGTTGAAATTCTTCACTGTGTTCATCACATACAGTTCATCACTCAAACAGGGTGGCAAAAAAATCACTGAGCAAAACAAGGAAATTAATTTTGATCTTCACATGCTTATAGGGCCAGTTCAAGGCAAAGTGAACGTCAGTGCCAAAAAGTTTAATTTCACCTAGGTTATCATTCCTCAAATAGGCACTTTTTTTTTTAGCTTAATAACTCTATTTTATGGAACTGTTTACAAAATTTCTAATTTCAGTATCACTTGTAGAAAAAAGATATAAAGCTATAATCAATACAAAATGAAACCTAAAAAGGACTAAAATATGTAAATGCACTATTTAATCTAATAATAACATTTTGTATAAGTGATATTTTAAGTCTGTCAATCTGTAGGAACTAATTATTCAACAGTACAAGAATATAGAAAGGTTATGTACCACCAAATTATTTGTAAAATATGATCTGCTATTAGCTATATATATATCACTTCAGTTGTAATATGTATGTTAAATGAAAGTTTATTTGCATTTTTGTACTGTTTAGTTCCAGCAAAGTCTTTTATTCTGACTACTGAACAAAGTGACAAACTTCTGTCCCCATGTCACATATTTGTGTTCATAAAAAGTTATCATTTAAACATTTTTATCCAATATTGGTCACAACTGTAGTTTAACATCACAGGTAAAGCCTATGTTTCATTTAATATCAATTTATTATGAGAACAGCATGTTTTGTACATTTGCGTAAAGTGAAAAAAAAAGTTCATTTTGAGTCCTTTAGTCATGCAGCAGTAATTTAAGTATTTATTGTCTAAAATTTTATTTCTGAAAATTGTAACACGTGAAAGTACTTACTGAGACATATACATACATGTATTGAACATGGAGATAAGTTATTTAGTTTTCAACATAGATCTTACTGAACATGAATTGTGTCCCTGTGTCATCTCTTGATCTGGCCCTATAGAGTGTCCTCAACTAACTGATCATAAATCTGGGACTCTGTTGTTGTCCAGAAAGTGTTGCACCACTAGGTCATATGTATTCCAAACTGATAGAGCACTGGATTTTGATTGAAATACTGGATCACCCCTGAGTTCTCCAATCTTTGGTCCAAGGGAAATTCCAGCTTTCAGTTTTGCTTCACTTTGGACTGCACCTAATTTTTCTTTCAGTTACTGAATGTCACCTGAATTTGCATCACTAAAACACTGGGGTCATGCTCCTCATGACTATATACTGACTTGTGCATGACTAAAAATGCTGACATTCTGCAGAAATGCTGATTTCTGATTTGGAATCAGTGTGTCTGAATTAAATAACATTAGGTCATTTTCTCTAGGTACCAAACTTATTGTCGGCCATGGAAGCTGATGAGTTGTTGGTGACATTGTACCATTCAGGGGCTTTTGTTTTCTTTCGTAATATAGCATATTTTTAATGTTTAATGCATGACTGAAGATGGAGAAAAGTCCACGGTTTTATATGTTTCTCATCTCATAACTGGAAAAAAAATCAGTGGGCTCCACAGCAGTAGTTTACATGTATCCGGATTTTCCAAAATAAACATTTTTGCTATACACTACAGTAACAGCTAAGACTTTTCCTTATTATAAGGAAGTGTGGGTATTTTCAGATAAATACCTCTTTCTGAGCTGTTCCTGCAGGTTACCTAAATAATTCACTACCTAAGCATTTTCTGTTGACACATATTTCACTTCAGTAACAGTACTTGAGGTTGACCAAACTGTCAGACCTCCTCAGCTTTTATTATGGTAATTTTCAATGTGTGAAGAGCTCCCAGACCACCTACTGTGTTCAGCATTCCAAAACAGTCTGAAATAGGTCAACATGCTTGTAATGTAGTTACTGCTGATTTAAATGTAGCCTACGGTCAGATAAAAAAAAAAAAAAATTAAATTAAATTAAAAAGTCAAATGTTTGTCTGAAGAAGCACTAATAATACAGTGATAAAATATGATGCATACACTGTTCATTTATGCCTGATATTTTTAAAAATGTGCATTCCAAATAGTGTTTTTCCTCATCCCTTTTCAGAATCTGTCAAAAGCGGTTTGCTTCAGAAAGTAGAGCACTATGGGCTCACAGATGCTGAATTAAAGCTGCAGGTACGCGGTAGAGAGTCCCTTTCATGTTGCAACAGTGGGACCTACTTTTTAAAGAATCCATTCTGCGTGGATTGGGCCCCTTAAACCATTAATCTATGCAGTGTTTTCAGGGTTTTAATAATGGCTAACTTTAGTGTGTAGAGCTCTCAGGCTTCAAGCTTTTTATTTCCCCTCCTCACTCTCCATTCACTGATTCTTTTACTTTTGTGAGCAAGCTGAGAATTCTCACATGGGTAACCCCATAATGCTCACTAACATAAGATGAACTTGTGAAATGCATCACCCACCAACGCCTATTTAAACAAAACCAAAAAAAGAGGGGGGGGGGATACTTCCTCCTTATGCTTTGGTTCCCTTTAGCCACAGGGATACTGGTTCTCAGACAATAAACTCAGTCACTTTGCAGCTGTATTGTCAGTTTTGCTTGTCCAGTGCTTCATTATAGTAAAGTTCCCATTATCCAAAGAGAAGAGAGCCATGAAAAGACTCTTAATCTCTTCTTGGAATAATTATAAAGAACAGCATATTATGCTTGTGGCTTGAGACTTTTATGATAACTAGTAATTATGTTTTCTCATCAGTGCGTATTGCGTTATATAGACGAGAGCTGTTTACACATTACAGCTAAACTATTACATGCTTCATTAAATCAAATTATCCCCACAGAGGTGGAGTTCATCTGAGGTGATTTGAATTATCCATAAGTAAAACTGCATCAAAATAGCATTCCTCTTCTGCGGATTTCCTTTTATATGCAGCAGACATTTCATTAAAATTCATACACGCTTTGTATATAAAATATAAATGATGAAAGAAAATGGTTTATTTTAAGTGTAGAACACTTGTACATTTTCTCACACTTTCTGATATTGCTGGAAAAGCTTCTGGGGATAATTCCATATCCCACAGTTCAAAGAATCCCCCTGTAGATTCTTCTAGGCACAAGCTTGTGTATGTGCTTGTCAGTAACAGCATTCCATCTGTTTGAAAGGAAACTTAATTCGACTCAACCATCAACTCCTCAAATGTGGTGGACAATGACCTTCTTTGGTGAACAAGCCCATAAATCATTCATTTTTACCATTAGCTACACTGCAGGCATTTTCTGGTTGCAAAGTAGTTATATAAATGATGTGACACTGTGTGCAGTCAGAACTAAAGTGGAAAGTACTAAAAATATGTAGAGAGAATGCAATTATGCTGCCTACACTGTCATCCACATTTTTTTACAGTGGTCATCATTATGTAGGCAACAGTGACTTACTTCACTTACAAATTCATTTACATCTATTAGATGAGTTCAACATTTTAAAGGGCTATATATCATATTTCTACTTTAAAATCTTTTTGAAATAACCAAAAAGTATCATTAGAGAGTTTATAATAAAGAGCATTGAAGTTATACCAACGTTGTGCAATTATTAGATTAATGGTAGTCACTCTCTCAAGGTGAGGAAAATTAACACCAGGGGGTCTTTGATCAAAGCATCATAAAGTGACGAGATGTGATTATATCAACAAAGAAACAACTTTTAGAGTCAAATAAAGTGACAAAGTGATAAAAGCACAAAAAGAAAATTAAAAGAATGGAGTATGATGCCAAAATCACAGTGAAATCACAGTGTTTTTTTTTTTTGTTTATTTTTTTTACATGGCTATGTTTGATTATGAGGTTTTTCTAGATAAAAAGTTGTCATGTGATGCTATTATCTTTGCTGTGTTTGCTGTTTGTTGATCCACAGTTCAGACTAAATTGTGACAGTTGTGACTTTGGAAAATTCCAAACAGATCTGTAGTTCAGCTATTAACAACACAAACAGTACAGAAAACCGAGCTGATCTGTAGTTTTACTGTGGCTGTTTTCTAATAACAGAGCTAAGCTAACAGGGCTGTAATGTAAACTATCAGC
>JAPTYQ010000005.1:32987150-33024622 GCA_029814465.1 Ostorhinchus cyanosoma | reverse complement strand
TCTGAAACCGACCACAGTGAACATTTGACACATAAACAGAACCACAGTGCTTCAGTTTCACACTCAGTTTGTCATGTTTGTTATGGATTGGGTTTGTCTCTGTCAACTCAACATAGATTTTATTAGTAAGTTGGTTTTTATTTTTTATCAATTACTAGAAATTTCATGCGATCCCATGTGGGGTCCCGACCCAGAGGTTAAAAAACACTGCTTTAACCCCTGACATGTCTGCGATGCTCATTCTGAATTTTAAATATTCATAAAAATTCACCCATTTGCTCAATAAGAAAAACTTTAAAATATACTGATAGAATAGGGGGATAAAACACAGAGCAATGGGTGACACTGACTTGCTGTAAAAATAGACTTTTTTTTTTTTTTTTTTTTTGGAGTTCAACCAGATGCCTAAAAGTTTCTGGACTGATTTTGCAAAAAAAAAAAAAAAAAAGTTCCAAAACAAAAACTACTGGTCCAAACTGTGTTGTTCAGTGTGTTCCAGTTCATGTTCAACATCCTAAATCTCTAATTGATTCTGAATGTTTTATTTAGTAAAAACCTGCCAAACTTCATTTCTTCTCTTAGTCTCTTTCTATTATTCCACACTGTTTTGACCCTAAAACACACAATAAAACAAAACCACTGAAGAAAAGGAACACAAGTAGATACTCACAGCAGCTTTTATGACACTAATACTGATGCGGCAGCACGTTTACCTGAAATAATGTCTCAGGGGTTAATCAGTATAATCAAATATCGATGAATGTGGTAATGGCTAAACAAAAGCTCCATGTGATTAAAAAACAAAAAAGAAAAATATAAGCATTATAAAGCACATGTCAACCAGTGAAGAATTATAAACAGGAACCAACATGTAAATTCTATACTGTCGCCTACTGCATAACAGCTGAGAAATGTTAGGATTAGTAGTTAATTTGGCCTGGTATGGGTTCCAGGCTGCTGCATTAGCACATGTGCCTGCAGGGAAGCCCATTCCCATCCATTCATCTTTGGAATACATTTGTGTTTACACCATAATCACTTATAACAAGACATTTACTGCAGGACCGAAACAAGGGACTGGTGTTCTGTATTAGTAAATTGTGCTAATATGCTTTGTTCTTTTCTCTGAGGCTTTTTTTTTTTTTCTTTTATTACTACACCATACCGGAAATATTCTCAAAAAAAAAACACCTGCAATCCAATTATAAATTTATCATCACAGGAAGAAGCCAGAGTCAGACAAACCTGACCATGGTTGACTCGACCCATCAGGATATTTGACTTTCCACTTCTCTGTTGGAATGTAAACCGCACAGATTAATGCCGTCCACATTTATGTTCAGATTTCCTGACTTGTACTTTGTAGCTGTGAAAAGCAGCTTGATCACATTCAATCTATATTCAGAGGATTTACATACACTCCATCAACAGTCATCTCTATAACCTACATGTTGCATAATAACCTCTTATTTCAGGAGCACAAAGATGGAAACATACTGCCCCCTGGTGGTAACACTGTGCACAGCCTTCTGTACCAGTCAATACAAACTCTACTTTTGAACACACTAAGAGGATTGCTTTGCTTGTGTTCAGTGTGAAAGGCAAAACACTGCTCTTTGGACCTTCTCAGCGTCTTACCCCCGGATCAGACTTCAACTGATCTCAGACATTCTCTGGTACAGCGTGAAGAAAGTGGAGCAAGTGTTTAAAATTTAAAGCGGTAAAGAGCATAAAAATTCAATTCAAGAGAAAATCAGTAGAATAAGAAGAGCAAGATGTGTGAGCAGCAGCTGAACTAGAAGCTTTGGCATCTTCTGTGATCTGAGCTGCACTGCAACCAGCCAATAAGTACATTTACTGCGAAGGAAATAATAGACGAGCATCAGGTCATTTTGGACTGAGCTTAGCTGGTGTGGAAAAAAAAAAAAAAGGAAAATTGATGGTTTCATTTTTTATCCAACTTACTTTACAATTTACATCTAGTTTTTCTCCAACCACAAGTGTCTAATGTCTATTTATCGCATATGTTCAAAGGAAATAGCAACAATAAAAGTAATAATACATTTTTGTTCACCCTGAAGAAAAGGACAATAAGAAGATTAATTTATATATTCATTTTATTTTCAGTTTTACGCAACATTATAAGTATAAATATCTTTTTTAATATACAACATCTATGACATCCATAGAGCTTTCCTTGGGCAAAATACAAAACTCAAAACACTTTTATTGCACATATTCTAAAAGACAAACAAACGACGACAAACCATCGTAAGCCAGTTCATCTAATACTAGGAGGGGGGGGGGGAACTGAAAAGACAAGCAGACAAAGAAGAACCTGACATTTGTAAAGACGTTGGTTACTGCACAAACAAATGTTCTTATTAAACAACCTGGTGGCGAAGGAACAGAGTCACACACTACTATAAACAACATTATCTGTGACACAGAACATAGATTTGGCAAATCAACAATGTACAAAATATACATCCATGATTTTTTTTTTGTAAACAAACACTGAATGTGCTATTAGGATTTATATGTCAGTTATCACAGGCGGGGATGTGTGGGGGGGTATTCAATTGTTAAAAACATATCAGGTGATTCATTTCGATCTGCAGTGGGGATGAGTGGAAAATGGATAAATCTTTCTCAGTTCCAGTCCACCTTTTTTCCTAACCCTCTGAACTGAAGTTTGGCAAACATTAAGGTGCATTTGTTCTCTCACAATACATTAGCAATACATTTACAATATCTAATGCCAGTAAACATCAGATTCTGCAACATTAAAATCTTTGCGCTCAATCTCGTGTTTCAGTGTCATTCTTGGAAGCCATTTTTATATAAACTACGGTGCATTATGTATGAAGTTAAACGAAATTCTGTCTGACTCTTTAACGTAGAGTATATGTACTAGATAAGATTGTTTTCCTATAGCCAGCACAAAGGAGCAAATACTGCATTACATACTTAGTGTCCTAGGCTACTTTCTGGTTGTCATGTAGGATTTTGCAATTTAAAGGCATCTAAAGTATAGACACAGCCTATATAGTACCCAGTGTTTGCACATTAACATCAAAAATACGCAGTGAAGGTGAACTTTACTATGCAATTGTCGTCTAAAATCTTAATTTGGGTGACGTTCTAAGCCGGGTGCTGCTCATCATGAAGAGTCCTTTGAGATCTAAACACTAACACGTGACTCGAACAACACGGAGACCAAAGCCAAATGTCAAAGTCCCTTAAAAATCCTGACGGTAGCACTCTGTGTACAGGACGTGAACCTTTATAGACCTAATGTGAGTCATATGATTGATCTGTGATCATTCTGGGCACACATGGACATAACCCACCGCAGTGCTTATTGGCAAATTAAATGCAGCCTTGCTGGTTCATCTCAATCAAAACAAAACATCTGCTCTACGCCATGCGTCATATTCTACACAGTCATCATTCGTCAGACCAAAGTCAGCAAACAGATACATCCTCAACAGTAAAGACATTCTTGGGAAAAGCCGACAGCCCTCACAGTTTTCTTATATGATGCTACATTTTTTAACAGCCCAGTTACCCCCGCATTTCTTTTGTCTCTCTTCAAGTTAATTTGGAACATGTGAAAACATGTTTAAAGTCACAAAGAGGATGTATTAGACAAGATACATCACTTTAGCTTACTTCAGACCACAGAGTTATCAAGCAGAACATGATTCTGTAATACTGAGCATACAAACATGACACTGCAAAATCTATACATATAATACAAACAACAATCATGTAAGCCCATGAATCCCCGTTTTACAGTGTTATCATATTTACACCATATTGCATAAAAATCAAAAATATATGTACAGATGTCAGAGGAATGTGAAATTACACCCCACCTTGCTAAGAACAGCAAGTTTTATTTCCCAGAATTCTAAGGCCCCTTCACTAATTTATGATTTGTAGAACCGTAATGTGACTCACTATTTTTAAAGATTTAGGGGAGAAGCACGGGACGTAGTGCGTTCCCTTCCTGTACCACTGCACAGACCCCAACTCAATGAGAATTCACAATCTGATTACTCTGAACGGAAACCACTGTGATACAACCGTGAGTCGGCATCGTCACCACAGCTGAGATGCGAAGCCAAACTGTGCTGTTTACTGCATTACAAGAATAGCGCCTTCAACATCAGGTCCTCCATGTCTACAAGTTAAAGAGTGCAATTCAACATCATTTATGGCACTGACCACAGTACATCCCAACCTTTGTAAGGCTCCTCCCTGTTGACCCTGACATACTGATTGCACAAAGCATTCTCAAATATAACGCTCAGACAAACATTCTCCTAAGTAAAAACAGACACGCCAAAAAGAATCAGCAAATGATTACCTACATTCAGACCTAGATACAGTTACATATGTTGTCTTATTCACTGCACACACACCCACGCACACACACACACGCACACACACACACACACACACACACACAGACACACACGCACACACACACACACCTACATCTGATTCTGCATCACAATGTAACAGCTTGCCCGGTCCTCAAAGGAAAAGAGAAGGCATGATGATGTCTGCACAAACCATTTCTAACGTTTTATTAAATCTAAATTCTCTGAAGCGTTGACTTTAAAACACCCCTCTACTTTTTGTTGCTGGAGCTCCGTGGCGACTCCTTCTGCTGCTTGTTCCTGCCAGTGTCTTTATCTGGAGTGTCTTTTTGTGCAGGAGGAGCAGCTTTGGAGGTGTCTCTTTTTGTGTTTTTCTGCACAGATGTGACCTCTTGAGCAGTGTCTTTTTTCTTCCTGTCAGCCTGGTCCTTGCGGCTGGAGGAAACCTGCTTGTCAGCGGTGGTGGTGGTTCTGGTTTCATGTGTTCCAGGGCCCTTGTGACCATCCGGCTTCAGTCCTTCAGACCTGGGGGCTTCCTTGGATACCTTGACTCCGGTGTCGGCGCGAACCGGGACAGTTCCACTGCTCTGTGAGTGCGTTTCTTTTTTCAGCGCTGGTTTCGGCAGCACTGGAGGGGGATCAGCCTGGACCGAGACGTTGGGCGGGGACTGAGGCTCCTTCCTGTGAAGCTGAGATGCAGCAACATCTTTTGGTTTAGAGTCTTGACAGTCTTTAAGAAGCGGAGTCTGGGTTTTGGGTGAGGGGTCTTTGTGTTTGGCATCGGGGCTTTGTTTAATGACAGGTGTTTGAGCTACAGTGGGTTTCAGGGGTCCAGATGAGCTGACGGTTTTGGCAGGGGCAGATTTTGGCTTCGAGTCCATGTTGTCTTTTATTACAGAGCTTGCTACAGAACCTTTAGGCTGGGTTTCTCTTTGCTTCACATCAGACGGAGGGGGACAATGAATCAGCTGCACTGGTACATCCCGCTTCACATTGGAAACCGCTGAAGTTTCTTTGTGTGCAGACTCGTGGGTTTTCCCAGAGGCTGAAGTAACGGACAGTGCTTCTTTCAGCTGATCTCTCCGTTTTCCATTTGGGCTGCCTTTGCCCCCTGTGGCAGGAGGAGGTGTACTATGAGATTTCACTTCGAGTGTTTTTGTCTCCATTTTCACAGCAGTGTGAGGTGCAGGCTGTGGGTCAGGTTTTGTTTTACTTTTAGGACTCAAAACATTTTCATTTGCAATTGTTGAAGCTAAACTTTTCTGCTTTGCAGTAGGGGCCACAGTGTTTTCTATTACAATAACAGTTTCTTCTCTTTTAGAAGTGCAATTTTCTGAAGCAGGTGATTTATACTGTGCTTTTTCAGCTGGACACTTTGTTTGTACCAGCTGCTCTGAATTTTTCACACTGCTTTTAGTCATTGTCTTTGGTGATGTGGGATCCTCACTCTTTTGCAGCAATACATTACTGCTCTCTATTGCACCTACAGACACAGTGTTATTCTTTTTGTTTACAGTCAGTATAACTTCTGCAACATTACTAGATGAGGATGCGATGTTCACTGCTCCTTTAGAAACATCCTCTTTCTTCTCTGTGATTGCGTTTGCATTCACCGCTGGAACTGTGGACCGTGTGTTTATGTCTGTTTTAGAGCCACTGGTTTCACCAATGTCTTTCACAGCTGTGCTCTTCATTTGTGTACACTGTCTGCTAACAGGCATTTCATTGTTGTCCTGACCCTCTGATTTTGAGGTACAGATTTTACTTTCATTTACAGAACCAGATGCTGGTGTGACAGAAACCTGGGGTTCTTTATTTACAGAGCAGATGTTCAAAAGTTGTTTGGATAGAAGTGGTCGTACTTCCTCTGGAGCTGGTACAGATGGACAGTCTTTCTGTACATTCACCTTAGAAACAGAGGCCATGTTTGACTTCAGTGCAGTAACTGGTGCCTCACGGCTCTGAAATGGAGCTGTATCCAAACCAGAGTTTATACTCTGCGTCACTGCCACAGGTAATGGTTCACTGACTGCCGCAGCTGAAGTCTCTATTTGTGTAGGTGCCAGGACAGTTATTATGTCTACCTCCAGCTTTGCTGAAGTCAAAGAGACGTCTGTCTTGGAGCTGTCAGAGTTTTGTGATGTAGTGTGTGCTGTGACTTCCTGTAGCTCCACTTCATCGTCCTGGTCCTCATTGCTGACTTCCCGTATGGAGGGTGTTTTTCCACATGAAGAGAAGTGGGAGCTGTGTCGAGGGCCTCTGTGTTCATGAGCTAGTGATGAAGTGGACTTCATAGCAGTCCTGCTCTCTTGTTTAAGAGTAAAGGAGGAGTTTTCGCCTTTAATGGCAGGAGCCTTTAATGATTCATGATGTCTGTCCTGTGTCTTCTCACTACCTGTGCTGCTTTTCCCCTCTACGGCTGTGTTATTTGACTCTTGTTCTTTAGAGACAACTATACTACTTGGAGAACAAACAGCCTCTGGGCTTGGGGAACAAGCCAGGGGGCTCTTCGGCTTATCTGTAGTTTTGAGGTGGGGAATGGTTATGTGTCTCTCAATAGGGCTCTGGAGCCAAATTGGAGGGCTCACAGAAACAGAGTCACTTGTTTTCTCTGCCATCTTGGATAAACAGGTTTCTGTTTTAGAGACTCTTGGCCCTGAGAGGAGGCCTATATCCAAGGTTCCCTCCAGAGGTTTGAGAGAGGAAACATGTCTTCCTTCTAGTTTATATTCTGATGATGTTTTCCGAAGTGGAGACTCTGTGGATGAGATGAGCTGGAGTTTTTCCACAGCACTCTCTCCTCTGCCAGAGAAAAGCTTTGGGGCCAGACCTTCAGGGCTGCTGTGAACACTTCCTAGCCCCGCCTTAATGTGATCATGAGACATAGCTGTGTCCAGCTGGAGGCTTTTAGATCTGGTGGAGCCAAAGTGCAGGTTCTCGTGGAGGCTGGATGATAACCGACACATGCAGTCCTCTCGTTCTTCAAATGATAACCTCTTCCGGGTGAACTCAATGTTAGGAGCTTTGAAGTCCAACCTGTCTGGCTTCATATTGTCTTTACTTGTCCTGTTGTGCTGCCACTCTGGATGAATAGAGCAGAGTGTTGATCTGAAGCCAGATTCTCCATCGCTGCTGCCACCAGGTTCAGACATACCTTCAGAAACACGTGTGGTCAGTTTCTTATACAGCACATCTTTAAGAGTAGTGCTAGCAGCTTTGGGCTCCAAAGGGCCCAACTCTGGGCTACACTGTGGTTTATTCTGGCCCCTGACCAGAAAGCTTTCATCCCTGTCATCACCAATTAAGGGGGCGAAGTCTGATTCACGAAGGGCATCTTGCTTCTGCAGCGACTCCCTCCTCTCTGACCAGTCCTGCCTTTTTACAACCACCTTGGACTTGAGCTTTTCCTTGTCCAGGTCCTCCACAGACTCCTGCCGGCTCATCTTACGAGTGACCTGTGGCCTCTTTAAGCAGCCCTGCTCAACAGGTCGGACACGGATGATTGACAGTGGCTCGCAGGCGGATTCTTCCACACTCTGCAGGATGGTATAATCGCGCTCCCCCGGCCTCAGCTCCTCCCCCTGCACCTCCTCTTGGGTCACCTCCAGGCTGTGTTTTCTGGGACACAGGTGCTTCTTATCTCCTGTGTAAGAGGGAGACAGCTTCTCCTCAGACTGGACACGTTTTAGGAGGGGAGAACGAGGTGGTTCAGCACTTTTGGGGCGCACAATATGGCGTACAATTGTGGGAGGGGAATGTATCTTAGCTGGGAAGGCTTGTGTTGTCTTTGAGATGGCAACAGAATGTCCACTGAGGAGGGGGGAGGGTGAGCGCTGAGGAGAGGTCGGCTGAGGTGTAGGTGATGGCGTGCGGGCCAAAGGAGAGAGGGGAATGCTACCGGCAGACTTGCGGCGTCCCTGACGAAGCCTTTGTCCTGGCAGTTTGGGACCGAGGCCATGGAGAGTACTGGGACGAATGTGGCCTGAGCCAGCAGGGGAGTTTGGAGCGCTGGAGCTGGGGGAGCTACTCTGGGAAGAGTTCCCACCTTAGAAAAAGAAAACAGAATATTAGTAATGTGAAATACACAAAGTGAATAAATTCTAGGCATCATTAAAACAAGAGAGGATAACACCTCCACCTGACGGGCAGAAATCTGGTGCGGGGCGGAAGGCGGCTGTAGGGGAACGAGGAGAAAGACTGTGGGTGGGGGAGCCGGGGAGACTCTCACCAGAGGACAGCGAGTGGTTGAGCGAGGAGAAACTGCGGCTTGTATGCAGAAGAGGAGAGGGTTGCATGGCGAAACGCCGGAAAAGGGAGCGTCGCCTGGAAGGGAGAGGAAGAAAAAGGAAATCAGTCCACATCGATATAAAATTCTCCATTTGTAATCAAACACAACAATGTAACTGGGCAAAATTACCAGTCTGCCCCCTTGTGGGAAAAACAGAGGCCTAGTAACACCTACATCCAAAAATTAATTCCCAACCCTTCACATAACTGCAGGTTTTAGTCAGTGTCTTTTTACTCAGTGGCACCAACCATGCATACCTGATGCCTTTTTTCCTTTGCTGACAGATGTATGAAAATTAATTGAACAATCTGCATGAATTCTTACCTGTGGTTCTCATTACCTTTTTGCCAGATGCTACTTTATGCGGCAGCTGGATGAATATTTTACACCCATGACTCATTGCTTGGTGCCAGTTTTTAAATATGCACTGTATGCAGCATACACACGGTATACTGTATATGTTTAAGACATTTAAGATGATGCAGAAACCATGAATTGTTACCTTTCTGGGGTTTTCTCTTTTTTGGGCTTTTTGGCACATCGAACCATCTTGCTTCTGTAACTATTCTTTCTGGCTGGCCCCGTTTTTATTGAAGTGTTTTCAAAGGGAGTTGTGGAGATTGCCACTTTACTACCACTCTGAAAAAGAAGGTTAACAATGTACTGTCAGGAATTATTTAGGCAAGTATAAGTTAGTCATATAAAGCATTTTTTAAACCAATATGAAGTAACAGCAATGTGTGTGTGTGTGTGTCATCACTTGGTGCTTGAATTAAGAATTAACAATTTAAAGTTCTATGTTACTATAAATCAAAACCATGAAAACTATTACTTTAATTATTGTTATTTTAACTAAATCTCATTCACTGTCTAAAGACAATCAAACTCATATACCTTGAGCAGCAGCTCCACTACTTCAGTGTGGACAAGACCATGAACAGGTTCTCCATTTACGTGAGTGATGAGGTCTCCAGCTTTGAGTCCAGCTTTATGTGCAGGTCCACCTTCTTCTACATTCTGAAAGGACAAAGTGTTTTTCATTTTTCAACAGAGGATTTTATATTTTACAGTATTTAGGACTTGCTGATCAGAATTTTGTTCTTACCCAAACCATGTGATAGACTGTGTAGATGTCACCATCACAAGCATACACTCGAATTGCCCTAAGTGTAAAGCCAAACTTCTTTCCGGAGCTGTGGATGATTACGGGTTGCCGTGGGTTGGTGGTGCAGAGAGAAGAGTCTCGGCTTGGAGAGGAGTCTCTTGAGGAGGGGTCTGAGGAGAGGGAGTACGGAGACAGTGGGCTGGCCAGAGGAGATGCACCACAAATATCTGGAAAATGAAGAATAAGGAATAAGCAATTTGATTTATTTAATCAATCAGACTTCGCCTGACCGTGGATTCAGCAGTAATGGGTGGTAATAAAGCTTTTGAGCAAGGTTCATTCTGCTCCTGCTGTGCTTGAAACTAATGGGATTTTCTCACTCCCAGCAGTGAAGACCTCTTGCTCCTGCCTTGCCTGCTTACTTTCCTTGTTAGTGGCTTGTGCTTGGCTACTTGCTTGCAGCCACTCTGTACAGTGGAACTCACAGCAGGTGCCATGCTGGGCCAATTTCACACAGATCTATAGTGTTCTTTCATCTCTTTCACATTATTTGTTACAAGTCCAATGCTCTTATCGTAATTCTTGATGTGCCATTGCTCTGACTTTGTGCCGAAACTCATACTTCTGCTTTCAAGTAGCTGGTCAAATTCAGATGTTTTCGTCCAAGGATGTACCTGTCTATTTTGTGCATGTTTGTGTTCTCTGACTTACCCCCTGGGATCATAAGAGATAGGGTCCCAGTTGAGACAGACTTTGGGACTTTTGCCACCGCTCCAGTCTTCTGCACAATGCTCTCAGGATGCAGAGATGTACTCTGAACACCCTGGTCTGCAGAGGTGTGGCTGGTACTGTCAGGACTTTCTACTCCTTCACCTCTAGGGGTCAGCTGGTCCAAATGTTCAGAGAAACTTCCTGATTAAACAAAATATGCACATGAGGTAAGACACAGTACAATAATGAAAGAATAACTGCTTTGATTGCTTAGCTTCAAAATTTAGTGATGGTTAAGACTGAATGATCCAATGAAGAAGAAACACATAGACATTGAACCTGGACAACACCAACACCCTTTGTTTTCTGGAATATTCGTTAATGATTGAACAAGCAAGTGGCTCAAGTACAAAACAAAAATAAAGATGAATATAGTCATTGTTAGCTCTAACAAAAGAATCTTAGAATAATCACTAAAATACAGTACACTCCAGAAGATTAATTTTACAAAATCACATCGATTTTCAAAAGAAAACCAGCCAGACATGATATATGATTGTGTACAATGTCATTTAAGCAGTGTCACATTTTTTACCAGACAAAGTGGCTCCACTGTGAGTGCTGCCAGGGGTGATTGCATCAGGCTCATCCTGCGGCAGTTCGCCAACAGAGAATGATGCTTTGCTGGGGTCGCCGAGGCCTGAGGACTCATCGCCTTCACTTTCTGCTGAAATGGCAAACTTTGGCAGCAAACCAGGGCGAAGTCCCTGATGCATACTGTCGGTGTCTGTCGAGTGGGACAAGGACGGCCTGTTTGAAGAAGACAAAAGATTCTCATGAGAAACAAACATCCTCACTCTCAAGTAAAGTCTAACCACAAAGACATTGGTTTTACAATAGCATCTTAACATTTGCAGGATTTCAACATTCCAAAAATATACTTATCAAGCACTGTGATTAACTGAAGATATGTCTACTTTTATCTATCTGGTCTACACAAGGTATTGTAGAATAAATCCTAAAACACATTAAATTTCACTTACTTAGCTTAATGTTATTCTGTATAACAGTCTTATTGTGTTTAATAAATTAAATATTCCCTAAACTGAATATTTTATCCCTAGTACATGCTGCATCATATTTATGTGAACAGCTGTGATGTGGTTGAGCTATAATTGTGATTTAAAAATGAGGGTGAATATACATTTCAGCGAAATCTGGGGTCCAGCTGAGAGAGTCCACCGTCAGCGGGCTCTCACTCTTCTTCTCTTCTGTCTCTCCCTTCTCCTCGAGGTGCCCACGGGACAAATCAATGCTGCTGTAAACCTGATAATTAAACAACACCATGACTTACTTCAGTGCATGTAGGTTGAAAATGCAAATATTCATTACGTAAACCTTTTGAAACTCATTGTCTCAGCTTGAAGGACACAGAGGGGAAAATTGCCAAGTAATGCTAGAACAGTTAATTAGTTAACACAAATACTGAGAGCCTGGGATAATGGCAGTTTCATCAAGTCTTTACAAGCATGAAGTTTAGGTGCAGCTGAGGAGAGGTTCAGTGCAGCCCAACGCTTCCTCTGAGACACCCTGCTGCTTTTGGAGATACACTGTAATGCTTTGTTTTGATGTGAGGCGAGAGCATACTGCAATGCAGCACAACAATGACTCCATCCTTGTATGACTGTATTGTGTTTCACATTACCATAAAAAAAGTACTGATTTGCAAGCAGAAAATATATGCAAAGCTTAAATCAACGTTTAATACAGTAGGGGTAAAGGGAGGGGGCATGTTGCGAGACACCGATTTCCATATGATATACTTATGGCTCATGCTTTTGTTTCTCATGAGAATGGATCAGGGCAGATGAGGGCACGGGCTCATTTACATCACTTACATCTCTGGCATTAATGATAATATATGGGTGTTATTTTGAGGCTAGAGACATTTGAGAGGACAGATTAAGGACACACCTTAGAGAATCTGTGGGAACAAGAGGAGAACTGCCGGAGCTCCACATTGAAGTCTTCATCATTCGTATCCTCCTCCTCCGTCTCCAGGTGATGGTATCTCTCAGAGCGAGCTGGAGCAAAATTTATAGTTGATCATTTTAGGACATTCAATTATTAGCAACAAAAAAATAAAAAATAAATAGTAAAACTTCTAAGAATTCTGAGTAAATTCAGGGCTGACTGCTCACTGTCAAAGTAGCTGGTATCATCTTCAGACTCCAGCTGAGGAATAAACTCAGCCTTCTGCCTCAACAGGCCATTCCAGTCTAGGTTGTGGAAAAACTGATGCTGCTTCACTTCAGCTGCTCCACCTGCAGAGGGAGCAGACAAAAAAGCATGTTGGATACAGTATTCAGGAAAGGATGCTAAAACAAGCACATACTGCAGATAAACACACAAACTGTTCACTGACATTGAGTGGTTAAGCTAGACACAGGTGGTGAAGAAATGCTTATGCTATGTTTTCATTTTCCCCAATGGCTGCAGGCCAAACTGATATCATGACCATAAATTATGCAGGACAATTTCCTGCCTGTGACCTTTTGGAAGCCTTTGTGAATGGCAGCTCTGCGAGAGGAAATCTAGATGAACTAGGAGGTTCACCAGTCTACGTGCATCCCCCAGATTAAAAGCCATTGTAGCAGGTCATGGCCATTTTTACAGTCCGCACATCTACACACTCATAGTGCTTGATCATGCATGGAACTAGATTCATGGAGTGACAAGGAAATAATTGCCATTGATCAAAGGGAATAGGTGAACAGGCCACGGGATAAACTGCTCCGCTGTTGGTTGACCTCAATTTCTTCCTGGTGACTTGGAATAATGAGTGGTGCTGAGGTGGCACCATCGGTCACATGTGAATTTATGTTAGCTTGCTGTGCCTGTCTACAGCAAACGGAGATCCAGGCTGCGGCACGTTTTCTTTGTCGTTTGTGTGCGTACCTGCGCCCATCCTCTCCAGAGGGTTCTGTCTGAGCAGCAACGTGATGAGCTCCTGAGCGTCACTGGGCGGGGCATCTTCTCCCTCAGGCCAGTTGATCTCGTCTGCAAATAAGTAATGAATGCAATCAGTTTGAATAACAAATACTCAAGCATATGAGCAGTCAATCAGACCCAGTTGCTTCAATACTGGAGGAATCCTATTTTTCTTATATTATCAGTGTTTGGCCTAACATATAAATGTAATACAGTGTGATACACTTTACATCCTGGGGTATCAGTATTATATTGATAGAGATCATTTATGTATACTCCAACTATTACTGAAAGGTCTTATGGGTATGCAATGAAAAGGACAGAGCAGCTTGACTGTGTCATGCTGATTGTCTGCTCTGTGCACCAGTTGTCCCTTATTTTAATCAAATTTGGTAGGGGAGCTATGAATATGTATGTGCAGCCTGAGGCCACGGTGGCATGCATTCAGTGTGTTCAGGCCCCCTTAATTAACAGTCACTCTCAGAGGCTGGGTACAGTTTGATTGAGAGCATACCAAATCAGTCATGGCATGTCATTTATTTCCATGGCACAGATAGAGACAGTTATCATATAAGTCTGCATAACACAATTCATCTGAACCACTGTGCTGACAGGATAAACACCCTTGTTTTCATGATTATGATATTCCCTGCCCTGCTGCCATGAGACTACATAACAAAGAAAAAACATTATCATAATATTAAAACTTCATTTGTGGTCTAAAGTCAAACTAAATCCACTCAACGCCATCTGTTTTTCTACTGGCCTTTAGGGAACTCTTAAGCTTCAATAAATTAAGAAATATGCTCCAGCAACTAATTCTGTGTAGTCACTATGCAAATGTTTAATTCATATTTCAATGAGGTTTGGGAATTTCCCATGATGTGCTCTGTAGAATCTGCTCGCCAGATGCCGGGAAACCTACAACTAAATTACCACCAGCAGCAGAAAATGTGTGATATTAGATAAAATGTAAAAAAAATGTATTAAATATTCTTTAAAATACAAAAAAAATATTACTGACATCACATGTAAAACAATGAGCCAGTTAATTACTTGTGCAAATAATACAATTGCAAAAAATAATTCCAAATGTGTTTTACTTAAGACACAACATGTGGTAGTTGAAAAAAACAGGCTTAATTTAATGGCTTAAATTGCCACAGAAAATCCATTTGTGTTAAAAACTGACATAAGGATCAAATCACCCAGTGAGAAGTAACTACAGTTGTTGTTTGTTTTATTTTTGCAGAAAGTGAGGTAACACTAACCACTGATGACTTGTCCAAATAACTCCTCTGGGGTGTCTCCAAAAAATGGCACACAGCCCACAAGGAACTCATACAGGATGATGCCCATTGCCCACCAGTCCACTGGCTTCCCATAGCCTTGTCTCAGGATCACCTCTGGTGCAATATACTCCGGAGTTCCACACACCTGAGAAGAAATGACACTAGAAATAAGATTTGTGGAAAAGCGCCTGTTGAAACTGTTGACTTCTACAGTTGAACATGGCTGACCTGCTTATCGGAGAACTCCCTGGCGTCTTTCTCTATATGACCCTCATACAGGTTGGTGGTCATATTCATCAGCCCAACTTTTGACAGCCCAAAATCTGTTAACTTTATGTGGCCCATCGATGTAACCAGCAAACTGGAAAAAATGAAGTTGGAAGAGGAACAGAGAAAAAAAAAGACATATAATGATCTGTTATAATAAAGGAATTAAGTCTGAATTTATAAAAGCAGCCTGCAGTTAGTCTTTCTGTGATAATAAAGATTAGTATTTGACTGATGATTCACCTGAAGAAAAACAATATCTCATTTCAGAACTTTACTGAGTTTCCAAAGGGTTGATAGTTAAGTATGTCAAACTCCAGATTAAATTTTAGGTGCTAGCTGTACTATGGAAAAGGGATAAACCACAGAAATTGAACAAAAAAGGGGTTTTAAGCTTCGGTATAACAATTGATCTGGGATTTGTGAGGTCTCACTTGTCAGGTTTAAGATCCCTGTGGACGATGCCATAGTTGTGGAGATATTCCAGAGCCAGGACTGTCTCCGCAAAGTACATCCTGGCCATATCCACAGGTAAAGGACCCATGTTCTTCAAAAGAGTGGCACAGTCTCCCCCTGTTGAGATAATTAGAGTAAAGTTACAGATGTGCTTGTGATATTTTTAAAACTTTTATTGCTTCCTGCTGCAGCTCTATGTACTGAAAAGCCAGCTGCTCACCTTCTACGTACTCCATGACCATGCACAGGTGCCGCCGCGTCTCAAAGGAGCAGTACATGGACACCACAAAAGGGTTTTCGGCAAAGGTAAGGATGTCTCTTTCCACAAAGGCTTGTTGTATTTGGTTCCTCAAAATCAGGTTTTGCTTATTGATCTTTTTCATAGCAAATCGCTGCTTGGTTTCCTTATGACGGACCAGATAAACGGCTCTGGAAAATAAGGATGTAGAGGAAATAGATAAATATGCTACTGAGAGAACAGATGTTCACACAGCTTCATTTTTTAACTGTCAGACCTTATTACTGTCCAGTATAAAAAGAGAAAATTGGCAAGGGCGAAAAACAGGAAAATTACGAAATACAGATGTAAATGAACACTTCTGAAAAGCTTCCATGTTAAATCAGTATTTTGCAGCAATTATCATCAGAAATAACATAATCTGATCTAAAATAATACGTTCTCACCCATAGGCACCATTACTGATGAGTTTTGTCATCTCAAAGTCCAATTCACAGGGTTTACGTCTGGAACGCAAGGCTGTACTCAAGCTCTGAGACTAGGGAAGAAGAAAAGGAATGAATTCAGATAAAGACATGTCTGCAGTAGAGAAGAAGGAGAGTGATGAAAAAAATCTATTTTTGAGTGCTTACAGAGTCATCTGTTTCAGGGGTTTCTGCAATCCCACTGTCACAGCTGGTCAACTGAGCAATTTCTGCAGGGAAACAAAAGTAAATCAAATAAAATCCTCAAATGCAGCAAAAGCATAAATATATTTTATATATAAATAAATATTTGTGTTTGACTTTTACAAATTTATGGCATTATTTGGGTCATGTTTTAAATGCACTTGGCTTCATTTTTTATTTATT
The DNA here is from genome assembly GCA_029814465.1 of Ostorhinchus cyanosoma. NCBI lineage: Eukaryota > Metazoa > Chordata > Actinopteri > Kurtiformes > Apogonidae > Ostorhinchus > Ostorhinchus cyanosoma. The sequence goes on along the minus strand of JAPTYQ010000005.1, from coordinate 33,008,032 downwards.
TATTTTTTTATAAAAAAAGGTGCTCAATTGCTTCTAGAAACTGAAATGCAAGAAACCAGTATCTATAAACAAAACAATAAAGCACACTTAAGGTTTTATTTGCCTATTAGCTTTAAGGTGCTGACTCCCAAGATACTCAGGATTGAGAGTAAATGGGGTGGAAATCAGATGTGGCATCACAAACACATTTAACAGCCATTGTAGAAATCACCACTCCAGAACAAATGCACATTATTAACCACCTTGCATCTTTCATGTTTGTCTGTGTGTGTGCTTTTGCTGCAGCCATGGCATGTCCATGTGTGTCATTTCATGGGAGGGTGTTTACTTCATCCCTAGAGGGTCTGTAAACACATTTCCACTGCTATTTAACATCTGTCCTTCCTTGTAGGCGTGCTTCAGGCACAGGGCAAACGAAACACAGGAGACACACATGGGAAATGAATGGAGGGGCTGGCTGATGAGGCAGCCTGTGTGGATCGGTATAAGGTCTGTGGGGAGGCTATTCTTTTCTAATTAGTCATAATGAATGTTGTTGGTTCCTGAATCTGGTGAGACAGAGTCATTAGAAAGATAGTCTGTTCAGCAAAGGACATTAGTCAAGTAGCTTTTTCCACAGCTCAGTCCTTTCATTCCTTTACAGTCTCAACACAATTCAGTCATAATTACCTCATCATAGCCATATCATACTTTATTTAATTTTAATAATAATATATTACATTGAAGTTTGGCTAATTATTAATAGATAAATCACTATCAGTATTTGACAATTATATAATCTAATTTTATTTGTTTAAGCATCATAAGTATGTTTTTTATTTAGTTATACTGTATATGCACAGAATAAAATGGAGATATTTTACAATTTCTGCTGATCCAACACTGGCATTCCCTTCAGAGCTGTCTGTATTTTATTACAACTGATCATGATGATAGACAATAAGACCTTCCTGTACCTTCCAGAGGATCCCTTGTGAGTCCCAGCTGGCTAATGATGTAACGAGGGATGTCCGTTTTAATGCCCTGGCCCTCTTTAGCGTGTCCTTCAGCTGCCTCCAAAAGGTGGTAAAACTCCTCCGGATCAAATTCCTGGAGAAACAACATACTTTAGGATACTATGATGTGGTTCTTTCCTTGGTGATGATAGTAAGATGGTGAAATTGTTTTAAGGCAAAAGGTCTAGTGACTGAAAAAGCAATTTTAAAGTGTTGTCCCACCACTGTGAGTTGTACTCTGGGGTAGGATGGCCTGCTCTGGCCACCAGAGGGATCAGCCATTGGTACATGTTTATACATAAGGCAATACTTGGCAGCCTCTCTACATTTCTACATTAATTGTGAAGAGAAATTCTGTTATCTATTCTCTCCATATAAATGATCATGTATTGCTTTCTGTTCCATTTACCCATACAGAACTGGGTCAAAGAGCTTTTGTTTACTCTGCACCTTATGCACGGAATCAGCTGCAGAAAGACTGGAAACTTAGTGAGTTAATTTCTTTCAGTGTTTTTAAGTCCAAACAGAATTCTCATGGCCGATTCTATAACTTGCACTTGCTTTTCTTAGTCGGCTTCCAAATGTTATTTCTCGCTAACTATTTACTATCAAATGTGACTGTTATATCTGCTTTAACAGTGTAATCTTGTAACTGTGTGTTGTATTTGCTACTGCCCATTTTGTCCAGGACTCCCTCATAAAAGAAATTCTTAATCTCAATTTTTCCTGGTTAAATAAAGGCTGAATCTAAAAAAAAATATATAAAATTTTAAGACATACCAGACATTCCAGGAGTCGAGCAGGTCGGGCTATGACTATAAGGATCTTCTTCACCAGCTCTCTGATGAAGTTCACTTCCTCGCTTTCTGACCTCTCTGTGGACTAAACATAAACCGTCCAGGACATCAGGTATGCTGCAGGGTTTTCCAAAATGGCTCCTTTTGAACACAGTGCTTTCATTTTCATGAAATGCTTCTGGAACAAAGCAAAACCATATCAGTATAGTACTCACTTCCTGAACGAGCCTCTCCAGCTTGTCAGTGAGCTCGCAGAAGTAGCTGGAGGTGATGAGTCCTAGTCGGCTCTTCTCCAGACAGTCACGGGCCAGTTCAATTATCTGGTGGTGGGCAAAGCCGAGCACGCCATCTGCCAAAGGGAGGACGCTCTCTGGGGAGTTACTGCGGATGATCTCCTGAATCCTTTCCTCCATCTGAGCTGTGGCCTGCAGTGAGAGGAAATCAGCAACTTAGATGATGCACAACACCAAAAATGGCTTCAAATGTATGCAGCATGTTTATTGTGAACCCGTACCTTGGGAAACCTTTCCTTGTAGACGTGATTCATCATAATAATCTCATGGTCATAACAGGATGGAGATCTTCCAGGGCTAAACAACAAGTTTGTCCAACATTAGTCACTGAGCAGCACAAGAGATAGTCACTGCAAATGCGTTTCATAATTTTTAAAGGTAAAATAATACCTGAGACTTCGTGAGCGGGGTCGCATAGCCGTCGCTCTCCGGCATTCATCTCCGGAGATGCTCTCAGTGCAGAAGTGCTTGGAGAGGAAGTGCAGTTCGTCGGGTGTAGGCTGGAAGGGCAGCTGGTGCAGCTTCTCCTGTGATGAACAGGATGACTGGAAATGAAACAAATATATATTCAACATGAAAAGAAAAAAAAAAAAAGACAAACAATTTAATGTGAATAAAAAAGTAAAGTATGGCATTTTCCCTCATAAATAAATGAAAACCTTCAAACATCCTAAAAGGAATTAAATAAAATCAGATGGTGAGGCACGAAACAATGATACAAGGGAATAAAAAAAAAAAGAAAAAAAACTACACTGGAATTTACTGAGCTGAAAAACAACAAGCATTAACACTCACACGACACTTAAACTCTATCAGTGTAAAGTATAACTAAACTATGAGCTTCACACAGAACTAATGTTTAAAAAGAATAAAAGAACCTGCCTTCTTTGGAAGATGGCGTGGTAAAGCAACGGTTAGTGGAACAGAAATGCAATGTAAATGTCACAAACGATAAAACTAAACAATAAAAATCCCCCTGGCATTTTGTAATCGGTAAACAGTGAACATATATGTGTTCGTGTTTTCATGTGCATGCTCAGTCTGCTTCCTATAACAATAATGAGAAATGTGATCATGTTGGTGCATTTGAATACAATTCTTTTTTGTGGACAGAGGAAGTGCTTACAATGAATGAGACTGAAATGGGGGACTGCGTGTGTTTGTGTGCATTTGTGTGTGAGTGCCAGATCTGTGTTTACACTGGAACAAATCTTTGGCCCCTCATAGAGGGTGTTTGTTCATAAACTCTATCCATATGCAGCTTCAGAACAGTGGGTATTACACTGAGCTAGCCAGATCAGAAGCAGAGCCAGAGAGACAATTGTTATTGTTGTCAAATTAAATGCATTAACGTGTTTCAGTTGCTACGCATGTTTCAGACACATGTCGAGTGACTGCACGACGCTTACAGAGACAGTGGAGCTGGGCGTGTTGGTTCCATAGCCAGAGGAGGGAAGAGAGGCCAATGACCAGCGGCGACCATCAGTCCTGTCACACAAAGGCAAACACAAAACGGTAACTACATTGTTTTAACTTATAAAGGATTTATAGCAATTCCACTGAGAAGAATCCACTTTTAAACAAAGACAAGTTTGTACAATGTTTGTTGTTAGAACGATGAAATACTGCATGTTGACTTTCATGTTTACACTAAAAACATAAAGACACTCTTAAAATCCTAATGATCACATGGTTATAGGTGAAAGGGGACCTAAGATGAACTCTACAGATAGCATAAAAACAGCTATTTGAAGAGATGCAAAAAAAAATTCTAACACTAAATTAAAAAAAAAGTGAATGACAAACAAACTGGATGGCAGAAAACTTTAGAGGTGAAATGTGAAAAACTGTAGAAATGGACGATGAGCTCCAGTCAAGTGTGTTTTGAGACAAATGTGTGTTTATGACACTTAAGTGCAAATGACAGCCTAACATGAAATTACCTTTCTGCTCTGTGGCAATGACTGTGGATTATAATAAAAATACACAATTACTAAACCACTAATATTGTGTAGGTTATAAACAAAGAAAATACATTGTTGGGGCTTTTTTTGACACAGAGAATTAAGCATACTGCCTAAGTAAAGAGGAGAAACAACTGCAGATTAATGTCTTTATTGGTGGGCACTATTGACTGGTTACATCTCAGAGCACAGCAGACTCCATTTTATTTATTTATTATTCAACAAATGTGTATCTGACAAGTCTCCATCTGCTTCTTTTCAGATGGTGGAACAGACACAAGGACATGATTGTTCCAGACTGGCAAATTATTTTCATTGAAAGTGGAGTAAATATCCATGGTTGTGTTACCTTCGTGCAAAAGAAAAATGAGCAGAGGCACTAGGAGAAAAATTTCTGGGGCTGTCTTGTGGACTTGTTCCTGCAAGAAACAAAAACAAAGCAAAAACAGAAATGAAGAAAAACAAGCAGCACAGGTCTGCAATAAACCACCGGCAAGGTGAGTGTTATAAATATGAAAATGTAAAAATCCTACATTTTCTAAAAGATAATGCATTACTGAACATTCTGTCTTATATTTATGGAATGCTGCACCAATGCTGTGACATTATAGATAACCTTATAGACAAGCATAAGTTTCATTACTTTGGTCTGACCATCATTATACTGAAGGCCTTTCTGTTTTTTATATGTTGCAGTAATCTATACACTTTACTGGTTTTATATGAGCAGGAAACAAGGTCAACAGCCAAGCAAAGTAGATACACCCACACCTCATTCCACAGTATCACATTCACCAACAGCACATGGACTAAAAGCATATTTCATGATCATTTTCCAGCTCACTGAATAGCCCACTTTGCAGTCAAATGTCACGTTTATCCTCTCATCTTTTATCCTACCTTTGCTTGCCAATAAGAGTATAATGTTGTGCTTTAACCAATTTGTTTTCAAAAGCCTCTTGGCTTTCACACGGCATGCAGAGATGTCAAACATGATGCCTGATGGCAGCATACAGAGTAGTTTAATACTCCCTTCTCACTGATCGCAAATGGTTCAACTTCTGAGACAGTGATTTGCTTTGCAAATGTGATAGCTGTAAACCTCCAAAAGCCCGACAGACATTTAAGTTATCCAAACTGCTATCATGCTAAGATAAAGGTTCAAGTTCCAAAGGTAAAGGCAACTTTCGTATGTGTTTTCCTAGAATTCAACTGTAATTTATTAATGTAGTCTCTATGATATGCACTGCATTATTAAAAATGACGCACTTAATGTATCGCAGGTCTAGGGCTAGATAATATGTCAAATTAAGTTTTTGCTCTATGAAAACGGTAAATAATAATAATAAAAAAAGTCCTAAAATGCAAAACTGAGGCTAGTGGTTAATCTGGACACTTTTCTTTCTACAAAATACATCCCGTTTGCTTATTGTTACATATTTACTGCAAATAACTTTTCTTCAGTCATTACAGTAAAAGTGGCACTTTATTATATTAATTTGCTACAAATAATACACAATGATATCTTTAAAATGTTGCTTTTGATATTGCTGTTAATGCTGCACATATGCAGTTTTTATTTAACTATTGTCACTAATTCACTGAAAAAAATTAATGTTTTGGCTGCATCACCTAGCCCTTCTTAGGAATGTAATATCCTTTAGGTATCGAAAAGCAGTAAACTGTTCTTAATATATTTTTGACAAGGAGACCCTCTTTTCCAATAACAAAGCCATACTTCCTTTTTACATGCATTACACATTGTACTGGATTACCCTGCTGATTCTGAAAGTTTTGGGCCACTGAACACATTGTACTTCAGGGACCTTCTCATAGCTGTTACATTTACACACCCATAATGTATAAACAAACCTGTGGACCAGCATTAATCAGACATAATTACCTCCACCACTAACAGAGGGAGCAAACAGTTAATTAACCAGAAGCTACAAAGCCACCACCTCCTGTGATGATAAAGACATGGCTTCTCCTTACTGGGGAACAATGACAGAGCCACTGAATCTCGTTACTGATGAACTAATTGAAATATAATCGTAATCACAGCCAATTAGAGATGATAACTTCCTCCACTGGGAGTTGAATGAACCTTAAGAGACAATAATCTGTAAAACATGGTTTCAAGATAACGCGGTTTATGCTGTTTTTCATAATCCAGAACAAAGTCATGTTTGTGCTGGTACATCCGCTGTGTACGTAATGCTTAAAACAGTAATCAGAAAAACAACATGCGACTACACTGACGGGATGTGAGGATGTTTTCTTACCTTTGGTGCCTACATTACGTCTCTGCCACAGTGTGAAGTCATCCCAAAGCTGAGCCAATTCACTCCTGAGTCTGTCTGCTAATTCTGAGTCTGAGTACATTTTAAAACCTGGGCCCCTTCCTTAAGTTCCAAAACAGACTAAACACTGCGAGTTACTGCTCTGCTTTTGCTGACCAATGCCAGGAAATAAAACGCCCTGTGGTAAACGAGGTCTCCCCTCCCTCTGCTCCTGTGCATTTCCTCTCTGCAGGCCACCACTTCCTCACCCAGCACAATCACTGCCCCTGGAGTTACCACTGTTTAGTAAAAAATCTGCCCAAAACTCCACAAAAAATGTCTTGACAAAGATTTCTTCTGAACGCACAATAACAATAAAGCCATTACTTTTAAGCACTTAGTTTTCCCCTGGATACTTTATGCATATTACGACAAACTATACTCATCCTAAATGACCACTTTTCTACACTGGATGAGAATCTGATTTCAAGATTTGAAAAGAGAAGCAAAACAGGATCATGCTGGATGTAGAAATCTACCTTTGTACAGACTGAACAAACCAGATTTTTTTTTCCTAACACAATAGATGGTGTTCCTAAGTAGAATGTGCTGTGAATTAATAGCTCGGCTTTTGTGCAACAGTGAATTTCCCTTTGTGGGGAATGCAACACACAGATAGGTAAAAGTGTACAGTGAGCAACTACACTTACCTGTAAGAGAGGAGAGGGGGGAGTGAGGTCGTGGTAAACCTGAGGACTGACCACTTCCAATCAGGCTTTTTCTGTTGCTCGTTCTGCAGCTGTAAATGCACAGAATTAAATATTAGGCAGAATACTAGATGACAAGCCATGCTGCAAAAAAGGGAATTTTATTAAAGTAAATGACTGACTTTTTTTAAAACCATAGATATAACTCCTTGTTTTGCATTACATTTCAGCTAAGGAACAAGACATTTCACTTGGGGGGAAAAAACAGTTTAAAGTTGTTTTTTTTTTTTAATTTTCAGTCAATATAAGGAATTTTTGGTTGTATTTGAGGAGATTTGGCTTCTTGCTAGTAGTGTTGTTTTATTGACTCTGACCTCATACACAAAGATGACACTAGACCAACATTGGGGCTGGCAGGAAGCTGAACCTGCAGATTGCCAGTGGAACATCTTTTCAAAGCTGTGTCCGCTTTGTGTCGTTCACTGAATCACTTTTGGAGAGACGGTTTCTGTGTTTACTGCAGACTTTATTGTGGATCATAAAGAGATAACAATAAACCAATTTCAGCACTTAGAACAAATAAAGGGTTATTTCAGCAAATAATAGCCAACAAAGTGCTGCATGATCACAATAAGAGGGCACCATCAGGATGCTAAAATAGACCGAGTACACAGGCTCAGTCACCAAAGAGCCAGGTTATGTGCTCGGCAATGCCTTTATGTACTGTATGTTGGGCATGTGGGGTGGCTGTGATCCACAACATGTGACTCATTAATGTCCCACTGGTTAACCTTGAAAAGAAAAATGAAATGTTTGAGTATAAAAGCAGCCTCAATTTTCAATGTCTACATCAAACTTGGATTTATGCTTCAAATTAAAGGCTGTCAGTGGAAACATAAAGCCTGAAGAAAACCAATTCACTTCAAGGTCAGAGACTCTCAATGACATCCCGTTGCATAACCTCCTTAGAGAACTGAGCCGTTTCCAACAGAATTTAGTTGATGTTATTCAATAATAATTCCTGTCTTGCCACTTCAAATTTGCAACACAAAAACAAATGAACTCATCAGTTTCTCTGAATGTTTGTGTACTGAAATGAGGAGATAAACAGACCGTCTGCAAACAGAGAGAGGGAGCCCCAGAAAGACCGAGACAGTGTGTCAGTCAGTCACAGGTGCAACGCGACATGAATTCGCAGTTCGATCAAACGCACAAGCTTCTGTGGAAATACAGCCAGTCAGTCATCTCTTCAACAATATGCTCCTACAGGTGACACCGCAGAGCACCTGGAGGCTCAATGTCATTTAGGTAATTCTGAACAGCTACTGGAGGTAACTTTTTATAGGAGCTGAAAATGTTGTGTAACAAGGGCACAATACTTCTGCATATATGAGTCAGGTCTGGATCTACTGGAGGCTGAAAATAAGCAATTACAACTTTCACAGACACCAATAAGACTTCTGCTTAAATCAGGTACATTTTGCATGTTTCGCACTTTTTGACAAGTGTTTAGAAAACTAATCAACACATGCTCACCAGCACTTTGACTTAAGAACGCATTATCATGTTACAGTTTAGATTACAGTCTGTTTTCACCTCCTCAGAAAATGAAGCACATTACACCGTTATTGTATCCGAAGCTGCTTTTCATTCTGGACACTGAAATCCAAATTCATCTCCCGAAATCGAACACAAACCCCTGTTATGACTGAAATGTGATTCATCCCTATTTGGTAAAGTTGCACCTTGGGCTAACCCCTGCAATCAAGAGCGTGGACACGTGCCATGAATCATTTATCGTGATGGGGAGTGAGCGAAGAAAATGCGGTACACAGGTGCTCAGTCAAAGAGGATCACATTTAACGAGATCTATTTATACCCTCTCACTGTGGATTAGGCCAAGAGAATGCCACACTGCTGCCCAATCAACCCTCTTGTTGGTTCACTCGCACACTACTCGACCCAGTGTTTATACAAATATAAGCCCTATTAGAGAGCTGAGTGCCACTCACAGTGCCACATGTGAAGTAGAGCTAGGCAAAAAAAATATTAGATGTCAATACATTTTGGCTAAATAGTGATATACCTCTGTCATTTTTGGCTGAAATGTGGGTAACAAAGTCCACAGCTTATTTATAAAGAAATATTTTACTATGAAGTCTGAAGAAAATAAAGAACATAAATAACTTTTCTCTGACATGCTGTCCACTGTTCTAAGTTAAACTGCAACCTATAACAAATGCAATTACATTTCTCTTAAAATCTACACATGGCAAACTCATCAAGTTTCCACTGAAATTCAGTATCTCTCAGAATAATTTCTTTGACAGATTTCACACTATTTTCTGAGCTCAACATGTGTGACGGCTGTACTTTTTGGCTGTCAGATTTTTTTCTCATTAGGGGTTCATCTCTGTGGTGAAGAACACTATGGAGATGATGTGAACTTGTTTTCAGTTGGCATGACTATTTCTTCTGTGGTAGAAAATGATAATGCGCAAACTCCTGCAGGTTAAAGTGGGTTAAATGAAAACCTTTAGTGTTGACAGACTCACAAGATGATCTCTGTTACCAGAAATAAATGCACTTTCTGGCCTAACAACAATAATACAAAAATATATAATACTGTAATACATTGAGTATATTTGATATACTGTCCACCTCTAGCATGAGGGAGTGATTAACATGGCTACATTAGTATTGTATTGCAAGGAAACAAACAAAATTTCACAACGGATGTGGGTAATGATGTACCATCTCTGTCACATTTTACGACTAAACGTTGGAGGAGAAGTCTCTGTGGCCAAAAAGGCTGAGTGAAGGGAAACCGTATTGGGATAGTGAAGCTGTAAAGGGGGATAAAGAAGCTCTGGGCGAAGATGATAGGGAGAAAGTAGGCCAGTGTTGTATGCAGTATTGCAGATGTTAGATTCCTGGACTGGATCCATATGAGGTTTAGCAGTTTCTGATCCACACTGATACACAAAACGTTCAACCTCATCAACCATTGTTGCGCTACAAATAAAATCTCCACATATCAGAGCAGATCTGCTGCTCAGCATCTAAAAATGTTCTACTAAGTGTTTATAAAAAGTTAGTGATATTTTCCATATCAGGGTAGTGTGGTTAAAAATGGTCACCGTAGGTTTTACATCTATTTTACACTTTAAATAAACACACCTCAGCTGTACTCTTTATCATTACAAAGTAATCTGAATCTGTCAAGCTATTTCTAAGATTTTGGCTTTCTTACTAATTTTGGATGAAGGAAGAGGCAAAAATAGATGATACTCTTTGATTTACAACACTTTGAATCTAGATAAATCGACAATACCCCATCCTGACCCATGACAACAAGAAGCCATGATTAATCTTTTTCTATTTCTGCTAGTTTTACTCTCCTGTCAGAGCTGTCAGGTGAGCTGACAAAGCGTAATGCCACATAAATTACTGCCACTCGCTGACAAACCCAAATTCAAAGCCAAACATATGACACACGGCACTATTAATAGTATTTAAAACTTACTGCTGGGGCAAAAGCAGTGCAGTGTATTTGTGCAGCTATTAAAGACAACCATGTTTTAAGTTGATGTTTACACATTTGACTTAAAGAGACTGTGATTTATCAAAGTAACTGACTTGGGAAACTTATATTTTCACATAAAATAAGATGAATAAGAAAAGAAGAATCTGGCCAGTAGTTACAGTAATGTTAACATCTCACCCTTTTTAAATGTTTTTACTAAATCTAACTGACATCTTTATTTCTCTTTTCATCTTCTTGATTACAGCTGCTATGACATAAAATTAAAGGGTTCTACAAGCAGAATGTTTTGATCAATAAATTAAATCAATTAATTTATGAATTTACAGCCACATTTCAGCACTAGTTAGAACCACATGGTATCGCTTCAAGACTCTGCCTCAGTTTTTATGGCCCACAGGGGTTATGAAATGTAGGAAATATCCATGCACTGAAACAAGTTGTCCAAAACAGCCAGCATTTCATGTTAAGCTGCTCTGCACTATAAAATAGGTCAGGACAGGGATTAAAAATAAATATCAGTTGTATGGGCTTTACCAATACTGCAGCCTGACTATGTACAGAACTGGGATGTAGAGGCTTATATATTATCTGGACTGGTCTGCTCTTCACACTCTGAATCCTATAAACTAATGAAAGCCTATTAGTTTGATGATGCAAGACGAGTAAACCAAACCTGAAATATAGTGCTTACTTTACAAAAATACAACATATCAGAGGCAGTACAATTCTTGATTCTTGTGCCGAGCAACAACAACTATAGTGTAAAAAAACAACAACAACCAAACACTGAGTATTTATCCTTTTGAGCTGTTACAGGAGGGTTGACTTATAGATGCATATCCTGTGTAATGAACATGACACTGCCTCCACAACAAACACTGAATTACCATTTGACACCCAGAGCAAATAATACACAATAGACCAGCGGGGAACACCCAGTTTCTCATTCATTGTGTCCTCATAAACCACCCCAGGTGACCTGTTAATGCAATGAAAAGCAATCTTCCAACCACGCACAGATCCATAGAGTATAATACAACTGGCAGTTATTCAAGTTAGCTCTTTGAGTGGAAAATGCATTTTCAGTCTGGATCTATTCATAATATTTAAAAACTTATTTGTGAAATAAAACATGATATTGAAAGAAGAATGAAGTGGAATACTACAAAGTGTTTTTAGGGTTACCTTTTGGACCGGCGCAGACGAGCTCCACTAAAGAAATGTGGCATATTAAAGTTGGACAACATTGTCCACAGACTTGAGTCAGACATTGTGTCCAAGTCATGCCAGAGAGGAAGATGTAAAGGGGGCTTTAGAAGACCAGGTGAGGACAAGCGACGGCTTTCAGGGTTCAACAGGATGCGACTCCCAGAGCAGTCCAGACTAGAAGTCCTACAACACCTCTCCTTAGGTCCAAACTTCTTCTGCACTGACACATCTGCAGCCAGCTGCGGCATAAACACAGCGGCAGGGAGGACACGTTGTCCTCCTCTGTCCTCAAATAAAAAGTAATCCAGGGAGGATCCTGAAAGGCACACGGTGTGTGATCCAGGTCAGGTGTTGACACGTCCACTGTGGCAGGGATATGACACTTAATACCGGCTGAATTTTTGTTTTCCTGTCTCACTGTGAATGTGTTCTCTATCCCAAACACTCACCCTGCTCCCTTCGCTCAACATGCTTCATATCATGTAACAGGCATCTACCACTTCATATCCTGTGAAGGGGGGGGTTGTGAGACAGAGGGGTGCTGCATCATCAGCAGATGCTGCTGTGCACTCACAGATTTCACAAACTGGCACCCCTCCAAAGTCTTGTGGGTCACTGTATAAAGCAGGAGCTATTTGAAATGGAAATGCTGTGCTTTTGTATGGATATCTTGAGCCACAGCATAAATTCTTCCCTCAGCCGTTCCCTATATACACAGGCTGATATCATTCATTTGTTTCACGCCTCACCTTAACTTCATCACATTGGGTTCTCCTTTCATGTTGTCTGGAAGGCAGATAGGGTGCTAAATGTACTATAGCAACATGCAAATAACACACATCCAAAGTTTTATCAAAACTGACAATAAGGTTATTGGTAAAAACTGATCTGTTTGACTTTTGAAACATGCATATAAAGTAGGTGAGAAGACATAAGATCAGCTCATGGAAGCTTGAGAGGAAAGTGGTACAATATGCAGACAAACTCCCTTCAGTAGCTGTCTGGCACAGAAACAAATCAAATATTCCGCGCTAAATAAGACTACAACCGAAAACAACCATTAGCAACATATTGATTACTTATGTGCAATGATTATTCTCCAGAGTACAAAGTTCAGTCCTGTAAGCAGCCACTTGGCACCATTGCAATAACATAGCTCCACAGCCATGATAAAAACACCTCTGTCTGTTTGTGTGCACAGCAGGAGGCTGCTGTAATCACATGTGTTATGGATTTTTAGAAGGGTGTAGACACCCATTTTGTGAGATTGTAATTGGTCAGTTGTAAAACTCATGGTAAACAGAGTTAAGAGTCAGTTTAAAGAGAGGCTGAAAGTGTCATTTAAGAAATACACAGTCAATATCAGGACCACCAGGACGCTTCCAAAAAGTCTAATTATTACCAAGCACACTACAGGAAAGGATTCAAAGGAGCACCAGTGAAACTGAAAGAAAAATCAACACCATCATGACTGACACGTAACCACCGCTACTATTTGCACGTACCACCTCTGTAATAAAGTGCTATCACAAGTCATTTTGTCGTTGTAAGGTCTGTGGTGGTGTGAGTGTGAGTTTGCGTTCCCTCACAGTGGCTCAGTCCGTTTCCCTACAGGCCAGTGTGACAGCCTTCACTCTAATTATGGCTCTGCTCTGCTTCTGTGTTCCACATAAGAAACAACGGTTCAGATGGTTCAAAGTCAAACTTGCATAGAGCAGCATGCTTAGGGAGGTCACAGGAAGAACTGACATCACAAGCAGAAAATGTAGGTTACTGTCCTCTTATTGGAGGACAGGGAAAAATATACAAATAATATCAAAATGTTTCTATGATGGCTATCATACATCAACTGGATATGACAGTAGATATATTTCCTCTATTAGTAGAGCTGTGGCTGAATTATGTGAAATATAAGAACTTTACTGAATGCTAATTTAGCACAAGCACTAATATGTTCTCAAATAAATTCTGAGACAGGTTAGCAAAATGTGTAAAGTTACAGCCTAGAGATTAAAAGGGTCAACTTTTTAGACTACAGATTGTATGTATTTTAGATAGCCAACACGTCGAGCTGGGTTCCCATTTTTATTTTTCAGCAATAGGGCTATACACAAGCCATTTATATACTACATACATATCAGCAATCATTATTGAGCAATGGAAGCAGAACACAATGATGCAACTCACTGCACAGCCTCACAACAGAACTAAATTATACAGTCTCAGAACTGTACTTTTACCCAAACAAGATAATGTGGCACAAATTTTGCACCAATGTGGTTGATATATCCATCCATCCATTTTCTACCACTAAACCAGGGCTGGATTGCAGAGGCAACAGTAGAAGCAGGGATGCCCAAACTTCCCTCTCCCCAGACACCTCCTCCAGCTCTTCTGGGGGGATCCCAAGGTGTTCCCAGGTCAGCCAAGAGACATAGTCTCTCCAGCGTGTCCTAGGTCTTCTTTGAGGCCTCATCCCGGGGGGACATGCCTGGAACACCTCCCCAGGGAGGCATCCAGGAGGCATCTGAAACAGATTCCCACGTGCCACCTCTGCTGATACCTCTCGATGTGGATGAGCAGTGGCTTTACTCCGAACTCCTCCCTGGTGACTGAGCTCCTCACCCTCTCCCTAATGGAGTGCCCAGTCACTCTACTGAGGAAAATAATTTCGGGCGATTGTATCTGGGATTTTATCCTTTCAGTCATGACCCAAAGCTCATGGCCATAGGTGAGAGTAGGAACATAGACTGACCAGTAAATTGAGAGTTTCGCCTTTCGGTTCAGCTCCGTTTTCACCATGACAGACTGATACAATGTCCGCATCACTGCAGACGCTGCACTGATCCGCCTGTCAATCTCCCGCTTCATCCTTCCCTCACTCGTGAACAAGACCCCGAGATACTTAAACTCCTGTAACGGTAATGGTATTGTTACGTCTAGGTGGAATTCTGACTTAGAAGCTTTCAGTCATAATCCCACAGATGGTAGCTTCGCACCATTGGCTCCTCAGCCAAGCACATACACCAAATGTCTGGAGGAGTTTAAGTATCTCGGGGTGGTTTATATATTCACAATCAAATTCTTAGTAATGACTAATTCCCAATGAGTTAGTAGTAAACAAATCTACCCCAATCCACAATTAAGTAAAAGTTGCTAATGGTTGTGGATGTGCGACATGCAATAACTTTATTCAATACTGCGATGACAGTATGACTTGCGATAAACAAACCGACCTCACAGTTACTAACAAACTAACATCAATTAATGGCAAGCTGTGGCTTCATGGGATTGACCAATACAATACATGTCAATACATTAACATTGGCCGGTGTATGCATCTGATGAGTCACATCTTTACAGGCAGTATGTGAATGTGTAGCTCATGTAAATATGATGATTTTACACATTCATCGCGATTCAGACAATCTGTTTCTCATGCATCTTCATATAATGGTGACGATGAAAATATTATTTCCTGTTAAGCAGTAACAAGGATGATGGTGACATGATGATGATGATGATGCCTGCTATATTCCATGAAAATATAGATTAAGTATCTCATCTAGGATTATAACAGCAGGCTGCGCCATAAACCTTGCGAACTGGTGCATAACGGAATGACAACCAAAGATGAATAAATAAGAATATCCAGTAAACACATCATTGCATTCTTGTATGGAGCTGACTCACTTAAATGCCTGCTCCACTTGACTCTCTATGGAAGCTCAGGAGAACAAGATGAGGTCAGATGTGACATGGGTGGGTGTTTCATGCTATTCATTGATACAGAAAATGCCTTGAAAATTTAGTGTTTTGAATGAGCTTTGGCGCAAAAAAAAAAAAGACTCCAAGTTTCATTCCAACAATTTCTCTTGGCAAAATCTGCGTCAGAGGCAAGTGGTCGGTCAAACAGAGCCAAGTAAATCTGACAAATACATAAATTGTTACTCTATCACTCTCTAAAAACTGTGTGCTTATGATTCTTCATATTTTATCCATTGAATGTCTAACCAAATGGCCAGCTGGACTTGTTTAGGAGAAGCTGCTTAAGAAGGAGCTACTCAAAACTTAGGCTAGTTGTCAACTTTGGAGAAATGTTACAGTTACTACAATAGTAAAACTATGCCCTTATATCAGAATACAACTTTAATATCCTTTAATTCAGCTTTAATACTATGAACAATACTTCCTCTATTCTGACACCGTAGACCTTAAGAGCCTCAGGGGCTAAGCAGTAAATCGTATCACAACAAGTCAACCATCATAAAACTAATGCCTCAATAAGCTAAATGAAAGGAAAGCCCAAATAAGGTTTATCCTAAAACAAAGATATATTCATGTTGTCTTGGTAGAGCTGAACTGATTGGATGACATGCCATCTTACACATCACGGATGCACATTAACCAAAAACAAAAGTGGATCTTGATGTTCTGTACACTATCAAAACCTTCACTAACTCACATTTTAACACACAAAACACGTAGAACTGAGATACGAGCAATAAGATCAAATCATTACTGAGAAATCGAAAATTAGCTTTTTGGATGTTCTTTATTCCTAAATGAATCAATCCAGCCAGGATTCAGACAGATTGAGACCATTCTTCACTTTGATGCATTTCAAATACCACAAATCCTACTTAGCACATGAAAGAGGAGCATAAACCTCAGAACAGAAACGGGGGCAAGATGGGGGAAGGGGGTGACACTATCGACATTATATAAGAACTGTGTCCTGCTATTTCAATGTCATTTCAATGGCAAATGAATTATTGCAGAGCGATGTGCAAACTCAGTTCAAGCCATGAGAGGCATGAACACAAGACTGACAGAAACATGCACTAACAGGCCTTTTATAAACATAATAACTGTAGCTATGGTTCAAGAGCTCACGCTTACCTCCAAAAATGAAAAGCGTGCAACGGGCTGCACGGACTGCAAGGACTAGTGGGAGTGGGGCTCAAGCTTCGGGGAGTAAGGCTGTAAAGTTAAATGGAGTGGAGTGAATAGACTTTTATTACATACATGACAGAACCCCGTTACCCTCACAGCCCTGACATGTGCACAAAACAAAGCAGCAGCATCATGAAGAGTCAATGATCCCTGTTAGATGAGACAAAATGGTGCCAGAGGAGCAAAAATTCCAAAGTATTTGTCTGGTTCTGCAAATGTTATTTAAAGTTACAGATGTTTGACCCAGTCTGTTCGATCCAGAGAGGATGATGTCATGTACTGAGGCCTTTTCAAATTAAACTTTCAGCAGTAGCACTGCAGAGCATTAGGTCACATAGAGGTGAATAACTTTTACTGCAGTGAAAACCAAGAGAAGACAAATCTGAATATATAAAACCATAATGGAAATACTGTACAAGCATCCATCCCTGACAGATATTTACAGACTATAGCACAATTTAATTAAAAAAAAAACAAGAACGTATTGTTTTAAAATCGCAAATGCTGCAAAATACAGCAAAGCACACTTCTCATTATCATAAACAAGGACAGAACTTAAGAGTGATCTTTTGTTTGTCAACAAATGGGAACACACTGATAAACACCTCACTGTACTGTGGAGGCATTATGCTCCAGAATCTGCACAAAAAGAAGGATTTTACATCAAATTTGGCCACTTGTTTTCCAATTTTGTCTCTCACATATAGCTTTCAAATTCTCAAATGGAAGGAACCATGACAAATGCCTTATTGACCACAATATAAAATTAATCAAATCCAACATATGAGTGTGGCTGTGACAAAAAGGTAAATCTGCCATGTAAACACACACCCCTTCGGTGATTCACTGCTTTTCACAGTATTGATCACAACACTGCCATATCAGTCATGAAAGGTGTGCTATGAGTGTGTGTGTTCTCTACATTTGCACAGACTGTGTGTATGTGTCATAGCAAGAAAAAAAAAAAAAGCATGTTGTGCAGTTGCGGCACTCCTTTGTGTGACACATTATCTGTCCATCTACAGCATCACACTCACGTGCATGTAAAACCAACATGTGTGGACACAAACACACGCATAACACAAGCCCAAGAAAGCTGCTGATGGCTAGCTGTGAAGAATTTGACATTAGACTTCCTGCAGATGCTGCTGCTGCTAATGCTAACGCTGCACAGGGCTTAAAGCAACAGTGAAAGACAACAAATAAGATACAGACACAGATGAAGCTACACACTGCAGAGCTGTCCTCCCAGCTGGGTAGGATAACGGAGGAAAATACTCACTCTAGCGTCAGCCCTGGAATTCTCAGCCTCTCCCGCTGGGCTTTCATGGCTGAACTGTGCTCGTTTGCTCTATTGTGGACATGATATGCATTCACACTGCCTGTCTGCCGCCCCCCCCCTGCACTGACAAAGAGCCAAACCTAGCCACCACAGTGCGATGAGGCGGATTGGTTTTCTCTTCCCCCACAGAAAGGGAGGGGGAGAAAAAGGGAGGCCACGCTTCTTGTTTTGGTCTTCCCCTGTTCCACCTTGAAGCTGTCAAATGAGATCTTCAGCTGCCTGCGGAGGGCATGGAGGCAGGACAAACCCCTTCTTCCCTCCCCTAATACACGCCCCCTGCTCTTTCACAACGCATGCATACTTGTGTACCCCCTGCACCCACCCCCAAGAACAACTCCACCACCATCTGGTGAATTGCTACATAGCAAAGCTGAATAAATTCATTCCACATTATGTCTGCTCTCCTCTGCATACAGTCACCTTGACAGATGCTAACACGAGGCGCACGCCATAGGATGCAATGTCACCGCAACCACGGAGATGATGTCATCTACGACGGAAAAACATACTGCACCACTACCTGCCAGTCCACATCAGTTCATGTACATATACAACACATACCTGGCTGTTAGAAAACAAACCAGCAAAATGATACACCTGACAGTACACCTTGTAGTTGGAGTTAAAAAAGGAAAAAAACTAAATTACATTTTACATCATTAGAGGAATTAACTAGGAGGTGATGAAACATGAGCTTAAGTTTGATTTTGGAGAATGACATCCAAAGTTTTTAAGCATGTTAAGACAACAGTTTTGATTTTAGCCAAAAAGACTGCAGATGTTTTCTTGCCAAACAATCAACCCATTCTATTAAATAAAAAAACAACAACAATCACACCATATCTACCTGTACATGATAAAGGAAGGTCTTTGTTTAAAGAATTTAAAAGAAGGCTGTAAAATTTACAACTTTGCATTGTTTCTAGGATTCCTTAAAGCTTCTGTATCAACAATAACTAACAGTTGAAACTGTACAAGTGACAAGACACTGATGATTTTCTTAAATCTGGAAGAACATGGAAAGCAGAGCAAATCCGAAAGACAGCACTCAGCTCTGCTTCTCTTCAGTTCACCAATGAATTCTTTATTACCATGTGCGTGTTTGAGGAGCAAAAAGCTACTGGAGATGACACCAAACCCTGCACTTTCCACCAGCATGTGAGGCAGTAGGAACTGGAGCATAAGATGACGTAGAGACATTACAAGAGTAGAGCAGGTCAAGAGTAGGCTACAAACAAAAACTCAACAACACGGCTTCATAATTTCCTGAAAATTGTGACGCTGGTAAAACATAAGCCATATATTAAATGTGACCAGAAGTGTTGCCAACATCCCTAGGATTGGAGGCGTCAAGGATGGACCGCCAAAGTTTATGACACTTTAATGATGCACCAATAATGCTAAAAGTACACTGATATTTTGCACAATAACTTTTCCAGGGATGTTCATGCATATTTCAGCAAAACACAACCAAACTACATTTTGCACATGTTAGAAAAAGCATGGCTGAGAAAGAAGAAGATGCAGGTGTTGGACTGGCCTGATGCTGAACCCACTTGTGTGGGGCATCTTAAAACACAAAATGCAACAGTGAAGATTTTGTTCATACTGCAAAACTAAAAATTTTATCAAGCGTATTTTTCTCATTTCTAGTCAAAATATCCCATCACACTTAAAATAGGACATAATCACCTAAAGAGTAACTTTTCAGTGAGATATGAAGAACTCATTTTTAGACAATAGATCTGGAAAATCTTATTTCAATAAATCTTACCAAGATAATTTTCATTTGTTCCATTGGCAGATTTTTTTTGCTTAATTCAAGACCTTTTTTTTTTTTGCTTAATTCAAGCAAAAAAAAATCTGCCAATGGAACAAGTGAAAATTATCTTGGTAACATTTCTTTAAATAAGATTTTCCAGAGCTATTGTCTAAAAATAAGTTCTTTATATCTTACTGAAAAGTTACTCTTTAGGTGATTATGTCTTATTTTAAGAGTGATGAAATATTTTGAATAGAAATGACAAAAATACACTTGGTAAGATTTAGATTTTTTCCAGTGCACCTGCACACCTGAAGATTTGTTTGCAGAAGGAATGGACAAAATTATCTGAAATACTTCATCTGGTACTGGACGGTTTTGTTTTCCAAGAATTATAAATAAAAATGTCTAAATAGAAAATTATGATAATTTCTCTAGAGGTATTTCTTGCTCATCAAAAATTTAGTTCCTAGTGTTTCTTTGTTAGTTTCTTGTAGTGAATTAACTGTTATTGTGTTTCTGTCCTCAGGTATTGCAGCCAGAAAACAATTGATCAAAACTGAAAATAGTCCATAACATTGAGGGAGAAAGAGAAAAAAATAACAATGAACAGGGGTAAATGCTTTAGTATCCCTGCTTTTGTGGAATGTGTAAAAGACCGTAATATTTAATATCACATTTTTTTATTTGCATTTCCTACACTGTTCAAAATTTTTGGGGGGGGCTATAGATTTCAGGAAATATTGAATATGCAGCACATGAAGTCTACAGTGCAGTATTTATTTTTCACTTATGTCATAACAATAAAAACAGAACGCTTAGTATTAAAATATTTGCTGTAGATTCATTTGTGCTGATGATTCAGGCCCTTTGGTTGAGGCAGATGATTCATAAAGGTTTTCAGATTAATGCGTAACCTGCTGAACCTGGAGTGAGAATAACTTTGTGACTCATCTCAGTTTGCAGTGCAACAACGGTTGTTTAGTTTTAAATCATTCAATTCACTTTGTGGTGCACTATTCTTATTT
>JAPTYQ010000005.1:32974326-32987050 GCA_029814465.1 Ostorhinchus cyanosoma | reverse complement strand
ACACACACACACACACACACACACACACACATACATACACACAAACAAACACATATACACAGACAAAACACATTTTGTACAAATGCTCTCCAAAAATACACATGAAAATAATTAACATTAAGTACAATTTAGAAATATGTTATTCAAAATCTATCATAAACTTAAACGTTACCATCCACCTATACAGTAAATCCATTCATGATTTAGGAAATCTATGAAACTGCACTGACACGATGCAGATGAAGACCCAACTCAGTAAACTGCTGAGTTTATGAAGTCTGGCTGGCAGCATGTGTAGATGGTAACAAAATCTACAGTAAACATCTTCTATAACCTGTTTCATGGCAAAAGCCCAGATGCTTTGGTACCGTAAAACTGCAACAGGTTGTGTCTTTGTGTGGATGATGAGAAATGTAAATATAATCTGAAATAAAAGTCAATGAATCCAGTGTCTTGAGCTGCCAACATATACATGATTGATTTTCAGGTATTTAATTAGACTTAGCAAAGGACTTTCAGCTATTAAGGTCAAAGTATAAATAGGTTGCAGTAATCTCTCTACCAGAATGACTCATGCTGAAAACAACTCCACATATGACATTGCCTAAAAGGTACAATTATTCTTGCGGCCATGGAGAAATTATAATACATTAATAACTTTCCCTGAGGATGGAAAGAGTTTGTGGGCAAAGGCTAACATTGCTATTTGACTCACATGCAACCAGCATGTAAATGCCATCAAATGTTCAGTAGATGGCTCTCTGCCACTGTGAGATTTCAGTATTCTTCATCAGGTACACCAGGCCAGTATGCACACAGTGAAGACTTCTTTTCATGCACTTTTACATATCCAACTTCAGAACACAATCAAGTAGCAACGTTTAATCTTCAGGCTTAGCAGTTATTATCGATCTACATGTTAAGTGGAAACTTCAGCATCTTCCTACTCCACATTCTGCTCATGTGAAGGAGGGGAGCGCTGCAGCTGTCACCAACTACAGGTTATCACAACCCAAAGACGTAAAAATATACTATTTTACACAAGATGACAAAACTTTGCTTGATGATCAACATTTTCATCTTCCCAACCACAAATTTAGAGTGCTAACATCTTGATATTCAATAAACAGTAGTCACGAAGAATCTGAAGTTGCCATATCAACTTTGTAATATCCAAACACTATTACTATGGTTACCAAGGTCACTGGAGGCTTCAGTGCTAAATATAAACGGGTGCAGTTGCTGATCTCACTGCAGCCTGTTTCTAAAGGTTCATCTCTATTGGGTGCCCTCACTGGTGAGGTGACAACACTAACAGTAAGGTGTTATGGGTAAATCAGACTCCACCAAAACAAAAAACATCAAACTGATCTATAAAGGGATGTCAACAGATGGATTAAAAGTGTGCTCTTCATGCTCTTATCTGCATTTCCCACATAAATTGTCATATTAAATCATGTACAATACATAAATCTTAGATCCATATTACTGAGGAAAACCCTGCCATCCTCTGAGAGACAGTTAATTATGCATTTCACCATAACAAAAACAAAAACAACACTGTTGGAAGAAAAAGCAAATTCATGTACTCACTATTTGACCCCGACTGCAACTATATAATTCAGATGGAAAATATTAAATGTCTTTTTCCATGATCATCCATCTCTAGGAGGACATAATGCTTACTCCTTCAAAGTAAACTGCGTTTTACTTAATCAGAAGCTTATTTACATCAATTTACAGCTGTTCTATTGACTAAACCTAGAGCAGAATGATTGATGAAGTGTGACTGAGGACGTGCAGTGCCCAAAAAACTTTAAAACACCTTTTCAATAAAAGTACAAATTGAAGGATATCATGTACTTCATTTGCCCATTTTGATGATAATAAGGGTTTCAATATAAAGAACACCCACAATATTAATTTGTCATGTAAATGATGCGTAACTTAACTATATGATATAATATTTGAATATCTGCATCAATACATAGAAACTCGCAATTTCTTACATTATTATCATTCTTTTACATGGAAACTTTGCATGTATTTTCAGTGTTCTGTGCACCTGCAATGACATGTAAGCCTTGAAAAATGTCAAATCAAGTTTAAAAGTTCTAACAGTTTGAATTATTATTATACGCTGTATCATTATTGTTTTTGCAATAGTTACTCGATTTTATAAAAGCAAAGATAATAATAGTGTTTATTTATGCAGCATTTCTGTTAAACAGCAACTACTCAAGTTAACAGACAGTAAACAGATGGGTACTTACAAACTTCCTCTTCTGGGAAGACTCAGCTCTTTCTGAAAGTGAAAGGAGAAGAGGTATAAGCATAAAAATTCATACATCTGTTATACAGCATAGTATTCCCTAGGTTGTCTGTTGTGCTAATGTTTAACATTTATTCTCATCTGGTGGGGTGGAGTAATTACTGTAATGATAATGCTATACTGTTCAATGCAAAAGCCAACACTAGAAGGCAGAGTAAAGCTGAGGTCAGGGTCTGCTTTGTGTACTGAGGAAACCCAGTGAAACAATGTCCTTATTGATTTTTTCGAGGGATTATGCATTCTCACAGACTTGTTACTTAAAGGATAATACTACAAGCAAACATATGCAATATCACAAAGTCCTTGCAGTCATGAAACATTTCTTGGCTTAAAATGCAAACAGAATGCATATAATAGCTGTAAGAGTTCTCTTGATACATAAAATACTGAGCACATAATGCAAAGGAAACCCTGGAGAAAATACATTAATGTATTTACCAAAACATGTGTCACAGTCCTATTTTTATATGCAATTTCAATTTTCACATATAAAAATAGGTGGAAAAGTGAATTGATAAAAAAAAATGCAAATAAGTGCAATGGAAATGGATTTAGGGAATATTTATGAGTCTGCATACGTGTACTAATAAATATACTAAATAAACAAATATCACATTATATGGGAAATGCCAACTGTACCAAGATGTGGAACTTGAAACAACGTTATATGATTTAAACAAGTTGAGTTTCATGTTTTTGATAAAACACTGCCTTAAGCATCTAAACTCTTTGGATTCATATAATGTGGATTTTATGTGAGCTGCTGATATCTTGAATTCTCCCCCATCGGCATGAATAAAGTGTAAATAAATTCTAAATAAAAATAAAAAATAAATTCTATCAGTAGTGGATGGAAACACTTATAAATATATATTTGCCCTTTACAATTATTTAGAAATTCTGTTAAAATTTGCAATGGAATGGAATTCTGCTAAAGGCACACATCTGTCACTACCAAGGTTATTATAGTTGATGTAAATTAGAATTGAAAACACATTTTTGTTAACTGAAACAAAGAAAACCTACAATAAAAAAGTAAAAATGATAACTGAAACTATATTGTGTACTTACAAAACTAACTAAAAGGTATAAAAAATGATTGATAAAATCCCCTTCATTTTTGTCTTTATCAATGCCAGATTAATATGAAATCAATTTATTTCACTCAAACAATTTTAGCCGGCGGCACCATATGGCACTTCATGGTCCGTCGCTTGTCGTTTAGTCGTCCCCATTCTACCTGGAAACATGGAGACTAAAGTTGGGAGAAAGCAGCAGAGTCCTGTATACCATTTCTTTGAATATGACGGCGAGGAAGAGAAAAGATAAGAAAAAATAAAAGTAGGCTAATACTAAAATAAAAAAAAAAAAAAACAACTACAAATCCTGCTCTAAAAACTAATTAAAACTAACTGAATTAGACTTAAAAAAAAAAAGTCAAAACTAAATAAAACTAAACTACAGTGACAAATCCAATACTATTATAACCTTGGTCCCTACTAGTTAGATACACATAATCCTCATGATATAATTTCAATTCACACTGATTTATTTATTATGTCATGGTAGTTTTTCCTTGTAGATCAGCAGCTATAATCGTATATGTTCCTCTTATTATATCTTTTACACTGTCTTCATCTTATTGTGTTGTTTTAGTCTTATGGCGTCTCTGTCTCTTGTGTTATTCATTGTTTTTTATGTCACCCGAGTCTTCTTGCATCATTTTTCAAATAGTTTAAAAACCACAAATACCCACCTGGTTTCTCCAACTCAGGACCAAATATTACCATTTGAAGGTGATTGAAACCATTTGACATTTATGGTGATAATTACTGATATCCTCTGATGCCCACTTTTGCAGGGGGACATTTTTGGCCCCATCATCCAGCCTTACTTGAGGTGTAACGTAAAACAAACGCTGATTTAATTCCCTAAAGATTTTTAATGCTACAATTCACAAAAAAAAATCTCTCAAGAAAATATTCCCCTCATCTGCCTTGGAAGCTTTGAGAATGATAAGTAAAAAACAACAAATGTTTGTGGTGCTGCAGCATCTGTTCATGTGTTAGTGCCACGCTAACGCATGGACAGCCATGCAAGCCAAAGACCAACATCAGTCACAGTAACAGACGAGCACACCTTGTAGAGCTCACTGTATCCCTGCGGAGTTAACAGTAGTGTTTGTTTAATTACTGCAGTCAACATCCTTACGCCTCCCTGTGCTCTTCTGTCAGTAGCAAGAAACAAATATGTCTCCCTCTTGGATCTGTGGTCCCTGTACAATAGCACTGACAAAAAAAAAACAAAAAAAACAGGCAATGGACGCATTTTCTCACCATTTGATGATTACATATTTTATTGTCTCATAACCTGATAAGGCTCTTTGTCTAAAACAGTGGAGGACATGCAGCCAATGATGTGTATTGGCTGCTCTAGTCAGCAGAAAAAGTGCTAAGCCCCCACTCTCCCTTTGCTATCAATTAGGGCTTAATGTCTGGCTTCCCCTGCTGCCGGCTGAAGACCAAGGGCAGAGAGGCTCCTTGGGAGACATGACCACAGTTCACACAACACTAATTACCAGCAGGGAATGACCTATTGTGATTGGAGACCCACCAATCACAGCAAAGCAAATCACAGTGTGAAGTTTACAGCAATGCAAAGACAGGATGAAAGCAGTAACACTATAATGAGACCAATATGTCAAGTTATTTCAGATATGCTTTCTGTGATGTATTCATGAAAAATCTAAATATGCTGTTGGAAATAAATTACAATAAGTCAATAAATGCCTTTGATTGACTTGCATATTTATACTTTTGATGTGTGCCAGTTTTGACACCTTTCTAAGCTTGTGCACAGAAAGAGGTCTATTACTGAAAGCAAGCACCCGAGAAGGCGCATTCAAAGTGCGCTGCATGACATGGTTTTAATGAAACAATGTTGTGAGGTAGTTTCCAAACTTCAGCTCTATCGCTGCGATGTTTAGTTTTATCTTTGTCTAGTTTTCTTAAAAAGGAAGAGACCCTAATCCTACACAAAGGAAATCAAATGACTTTTGCACATGCTTGCACAAGGATACCTTATCCTGTGTTTTGAAAACTCATTTCAAAAACACACTCTAGCCAAATATATCCAGGTACATAGTTACACCAGAAATTAGTATTGCAAGTGATAACTTCATTAACATTAATATTAGGTTAAAATTAAATTGAAATGCCTGGGAAAAAAATGTGCGACTACATCAGAGCAACATGTGACTGATGATATTTCCATCAACTTTTAATTATCATTGACATTTTACAAAGGCTGACAGTCTGTAATACAAATTGACTTTGGGAGGTGCTTTCATCTTCAAGACTATGTGGAAAATAAAACTGGTGAGCCGATAAAAGGTAAACCTCATGCATTTAGGAATCAGTGCATGGGAGACTTTTGACATGATCATGAGAGAGTGTATTGTTCCATGGGGGGAAAATGTCAATGACTTCTAGAAACAACATCTCCAAGACATCACATCAAAGCTGTGGTAGTGCTCTTCATAAAAAGGCCTTCATTAATAATTCCCCTTGATTTATTTTGGATTTTCCTACATCTGAAGATCAAAAGTGTACTTGGCTTTACTGTGGTATGCTGCTGACTTGCAGGAAAACCCATATCCTCATATTAAGTCTCATTGTCATTCATCAACACCTTGAATGCCATCAAGGTAACATAAGGTAAATGCCCCTCATTTGTCCTTTTACATGGCAATGCTTGTTCAGTGTGCTGTAATCATCAAGCACACCAGACTGGATCACTGACCAGATCCACTTGACATCCTTATAATCAGAGGCTACACTGATTCAGTGCTGGCATCCCTCTTCCAACACTCAAATTGCAGCTTTGGGCTATGTGTAATTTTGACTGACACAAGTGGAAACTAAATTGCAAGACAAATGTTTGACATATTGTCTAAAATACTACACACAGGAAACCAGAAATGTCAACAAACTGGCAGTCAAAATGAAGTCAGACCTGTTGGCAAGAGAAGAACCAGCTATGTGTGTTGTAACTTCCTGTCACACAAAGCCACTGTTCATCAGTACACAGTAATGACCATCTTGCATAGGACTACCCACAGAAACCACGAATACGCTTTAGCATCAAGAAATGACAGTGACAATAGATGCGCATTTTCAACATTCATGACGGTGCATTCAATGTTCAGCGGTTTTCTGCTTTAACGTAGACATGAAACGCCGGGTGAGTTTACCAAAAGACATCACAGGAAATGAAATCTTGCCTTTATCAGATCTAAATGCTGTTTCAAAGTCAGAAACCTCAAGTGTATCTAGAGATTAGACGAGGTCAAACAGATCAATGAAAACCAGCTATCTGCTGCAAACACGTGTGCAGGACAGAAGTGGACAGGCCACACAATATAGAACCAGTTGAAGGTCATCTCAAAGCACAAACCCTGACCTCACATAACAAAGACAGTTGCCTTCAATGACCAGAATTTTGATTAAGTTACACGCACGCATCAGACTATTACTGAAAGTGACAACTACATCAATAAACTCAAACCTACTGTCTACTGTCTGAAGTAATATGATCCAGCATTATGCACAGCTTGATTCTTGCACCAGCAGGAGGAGATTCAACAGCAAAGCATATAAACTGTTAGAAAGCTTTGCTGATTAAATCTCTTGGCATTGCCACATTTTTTGTTCCTAGCAGGATGTTAGGTGTCATAAATGCTTAATCCACTGACTCATCCGATCCTTTATAGACAGAGAAACAATTCATTAGTCGACTGACACTGAACATCATCCTTTTCTCTTTAATTATCTCCTTTACTGCAGACTCTCTTTTGATGCCATGTTAATAAAACCTAAAAGTAAACACGAATAAATGAAGACGTTCCGAACTGTAGCAGCTCCAGGCAAATTCAGATACTGGCCGTCATTATTCAGTTAAGAAACATAAATAAGATACATTCACAGGATTTTAATTATCAACGGACAAAGGGAACTGTGGATTCATTGCCAAGCTCTGCTGTAGCATTACATGCATCATCTCATACAAACAATGGCTCCTTTAGTACAAATAGTTACATTTTACTGGTGTCTTGTGTTTGCACATTTATTGCTGCTGCAAACAGTCTTGCCATTTAGCGTTTGGCGCTGGTTATTAACGATGATGCCTTTAACATTCAACGTAGATCAAAATCTGTTGATGTTTGACCATGACAAAAGCAAACAGCAGAAGTCGTGTATAAAAACGCAGACAAGAGAAGGGACGAACAGCTGGAGATAACAGAATACAAGTCTGACATCAGTCCAGGTTGTGAGGACCTCAGAAACTTCTCTCACAGGAAACCATGTAATCATTACCATCTATGTACAATTGAGTCAATAACAAAACAGAAAAAAGACATGAGTTATTGCGATTAAACCTATATATAAACCACATCAACGTCACTTTGGCACAAGTGAAGCTTAATACAAGCAGGTCTTCAGTTGGACAGTCAGACATTTGGCCTGGGGTGCAAACAATAAAAACCCCAACAAAAGAATATGAGGTTATGATTTAACACTTCCAACAATATGAAGCAGACACTGAAGGAAATGATAGAATTAGGAGTTGCTAGAATGAAAATAAAATAATAAATATGTTAAAAAGGGATAAAGATGTTTTATTCATAGAAGAGTAAGATTTTCTAAACATTGCTCATCTTCACATCGTGCTCATCTTCTATCAAAATGAAACTACCACTCCTGGAATCTACACCAGGGGCTGCTATTGTGCATGGTTTTAAACAAATACCTTGCAAGTTTCTCCAGTATTACCCTTGTGTAAGCTATTTGGTGTCTGTTATTGATGAATGGAGACTTCAGACAGTACTGAAACACAAGAAATAATACATTTTGGAGGAATATGAACATGTTCAGCCACAGTGGGAACCTTAAATTCTATTCAGTGCAACATCTCTGAAATGGCAAATGTTCCTCTGATCGTTTCTTAGGATTGTTCATGTACAAGGACAGCTTCACCCTTTATGAGCGTCTTCACAGCACCAATAAGGTGCCGTTTGAACTGATGAAAACTCCCCATCTTGCGCAAACACACGTCAGCAGAGAGGATACTTATCGCTTTTATCAAAAAAATATTTCCAATTTATTACTCATTTATATTACAACACCAGACAGTTATTCTCTGGTGTTGCTTTGTCAGTGGTGCCAAATTTGCACAGACACAAAAAAATTCTCTTTATGATTGCATTTCTGCTGGGAAGAGATTTTTTTTACTCCTTTTAATTCAGAATTCAAGAGTCTTTCCTTAAAATACTGCTTGCACACACACACACACAGCTAAATAGGCTTTCTGTTGCTGAACCGTCATGTTTTGTAAGTGAGGCTGCATCCCACCAGCTGGTCACAGCACTTCACACAAATGACTCTTTGGAGGCACACAATGTCACTATGCTGGTCTGGAAGTCTACCTTTTATATGAGGCACTGTTATGTGTCAGAGGTACAGTAAAGCTCACAACGTGATGCACTATCCTCTGACAGCCAGTGCCTAATTAAGATGAAGAACATGGTGGGCTGCTACAGGCAACATTAAAATCTATACGACTCCCACAAATTGCAGGTAATTAGGAAACATGGCAGCAATGCAGAATCAAAACCTTGTGATCCTTGACACCAAAATTAATTGAGAGATGGGAGCATGTGGAAACTAAATTCTTTTTTTTTTAGACATGTAAGATACCATTACAGATACAGCGTTTAGAGAGTTACATGTAAGAATTTTACTCTTCAAAAACAACAGTCACACATATTAAAATCATGGAGATCAGCACAAGTTACACATAAACATGTAGACTGGTGAAAAAACAAGCAAATATTGATTGTTATGAAATAAGCGCGCTGGCATCCTGCAAAGCTCAAACTGCCAACACTTCTTTATAGGTACAGAAGCAATTACCTGAACAAAGAAATTACAGAAATGCATCACATCATAGTCTCCCTTTACCACAACTATAAAGTCAAAGTGAAACAGGCAAATGCACAAAAAAAGAAATGGCATGATCCATGAATGTGTTTCCTCAAGCACCATAAATACATCATTTTACGCAATCAAATTGCCTTTTTATTTGTCTAGAGATGAACCCGAGGCCGACCACACCACTAGATTCACAGTGAACTAAGCTGAACTGAATGACACACTTTAACTGAACACTTTATTTAGAGAACTCATTAATGGGTCTGAGACTGGGAAACACTTACTCTCCTGCGTATTGTTGTTAGTCTGCAGTTGTTTTTCCGTCAAGTCTAAAAATAAAATCTAAGCACTGTCACATTCATTAGGCTTCAACATTTGCACTGAAGCTTACTCATCTTCATGAGCGGTGATCGATTCAAAACGTTATGATATCTTTGTTCTGTTTGTGAGGTAGTGAAATCTTTCACATTATTGATTATTATGTTCAATGCTTTTCTCTTGAAAGTATTTATGCCAGTTATGCTGCTTTTCTCCGCATTTCTCATACAAAAAGTGAACTGATGAATAATTCAGCCAGAGGATAAATATTTGAAGTTGCTGAAATATGTGATTAAAAGCTAAACTGCAGGGAATCCAGAATTAGTTTTGATAATATTTTGCCTTTGAAAACAGGAAAAAGCTGAATGAAGATATAATGGAAAGTGACAATGAACAATGACTGCAACATACAAGTTTCATAACATAAATTCTGAAATGCTATAATTTATTCCTGGAGCAAAGTGTCTAGTAAATTTACTGTTAAAAGACAAACAAAGGCTCAACCAAAAGTCCATTTCTTTCAGTCCACCCAACATAAACACTGTCCAGTTGGAATGATGTCATCCCTTCCTGGCCTGAGAATGAAAGGGAACTGTGGAGCTGAACCAGCTATAATCATTTGCCTAACAAACTAACTTCCGTGTTTCCTTTTGAATGTGAAAGTTAGCGCCCTGCTGCAGTTGAAGCACAGAAACAACCGTTTGGTCTGGATGAATAAAGAAGTATAAAGTCTACCATAAAGAAATCTGTTACAATGTGGCAGAAAGAGAAGGAGAGATTAGGGCAACTGCACAAAATAGCTGGTTGGAAGGTTTTGATAAATGCAATTACAGGAAACTAGTCTGCTCTCCACACAGAAACCTATTAAACCCTTCAAAATTTCAAAGAGCATATATTAAATGTCAGCATTTCTACTGTCTTTTATTCTGAAAGATGAAAAAAAAAAAATCACAAAAGACCACATTGAAACATTGAACAAAAAAGTCAGATGTTAATAGCTTTGTTCTAAACATTTGCTCAACACCTTAATTTAAACAATAAAAATAAACACAAATGAGCACTACTATAAAATATGCACTATTTTTTTTAGCTTCATCTGTAAATGGCATCCTTGGACAAATTATACAGAATAGATGTAACAGATGCCGTGTGACCCTAAAAGGTTTCCTTGTAAATATTTCTATCAATTACTCTGCTCTCTAAGTGGCTCCAGAGCCAAAATAGAGTATGCAAAATTGTAATTCCAGTCCAATTTATGCTTTACTATAACACCCACTGAACAGTTTCCCGGCTCAGCTGAAGAAAATGAATAATATCTGAAAGGTGTTGAATAAAAAAAATGATGTGACATGTTTAAGATACAGGCAGTTTCATATTTTAATATTGTCTGCTTCTTTCTCAATCCCATTTAAGTCTCATATTACAGCAGAATGCTGGCAGCAATAATTTGATCAGGTCCATCAATTGTTATGAGCGCTTTTTTAAACTCAGTTTACATTTCAATTTATTTTTTGACAGAAAGACCAAAACCTTAGATTGTAAATTATCATAAAAAGTCAATAAAAGCATGAGAAAGCCCTTCACATAATATAATCAATCCAGATGTGTGAATGCACAGCTTTCAGTCCCTCTGCCAGCAGTATACACAAATCCAATGATAAATGATCTAAGGAAAAGTACATACACATAATCGCACAAACTATTATTTATACACCTGTACTGAAGTAGTGGGGATTAAAATAACTATCAATTCAGTCAAGTGTTCCAGTAATCACCCTCTTAAGACACCTACTGGAAAATGTGCAGTCAGTTTTCACACATGTAGAGACAACATACAACAGCAGAGCTCAAGTGCTGGTTACTCTATGCTGCAAGTGTTAACACAAAAAGGTCTCAAAGTCCTGAGTGTGTTGTTGGTCTGCAACCAGTGAAGGAGCTTTTCCAGCTGTAATTACACACAAAGTCACCCTTCAGCCACAGCAAACACACAGTAAGACACAGCTGCATTTCCTTGCCTACCTGTAGCCCTCGTCTCCTCAGAATACTGGACTCGTCCATGGTAAAGAGTCCGACTTCATGCCTCCCTACCGGCGCATAGCCATGCTGCACTGCCTCGCTCCAGCCTCCTGCTCCCTCCCTCCCTCGGGCTAAATCTGATCTTAGCAGCTGCTAAACACTTCCACCAGAACTTATCTGATTGGATGGGGGCAGTCAGCTGACACCTCCTCTTGTTCCTCTCCTCTGTAACTTCAGGAGTCAAGGAGGGA
The DNA here is from genome assembly GCA_029814465.1 of Ostorhinchus cyanosoma. Lineage (NCBI taxonomy): Eukaryota > Metazoa > Chordata > Actinopteri > Kurtiformes > Apogonidae > Ostorhinchus > Ostorhinchus cyanosoma. The sequence continues at coordinate 32,975,144 of JAPTYQ010000005.1, read as the reverse complement.
AATGGAGAGAGGAGAGACGGAGAGAGGAGAGAGAGAAATGAGGGTGCATGAGTGAGAAAGAGAGGGAGTGAGTAAGGTAGAAGAGAAAGGATAAGCAGTTCTAATTTACCGTAGCAGCGGGTGGGGGTGAGTGTATGGTGGGGGGCTGCCAGGGACAAGTGGGAGCCCCAAGACTCATTTCTCGCTTTTTGGGCACCCTAGGTGACCATGAAAATGAGAGGATATCCTTCCCAGCATTGTTCTACCTGAAGCTCAACAATGAATCTGGCATCCTGCCTGCAGCAGGAAGGGTTACAGACCCCTCTGGTCTTATTGCAGTCAGTGAGTCACACAGTCATTTATTTGGGAGCAGGGGTAGAAAAATAACCATACATACTGTTTAAGTAAAAAAAAAAAATTTGTTGCTGAAGACCTTTCAAACCTGCTTTGAAAATGTAATGTAACCACTGTGAACAGATTTGCATTAATGAAGGCTTCCATCACTCCAAACAAGCCAATTCTGAATCATTATCACGCTTGAAATCAACCACACTTCCCTGTTTTGTACATAACTGCATATCCTGTGTCACTTTCCAACAATTTCATGCACTGCTTCTGTCTATTACGGCTCCTCACAGAGATGAGCTTTGAGGCAGTCAGCAAGTGACCACAGATCTTCACTCTCACTAACTCAGTGTCCCCACACCCTACTGAATTATTAGCATTTGGAAAATAAGTTGTTTCCAGCGCCATGCTGCTGATTCGATCCTGCAATTTTGCATTCTGTTTCAGTCTGTGTTTTTCTTTGCCCCCCCCTCTCTTTTTCACTCTCTCTCACT
>JAPTYQ010000005.1:32950282-32974226 GCA_029814465.1 Ostorhinchus cyanosoma | reverse complement strand
TCTGTGTTTTTCTTTGCCCCCCCCTCTCTGTTTCACTCTCTCTCACTCATTTCCATTCACTGTGGTACTGCTCTGTGAATATTAAGTGGGCCCATTCCATTCTCCTCATCTCCAGCCAAGCTCAAATGATTTCTCTTTGCGAGCATGGCCGGGAATGACAGCTAGCCACTGTGTGTTGTGGAGGAGGGTTGCAGCATTGTCAGACAGGTGACCGCAACATTAAGTTTTCCTTTTTTGAAACAGAAACAGAACAGAAAACTGATGGGATTGTTGCAGCGGCTGGGCTGACAGTCATTTGTGCTGTTGTGCTGATAAGACAGCAGTGAGCAGAAAGACCAGGTCCGCATGTCGGTAATCAGGCTGTTTTTGAATAAAGCCTTAAGACCTCAGAGGATGAGGATTACAGTAGTCAACTTTTTCAGCTTGAACAATGTCCTCCAGATTACCTGAGCGAATTAAAGAATCCTGTTATGTCCGACCGACTAGTCTCGAGTCACTGCTCAGTCTGCGACTGCTTAAAGGAACAATTAAGAAATTTCCACATTGAACTATGAATGAAGATGAGGAGCTTCAGGGGAGGGTCATTCCCCTCATTCAATAAAGAAATCCTTTTTTTAATCTAGCTTTAAGCCACTGTGTTTACAACTGCCTACAACCTAGGGAGAGTAGCTCTAACAGAAGGATAATACCATTACGGCTTCTAATGAAAATAAACTAAACACTAAATTGCAGTCATTTCTGGTATGAAAACAGCCAAGAATGCAAACAGCTTATGCCAGTGGCCATGGAGCTGGTCCACAGGATAGCCTCTGGGAGATGTCCAGGGGTTGCTGGTGACTCATTTGCTCCTGGCAGGTGGGCAGCAGAGGTTGTTTCCTTTGCCTTTAGAGAAAAAAGGGAGCGTTGGCACTGAAAGCATGCAGGGAGGGCTGATTGAGTGACCCACAGCCTCTGCTCTGCCTGAGCTTATCAGACCAAGAGGCAACCTGCAGATGTAAGGCAGGCAGAGGAGGGATATGGGCTGTGAAGAGAGAGGTAAAGAAAGAAAGAGTCCAGGTTTCACAGCTCTGTCAATCCCCCTCCACATAAAGCAAAGCAAAAAAATCCATCTGTCCAAAGCCAAAGGGCTGAGAATATCCAGCCATAATACGACCCTGTACCGCCAGCCTCCCAATGGATCAGGCACATGTTTAACCTTGACAACAAGTGCAACCAATAGACGCGATACATGACTCTCAATAACCATCCAGTTTTCAATTTTGGACGTGTTGGAAGACCCATATAAATATGAGAGTTTATAAGATGAAAATAATGTCAGCTTTAGTCAAAATGGAAAATCCAAGAGGCTAGTTTTTAATATATCCTCAGTACAAACAAAACACCAAGTCACACAGTGCAAAATGCAGATCACAGTCGAAAGCCTACACAGAGAAAAACGTATTTTTACAAGCAGGTGTGACAGTTTTTGAACGTCTTAGAAGCAACTACTGCATCTAGAGTGGCAGGTTCATTTATATCACAGACATGTGCAGGAAGACATGCCTCGTGGACTGTGCAGGGCCAATATGTTACTCTGTAGACTTAAAAACACAGCACAATGTTGTGCATACTATATGAATACACACAACTGTGCAATACTGTGTGCTTACAGAAAACAATACAATATCTTCTATACAAATTTAATTGTGGATGGACTTTACAAACAAAACCTGCCACAGAGCAAAGACAGTGACCACAGACAAACAGATCGATAACGTGCATCAGGGTAACTTCTCTCGATGCCGCTCTGTGTTCACATATACTGGAGCCCATTCCTTTGCCGCTACAAACTGCTCAAACAACAATGATATCAGTAAAGGACATCACTGACTACAATTATGAGGGAGAATGAGAGACCGCAAAGGCACAACATCAGGATTATGACAGTCTTATCTCCATATCGCACCAGAAGTGAAATATTGATTTTCTGCCAAAGAGCATCACAGTCAAGAGAGATGTTCCATACTACTCAAAGAGCCATGCACACCCAGGGGCATAATGGAAGAGCATGAGGGAGAAAAAGCAGGCGTCAAAAAGCAATAACAGGACTCCTGTGAGGCAAAGGGGGGAGAGGCATGTCGACAGGGCCAGATCAGTCTAAAACCAGATAATACAGAAATGGTTGGATTTACAGTGAGAATACCGAATGCCACCATTGATCCTTATGAAAAACATTAAGTGTGATCAGAGTTTGAGATAAGCAACTCGAATCTAACAAACAGGAGCATTTTATTGAATAAACACAGACAGTGAGTCATCTGTGCTTATTAATTCACCTGTTCCCATGGATAAGAAACTCTAGTGTTTCTTGCATGAAAGGAAGCCACAACTTTCACAATTTAGTTCCCTGTTTAGACCTGAAAAGTAACATTAGTAGTTTAAGCAGAAGTAAGACTTCAGTGGAAAAGTCTATTTAATGATTTAATGTCAGAGGAGCAGTAACAACACCTACCAAGTTCATGTCCACAGACCAGGAGCAAATGCAGCATTTCATCATTCTAGTTTTAATGGAAAATATTTCAGTGCTAGCAGCTTTTAAGAACTGAATTTTCTGTAGAGAGATTTGAACTGGAAAAAATTATTTGGCGTCTGAAATATCTCCAAAGAGCTGCACTATGAGCTCGTATACAGTATTGGTCCTGCTGGTAACACATAATGAAGAAAACATCTCAAATAAAGCTCTACGCATTCCTTGAAATCCTTCAATTAATTATTTACAATGTTGTCACGTTTGTAACATTTTCACTACAAGAAAACATAGCCTGAAGCATAAACCGGCTACAGTTCAAAATTAAATAAACAGTAACCAAATCCAATAGCCAATTCAATTTCATCAGACAAGGAGATAAATGCCAAATTAAATTTGACTGTGGTTAGAATTGACAACAATCTCATGCTCAGCACATGAAATGCAGCAACACAATCTGTATACTGGCAGCTGTCCATTAATTCATTGTTAGGAGGGCCAAGATTTGTGTGTTTTAATGAAACACTGCCATAATTTTTGACAAATGCTGTTTGGTTCTTATAACTGAGGGGTGTTAGAAAAATACCCTGTTTCATAAAATCTAATTCCTTCAAAACAGAGCAAAACTGGGATTCATAATTACCAACATTTTAAAACTGAGAATTAAAGACTGAATGAAAAAATCTGCTTCTATTCAGAAAGTAAAAGCTGATGCGTTTGTCTCTTTCACTCCTCTCCCAAGGTCAGCCAATTCACCATCCTTTCTGAGCCTGTTCTAAAGGTAGGATAATACAGTGGCTGTGGATGCACCCCTGAGGTGTAGGTGCACCTGACTCTAAAAGATACCGTTAAAATGTAGGAACACATCAGCCATTCAGCTTGTGCTTAACAAACTATCTCTGAGTGGTGCTCACCTCTCCTCGTGTAATTTGTCAAAGGTGTTAACCTGAGAGTCACAGCATTAACAACAAAAAAAGCACATGATGATGTAGGGATTATTGTATTATGTGGTGTCAGAAAGTGACAGCAGCAAAAGACCTACAAAATTAACATGTATCAGCTTTTTAGAGATGTACATGAGCAAGATGAATCTCATGACTCATGGTTTGTTTTGTAGTTGCTTTCATGCCTCATCTTACCTTTCTGTCAACTACATATAGAGACAGATGAAGCATTAAAAATCTGTGAAGTAAATAAATGAAGTAAACAGTCATCCAACTCATCAAGCAGTTTAATTTAAATTAATCCTACAAACATGATTTGTCCACTGAATGACAATTACAATGCAGAACATGATGTATTGATTCACTCTGCCAGGCACTAATACTAAAAGGATTAATTTGTTGCTGTAACAAGTACAAGGGTGCAGGTGCTTTATTTCCAATTACTTAAAATGCACTAGCGCCCTCCAGTGTAGGGAATGAGGTGAGATATTTGGAGCATACAATATTGTTACCCCCCCCCAGATTTTATATGTATTCATATGGTTATATCAAGTGAAGCATTAAAGTCACTTGGGGTTTCCATGATTATGTTTCATCAAGGTTGTGTGATTCAAGCTCACTCTATTTATCAAAACTGTTTTTACTGATGCATGTATTAAAATTAGACACCAGAATCATATCTTAGTGAGTCATTATGCCGTTAAGAGTAAACAGGGTCACCGTGATGTGATAAAACACACGTCATGTACACATACAGGTAAATATACATACATACATACATACATACAACGCAAGCTTTACATGTTTTATACTGAATTAACCTTTTCTCTAACCAGGATGAGCTAAACACCGGAAATGACTCATTGCTTAACAGCCCATGTGTCTGATTTCCCTGTCTCACACTTGAGACAAGATCAGGATGAAGTCCATCAGCGTATCTGTCAATGCCATCTAAAGAAACACAGTGAGACCAGGCTGAAGGTCACATCTGTGCTCAGGACTTCATTTGCTTTGAAGGAAGCACACACTAGGGACTTTGAAAATTACATTATGTTTATCTATTCCCACCTCATTTTTCCAGCCATAGGTGCATTTTGATTTATAGCACATGTAATCTAGTGATTCATATTGGTATTTAAAATGGTTGCCTCACTCAAAATATGATGAATGGGAACACTGAAATTATGTGGCTGGCAATACTTTATATCTACAGAAATGAATCCATTAGTAAGTCACTTTTCAAAACAATGCAACAACATGCTTTATAAACCCTTGCAGTGACAGAAAGGTCATAGACAATAACATATAAGGCATTCATTAAATAAAAATAACAGGAACAAATGATGACATTTTTGTTCCTAAGCTGTCAGAATTTCTCTGTGCAAGACTTAGGAAGGGCTCACCGGACTGGACGTGAGGGAAGGGTCAGACTTTCCAAGGTTGAGGGAGCACATACGAAGCAAGTTCGAGATCTCGGACGTCGGCTGCCAGGTTGTTAGTGTCTGCTGGGCACTGGAGGGTATTAGAAGGTACTTTCCTGCAGGGCAACAAGAGGGTAACAGGCAGATTTAGATGGGATGGGCACAAAATGTTGAATTATATGTAAGTCAAAAATGTCTAGGTCAAGTTTATTTATATAGCACATTTAAAACAACGCAAAGTGCCCAAAGTGCTGTACAAATCTGCAGATACAAATCCAAGATATACTAAAACTAGTAAAAGAATAAATACAAGATATAGTAAAACTGCTAAAAAAAAAAAAAATAGATACACAGTAATAGGATAAACAGTATCTAAAATACAACCAGAAGATAAAACAAATAGAAGCCATACAGTGCAAAAGGGTGCATCTTTATAAAACTTTGCAACTGTAAATTCAATCAACTGTATGTTAAGGACAGGTCATGATTAATTAATATTCTAGTACTCATTCAATTCTAAAAATAAGTCATATTTTATGCACTACTGTACTGTCTTAAATAATGTCTCAATACAGGGTCTACCAGCCATACTGGTGGGTCTGTTGGCGTGAGAACATGCTGTACACATGATCCAGCACTGGGCTCAGTGGCCAATTGAAACCAATTTAGTTAATGTTAGTAACATTCTAGATTAAAGCAAAGGCAGGGTGCAGTAATTTCCTTTACATTTCCACTTTTTCAGGAGACAACGATTTCCAGGAGAGCAGGATTGATGTGAAGCAGAAGATGAATCTGATCTGAACATCACAGGTAATAAAGTTTATGTTCTATGTGACGGTGAAAGAGCTCAACAAGACGAGAATCAAAATAGTGCATGACAATGATCCCGCCGCTGACATACTAATAACAGCCTGAAATACTCATGTCATGTGAGAAAGTCTCACACAAACAGCAAAAAACAAATGACACATTCATAGCTGCAGGTAATCCTGGCTTCGTGCTTTCATTAGGACAGTAGGGCTAAAGGTCGTGACCCAGTACAGCAGGATGCTTGAAGGTTAAAATAGGCCGGAAGTAAAAAGCCCATTAAGAGATAACTGGGAATCCCAAGCAGCGTGATGTTACATAAGCACCATCATCTTAAACTATGACACAGCGCATGTGAATAAAAACAGTGTAACTACAAAATCATGTGAGAATATTCCTCATGAATCTGTGAAAAGCTCTACAGTCAGTTACCAGCAGCTAGATGGCACCAGGAGCCCTCTTGTGGAGAAGCCACAGCATCTACTTTTGATCTTTGACTTAAAGTGTAATCTATCATCTATATGTGCATATTTTAATTTCCTATTAACATTCGTGAAGAAATATGACAGTCACAATATTGTATTGTGGTGAATTTTGTTTGTGATGACAGAATTGTTCTTGGAGTCTGACATTATATATGGTCACTTACTAGTGTTATTTACTCAATAAATAAATAAATATGTAATATATAATAATTATGAAATGGATCCTGTACAGTATACAAATCTCAACCACAAATGCCATTTTACTATATATGCTCGAACTAGTCATAACGTTGGTGCGGGTAGGTTGTTGAATGTCTTTTCCCAAGAAGACAGAATTATATCAAAAGCTTCTATTTCTCTGTTACTGGATCCATAATTAAATATAAGAGTGCACTTTCACACTTTTTCAGATTTGAGTATTCAGCTCTTTGCACTATAAAAAATACTAAAAACAAAATGATTTTCATTTGTATTCTTTCTGCAGAGAAATGATAAATATAACATTGTATGAATTTTTCACATTTCTGCTCGCTAGTTTTCTTCACATCTATTCTGTAATAAAATACAAAGAGCTAAAGGTAGACCAAACAGGATGAGGAGGGAATACTGTAATCCTTCCTTCCTTACTGGCAAATGTTTTCCCCACTAGAGCCCATCACATCCCGGCAAAAAGGAAATGTCTCTTCAGGCACTAATCAACACTTTTAGAAAGTCTGGTGTTGCTACATGATGCCTTATTTTTCTTTTCAGGTGTTTGTAAGAGTCAGGCAGCTCTGCTAACAATCCTGTGACAATTTCCTTGTTTTACACCATCTCTCCTATGATAAAGATGGCACAATGACAATGAACAAATAAAATAATCTCTGTCCCAATGCTTTATAGGTAGTAAATATACCTCAGCGCAGGTAAACAACACATAAGAAGTTATAATTTACTCATCTAAGGGTAAAGGTATTTTATATCTGGGATTAAAAAACATACATTTGAATTCATTTTACCCATTTGGGCTAAGTTACTTAGTGCTTAGTTATAAACAATAAGCCCTGATGCATTTGTGGACGTTATTTTCTAATAAAAAGATTTTGATCACATAACTGCGGATTTTGCTTTGCTTTTCCCATTGTCAACTATTACATTTAATCTGACAAAATACCAACTGCAACATATGATTAAAATCTATAAGAGAAAGAGAAGTGAGTCTATTAGATCTGGTCTTAAATTAGAAACAAAGTCAACTTACGTGAGGTAACGCTTAACAAATAAAGACTAATGCATTTATTCTACACTGTATCATGTCATTGACTGAGTAAAGGTCAACACTTTAATCAGTGAGGTGAAAGTTCTTCAACTATATCTCACTAAGAAAAACAAAATGTCCAAGGCCCTCTAACAACTCAGCCTTAGGTGATATTTTTCTCAGACACAAAAAAGCCACAGTCGATATAAAAGACCTGTTTATGTAATTACCCTTGAGAACATGTCTATCTTGTAATACAGAAACCCACTTTTCCATCCAGAAACAGGCTCTCATCTAGATTTCATAGCAGCTATATTTTCTTTTTAAGCCGTTTCACATCCTTTGCTCCTGGATCTAAGACATAAATAGGAACGTGTAGCTGTATATGTTCTTGAGTCCATAAGAAACTATTTGTATTTCGCCTGGTCAGGTAGGTTGCAGAATTCTCTACTTACTCGCCAGTATAAATCACAGATCTGCAAAGGATTTTGACAGCTCCAAAGTGACAGGTTTTTGCTCCCACACACATTCCCAATCACAGATATGCAGTGTTTCTGGTATTATGTCACATTGAAATATTCCCTGGTCAGTAATTACACTCTTCTTTTTTATTCTAGTGCATAGACATGGTTGTAAATTGAGGAGGACCTGTTCAAAAACTAATGGCTACATGCATTTAAAAACAACCCATGTTGTACTGATTCCTGTGGGTATGACACACCTTAACTGAGGTGGTTGAGATAAAAGAAGCATGGAGAGGAACGCCAACTAGTCATGCATATGGTTATCTCTGGTGTTGGCAGATGATGCGTTCTTACTGGCACAATTATTGTGAAAGTTTTTAGTGGTATTCTGCCAAGTTCAATACAGTTATAGTTGCATTCCTTAGGCGACCCTCTCTTTCTAAAGTTAGGTTTAAGTGACTGATGGCCACTGTTTATCTCTACTGACTCCTTACTGCTACTGACAACAGTCATAAACATAAAACACACTTTTGCTTCAGAACATATCCTTGGGAATGGTTTTGGCCAAAAAGATAGGAAACACTGAGAACTGCTCACAGCAGGGTCTGTGGATTATCCTAATTATCCACCGCAACAAGAGCAGCTTCTGGAAAAGCATTTTCAAGTCATTTTTTGATGCTTTGAACTCCACTGTTGAAATTTATATTGCTTCCTTTGTGCTTGGATGGTGGCAGAAGTCTCAAAACACAATAAATAAGAGCAGAAAATACCATCATACTTCAATACAACAAGATGTGAAAGTAAAAAGCACAATTTACTGTAAATGCAGCTGAGAGAAGTGGATTTCCCCTTTGTGGGATCAATAAAGTCTTATCTTATCTTAAAATGTTTTGTTGGTGAAATGACTTACGTATTGCCGACAAAGATCCATTGGTCAATGTCCATAATGAAGTCATCTTTTGAAAACAATGGCCGTAAATAATTTCACTGCAAATAAATATTTATCTTCAGGAAACAGATACATCATGTGGTGGTGAAAGAGAAGACTTTGGACTGTTTTGATTGTCTTAGAATGTGATAACGTTAAAGCTGAAGTTAAACATTCTCTCTGCTTTCAATCTGAAACTTCACATCATCAAAATTAAGCGATTGGGCTAAAGGAGCTAACAGAGGGATATAAGATTTAATTAGAATTGTAAAAAGCTGATTTTGTTTCTACTGACCAAGGTGTATGTAAACATCCGACCTCAGCTGCACATAAATCTATTTCAGTCAGCTGCACATGTAGAATTTATGTGAACTGAGGTAAATTTAGAATGTGTGAAGCAAAGTTTGGCATCTATCCCCTGACCTCATTCGTCCCCACAAGGAAATAGCAAGCTAACCTAGCAGGAACTGTGGGGAGCAATGATACTCCCTTTCCTCTGTGGAGAAGTTAGACTCCAAACCCACAGGTGGATGCTGAGGTGGGCTCTGAAATACAAAGTAACCCTATGAACAGCAAGCTGCCGCATAGCTTTCAGGTGAATAACATGACAGAGCACTAGCTCAGAGTAGCAGTTAAAATGGTGTGTTTGATATATGTTGCAGTGAGAGGAGAATGCCATGTGATGAAGGAAGCTGCCTGAACTAGCTGGAAGGCACAGCTTCATTACCTGTGAGACCACCACCCAGGCTCCTTCTGCGAACATGTTTCCCATCGTCACTAAGATGACGCTTAAGCTTGAGAGCGGGACTTAATCCAATGGTCAGCTCTGGATTACTGCACTTCCTCAGGGATGTTGAGGGAGGGTAGAGGATATTGTCCAACTAGAGAAAAGAGAAGAAGCAGTAAGTTAGAGAAATCTGAATCTAAAGTTTTTTTTTATTTGACTTGCAAGCTTATAAGAAATAAATGCTTTTCTCCTTTGTTTTGTTTACAACAACAAAAAAATACAGTCATTAATTGGTTGGTGCTAATCAGTGTGTGGGGCACAGATGAAAGAACACTGCATCAATATGAAAATGAGCTACTTTTACAGTGGATTCACGCAGAGGAACTGTAATGGAAAAACAGAGTGGATTTATATTCATTTTAAAAATCAGTAAGCAGACATGCCCTGCAGAAACTCAACTCCTCAGATGATTTAGGAGGGGAATTCTGGGGGTTTCTATATCTCATAAAGTAAAATGTAGTTTATGAGCCGTTATCTCACTCTGAGCTTGCCAAGTTTCCATATATCCATGACTGGCTGCAGATGATTTTAATTGTAATAATATTTTCTTTACGGGACAGTGTGAGCAATAGGTGAGCATCTTTTGCCAGCTCACGACTTTTTCCTCTCATAAGAGTACAATTCACTCGCTATGATGCATTACACCAGCCTATTGTATTCTCAGAGGATAATGACCTTGTATGAGGCACAAACGGCATAACAATGTCCAGCGGCAAGGGAGAGGCCATCTATGAGAATACAAGGATATAAGTGGCTCAGCAGAGCAGCTTTCTGGAAGGAAACACCCTCTGCTTTTCTATGGGACAAGTCATGATTTCTCTGCAGTTACAAAAAACTAAAGGACAATCCTGTGTAGGGTGCCTTGACCTAAAAACAAAAAAGTGCAGCAAGCTATAGATACAGGTATAGTAACTAAGGCTTTGTTCTTGTTCTTTCCTGCTGAAATCAATATCATGGTGTTACGTAACAAATCTGATTCAGTGTCACTGGTGCTTGGAGAAACACATTGAGATATTTTAGCTTGCAGCTATGTCCAAAGAACAGTGTTTTATTTTGTCTGAAACATACACCATCAATGGAAAAGATATTTGACTTACTACAATCAGTGAGTATACAATACTATATAGACGCATACAGGAACTGGCTGCCATGTGGATCATGACTTCTCAGTTACATCTGACATTTAAACTGAAGTGTCACAAACAGGACTTACTTTTATGTAGAATGGATGTCTTAAACTTAATAGCAGATGCGTGTTTTGATTAAATAACCACAATACTATATATAAAAGTATAATTATTCCGTCTTTGTGCTTATGTGCATATGTGCTTTCTTTTACATTCTAAAAACAAAAATGTAAAGATGAAAAGGACAGTAACTAAATCAGTTGCCTCCTGTTAACCAACTTTGTGAAACTGTCCCCCTGCAAGTTAATTTGAGACAAAAAGACCTAAACTTCAAGCATCTTGACTATCACAATTATATTACATAAAGTTTAGGTGTACAAGCTGACTAACTCTGGCTAATTGTAATTGATGACTAAGTGCCATCTTCCATCGACAATTTTTTCTCTTAGTCTTTGGTTTGCAACAAAATTAATTGCTCATTTTGACTGTTACTGTAAGGTGTTATGTTATAAGCATCGATTCATGCCAAAGAATAGCAGCAGCGGTTTAGTCATGCCTCAGGTGCTTAAAGGCAGATATATTAAGATTAATCACTGCGATATGAAGGGTGGACAGGTGGTTATGTAATTTAAGAGAAAATAAATAATTTGGTAATGCCACCATAAGCAGCTTAGACTTATGCTGTAAACAATCAGCGCTGAACTCCCACATCATCAAGCTGACTGAAGCATCTGCTCTAAACTTTCATAGAACAGATCCTGATGGGCTTACAGCAAAGAGGTCTTTTAATTTTATTAAAATGTCCAATTGCATCCAAGTTTCAACTAGTCAGGTCATGAAAAAACACTGATCTTTTCAGCTCTTTCTCCTGGTTCACTTATTATAGTTGATTTACTGACAGATGAGATGATATTAACTAGAACCACTAGATGACTTATCAACTCACAAAAAGGGACAAGGATTATCAGCTACTGGTGTTATCTACATCATGGGTCAAAGTCTGAAGTTCAGAAATATACTATTTTTTGTTTTAACACATGAACACTTACAATACTCCGAAATTCAATAATGAAATTTCAGTGATCAAGAAACAGTTAAACAGACAGCAACATAGCAACATGATGCCTTTTTTAGGCCAACTGTCAAAAAAGATGCTGACAAGACCAGAAAGCATATTCTTCCTCCTACTTGACTAGTTTGGCAGCATACAATCTATCAATTTTAAGCCTAACACACACACACACACACACACACACACACACACACACACACACACACACACACACACATCTTTAACTTTGTAAGCCTGTAATCCTTTCAACCTTTTGTCTTCATCCAGCAGAAATGTGAGTGTGTGAAAACTGTGGCGAGCTGCCAAAGCTAGCCAGAGTTCAATGTGATTTGTTGTCAGCTGAGCTTAGCCAAGAAAATCAGCCAATTACAATCACTTTCCCATGAATGATGAGTAATCTCATATTAATTGTCCCACACTTCTGAGATGAAGCAGCTCAGAACACAATCAGCTTTATTGTAGAAGAATTTTAGACAAAGCTCTTCCAGTCCATCAGCATCAGCAGTGATTCTAAGAGTGGGTGTCAGCCTTTTAAAAGCCTATTTAATTACACCGAAAGCACAGAGGCCGCTGTTTGTTTTCTCTTGCACTGCAGGTAGCATATGCAGTTGCAGTTTTGGCAGCTGTAGGTGCCCTTTCACCCACCATTCCTCTGTGCCTGCACCAGACAACCACGCAGAGCTCCTGAAAGCAAGATCAAACGTGACCTCCCCCTCCACCCCCAATCCTCTTTTCCACCCTCAGCTCCACACACAGTGGACAGTACCAACAAGCCTTTGTTGTCAAAGCAAAGAACAGACAGCAAGTGAAACAAAGAGAGTGAACGGTGCTACACGCAAAGTTAGTTGTGTTTACCAACGGAGAAGTAAGATAGCTTTAGCCTGTAAGGCGAGGCTATTGCAACGTTTTCACTTTATGCAACATCATCATATATTTAATGTGATGATACAGTGTGATATTTACTAAACAACCATGTTACTTTGATGATACACAGAATCTCATATCTTGATGCCTCTGATGTACAACAATATCTGTTCACCTTGAAACTATGCAGAATATTTTTGCAGTTTTTTTGGTCCTCCCCTCAAATATTTACTGACCCAATGGTACACAGAATAATGCATTATAATAATAATCCTTTAACTCCTAACGTGTCTATGGTGAGCTTTTGGAAAAGATAGTTTATATTAAATATATTTAGAAAAATTTAACTGTTACTGTTTATTTAAAAAAAGTTTTGACTCAATAGGAAAAAATTTTAAATGTGCTGACAGAATAGACCTTGTACTTTCCATAGACATCTGAGCATGCTCAGAGCACCCCCCACCACCTGTGTAATGGGGGGCCAAACACAGAGCAGGAAGTGGGACTGTCTCACTATAAAAATACAGTTTGGGATTTTTTTTTTTTTTTTACACAGTTTTCCTTGCCATGTTTTGTTGTGATTTTCCTCTTTTTTATTTACTGTTTTGACCGTGTAATGGTTTTTTGGAGGTCAACCAGGTACCAAAAAGCAGCTGGACTCCCCCCCGCCCCCACACCAAACACAAACAAAAGTACTGGGCCAAAATTCAAATACTCGTATGTTCTAGTCCACACTTCATGTTCAACATCCTAAATCTCTTATTGATGTACATTCTGAGTGCCTTATTTAATAAAAAACTTGTAAAACTTCCATTCCTCTCTGTCTTTTTCTGTTATTCCACCCTGTTTTGACCAAAAAACAGACAGTAAAGCAAAACCACTGAAAAAAAGGAACACATGCACATACGCAAAGTAGGATTTATGACACTGGAACCCATTTCACTGAAATAATGTCTCAGGAGCAAAAGGGTTAACAGTAATTAACCAATGAAAATTATCTTAACATTACAACTTTGCAAGAACATGAAAAAGTGCTATAAAATTGTTAGAATTTAGAACGGTTAAAGAGTAAACCAGAAAAGAACCATGAATTGTGAACATATGTACAAAACACTGTCAGAGCACGCCAAAGAAAATACGTTTATATATACAAGCTAACACAGCTACTTAAACAAACTGAAAAACAAAAGGACAGGAAGAACTGTATGTCCTAAATAGAAAAGCCGAGGATGAAAGAACAAGGCTGGACACAGGGACACTGTCACAGAGGTCAGGTCAGAAATATTCACATCTGTTCAGGTCACACAACGTCTGGACGATTAGTAAACTGGACACATATGAACATCCCTTTTAAAGGCTTCCTTGCATGTCTTTATATGGTATGGTAGACCACTATAGCAAGGTGCTGTTTCATAAAAGTGGAGAGGATTGAGGCCTCACATCAACACAACAAAAATTACAACGAAAGAATACATACAAAGGAAAAATTAGCAGTGCATTCACAGCATAGGACATTAATCCCCTTTGAAGGATTTGTAGGGAAGTGTTGTTTATCATTTCAGTGAGATGGATGAAAGGAACCTTTTACAAGCGGGAACAAACTGTTATTAGTGCCCTTCAGTGGTTGCTAAGAAGCCATGAGTACACATTTACAGTAAAACAGGAAGGGAGACCACATACATCAAGAGGCATTACACCTCAGCTCCTTCCAGTTACAGCTGTCCTTTGTTTTAACCATCACTCTCCTCGCCATTGTTTCATTTGAATACATTTTAGAGGAAAAACTGATTCTAAGCCTCATTGAATTTTAACCGAAGAGGTTAAGATAAACATTCTTTCCTGTTTAGACAAGCTTTTTATGGCCCACCATGGTGTTTTGTTTTATGTAGTAATTTATTTTAATGTAGTAATTTATTTGAATGTTTTTTTTTGTTTTTGTTTTTTTAATGTAGAACTTTCTTTTCTGTGTAGCACTTCGAGATTCCGTTGAAAGAAAAATGCTTCATAAATGCAATTTATTATTATTACATCAGTTACTAAGCTAATAATTAGGACTTTTATAAAGTGATAATTATAGTTTTATAGTTTTAGTTAGCCTTTTGGGTTTATGTTGTTTATTTTCTTTCTAAATTGATGTCTGATTAATGCTGTTGAGTGAAAGCTGAAGAACCCAACAGTTATTCTTTACTATCAGAACATAATAAACACTCAGTAAACAGTGAAGAGGAAACAATCCGGTCAGATGCTAAAGAGTGCGAGCCTTCTTCCTTTATGAATTAAGGAGACTAGATTCTATTCTGCAACTCTTGACCAGCCTGTAACAAACAAACATGGAGCTTCGGGCCTAAACATGTGATGGAACATTTGTTAAATTGGTATATTTCATTATTGTTTCAGCCAGTTCCAGTTCTAGTAACACTACACTTTTCACATACATGTTTTGTCATTTGGACTCACATAAGCATTAGAAATACACTTTACCAAATATAAATTTGTGAACAAACATTTAAAGATGTTAGAGATCATTGGGTTTTTTTTCTCATGTTCCAGATACTGTCCTCCCCTCTTTAATCAGCGATACCTTCTGTAATCTTAAAGCGCATGTATGAGACAGGAAGAATGTCTTGATTTTATCACTCATCACTTTTTCCTGTCATTATTAACTCTATATGCAGTAGCTCTTCACACTTAACCATGGTGTGATTATTTACAGCAGTGGCAATTTCATGCAATGCTGATCTTCGTGAACTGAACTCTGTAAACCCTTGAGATGGAGAACATGACCATTTCTCTTTTTCTCAGGGTCAACTGCAGGAAAGCAAACTATACTCTGGCCGACCTTGTCACCCAACATCTGTCTTCTTCAACTCTCCCCGAATTCCAATTTGGCCTGAAATTGCTCTTCCCTCGCTCCCTGCACTGAGTATCTCAATGTTTACTCAAAGAGAAAACAGCACACTTAAAGTCTTGTGGCTCAAATCCAAATAACCCTGTACGATCACAACTCTCCACATGGTAATCATCATTTCACTCACCCTACAGACACTTCATAATTCTCATTATACTGACACTGTCCCTTAATTTGCTAAAGAAAATCTTCAACTATGACTACTTGAACTCTGCTTGCTCTCACAGGGGATTTAGGCTTCCTGTGTTGACATGATGTAAAGCTGAAAATATACATCAGTCTTTCCTTTGGCAATTTCACATAATCAAAAATGTTAAGATTTATAGTCTCAGAATAAGTACAATTAGACTATGCAGTATGTAAAGAACATTATATTATCTTACTTTTTGCATACAATAACCCCACAGCAGGGAATCATGGATTACATTCAACCCATGATGTACACATGCAAGTTCAACCAAGGAAACATAAGAGGAAATGCTGTGGTGAGTCTCTAAACAAGATCTATGTTCGTGTGTTTTAATTCAGATTTGATACTGAGGCAACATTTGTGTAATACAGCCTAACCAGTACTGGCTACAGCTTCACTTCGCAGTGCATGTTTATCCATGTAAAAGCTTCTATTTTTACAGCACAAATAGCTCAAATATTTTCAGAGAAGGGGCAAAAATATTGTCACTGGCCGGCATTTGTCTTATCAGAAGTTTCCCATAATAATCAACTTCATGGTAAAAGATGTTTTCCTTTTGTTCAAACATGGGCTCAGAGCACCACTTCTGCATGATGGACTTCCTATATGCAGGGTCAAAACTAAGCAAATACTTTTCCTTTGGATTTCACCTCTACAAACAGAAAAAAAGAGATCCTATATGAACTTTTCATAACATAATAACCAAAAAAAGTCTATAAAATGAATGAACAGTAATAAAAACATGTTAAAGAAACATCACTTACCTTGCTCTCTTTTGACGATCTAGACTGAAATCCAGTTAAATTCCTACCCAGAGACATTCTGTTTAGGTGCTAAAAACTTAAGCTTCAGAATCACTTTGAACATTCAAGTCATGTTCAGTCAAAATGTCTTGAATAAAACCAGACACTACTTCATACAAAGGACATTTAAGAAAAGTCAAAAATCAGAGACAGAGCCAGGAAAGACAGTCCAGCGTAGGAGTGAAAAGAGTCTTAACCAGATTGCCTTAATCCTCTTAGCTAAAGCACTCACTGACACCTGACAGGCTGCCTGCTGATATAGATGGCTCTGCATGTTGTGGGACACCACAGGGTTAGTTCCAACCATCACCCAGAGACATAGTTAAACATTTTCAAGCAGAAGCAAATATTGATACACATCCAATGCATGCTAGTTGCCCTGCTGACAAAAGGAAACTGGCTCAAACAAAATAAACCTTTTCACCAACTAATAATCAAATGGAATGGAGGCTCTGCTTAGAGCCAATTTTTCATAGAATTACCTGTAAACGGAGATAAATTGAGCATGTCTGCTTAACCAGTCAGCACTGTTTAGCTAATTATTTGCTTTAAGGCTATGGGAAATTTTGTCAAAAATATGGTCCAACTCCCATGTAGATTGATGCATATATGAAGAACTTCCTGTTATATCTTCCAAAGCACAATCAATATGTCTGCACTAATTAATGCACATTTAACCCTTTCTAACCCGTCATTCTATTCCCATTCATTTCACTTCTGCTGAGCCTTGAAACTTACTGTTTGTCCATTGCATAATATGTACAAATTGAGCAAAGATCGGAATCCACAACTGACCCTGAAAGACTGCTTATGGCTTTCAGTGGAGAACAGCAGGAAACTGAGTTGTGCTTCAAATCTTAACATGTGTATGAATAATAAAGTAGAAAATGTAAAAATATTTTTTTTATAAATCTTAAAATGTTTAAGCATAAACAAGCATTTCCCTTGTAGCTGCCTGACAACAACAAAGGTCTTGAGCTAAGTCCAGGCTAACAGCTTTTGTTTCCACCTAGGATCTCTCCATCTGCTGTACTTTAGGATCCCTTAGAGATTTTTGGAAACAGTGACCATTCTCACTACTTAACTGTGTTTTATCAGTAACTACACATCCTTCCCTGATTCACTACAGTCCGTTCACATGGCCCATTGTGAAAGAAAACAAGACACCATTCCTGATTGCCAGCTGTTAATTCAACAGGGATAGGGAATTCTGTATTTTATCATGATACTACAGGCTACCTTCAGCAGACAATCTATGTAACTTCTAATGATTCCCATGTCAAGAAGCAGCTTTATCCTCCCTATTGGTCATGCAATTATACATTTCAGGTATGTTGTTTCCGAGACAGGTGCAAAAAGGCTCATGAGGACCGCAACCCTGTTTTTAAATGCAATTTTAATGAAATGAAAAACATTAGTATCTAGTGCATAAAAAGAAGATGAATGAAGAATTACACCTGCAAAAGCCAAAAACAAAGCAAAAAAAGCAGGTCAAAATCAAAACTAAAGATGAATCAAGATAACCTGACACTATGTTTCCCACTGCCATGGAATAGAAAAGTCATCTTTCTAAGCTTCCTTCTAGAGCGTTACAGTCTAACTAAACAGTGATTGGTAATTACGGCTGTCAATCAAGTATTTAAACCCCCCCCAACCTGACTGAAAATCCCTACGATCAG
Source organism: Ostorhinchus cyanosoma (assembly GCA_029814465.1). Taxonomy (NCBI): domain Eukaryota; kingdom Metazoa; phylum Chordata; class Actinopteri; order Kurtiformes; family Apogonidae; genus Ostorhinchus; species Ostorhinchus cyanosoma. Next base: position 32,956,004 of record JAPTYQ010000005.1, on the reverse strand, counting down.
CCAAATCTGCTACATCATGATATACATTTCCCGTACAGCCTGAAAACAGAGTCCAGAGAAGGATGTAGAATTCTTCTTTCTTGTCAACAACTTGAATTAAAATATGCTGAGAGGTAACAATGCCAAAAGAGTATCCCACTATGCAGCTCTAAGGAACACTTTAATTTCTGTCAGCTGCCTCTCAGGAAAAAAATATTCCTTATAAGTCTGACTCAGCAGACAAATGAGCTGTCAATCACACTGTCAATCAAAGCCTGACAGAGCAGACAACAAAGCCTTTGCACAAAAATCTTATCCATAGAAGGATTCAAGGAAATCACTTATTATGGGATCTAAATTGAGTTTGAATAAAATTATTTACTTAGAATAGCACAACTGTGTGATACGAGTGAGTGAAAATACACATGCTGCAAAGTCTCATGCATAGTAGGTCTACACTGGAACATATGTAAAATATGAACAGACAACTTAGGTTGTGGTTTACTATTTATCCACTGCATGTTGTAAATTATTTGACTCGCCCATCTAACACGAGCCGATGGTGGAACGTATGCAAAAATATAAGGTGTCAGATGGATGTAAATTACACAATGTACAAAGTGGCATTGCTTTGCTCAGGCACACATGAGGGTTTTTATTTGGAGCTGGTGCAGACTGACTTATTGCTAGTATTCAAAATGAACATACTAATTTTTGATGATTACAGAGTACAACATAACTACAGTAGGACACTGACTATAAAAACTAAAAGTACGATGATTAACACTGACAGCTTTTGTACTTTGGCAGGCAAGTGTGTTCAGCTAACTGTGTGTCAAACAATTATCTGAAAACTAGTTGTAACAGCAATGCATACAGTTAGTACACAGGATGACACACAAAACTCATGTACTCATGCAAAACTGATGCATTTGGATACTTTACAGAGACAACATCATACTGCAAACATAAAGAGAAAGAATGAGAACAGTTTTCACAAAGTGGGGTTCTATGATACTGATGTTGAAATAATGAAAATCAAATGTATACATTATGTATGTGTGTGTGTGTGTATATATATATATATATATATATGAGAACTCTGAACTGCAATGTAACATAAATGACAGAGGCAGTTTCACACATCCAGTGTGTGGGCCAAAAATCTGTTGAAAATTTGGACTGTATGCTACCAATGTAATCTTATTTTGCATTTTTATCTTGTACACAGAATGAAGGATTATGCAAGCGTGGGACAATCTCATCCTGGCTGGACATAATGTTCTTTGTCACTGCCCACAACACTGGACAGATCTCCAGGTCTAAAATAAAGATGCAGCGACCTGAGGTCCTAGTTAAGATTGGCATCACAAGGATATTATGGAAAAAATCCATGAAGCGGTGGTGTAGTAAGCAGCTCACGCTTTGAAACACTGCGCTGTGCTAAGTGCGGAAACAGAGTGACACCTGAGCTGGTCTGTAATGAGAGGTGATGTCATCTGACTTCTCAGAAGTCTTTCCTTCTTTAACACCACTACAGCAAGACATACCAGAGGTCAAAAGTCAGAGCTTCCTGATTAACCCTGAGGAAGACCACCGATAGCTGATCTTCATTTGCGGTTGACCTGACCTAGTTTGTGGTGTTTTGACCTGATTTGGGTCTAGGTATTCCTTCCGACTGAATCACATCTGCTTTTATGAAGCAAGCATGAGAGAGGTTTTAAATTAACTGCAAACTGACATTTCAGAGGGATCAAATGAAAAGGGCACACGGTTCTTCCATTGCATGCAGCCCTAATTCGATATAAGGGTAGGCTATTTGGAAAGTCTATTTATAGTATGTATACACTTATAATAAACAATTTCACGAGCAAAACATACTTCTAACACTAACAGTGATATTAGATCGGAATTTGAAAACACACTTAATTCAAACGTATGTATTTTAAGAAGAAAATGACAACTTATAATGAAATAAAAACACCAAACATACAGAGGTCAATTAGGGTAATGGATTTTCAAACTGTTATTCTGCCAAACTAAATTAGTTTAGCTCTGGTGCAAACAAACACACAGGCAAACATGAAACCACCCTGCGGGTTGATGATGATGACTGGAGAGTCTGTTATACACAGAGTTCATGCAGAAGAAAAAGATGGTCGTGTTGAATTAGATTTAATTTGATGATATTCACAGTATGCAATGTGAGACCTGAATGTTAGTCTATGCATTTTCATGTCTGTGCATATCCAACCTCCATGACAGACAGTGATTCATTTTTGATTAATGATGAGCCATTTGTCCTCATAAAGTATACTTAGCAAGCATTAACACGTATTGTTCTGCTACCTTGTGTGCAGTAATAGATAACGTTGCACAAGTTTTAGTTTTATTCCACTGCTTATTTGGCATTATGCAGGATGACAGCCTGCCACACCTACAGCCTGAGGTCATGCTACATAATATTATCATTTAGAGAAAGTTTGTAGGTTTGAGAAGAGCTCAAACCCTCAAACACACCCCTACAATCATGTGTTGCGATGTTGTTTTCATCTGAGCCAGTCAGACCTGTCTGTAAATCCTACAAAGAAGCAAGTAGAAATTAAAAGGCTGAGACATGAATTTTGTCTTCCTCTTTTCCCTCCATCTGTTTCCTGAATTAACACTACAACGACCACACTGTTGACTAGAACATGAAGAAAACGGGCTATAAAACACATGTGGGTGATAAAAAACATTGAGTAGACTTTGATTCTGAATGAGGTGAGCCGGCTATAAAAGGTAATGGTCTATTTGCTGCAAATGGCATGAGGAAACACTGAAAAGTCACTCGTTTATGAACTCAAGATTGCAGGTATGGGTGCAACTTGTAAAAAGGAGTGGAAAACAACAGAGTGCATAATTAGACTGGAGCTGCTGCCAAATGCATGTCCACAATGAACACAAACAGAGCTCAGGCCTGGGTGACAAAGATTTTCTGACAAAATTACAATCTGCTACAGGGCTTTCACTGCTGTCGATGTAACTGCACAATAGTTTCCTAAGCACCTAAACCTTACCTTTTCATCTTCATCTTCACAGTCTTCACCCCCCTGTGTTTCCTTCTCATCCTCTGTCTCGGTGATGCCTTCAAAGTCCGAGTTGTTACCGTCCTCTCCGTAAACTTTTATGTCCACTTCAGCCGTTACGTCGCCTCCTTCGGACAAGGTGTGTGATCCTGACGACGACTCACTCTCTGCGCTTCTCCTTCCAGATGTTAGCAAAGACTCCTGCTCCATTACTTGAAACGAGTATCACCGACACCAAAATAAGTCCGTTAAAGCAAACCGTACCTGCTGAGTGACCTGAGCACACACCTGAGCCCTGAAACCATGTTCAATAGAAGCCAACAGAAGGACACGGAGCCTTTAAGAGTAAAACGAAAAGTCACGCCGCTGTCAAAACTCGGACATATTGATTAAAATTCTGCGTCTGCGCTGTCGACATTGAAGGGGGGGTTCAGGTCGGGCTGGGGTCTCCGCTCCAGGTCAAAGTGTGTCTGATTCAGGTTCTGTTGTTCAGAAGTCCCACTGAGCTCGAGCCCATGTTATCACTGCTTTTAACGTGCACGAGCTGCTTGCTGTCTGAAAAAAAACTCCGCCCACAACCTGCGAGGGCGGACCAATCAGAGCACTCCGATGCCACTCATCCTCACATATAGTCATAGAGCTGACTTGAGAAACATATCAGTATCTGTGTGCGTGTGTGTGCGTGTGTATACACTTTGTATTGTATTTTTTGTTATAGTACAGTTAACCCATAAAAACCCAAACAGCCACAAGCGAAATAATCCATCCACAGATATAAAATGTTTAATACCCGTTGATTCATTAATCCTATCAATACATGTAGATAAATGGTGTAAAATAGGGTTTATTGTTTTTTTCCTGGGGATCAGATGTGACCCATTTGGACGTTCAGAGGCTCAGATGATCAATGACAGTGGAGGAACACACTGGGTAATGATAGATTTGACTGAAAAAGTCACTTTTTCCTCTGTTTTGATACTATTACATTTGAATTCACTCTGTGTTTTCATGAACATCCACATAATCCGTGAAATAGATATAGGAAAATACATGATTTTCACCATTAAAAAGGCTAAATATAGACGATAATATATATATATTTTTAAAATGGTAATAAATCCCAAAAATTCATTAGGGAACCGCCATAAAAGTAGCACTGGGTCTTGATGGGTTAAAAGTCAAAATAACAGCTTTATGTTTGCTTGTTTTGGGGTTTTTTTGTGTGTGTGGAAAAACTCCACTACATTAGGCAGAAGTGGATCTCCAGCGTGGAAACTAAACCCACCAGCACCACCACCATAACCCTGGTGACCTCTCTGCTACCCCCATAACTTGTGTGTTGTAAAAGCTGTCATCGTCAAAACAAACAGTCATTGAGTATGTTTACAAGCACAGCCGTTTAACTGGACAACTTTGTCCCAGCATGCATTGGGGTGAAATCGAGTTATTGTTGCAATCATGTTACCAAATCTACCTGCTTTACTTTTTGTCCAAATGCTTGCTGTTCAACTTCCAGGCCAGGATTTGCCGCAGAGTTCTTGTGCATCTACAGAACACCTGACCCTGTTCCAGTCCAGCTAATCTGTGTACATACAGGAGTACATTAACTTTCAATTGCATAATCTGAGTTTTAATCCCACTATTAAAACTGTAATTTCAATCCAGCTAATATGTTAACATGTATTATTAAAGCCCAGTTTTAGTTGGACTGACACAGTAATTCAGTTTTATTTTTTTTTTAGGTTTTTTAATAATTATAGCTGTGTTGCCATAAAATGCCAGGAAAATTTGAAACAAAGTTTATAAAATATAAATGTGAATTATGGCTATATATCCATAAATTGGTAACAATGCAGGCTATGTTTTGTTACCACTAGATGAAAGTGTAGGCTATTTTAAAATGAAAGCCAATATGTAAGTATCTCAGGCCTTTTCCACATGGAGGCAAAAATGTTTTCATTTTAAAACATTTTTGGTAAACACAGTATTGTCTTAAGAAAGGGACTACCCAGGGACTACAGGTGGAAATTAGCACTAGTGCTACAACCTGGCACACTGCATCTCTCCTGTTTAAGGGGAATGTATATTGTGCATTGTCCCTGTCTAAATAAATAAATCAAATTAAATCAAATTAAATTAAAAAATGTGTGTCCACTTGAAACCACTGAAAGGGCCTGTGTGTGATGTGGTAGCACTGCCACAGTAACACACCAAAAACAGAGAAGAAGAAAAAGACCATACTCATAAAACCTGTGCGATGTAAATAAACACAAGAAGAGGATGGTGGCCTATGCAGGTTAAGGGAGAGGCGGGGCTATGATGTCATCCTCTCAGGACAGAAACATTTAGGTTGTAAAAATGTAAATGTAATGCGTGGCGGTTTGACGTTTGTTCACTCTGGGACAGGATTTTTTAAAATTTACTCCTAAACACTGGATGTAATTTCCATTCAATTAAAAATGTTTGTTTTTTTTTTTTTATCCATTTTCCATGTTTTCTTGATAAAAACCAAAATCACTTCAGTTCTTACATCAATATCTATCAGATTGAACTGACAAAAACAGTGTTTTTAGGCATTTCATGTTTTCTGTCCTGTCCGTTTTAGTCACATGATACACACACAGGAGTTAGTATGCATTCCATTGTTTCTGATGGCTTTTGGTGGTCTAATAATT
>JAPTYQ010000005.1:32932345-32943492 GCA_029814465.1 Ostorhinchus cyanosoma | reverse complement strand
GTGTGTGTGTTTTACAGGTGTTGTGTTGCCCAGTGTGTGTGTTTTACAGGTGTTGTGTTGCCCAGTGTGTGTGTTTTACAGGTGTTGTGTTGCCCAGTGTGTGTGTTTTGTTGGCGTTGCTTCAGTCAGTGGATGTGCGTCGGCCAGCTGCTCCACAGGAGCCCAGAGACAGAACACGTCAACAGCTCACAGATACAGTGAAACTCAAAAACAGAGAGAACTGCAGTATTAAACAGAAACCCTGACAGGTGCAGCAGTGACTGAGGAGGGTTGTTTATGTCCCCGCAGCTTGGAAACGGATGAAAGACAGTGAGCTGCTGCATGAGTGAATGAAGCACGAAGATGACAACCAATCACTGATGGAATAGGGCGGGCTGTAGGCAGACCCTCCAAGACCCAGTGGCAGTGTAGTCTGTTATGTTTTTTTATTGAATAAATGTTATGCCTTAATTTTCAATTGGGTGGGCAAGATGGACATTTGGGTGGGCAGAGCCCACCCCTGCTCATGCCTACCACCAGCCTCAGACATCAAACATATGCCCATGGGCCAAAACTGGCCCACCAAAGGGTCCAGTCTGGCTCATGGGATGAATTTATGAAATGCAAAAACTACACAGAAGATATGAACAGTGTTTTTAGTTCAGGTTCCACATACAGACCAATATGATCTAAAGTGGATCAGATCAGTAAAATGTGATTATAATAACCTACAAGTGGTGCCAGGCACAACAAACCCCGCCCCTCGCAAACGCTTGATCTGATTTGCCCTATCTCTTACCATTGTGAAAACACATTTTTGGTGACCTTGACCATTGACCTATATTTACCAAAATTTAATGGGATCTATCCTGGACCACCTCGCACCTTTCCTGAAAATCTCATGGAAACTGGTCCAATAGTTTTTGTGTAAAGTTGCTGACAAACAAACAAATAAACACACAAACAGACAAAAAAAACCAACCAAATACCTTTACCTCTCCTTTGGGGGGCTGGGGTAATGAATAATAACTCCCAATTTTTGTCTTTCACTGTCAAAAGTAGAATTACATGAAAATGTTTACACTTACAAACTATTCTTTCACACAAAATGTCAATAACCTGAACAAATATAAACAACCTGAAATATTTTAAGAGGAGTCAGTGTAATTTTAAAAATATTCTGTCTGTTACTAAATGTTTTGTGTATTTCTAAATCCACTGTGATCTGTAAGTTGAAACGCACATGTGTAAATGATAAACGGAGACATAATATTGTAAAAACTGCACTTATTTTTCCTCAGACATTTCAGGTTGTTCATGTTATTCCCATTTTTAAGGTAATCTTGTAGATGTAAAGATTTTCATAATGTTATTGTACTGTTTTCACTGTTATTATTTTTCTGGTCTGACCCACTTCAATAAATATTTGGCTGAATGTGGGTTTGACACATCTGCACAATGGGATTATCATCAAAGCCAACAAATGAAGCTAATGATCTGAACATCTTCAAAATGGAATTAATTGGATTTTAAAAACTCCATGTATAATAAAAATGTGGAGTAAAAATAAAAACTACAAAATAATGTGTATATTCAGTCAACTTACTACAGTACCTGCAAATTTAAAGTCATTTAAGAGTGCCCAAACTGCAACATTTTTTAAAATGAATTTGTTTCTTGATGTTTCAGCGTGCACTCTTTTCTTCCGAACTGAACTGAAAACAGTTACACATCAGGTCAAACACTGGAACACCAGACAATCATCCTCTAATCATCGACACGTTACTGAATTCAGTTTTTCAGCAAACTTCCTCAGGAAGTCTACTTAAGTAGATTTAAAATAACTGATTATTCTTACCATAAAAGAAACTTCATCAGGTGTTTACACCTTATTGGGGTAAAGAGCGTTCCATTGTACAGTTCCTTGAAACCCTGCAAATTTCAGAAAGACTAGACTACAGAAACAGAAACAGTCAGATGAGTTAACCTATGATTCACAGTGAAATGTTTCTCATTCATATCAGTCGTGTCAGTGACTGTGATGTTATTTAATGAATGCCAGATGAAGGTTTCGTCAAATCCTTTGAAAGCAAACAAAACTTGAAAAATGTCTGCATTCCTGGTGAAAACATCTAAAATTTTCAAGACTGGAGTCGCAAAACTAAGAACAGGAAAAAAGATCTTTATTCATGTTTTGCATAACTATTGCTTCTCTATCGTATGAGTCGGCTCTTCTAAACAGGGGTTTTCATTTGGACAGTTTCAGTCTAGGTTCAGGCTTAAATCTATTTCTGGAAAGAAGAACTACTTGAGGGAACCATGTTTTCAGTGTCAGTTTGTGAACTCTGTGAAGTGTGGTACATGTCTCCACCCCTCCACACTCGGTGCATAAGTCACCTCTGTTTCCTTAAGCTTTTCTCACTGTGAGCAGCTTCTGCGTGCATCATGAATGTGAATGATAACGTGCTGTGGGTGTAAGATCAGTCAGTCCCAGCCCCAGACGCTATGGGGTACTGTGGATTACAGTTGGACTTTTTAAGCTTAAAATGTGCTTCAAAGACAAGGCATCTGTGTTTTTTCATCCTCGGTGAGTCGTCTACTGAGGGTGTTTTTTCTTATCACTTATTATTCAGAGAAAAGAGAAAATAAGGAATGCAAATGTCATGCTTTATTAGGATTGTTGCATTTTTTTTGGATGGTTAATTCTCTTTTCTTTCTATTAATTTCTGCTTTAAATGTTAAATGGTAAATGTTCCGCTTTCCTTTTTGAATCATGTTGGATTTTGTTCATATTTAAGGTTTGATCCTCACATACTACACTAAACTGTCATTTCAACAAAAAGGTAGGTTTATTTACTTTTGAAATATTACAATATTTTTGCTTTTACTTACCATTGTGTAGCTTTTCAAATACCACTGAATTTTTCATGATATTATTTAACATAGTTTTGTTGAACTCTGGTTGCTGACTGCATCCTAAAGTCATTACAGTTTTTTTTTTACATACAACAGAAAATTGCTGTCATATATCTTTAGAATACATGGTTTTATTTTAGTGTCTAATTTAACCCTCAAAAGCCAAAAATGAACATCTGTTTTATTGTAAAATAACTGCTGAACCTGTAATTATACCTAAATGTGCTTTGTAAAGTTAGGTGAGGTGGAGTTGATGTGCTCTTTGTCTCATATGAATTTCCAGAAGCACCATAACGAATGCGTATGATTTATTGGGGGGAAAAAAGTCACTGTTTGCATTTATTCCGTTTATAATATAAGTTTTTTTTGCAGCACTGTCAGTTTAAGAATATAAATAAATACACTGAAAAACAATGAAAAAAATGTGACATCAGATGAAACTTGAGGTTCACGCCTTACCCTGACACGAAATGATAGAAAAACAGAATTAATACATAAGGCAGAGGTTAAAAAATAAAAAAAAACTGCATTGGACCTCTGAGAGTTAAGCAGAATTTAGCATCAATCAAGTCCATTTTATGTCATTGTTTTGTTTTTTTTGTTTGTTTTTTTTACTCAAATTAGTGATTTCTTTAATAAATAATCACTGTTGGAGACTAAAGAAGTTCGAGATCCTGAAATATCTTCCTAGATGTATTTCACAACAACCAGCTAGCATATTCTGGTATTTTTTTAGACTCCTCTGCAAGAATAAGGGACTTTTTGCAGAAAGGATAGGCCTCCTTTTATACAGATGGCACAAATCTTATAAAAATGTCCTTTTAGTGCAGTAGAATATCATTACCTATGAGTGTTTCTTCTGTAAAAAGACACTTAAACCCACACTGACAGACTTCAACATCCTTATCAGGTGTAATAATAAACCAATACTATGTTCCAGTGAAATATTACAGCTCAAAGAACATTTTGGCGAAGTTTCAGCACTGCGGGTTTCATCCAGGTAATGAAACTATCTCTTAGTCATTTCTGGAATTGTTTGTAAAATCTGATTAAAGATCAGTTAAAAAGTACTTTTCTTCCACTCCTAGATAGTATGTTTACTTCCTTTAATTTCAGATGGAGTCCATGATTTAGACTGTTTTATGAAACGTGATGTACCAGGCTGGCCATGGAAATGTGTGTGGAAACCTGGAAGACACACATCACAAAAGATATACACACTAATTGTACAACAACAGTGAGTACCACAACTGAGTTTTATAATGAACTGAATTGTGTTCACAAATCTAACATGAAACATCTTTTTTTTCCCTTATTCTTTTCACTCTTGAAGAGCAAGTTATTACGGAGAATATGGCAATCTAAGCAGAAACTCTGAAAAGATTCGTGTAGAAAAGTATGAGAACATGACAGCCCAGGTTTTTGAAAACAAAGAGTCAAAGAATTGCACAAAAGCCATTTTCCGAGGGTCACTACAAAGCCTGTGTAAGTATATAAAGATCCCTTTTTTTCTGGTATCCTTTTTACACAATGAATCCCTCAAATAAGTAAATGGTTTGTTAATTTGTAACATTTCAGATCGATGTGGTCCTCCGTTAACTGCGACTTTTCGCCGGCGTTCTGGAAGGTTATATGTGAATGTGAACTGGCAAAAAGACGAAGAAAAATTCATTCAGAATTACACAGTGAGATATAAAGCAGTGGGAAGCCTGCTGTGGAACGAGGTGAGCATTAAACACCCAAAAACACATAAGACACCATATTTGAATAAAATGTTTAAGAAGTGTCAAGTCTTTAATGCATTTGGAGGAATATGTTTACAGAAAATTAGGCTGTTTAACACCTTTACAGTCTCACAGGTATTTCTTTTCTCCAACCCTGGTGACAGTATTGGGCTTATTTTTGAGCAGAAACTGCAGAAATTTCCACTGACTATTGTTATTATCCATGACAGGAGCTGCTAATAGAAGGAAACAGTAGGATTTTAACAGAGAGAAGCCCTCTACAAATTAAGAATTATACTTATAATGCTTTCTATTCTGTTTACACAGGTTGAAAAAGGTATATTAAGAAAATAGGGTTTAAATGAGCCAACATTTCTGATTTTACATATATGAAATACATGGCACGTTATCCAATTATGCATGTGTTCACTTGTTGATGACATAATGTGAATAGTAAAAACTACTGGAACCACTGGAACTAACCATCATGGGTGCAGTAGATGGATTAAAATGTCATGTCATTTATTCAATTTCATGTTGTTTTCAGTCATCAGTACAATGCCAAAAGCAGGAGGGATGTACAGTGGAGAGCCTCAACTCATCACTGGTCTACAGTCTACAAATAAAGTGTGTCACAAATAAAGAATGCTCACAGTGCCCCTGGACTGAAACACACACGATCCCACCAGGTCTGTTTTTGAGAAGCTAAATTATAATTCTGACTGATTTTAAAAACTGACCCAAAATGTCCCAAAAAAAAAAAAAAAAAAAAATTACAATCAGACTTTCCACATTGATAATTTTCAAAATAATCAAACAATCTAAATGTTATTTCAGGGTATGAAATTATAACTTGTTAAACTACATCTTGCAGAAAACCCCATTTAATTTGGTTCAGTGGTCACAGAGAAATGTGGATGTTTGTAAAGCATGTCATGGGTTCATTTCGTCTTGGCATCCGTATGAATGAAAATATTTTGCTCACAACGAAAACAGAAAAGGAGGGAGAGCTAAGTTCAGTTCAGTCTTCCATGAGTTCATGATTTAATATCTTTCTTTAATCATTCATTTTGGCACCTTACCAACGTTTGCAAAACTCAGAAATCTGCTTCCTTTTTGATGTAATTCATTATCTATTTCATTTGATGAAAATGAAAAGAAATAAGCAGTCAAATTTTAAAAAGAGATATTTTTGTGCAAGAACACAATTGTAAGACGTGAACACAAAGGACAATGTGTCTCCTTACAAAACTTGGAAGGAACTTCTGACATGCTTTACAAAGATCCACATTTCTCCGTGACTCCGTTTTCTGCAAGATGTAGCTAATGAGTTATAGTTTCATGTCCTGAAATTGCATTTTGATTGTTTCTCTATTTTTAAAGTTATCATTGCAGAAAGTCTGATTGTAATTTTTTGGGGGGATATTCGGTTTAATGAAATGACAGATTTTATTTCATAATAAGTACAACTGTCTAATGAAGTTTTCCTTCAGAACTCACAGTACAGCCTGTTCTCACCAACCTTGAGGAGGCTGACATTAGAAAGGGTAAAGGTCACCGGTTGCTGTCACTAAACTGGAAGGTATGTACATCCTCTGGTCCTGGTATTAATAAACAGCCTTTCAATCCCTGGTGGTTTAATGGCTCTCATATATGATATACACTGAAGTCATGATTGAATCTTCAAGTGCAAAACATATCTATATGAATTTCTAACACATTATGAAAGATAAAGATGTACTATTTCCTGATGGGAGAAAAAAGCAGTATTGGTGCAGTGCACTTTTGTGGCACAGCACATATGAAGCACCTGTGACACGCCTTTGTACACTTTGGAGACTCACAATCACACTGTTCTGACAACGGAACCACATGAATCCTAGACCTCCTGCACCTCGTTTTGATATGTCCGTCATGTGTTCACACTCTGAACACATAAGCAAGTCTGAAAAGGGCCTCTGATTTTCTGCTGATGAATAATATACACTAATAATCAACCATAACATCCTGACCACAGGCAGAAGTGCTAATAATAGTGATTATTTCCTTACAATGGTATGTTTCACTAAAGCTGAAGTTTTGGAAGCAACAACATGTAAAGGAATTGAGTGACTTTGACAAGAACCAAAGACTGGGCCAGAGCATCTCCACAGATGTAGATCTTGTTGGGTGTTCCTGGTCTGCAGTGGTTAGTGCCGACCAAAAACAGCCTTTGGGAGGAGATCCTAATCTTTTTTGAGCCTGTGTGGGAAGTGTTCGACAAATACCGATCCATGGAAGTCCACCTCTGTACTTCAAGACTTCAGGGATCTGCTGATAACGTCTTGGTCCAGAAACCACAGCACACCTTCAGAGGTCTGGTGGAGTCCAGGCCTCGGGTCAGAGCTGTTGTTTGTGGAAAAAGGGGAACTAGATCGTTGCAATAGTTGCAATCTGGTTGTTGTTCTTTAAATACTTTTAGTACAAATCACGTTACACTAGGAATGAAGAACAAGATCTGGAGATGTTTCTTGATTGTCATAATTTCTCCTTTGTCAAAGTTGCTCAGATTCCTATTCTTCCCCATTTTGCTCTTTGTTAGTTTTCTGCGTGGAACATGTTTGATGGCTTCTACGTGACCATTGGGAAAGCGTCAGGAGAACCCCCCACTAAGCGCATGAACACCACTCAGCCACAAATCAGACTGATTTTGTCCTATTCAGCTTATCACGTCAACATTAGTGCCTTCAACAATGCCAGCGTCTCCCCAGGATTAAGTTGGACAATAAAGAAGCGAGAAGTCAATCAAAGTGAGTATTCATGCACTGCATCAAAACTTTGCCTCCAGAAAAATGAGACTGTGTTAAACAAATGGGTTTATTTTCAAAGGTTCAGAGACTCAGCAGCTCAATGTGACGGTTCGGAACAATACATCTTTTACTGTCTACTGGAAAGATCAACTCATCAAACAGTACGTCTGCTACTCTGTGGAGTGGACTAAGAAGGGACAAAAGACAGAACACAGGTCCTTCTTTGAGAATAGGAACAATTACAAGGAATTGTCCGATTTATCAGGTGTGTATATATTTCATATATGAGGAAATAAACACTGCCTGTCCCCTAAAAACTTACATAAAGCCTTTAGCTTTGATTATGGAAGACATTTACTGTGGCATCGTTTATGCAACACAGTGTTTATACAATTTTTAAAATAAAGATAAAGGAAAATTGGACTGTGTTTCACTAGAAGGTGGTCACATGGTCTGATGAGTCCAGATTGACCCTGTATCACAGTGATGGGTGAGAGGGGAGGTAGATGAAGTAATTACCCATCATGCCTAGTGCCTACAGCACAAGCCTGTGGGGGGAGTGTTATGATCTCGGGTAGATTCAGTTGATCAGGTCTAGGTTCAGTGTTATGTGTCCAAAAAATGAGGTCAGCTGAACCTGAATAAACTGAACGATCAGGTCTGAACATCAGTGCATTTTTTCTTTGCTGATGACACAGACATATTCCAAGATGACAAATACCAGGATTCATCAGGATCAAATTATGGAGGAATGGTTCAGGGAATGTGAGCCATCATTTTCACAGATGGAGTTCAGACCTGATGTGATGGACTTTACAAAGGCGCCTGACTCTTGATTATCAAAACAAAATCTTTGAAAAAATGAATTCAGCTCTAGATGGAAATACATTTTGTGATATTGAAAAGTCATGAGGTGACTAGAGATTCCAGTGAATTTCCCCCTAAAGGGATCAATGAAGTTCAGCTGTATCTGTGTTTGTATTACATAAGCTTATTACAACGATGCCAGTGAATACTCAAAGCTAAGGATAGTCCAACAAAATATTAGAGTGGGATTTTTTTACCTGGCTGTGTATATTCTGTATTTGTAAGATGATGCATATACTTGTTTTGATAAAAAACAGAACCGTTGGAGCCTTACAAGAGGTACAGTCTCAGTCTGCACACAAGACCAAACAAAATCACCTGCAACATGCAATATATCAATGGCAGCGAGGCCACGTACGGGAGCACACAGTTCTATTACAAGGAAGGATGTAAGTCTAGTGTCCTTGTCTGAGGCGTTTGGTTTTTATTTATCTTTTAACCCATAAAGACCCAAACATCCACCAGCGGCAACAAAACCATCTACTGATCTAAACTGTTCAGTACGTGTTGATCCACAAATCCTCAGTTTCAGTTTATTGTCATTGCCATAAAGAGATGTCCTATCATTATATGTAAATAACTGGTGCAAAATAGTTTGTCATCTTTTCATGGTCATCAGATATGACCCATATGAACATTCAGAGGCTCCGTAGTGAATATGGAAACATCATTATCTTCTACAACATTGATTCACCAGTAAAACTCATGGAGTTTGATCAATAGCAGTGGATGGTGACTCTTGTATGTTAAATTAATGATATATTTTGTTAAAAAATGTCAAATTTTTTTTTTAGTTATCTCTGTTTTTGATACAATATCCCTCAACTTTAATCTGAGTTTTTATGAACATCTATATGATCAGTACATTAAATATGGGATAATACCTGATTTTGACCGAAAAAATGCAAAATATAGATGATTATTTTATAGTAAATGACGACAAGTCACTTAAGAAATGTTAAATATAGAGAAAAAAACAAAGCATGGGGTCTTTATGGGTTAATTTAGCCAAAGCATGTTTAAATTCACACACAGAATACTAACCATGCTGCTTTCCTCTGGTCACTTTTACATTACAATCCATGACATCCTGATATTTCACCCTCAAAGTGCCGGTCAGTGCTCCTGTAAACATCAGCAGCCACAGCGTGACATTAAACTCTGCGGTGCTGCAATGGTCGTCCATCCCAGAGGAAGACGTCAGAGGTTTTCTACTGGGTTATATAATCCACTATACCGAGTACCACGACGAGACGGCTCACACTGAGAAAAGTAAGTAGCATCATCCCGCAAGTAATTCACATGTGTAGTTCATTTTTTACTGTCTTTTCTTGAGCTGAATTTGCACCTGGGGATTAACCCTTTAACTCCTAACATGTCTGTGGTGCTCATTCTAAATGTAGGATTCAATTCAAATATTCATACAAATTCAAACATTTGCTCAATAGAAAAAATTTCAAAACGTGCTGAAAGAATGACCTTGTGTTTTCCGTAGACATCTGAGCATGCTCAGTGCACCCCCCCCCCCTTTTTTTTTTTTTTACACTATTTTTTTTGTTGTTGTTGGGGTTTTTTTTGTTTTTATTACAGTGTTGTTGTAATTTTCCTTGTTTCCTGTTGTTTTTACTCAGTTTTTTTTTGTTCAATTACACATTAAGTTATCCAGAAAAGCATAATACAGTCATCTTTTTTTTTTTTTTAAATACCAACACCTGTAAACACTCCCACCCTGTTGCACCATAAAAAAAAGTTGATAATTAATGACATCCTCTTATAGAATATCACATTTTTTCCAATGTTAAATGATGTAAAAGATCCAGAAATCAAGATTTAAATGTTAGAGGATGTTTATCTTTCCTTTTAAGTAATATTAGTTTACGAGCTAGATGAGTGGTAAAGACACTCAGATTTTTATATTTTTGATTCAAATGAAAAGAATATGATGTAATGTCATATACTGCAGTTATTGCCTCACGTTCAATACGAGACCCTGTTACATCAGAAAGAAACATAAATGTAGACTGTCAAAAGTTTTGCAGTTTTGTTTATATCAACTACTTTTTGGACTTTAACCAGGTGTCAAAAAGCAGCTGGAATAATTCAGGAAAAAAAAGAACCCCAAAACAAAAACTACTGGGTCAAAATTTAAAAACTTGTTATTTAGTGTATTCTAGTTCACAGAAAGGTTATTATCATTAACGAAAACTAATGAAATGACAAAAACTAGAATTGAGAAAACATTTTTTGTTAACTGAAATAAATAAAAACTATAATTAAAAGAAAAAAAATAATCACTAACTGAAACTGTATCGTGTGCTTACAAAACTAAAACGTATAAAAATAATGGATAAAATTCCCATAGTTTTCATCTTTGTCAGTGTCGGATTGATATGAAATCAATTTCAACTGTCTCCGTTGTGACTGCACAAACACGTGTCCACGTAGCTGTAGATGAACTACATCTCACTCTGTTAATGCATTTTAAAAAACACATTTTATCTCTGAATATTTTAGTGTCTTTTACCCATTTTGTGATTTTTAATGTCTTTATTTCCATGATCTTTTTTATGCTTTTGTAAATTACCTTGTGTATGAATAGTGCTATACAAATAAACTCGCTTGCCTTCAGCTAATCAGTGGAATTTTGCTCATCTGGAGGGTAAGCTGTGGAGAAAAAAAACTTTACATGCTGGAAAAAAACTGCAATTTTGGAATCAGCATAAAAATCTAACTCAACAGAAAAGAAAAATGTTCAGATGGTTCCCCAGTGTTATCTGTGTTATCTACAATTTTAGAATTTGTGTGTAATCAAATCTTAATGTATTTCTTATTTATTTTCTGTATAATCAGTTTATGCAAATTTCATTTTATT
>JAPTYQ010000005.1:32907714-32917923 GCA_029814465.1 Ostorhinchus cyanosoma | reverse complement strand
AAGATCCACATGCGACTTACTTCGGACTCGGGCATCATCCTTCTGATGTCACATCCGGCGCAAAGTTACTTTCCTAACCCTACCTTGCCTAAATCGGCCTCCTCCGAGTCTGCAGCTGGACCCTTCTCCTAAAAACTACTATGGGCATTTATAGTTACATATAATAATATTACATCCTTTTTTTTAATCTTTCAGTTCAAAGACCAATGAACCAAATAAACAGGCATTTAACTCTGAGCTGCAGTCACTTATATCAGAATAATGGAAAAACACATGCCTGTTTGACTTAAAATTGAAGGGTGTAAATAAACTTTTATTCCTTTTTATACAGTAATCACCTCTAATGATGTGCAGTGATTACATATTGACCCCCAGTTACACTTTATATATCTAGAATACATCAAATTGTTGCATCATTTCATAAGCAGACTTAAAAATATTTTCTTCCAATTTTGTGGGCAACAGTGTACATTTCTGTTATCCATAGCTTATAAATTTCTAGTGTTTAAAGAACATGTCATGTGGTGGATGTTGCACATTAAAGTAATTGAAACAAGCTACATAACATGTCTTTTGATACTAATCTTCTATAACAGATTAGCATGCGTTTCATGTTTTTTCTACTGTAATACACCTCCATTACCAGAGTTACTGCAGTGGAGCTGGTTACCAAATATACTGTATACATTTTAAGATCAAATTAGTAACAGCTATTTTAAAAAATAACGATTGCTCATATTACAAACCACATCTTTTTCTTTGTATTCTTTTACTCTGCCACCTAAGCTATTGGTGTTGATTAGTCATCAAGGCTAGTACAATCTTCTGTGTATAGAAAGACCTCAGATGGGCTTTAATACTAGGAGAAATGCACAGTTTTATCTAAGCTTGCAAAAAAAACTACTGTATGTCATTACATGTTATATCTTTTTCATGTCTTATTCTGCCACCTGATTTGCTACAGTTCACTGAACAATGAGGTTCAGCTTAAAATACAGACAGTGGATAAAGTAAGCTATTGTGCAAAAAGCTACAGATTTAAAGCTACAGATAACAGTATTTATTTTAAATAGTTTCTTGTCTCATTTACACTGTTATTATGTTCAGGTGTAAATTACTGAGACTAAAAATATTACAATGATATCTAATGACAACATCCAAAACTCTTCAATGGATTAGTGTCAAACTCACTGAATGTTGCTGATTTCCCACGGTGTGATGTGTCATATTACATTAAAAATCCGTTTTCTTTGCCCCCAACTGACTAGCAAACCATGAGCACCATCCACAGGTGAAAAGTTGTGCATGCTGTTTATCATGACATAGCGTCTGCATCACAAAGAAACCTGCAGTGCCTCCCTGTGGCATCGCATAGTACTGGGTGGTCCTCAGGGATCTCAGATCAGCAGTGGGACAATTTAGATAGAAACCTCGTACTCTTTTTAATCTCACATTTTTCGGTAACTTGTTCTCTATGACCATCCTATGTGAAGAACATGCACATTTTCTGAACAGCACAATTTTACCAGAGCAAATGCTGTCAACGTTTTAACATATAGGCTATGAGGACACTTAAATACGAGACAGAAACTGGTGATTTAGCTGCAGCTCTGCGATAAGGAAATACAGCCTATTGAACTGTAATTACTGAGGCACTGACAGGTTTTCAACAGTTTAATGTTGCACTAGGCTCCTGACAGAGCTTATTCTAAAATAACATTTTGTTTGTCAATTTGTCTTACATTTAACTGTTGAGTTTCATTTTGATGGTATAATTTTCCCAACTTGGAAAATTGGGAAGAACAGGATGAAAATAACAGAGATTACTAAATATGTGCTTGGTAAAATTCTGCTTCTTCAGTACCTATGAAATCCAGGTTTCATCTCCTCCACTATGCAAATATGAGATGAGTATTACAAAAAATATAGTATTGCTTTGTGCATTATAATGTATATTCAAACATAAGGATTTTTTTTTTCTCTAGTAAAACAACACATTTAATGAGCCAATATTTATGATGAAGGGCAGGGAACTGACTTGACAAGATACGCAGTAAGGCTGATATATGCTGTTCAAACATACAGGCAGGTCAGACGTTTTGTTCATGTATAGATTCTTCATCATCCGGAACCAAATGAGAAGGAATTAAATAAGTGATGCACTGACGATGCACCAGGTCTACTCAACTGCGCATGCTCAGGTCTACCAAAACACCGTAACAAGGGGGTTAAGGGAGAAATCCGCATGACGATATCCGAGAAAACAATGCCTAATCGAGTGAGAAATTACTTTTATTTTACACCAAAGATTCTGTTTACGGTTGTGCTGCATGTATTTCCGTTTTAAGTGTTATTGTACGTAGTCCCTTTAGTCTGTAATTTGAGGTAAGCTTACTACCATAACAGCTAGCATGCTAACAAATAGCTAATAAAAGTCTGTTTCTTTCTTAGGAATTATGTTCAGTCAGTCTTTAATGTGTGGATATTAGTTATCACCAATCTTAATACAAATTGAGACGAACTTCTAGTTATATATGTGTAACATTCCTTTAAATTGTGTCCGCACGTCAGTCTCCTGTCAGGGCTCAGTAAGTGATCCGGTGATGGACAACGTTACGGTGTCAGCCTCCCATGGGACAGCAGACTGTCCTCTGGTGGCCGAGGACATGGAGGGGATTTGTGTCATGCCAGACCTGGGTGCGATCAAGACGGAGGAGTCAGTGGGTGCTGATGACGGAGGCACCCAGAATGTGGCCATGGGGATCAAGTTCATTCTGCCAAACCGCTTTGACATGAATGTGTGTTCACGGTTTGTCAAATCGCTCAATGAAGAGGACAGTAAGAACATCCAGGACCAGGTCAACTCCGATCTGGAGGTGGCCTCTGTTTTATTCAAAGGTAAGCAACTATATCTGTCTCCACATATATAATTCATTTGCATTTATTACAGTATTTTTCCAACATACAAACTCAATATTTCAATGACGGAAAGTATGAAAGTTTTGTATATCTGCACTTTTCCATGAGAAAAAAAACTCAAGGATTTTCAAATAATTCCCACTGAAATTAGTTTATAGTTTGAGTTTTTCAGTTTTCACACTATATTTAGTGATTTTGCCCAGGACCAAATCATTTACTGAAATGATAGATGGTACGTTAATACTGCCATTGTTAACATTAGGCTGCATTAAAAGCAAAACTACTGAAAATCTTTTGTCTGTTTTTATATATTGTGAATCATCATTAGTGTCTCATTGATTTGCTACAAATGTCTACAGTCAATTGGAAACAAGCACGTGGTTGGAGTACACATATACATACATACACACCCTAATGATGTTTAGCTCCAAGGGCCAAACCAATAAACACTAAAATGTTTTTGGAGTAGAGCTTTAGAAGTTGGAAATTAAATTTGTTGATTAATTAATTAAATAACTTAAGAGAGGTTTTCAAATGACTTTTTTTAGAGAGTCCATGACATGAACTTATAAAAAAAACTGTTATTCTGGTTGAGTTGGTATGGAATGACACCTTCATTATTTTGGGATGATCCCTGATGTACAAGACTATAGGTATAGTGAATACATGTTCAATAAATAGTATCTTTTCTCTTTCAGCGGAGTGCAATATCCAAACGTCACCTTCTCCGGGTATACAAGTGCGTCATGTTTACACCCCCTCCACTACCAAACATTTCTCCCCCATCAAACAGTCCACCACACTCACCAATAAACACCGTGGCAATGAGGTCTCTTCCACTCCTCTGCTGGTGCATTGTAAGTACAACAGGCATTTTAATAATAACCTTTGTTTTTAAACATAAGTGAGTAAATTGTCTATATATTTGTCTTTTTAGCTTTGTCCATTCATCAGCTAGCAGCTCAAGGAGAAATGGTGTTTCTGGCCAGCAGGATTGAACAAGGTAGGCAGCGATGGCAGGACCTGAAATGTGGGTGTTTTTCAACTGATGTACCAGAAAACATAAGTGACTCTGGTGTTTTTATCATTTTGTGTCATATCAATAGAGACCGTAATCAATCTCCAAGATGAGGAAGGGTTTACTCCTCTAATGTGGGCTGCTGCACATGGGCAAATCGCTGTTGTTGAATTTTTGCTCCAAAATGTATGGAAAATTTACTTGCTCTTCAATTTTTACAACTTCTATAATCTTGCTTTACATGTTACTAAGTCATATTGACAGTAATGCATGGATTTAAGTTGTTTTCTCATATTGTTGGGAATCACCATTAGGGAGCTGACCCCAACCTTCTGGCCAAAGGCAGAGAAAGTGCTTTGTCCTTGGCCTGCAGTAAAGGATACACCGATATTGTGAAGATGCTTATTGACTGTGGTGTTGACGTCAATGAATATGACTGGGTAAGCTTTTGGCAAGTAAAAAAGTAAAATGTTAACCTGAAAGGAAACCTTGTGCGATCCGTTGTCATGCTGGTTCTATGGCTTTCAGAATGGAGGAGCCCCTCTGCTCTATGCTGTTCATGGGAACCATGTACGCTGTGTGGAAATCCTTTTAGGTGAGGACAGATGTTTTAATAAATGCTCATGTAGTCAGAGAAACCCTCTATTATTGTTTTATCTAAGTATGTGTAATGACACTGTCTGGGTTTGTTTTCAGAGAGTGGGGCTGATCCTACCATTGAGTCCGACTCTGGTTTTAATGCAATGGACATGGCTGTGGCTATGGGCCATCGGAATGGTATGTGGAAATTAAACAGATTTGTCATTTGAGATATAATTAACCTTTAAAACTCACACTTTTGTCACAACTTCCAAATGATTTTTTTGCCTCTCCCAAGTGATTTATCACCATATACTATAACATTATCCTTTGCACTTTACACTTTTCTGTGAAAATCAGGTATTTCCCCATATTTAATTCACTGATTGTGTAGAGGTTCAGAAAAACTCAGTTAAAAAACTCAAAGATTATGAAATAAAATCATAAAAAAATGAGGTAAAAGTGACTTTTTTCTACAAAATATATCATTAACTCATCATAAAAACAAGTGTCTACAACCACTGCCATTAGTCAAATTACATGGGTGTTATTGGTGAATCAATTTGCAGAAGATTAAAGCGTTTCCACTTTCAGTACAGAGCTTCTGACCATATAAATGGATCACATGTGATGACAATGAAAAGATGAGATAATAAAATATTTACATGCATTGATAGGATTAGTGGTTCAACAGTTATTTCATATTTTAGATCAGTGGATGTTTTTGATGAGTGGTAGATGTTTGGGTTTTTATGTGTTAATTTGAGCCTCAAATAAAAAAGGGACACTTTTTTTAGTAAGTGTTTTCTCTCCTCAGTTCAACAGGTGATGGAGGCTCACTTACTGAAGTTACTGATGGGAATCAGAGAGTGAAGGTGGAAGACTTGAGGGGAACAAAAGGCTGGAGGCACAACACCAGGCTTTGGACAATCATTTATCTTGTCCTTATTGTTGGCCTACATGAAGACCTTGTCCCCTTAAATCATATTAGAGCATTGAAGATTTATGATGTGTAAGTTTTTTAAAACCTATCATACTCTGCACTTTTCATGTTGAAGGTGGAGTAGCACATTTGGTCAAGACTGACTGTAAGGTTTTCAGCAGTGTAAAGTTAAATGTACAGTGTATTAAGACATGCTGCGATGCACATTTCTTCATTACTCTGGTGTGATGTTAACAGATGTGCAGAATCGTCCATGGCTGTGACTCGGTCTGGACGGTTCTGCTCCAAAGTTCAGCTGATGTAAATGACTAAACATGCAGTCAGCAGCTGTTCATCCCTTTCCTGTTATGTGTTTTTATCTTACAGTAACTTATTCACAATAACAATCTTTTAAATACTATTTTAATGTGGTGAGTTGAGTGCCAGCTGTACTGTCCTGTACGGTCTGAGGTGCTGTTTGTTTTGTTCTGTTGCGGACTAGAATCGCAGATGTGTGCATTATTTTGCTGCCAAGATGTTTGTGTTGATTGTATTTAATTTATTTGATTTAGATTTTGTGTTGTACTGAAATTGTCAGACTGAAGCTATTCTGTTTTTGTTTTTTTTCCTCTGTATTGTGGTACAATGTCTGTTGGATGCCATGGATGTAATCTTCTGTTACAGTGGTGCTGTTAGACACTGAGGATGTTTGTGTTTTATACTTGTATTGACTTAAGCATCAGCCTTAGACTGTTTTTATCTGGCTGCTGTTCAAAGGTCACACTACTGTTGTTCAGTCACTGAAATGAGGCTGTTATTTAATTCAAACATTTGATCTAGAATGACTTGTAACCCCATCAGATTCATCTTTATCAAGGGAAACTGTAAATCTATGCTTTTCAGATTATCCAGTTATGATTCAAGAACAATGTGCAGAGAATTTTATGTCTTTGCTTGATTGATTCCCAGTGTTTATTAAATAAAACCAATAAAAGGAATCTAAATGACATCATCAGATGACTTAATTTTTTAAAGGTGAGATGGTATATTTTTTTTTTTTTTACAAGACTTGCTGTTTAATTTCAGTTGATCAGTGTGTGAGGTTGGTTGTAATGTCATTTTGCAATGACAAGTAGCAGTATGAATAATTCAGAGTTCAATAAGGCTTATGGTGGTTCAGAGCTGGTGAATCTAGAAACTACTGTCTGATAGGACAAGTGGTAAGAAAGAAGTGCACACATTTTTTTTTTTTTTGAGTGTGCCAAGTGCCAAGAAGTGAGTGATCTCTTGAATGTTACAGTTAACTCAAGTCTATACAAAAATATATCTAGGGACGAGAAGAAAGTGATGAAGGGTGAGTAGATTTCTGCTGACATGTTTGTATGTTGAACCCCGTAATTGAGTTGAATTGTTAAAGGGTATCAATAGTGAGATAATGTATAATACTAGTGGTTCCATCCAGTAACTTGCATTATAGCCCATTGTTAAATATGTGTGAATACTAAGTCACTGCTCCATCAGTCAGTTATGATCCAGGACACGTTGCCTCCTTCATGGGCTGTTCCAGCACCAATACTAATGCAGACTCACTGATCTGTCCAATAACCTGGGCTGTGATGGACTGTCTCTGCAGCAGATACCAGTCTAAGATGACACATTATCGGCCAGTGCTGGGTCACGTCTCGAGGACAACAGTGGAGTACAAAGCTAACGGCTGCGAAAACAAGCACAGAAATCCACTCAATCTCGCCCACTGACTGCTGCTGGTTTACTCACACTTGATCACCCAGAAACAAAACAGGTATGTCACTTCTGGCCGGTAACGGTTGCTCCCTAAAGGTTCTGCCCCCATATGTGATTCACGTCATAAAAAAGTCCAGCGCGGTGCATTTATTGCAATATTTTTTAAACTGAATTTGTGCCTCTTTTGCTTATAAGCAACACATAAAGCACAATTAATGTCATAAGCAGGACCAGTACAGGTACACTTTAAAGCAATGATTCCCAACTGGTGGGTTGTGACCCAAAAGGTGGTCGCAAACCAGTTTTCAGTGGCCCGTGTGCCTTTGCCTGGGCAAAAAAATAAGCTTAAGAAACAGGCCCTGGAAAAAATGTGGTATTCTGAGAGGATGTGCCAATAAGTTTTTCAGTACCTGACAACCTGTTCTGAATCACACAAAAGAGGTAGATCCCTCACTTATTCCAGAGTAGGCTTAATAATACTAGTCTGTGGTTTATATTTGAGTTTCATATTATTTATTTTAACTGCTAATTATCATATTTTTATGATGCAATGACTGTATTATGCTTTTCTGGATGCGTAATAAAAACACTGAACAAAAAAAAAAACAAAACAGATCCTGTGTTTTAATATTTATGGAGGAGAGCGTTGGCCATTCGCACTCCCCAACAGTAGGTGGTGGTAATGCGCTGTAATGCTATTTAACACCAGACATTTCACAGCTTAAAAGAAGACCCAAAGGTTTATATTCATATCATGGTGAAACTCAGGTACATCAGATAGGGTTTTACTTATATCAAGGACAAAAACCTCAGTGTGTTTAATTCTTTATAACCCAGTACACATTTTTGGTTTTGGTTCAAATGTACTTAATTTATTGTTGAAGGGAATATTTCCCTTTTTAGCATCACCACCTGTGGGTCAGTTTGGTTCATTATACTTGTATTCTGTGTTGGCATCCTGTAATATTTTGAATGATCTCAGGTTCAAAAACACACCATCTTTTTATTAACCACATTTGAGAAGTTTAACTTTTATGCATATTAGTTGCGGCTCACCATTGAGGGGTGATAGTTGGTCCTGAAGATAGACCAGTTGAGAACCACTGCTTTAAAGAGTCTATCCAAAGATCAGCTGATTCACTTTAACATTCTATCTACAAAAGAGCAAAATGAGTATTTCAGTTATAGAAATTGTACTTCAGGGGGGAAAAACAAAATATTTCCAACTTGTTGACAGTAGCAAAGGTTTATTCCAGATATGGTTTCTTTTTGTGAGGCCACAAAGGATTAATGTTCAGTAACATGGAGGAAACAGATGTACAACAGGAGCATTTAACACCACATTTTACATAAAATCTCTCGACTCAGACAGGACATAGAGAACACAGCACCACAAGTATTTGGAGAGTCTGGTGGCAAAGAAGAGGCAGAATGAGAACTAAAATACCTTAAATACTACGAGCCCAGGTTTTAACACTTTTAGAGAACTATTCTGAAAAATATGACTCAATACTAATTTATTTAAGAGTGTGCAAATATTTAGTGTTGCACGTTACAGAATATTCACAGGTACTTCAGCCGTAACCTTCCACCTCTTATAATAAACAGAAGAACATCTTGTGTCCCATATGGTCCTGTCAGGTTTTGACACTCCAGAGTCCCGTTTCCTCTAGTTAGCCTCATCCTTGGATGCTTCGTCAAAGTTCTCCACCAGATCTGAAACAAAAGAGTTGTCGATAAACAGATGAGTTCGTGAGAAAGGCATGTCCATCTGCTGAAATGACTCTCAAGAGGTGCCAGAGCACAATTCAGGAAAAGTGTGTTTATCTGAAAGGCGATACTAGATGTAATGGAGCCACAATGCTCTGCTCATCTCTGCTGTTCTTATATAGACTGATGTGCACGTTCAGGCTGACTGAAAGCAGCTGGAAAAATGACGAGCATCAAAAAGTTGGCGTCAATGACTGTGAAATGTGAGAAATCTGCCTCTTGAAGACTTGGTTCAAGAGGTCAAGGGTTAAAATGGAAGCAATTCAAAAGGTCTGAGTAAATGTGTTCCCTTCAGCAGGAGAACAAAAAGGAAACTTAATTCCAGTAACAACATGATGGCAATGGCAGTTAACCCCGTGTCATCAGGCTTTAACGGCTCTTATTGCTGGATACACGTGTAATCGTTTGTTACATTAGTGAGATCTTGAGCCAGTCTTGGGAAAAGTGGAGATTTTTCTAATGGCAACCTCATGTTTGACCCAATTTCTTCACAAAGAAAAGCAAACTTGGTTGTATGATCTTATAAACAATGAACACCACAGTCAAACACACAACTGTGTAGCGCCAGCATCAGAGTTATTGATGAATCCCCTCTTTATGACCTCTTTCAACAGCTAGAAAAGCAAACCTGTCACGGTTTTAAACAGAAACATAGAGGGTCAAGCCTGGTTGATGCTTTTACACAAGTGGTTACAGAAGACACATACACAGACTTATGTGCAGGATCTTAATATAGTCCAGATCAACATGCTGGGATCATGTTGACAGAGGTGCCACCTGACGACTGTAGGTACCATCATTAGCTGCTTGAGGCTTTTTTTTCCAGATGGTTTATAAATCCAATGATACAGTGAACGAGTGTGACACAATATGCTGTTGACATGGCTTTTCTTTAAAGCAACGCTGTGCTGGCGTCTAAGGCCTGAGCTTTCAAGCAAAAACACTGACAATCGCTGGGAGTTTGTCAATGATTATCTGAATATTGCAGGAGGTCATTATTATCCACCGCTTTATCATACAACTTCAGTTATAAAATAAACACTCCATGTAAATCATTGTTTCCAACAACAGATAAAAGCTTTATAGTGGTTTCAGCTGGATTCAAACATGGCACAAGCACAAGAGTCCTGAACAGACCCAGCAAGGTCAACAAAACCACCTTCATTCGGTTCTCAGGAAGGGGCTTACAAACTCATGGGAGTCTGGTATGTATATATATATATATATATATATATATATATATATATACACACACATA
>JAPTYQ010000005.1:32863448-32883345 GCA_029814465.1 Ostorhinchus cyanosoma | reverse complement strand
ATGACTCACTGTTTATTGAAAAGGTGTTTTGTTATCGACTGTGCACGTCAATGGTAAACATGACACACATCAAATGGGCTTTGGATACAAACAGACATGCACACACACACACACACACACGCACACACGCACACACACGCACACACGCACACACACACACACACACACACACACACACACACACACACACACCTCTGTCATTATCGTTGTGTCTTCTCTGGCTTTTGGAAGCGTGCCCAAAACAGTCTGGATGCAGCAGGCGTCAATATTTGACAGACATGCTCTTCTCACAGTAACAGATTGACCCACAATTACATCCAGAGACTGTAAAATATATGCACACAAACCCCACAGCTCTTGAACGTACCCTTTGCCAAAATGTGAGCCACATAAAAGACTAAACCATGACCCTCTGCAACATATTAAGGATCCGAGCTTTGATTTCCTGATCACACACTTCATGGTTATGTATGACATTGTCGAGGTGAAGAAAATCCCTTAGAAGGACACATTCTTAAAGTGTCAACTGCACTCTCAGTCATGATTTGGTAATGCCAGGAAAAGGAACAGTTTATGAAAGAAAAAGGAAACGCAGTATATAAGCATTTAAGTGTTCATTTCCCCGTCTGCATGTGCAGCCAATATTATGTCTCATAGAGGAGTTCTGACAGATGATAAGCACGTCTTTTCACCAGCTTCTTCTTTATTCTGCTCCTTTTCCTCCTCTAGTTTGATCAAATAAAGTGTGCAACAACAGCCAGAACTCTGTCAAAGGGTGAAAAGGAACTGTAAAAATATCATATATCCTTGTGAGGTCCTGCTGAAAGCCTCCTTTTGTCCAGGTTCATCTTCTATATGACAGTGTTACAACTCACCTTTGAAAATGTGTAACTGGTATGAGATCTCACCAAAGAGGAAAAAAGGCGCTGTTTTAGTTGATACTTCCTCCCAGGACGGTAGGCACTTCCTGTTTCCCGTCACAACATTTTCAGGGGCCCCTATCAAAGTATAACTTGGCTGTAGGGGGTGTCCAGTGGCCCCTTCAGGGTGGTCAAGCCTGCTGATTCTGAGCGGATCTCTGTTGGATATGTGAAGTGGCTCCACTGGCAGGTAACTGGATACATATTTAGGACACACCAGGGTGCAGCAGACCTGCTGAAATGTAGCCTACCTCCACTGTTAGCACAGGCTACATTTACCTACCAAGATCATTCTGCTGCTAAGCTAAATATACAAGAGCATGAGTCCCCAAAAGCAGCACTCCTACACCATTTAAATAAATTGTAACAGTTCACAGAGCGGTAAAGAGGTCCATCTTGTGTGTTTACTGGATAATCTGATCTCGTTTCATGTATCCCAGTTGAATGTACAATCACTCTGCTTAGGGTTTTTTTTTCACATGTTTTATCACCAATGCTTAGAGTGCCTCACTTACGCTTCCATTTTGCCCTCTTGTACACGGCAAAGCTGGAAAAGTGGCTTTTACACACCCACATACCCTCAGTGCACACACACTCTTAAATGTGAACACTAAGACTAATTACCACAATCAGATAGTGGCAATTCGGTGCCATCATTATGCAAGCAGACTTCTCCAAACAGCTAAATATCTGCTTTCTTTGACTGCATGGTGATAAAGGGGACACTCTTTAGAAGACTGTGTATCTCATTTCTTATGCTATTTACCAGCATTACAATTTCCTAATATTTTCATGAATATTTGTGTTCATTTTCAGGGGGTCTGTCTGAGTCCAGAGGTCATCTTTGGGCTTTTATGTGGACTGTTTGGTCAGGTGTTCCCTATAGACTCAATCCAGTGTATTCACATCTCAAGAAACAAGCAACCTGAAAAAATATTAAATTGACAAGAGCTTGGACTGTTATTACACATGGAATGATGTGGACATGACCCATGATATGCTCTGCGTCTTCTGACAGTACTTTGAGCAGCTTATGCTGAACATATGCACAGCTTCGCTAATTGTGATCTTCTGTATTTTTGAGGCCTGAGATAACAAAATGTTTAAAGTCTGTATTTGTTTCTTTAGCTGTGGAAGTTAGCCTCCACATACTCAGCGATGCCCTGGACGGTCTCCAGTGGTTGTTTATTCTTTACTGAATCAAGCACTGAAGTCTATACGGCCAAACCAAACATAATAGAATAATACATTTGAAAACTCTCGACAAAAATGGATTTTTGTTAAGAAAGCAAAATTGTTGAGGGCCAGATAAACATTCTTGAGATTCTATTTTATTTTTTCCCAGTTTATAGTATAAAAAGTAACACAAGGAGCAAGACACAGGTGATAGATAAGATTTTTGACTTGTTAAAATGCTTGGAAAAATGTAAAACTCTCATCTGAATGAACAAATTAGTGTGAATGAGAAATGCAGATAAAGAGAATCTATATGTTGCAGTAATTTATTGTAGCACATGAGCCCAGAATCTCAAATATTCATAAAAAAAAATGAAGCTAAACTGACAAAACAAACCCTAAACCTAAGATGAAGATGTCTGTAACAGCGTGCCGACAGGATGCAGGCAGCTCTACCGACTCACACAGCTGTTTCTTTCCTGCCTGCCTGTGTGGCTGCTTGTTTTTACAGTAGCTTAATTGATTCGCTGGCAGATCTGGTCTCCTCTTCTTGATCCCTCCATCCTCTCCAGTCACTCTGCACTCAGGTGGAACGAGGCCGTGAACAGGGGGAGGGGGATCCAGGACGTTCGACGCCTCAGTCCAGCCTGTGAGCAACATATGCTACACAGATCAGCGTGTTTCCATTTCTCTGACCGTCACTGGAGGGGATAGGGTTACCATGTGCCGATGAGGGAAGAGGGGTGAGATGCAGCGCTGGCTGAACGGTGCTAGGATGTCACAGAATAAACATATAAATCTCTGCATCTGAACACTATCCATTTGTTAGCTGTGGGGCTTTTCCGGTAGGCTACATCTTATTTTCCTCTTTCATCCTTTTTGAGATGAAATTGAAATATTTATTCTTGGTTGAATTTTTTGATTAGACAAAGAGAGAAGCAATGACCTTAAACATTAAAATGAGTAATAGATAGCTCAAAGTTGAACCTCCTGATACTTACAAAAGTAAAAGTTTTGGCTTTTTTTTTTTTTTAATACGCTAAATAATTTTCTTGATCGGAAAAAGCATAATGCTGCACTTTTTTCAGGTTATTTATTTATTTATGGATTGTCCTTTGCAGTGGACAGTTCTTTTTTTTGTCACTTACATTTCTGGGTCTCAGGAGCTTAAAAGTTGAAATGCATGTATTTCAGAAAAGAAAAACAAATATAAGTGCATCTGCTCCTGAAATACGTCACTTTCCTTGAGAAATCAATGGTCAGACAAATCTAAATTTAGTTAAAAAAAATTAAAAAAAAGTTATGTCCAGTTGTTACACTTTTTAGTACAGTTGATCATCAACACAGGGCGTAGAGGTTTACCTGCTTCCACTCTGGCTTAGCTGACATTTGAAGGGCCTGACAGATTGATACCCTCTGGTCAATTCTTAATGACTTTCCCAGTCTAAACAAATAATCACTCTCTCGGTAGCAGAGCAGGGGATTCACGAGGCTATCAATTCATTCTTCGGGGATAAGGAATGATGGAGGGAGCGAGTCCTGGTGGCAGGGAGAGGGGTACAGAGAGGAATTTATACCCCTTGTCTTTGGTTTTTTTGCATGGAGGAGCTACTATGAGGGCAGTCTGTTTGGTGACCTCTCCTTGGTAGGAGGGGTCCACTGGTGACCTTTGTATTCCCCTGCATCCCCGTCCGGGCCCGGCTCAATGCAGGCCATTCATGAGTGTGTGTTTATCCTAGTGATGCTCCACAGGGACGGCCTGCTATCCACTGCCATTTTATGGAGCCTGAGGGGCAGAAGCAGAGAGACAGAGACAGGCAATGGAAGCATTTAACCACTCTACACACACAATAACATTTCTATTCACCCCCTTTCACTTTGCATTATTTGTTTTTCTTGCTCTCACCCCTAGAATACTATTATAATGCACCTGATTCCTGATATTTTCTTGCAGCTTTCTTTCAACAGCACACCTTTTGGCAACTCAAACCTAGAAGGATTGATATGCACTGAAGAATAACACAAACTCTCACTCTCTCACACTGCCTTAGACAAACATACAGAGGAGGCGCACCCACCAAGAGTGAGAGGGAGAGAGAAGGAAGTGTTGAAGTATGTCTTACGGCGCTTAACCAAGTGAACCTTGAAGTTATTTAGCTTCCTTCGAACCAAGCATCTGGATCCCCCAAAATCGACTCCTGCAAACTCCCTCCTTCCTCGCCAACCCCCCACACCCGCCCCACCTCCAGGGACCTGCTGTAAGACAGGGCGCAGAGGAGGAGATGCGTACACTCTCTGTTTTTACAGCTGAAGTCATTAAAGTTGTACGTGCAGGATTAGACAAAGAGCACAATAAGGCTGGCGAGGTCTTAAGACAAATCCCCCCCTCTTTCATACTGAAGGATCTGCAAACTCATGACACCTCCTGGAAGAGAACAACAGATCTACATCATGTTGCCAGTAATAAACAACACGTGTGTGCTTCCTTGCACACATGCGGCATTTTTTTTTTGTCCCATGTCTTTTCAAAGCAAGTGCAGCTGACTGAGGTGTGGCGCACAGATAGACCACACACTCTTTCATTGGAATAAATGTCTTTTCTATTTCATGATATACTACATGCACAAGAGCAGGTTTAGTTAATCATGGTGCTCTGCCAAAACCATCACTTGACATGTTTTCCAGTTCATCAAAGATGGGCCAAAGTTCAAGAGAAAGTAGATCTCACCATGTCTGCTCTGGTTCCTCATCTGTTCTGCATAACTGGATGAACTCTTCCCATTTGATCTATGTTTTATCTGCGTTAAATCCAGCTACGAGAGATATGGTACAGTCAGGATTTAATGCACCATAGTATTTATACTGTTCCCTGGGTAATTCTCCACACAGTAGATATAAAAATAACAAAAAAAAAACAACTTTTAGCCAATAATGTGGTTTTAATTTATAATATAACATAAAGTTGAAAATAGAAGTTAATTGGTTCAACCTAACAATAAGTGTACCCATGTGCATAATTTGTAAATGGTTTATATTATATTATTAAATAAGTGGTAAACACTTTATAAGTCTTTATAAAGTCATACTAGTTTTCTTTCTTTCTTTCTTTCTTTCTTTCTTTCTTTCTTTCTTTCTTTCTTTCTTTCTTTCTTTCTTTCTTTCTTTCACATCAGCCATTAATTGATGTGGGTGGTGCTGTTAAATTCTAATTGTACTTGTAAGGCTTGTAGCATATTAGACAATATAATAATGAGTTCCTGCCATGTATAATCTGCAGAAAGGATCTATATTTTCTAAAATGTAAAAACATTACTTATCAACAAATTACCGTACATTTTCTGGTGGTATCAGTAAGAATAACCAATAAGCAGTTATATTTTTAATAGGTGCGTGTGTGTGTGTGTGTGTGTGTGTGTGTGTGTGTGTGTGTGTGTGTGTGTGTGTGTGTGTGTGTGAGTGGTCTACAAAGAATAAATAAAATAAATAACCAAATTGTTTTGAGGACCACTGCTATGATAATAATTAATGTACATGGGCTCAGCACCCATGTTTATCTTGAAGTTAAGGCTATAACACTGCTAGCATAAGTTAGCAGACACAACTGTTACCAAACTGCTCATATAACTCAAATTATACCCATGTTACATAAACACTCTCTCAGCTCTTTATATACGTTTTATTTGCTATCATTACACAAAATATAGTCCAGTTTTACAGCTTACACATGACTAGAAGGAACGTACATTTAGCTGATATGCTAATTGCTAGCATGCTAACAACTGTAGTACTGAGTTCAAACAGGTCACTGCTGTACTTGTTTAGTATTCCTGTTATGCCAGCTTATTAATGACATAACGATTAAATCCTAATTAATTATCCAAGTATAAACCCTTTATAAATCATTCATACTAGCTAATGTAACATAGAAAAACAGTATGCTCTACTAATTCACCAGAATGCTATGCTAATAGTAGCATGACATGCCTAATGTGTAGTGAATACAACAACACACAGAATGTGAAGTGTCAATTTAATGATTGAGATACAAATAATGATGTATAATTGGACATCTTGTAGCATGGAGAGACGTCACCATGTTTTTAAAAGTTTGTAGGACAAATCTGTGAAACATTAATGTACTATTCACATCTATTTTGTTTGCATAGTAATATTTCTTACAGCTTGAATATGCAGTAAGCTAAACATTAAGCAGAAAGACAGTGAACTGTATTGCCACATACAGAAGGCTGTGAATGCTGAAATGTCCTTTGGGAAACGCTGCTGAAATAAACAGGATAAGATTTAAGATGTGCAGCATTTCCACAGAGTCAATATATCATCACATTTACAGTATGGTGCACGATATTTTTCTTGTTGTTTGTCACCATTTCAAATGTCTGGCGACATTTCTCATGTGGTGCAGATTAATAATGCATATGAAGACTGTATTACTAACCATAAATGTGTCCTTATTTCAGTTTTCAACTTCTTCGCCCTTTAATCAGTTCCTGCTTTTCAGTATGTCAAAATATTTTACAACCACAACACAAGCCCAGATGTCAGTTTAATGTATTACTCTGCTATTATTTTTATATTTCATGATATTCAGACACGTCTTCATTCAAGTAGGTCTCTAGTTTACCACTCAATTGGAGTCAAATGAACAACTTTTTAAACTTTGTTTACAACAGAGACCTAGTGAATAATAGAGCGTATCATTGATTAAAACAAAAAATTATAAGGCATTGTTTATGAGTTCTACTTCTTTCAGGACTTATCTCCTGTGCTGTAGCTCAACACTTACTGTAAAACTGAAGTAAGATCCATGAAGGTATGTCTGTCATAGCACAGTTTACCGCAGCGCAGCAGACAAGTTGGACATTGTCCCAAAGACGTCTATGTTTAAAGGATAATTTCAGACATTTTCCACTTGCGCCCTAATCTCTTACCTTCTGCCATTATGATGATTGAATGTCCTCACCGTCCTTCACTGTGCTGCGCTGCTTTATGTGATTTCAGCTGGATGAGCGCCGCTTTGTAACACCCACACGGCGCAAACACAAGCTAATTAAAACACTTGAGCTGAATAACTCTAAGGGCTGTTTTCTTTATTTTCAATCTATCTCATGCTAGTGATTGGTTTAACATAAGTCCCATTACGATAGCTTTAAAATGGATTTTTTTCAGAAGCCTCTTTTGGAGCTTGTTTATGCTGTGTGTGTGTAGAGCTCTGCTCCCACTGACTGGAAGACAAACCCTTCAGTATGTGTTGAGTCAAAGCCTTCATTTTGTCTCTGGTCAATTTCACAAGGAAAACTGTATTATAATTAATGATTAAATGTGTTTATCATTTGAACTCACCATTAAAAGTAAGTAATTTAAAAATATACATCATGAATTTCAGTTTTTATTTTGTATTCTTAAATCTAATATTTTTCTGTCCATAAAACACTGTTTGTTATTTTCTTTTTTCTTTGTTCACTGAATGTAAACCTCCTGCAGTTTTGTGAGAAAATGTGCACTTTGTCATAATGATTATTAGTTATAGATGTTATCGCGTGTTATTGTTAAAGGCATGTTGTCATGTTGTCACTACTGTGTGATTAACCTTATTCCACCCAGCAGTAGGTCAGCTGTGGGAGTCATCGTGTCACAGATGAGTCACAATGTCCTCCAAACTTCTGGAAAAATACAGCGTAGTGGTCTCTATTAGATGCAAAATACTTCTCCTATTGTAACTGTAACCCTGTACAGTTAAAACTAGATGAACTGCTGCTCCATGATGATGATGATGATGCCGTACGACGTGAGTTTTAAGAGCCCCACGAGTGAAGCTGTCGCACAAAGATGAACCGCAAGTACAACAAAGGGACCCATAGTGTGAAATGTTAAAAACCAGATGCAGCACAAACAGAAAACACAGCTCTCTGACATCACATGCAACTAGACCAAAAAAGTTTAAACTCTGGACTTTTGTTGTCCTTCCTGTGAGTACTTAGACAACATTTGTGATTTTTTTTCTCTTCGATTACAATTTATGCAACGCCTCAACCATTTTGCAAGAGGCTGTGAAAACAGTGTAACCGATATGATCATTTAGGAGCATATGTGAACAAACTCTAACTTATAAGGCACTATACATGTGTAGGTCTTTGTTGCACACAACCATTTATGTGTATTTTACAGGGCTGCTATCTTTAGTTCCTTGGGAATATCACAAGAATGCCGAAACTGGCCACTTCCATAAAACTCCTGCTATAGTCCTCCCACTTTGAGGTTTCTGGCTTTAACATGCTCTGACATACTTCAACAAATATAATTTATTTTATTTTTGTGATTATTTCTATACCAAGTAGTGCTCTTCAAAGGTTTGAACATATAAATCTTTTTTGCTCACCCCTTTTTTCACTTTTGCAGTTCATTGCCAGAAAGCCATGACCTCATGCTGTAATTTTAGTCTAAATCCATTTTGGGGGGAAACTCAACTGAGCAGGCCCTTGATTCAAGACCCAAAAGGTTAAAAAACTACCATTGGCTAATGGCAGAGGTAAAGATGCTTAAGAAAATAAAGATCACTTTTTGACCTTCTTTACTTCCTCTTTCAATTGCGGCTCTCAATCATTTTTCCCTCTAAAGGGCCGACTGCACATGTTTTCATTTATGGCAGATTATTGTGAGATTCTGCTGAAGTTTTAGCTGCTGCAAAATGAATTTTCTCATTTTTCGTTGTAGCCTTGCAACACAATCCTTAACAAATTGAGCAAATCATTTCAACTGATCTGCAGAAATAAAGCAATTTAGTAGAATCTCATATGAATAACAGGGGGAAAAAAACATGGCAGTCACAGGCTTAAGAGTGTTGTTCTTGCCTGCATCATGAAGAGGAAGTGTCGACTAACTATTTTGGCACAAAAGAGTAGGGGGTGATCTCATCTGAGCTGTGAGGTGTGTGGGTGTCTGGGTGTCAGTCTGCTGTAACTGATTCAGTGGTAATGAACCCGCTGAGTGGCAATGTGCCAATGAGCACCGAGCCTCTGGCAAACCAGCTACTCCAAAAAACCCAAACTGTTGTCTGAAAGTGCCAGAAAGCACACATTTTTTTCAATAAATAAATCCATGTTCCTGTTGTCCCTGTCTCCAAGAATTTGCTGCTGTACTCCCCCAGTACTCCCTTTGGAGTGCTGTTGTTACTAGGGGTGTGAAACAGATATGAGGTTGGCTGGACTACACACTCTGGCTACAGCTTGGAAAGGCACATTCATAAGACAGGCAGGTCCTCTAAACTCCCCCTTTAGCCCAAAATCACATCTATAATCTCATAATATGTCTCCTTGTCTGCTTCAAACACTCTCACACACATGTTGGGTGACATATCCCTCCTCCCTGTGCTCTTTAGACAGCCAGCCCTCCTCTCCCATATCCACCTATTCATCTAAAGCATTTATCACTACATTATTTCTCATGCTGTCCTACCCCTCATCCAGCACATCAGGAGATATTTCAAAGCTTTTTTCTTTTTTTTTTTAGCAGCATGAGGATACAACCCCTTTCAGAAAGGACAGATTTTTCAGCTCTATCATGATAGACATATGGACAGCATCAGTTCTGCTTCTCTTCCAGTTTAGTATCAGTGATCACAGCTCTACGACGCATGAGGAAGCAATGCATTGAATGCTGCACGGGTGCTTATGTGTGTGTACAGTAAAGCATGCTTGTGAAATCATAAGGACAGTCCTATAGGCCTCGCCTGTGTGGCCATCTCGTGCGTACGGCACTCTGAGACACTAAAGACACACGCAGCGTTTGTGAGAGATTATTAGAGCGAAAGATATCGTGTCTGTCGCTGTGGGAGGAGGTTCCTCGAAAGATTGAACCAATGGATGGAGCCAGTGTGTGTATTGCACTAAAGGGTTAAATGTGTGTAAGTTTATGTAGGATGGGGGTGGGGGGGAGGAGGAGCAGGGACTGTAGTAATAATATTACTGGCATTTAGATAACAGTAACAACATTCATGTTTCCATTGTGGCAGTGCTAAGGCAGTGATAGATTAAGTGCTATAATACTATATAAACACAGAGCTGATGCACTAATAAATCATTTAAGTGCAGGGCACAGTCTGTTTAGCATCACTCTTTAAAGCCATAAGTGTGCAGAAATACTTACATCACTTAATATTTTCTTAATCATTCTAATTTCCATTGAATAAATGCCATACAGGTCATTATTGTGAGGTTTACGGCACTGTTTTGTCGTTTACATGTGGGATTTTTTCCCCCCTTGGATTTAAGAAATAGTCAGATCATCTGTCCACTTCACCTACGCCATGAAAATGCATAAAATACAGCTTTATCTGTGTCAGTAAGACGTTTTTACATCAGCAGAATTTGGTGCTAATGATGGTTAGTAACTGCTAAACTATGACTACGCAACTCAAAAAATAAAAAATCATTTCCGTCAAGAATTTTTTTTAATCAGTTTGATGATTGGCTTGACATTTATCCAGTTTCTAATAAAATGACTGAGAGGATGTTTGTTTCAATCTCATGCATAATACATTTGTGGAAAGATTTTTCGATGGAGATATCATGATATCAACCAAATAATCATATTTGAGCTGTTTCCTGCTCCAAACTATCATTATTATATCTGCCAAGAAAAATCCACTATTGTTCAACCTCTAAAAATGTTTGTATTGAGTTTTGCATTTCTATCTTTCTGTTTAACTTAATTAAAAAAAAAAATTATTGTTAAACCTCATAATACCTTATCCATACTTCCAAAAATAAAACGTCTCATTTATTTTCTGAGACAAAAATAAAGTATTAAATAAAGCAGTTTTGCATGCACCTATTCCCCATATTTGAGAAAAATATGCATTAAAGGCCAAAGTGTTTTATCCTTTCTGATGCACATGTCTTAAAAGATGTTGTGATTATACTGGTCTAAAAAAAGTAAATCTTGAATTGTAATTTAACTGATTTGAAGTATTTAATGAATCTTTTTTTGGTTTTAATGCTTAATCCACAACATTTAGCTTTGAAAAGGATTAAAGTGTGCAGCAACAAATACACGCACAGATCTGGGGCTCAGTGTGGATAAAACAGCTCTTATTTGTACACTAAAGTTGAGTAAATGGCTGTGTTACTTCATGTCTGTTGTAGCTTTAGTGTTTGTCATTTGTTCCTGCTGCTCTGGACAAGCAACAGTGAGACTTTTTGATAAAGAAGTGGCTCAGCAGTCAGTTGTTACTCCAGCTGGGAGACTGAAAAAAGCAACACAGGCAAGACCGAGGGAAAAGTACATCAATAACACAGCTAAACACACAAAAACAGCCTTTGTCTCACACGCAGACACAAACACTGACAGTCTAATGCAGTTCAATACTGTCAGCAGGGCTTTACTTTTTTCATCTGAACCTTTTTTTTTTCCTTTCTTGGAATCCAGACGGAAATGCAAGCGAGGGGGAGCACCTAAAAATAAGAAAAACCCAGAGAGCAGTGCAAGACAAACTTAGAGGAAGGGTTGAGGGTTGATGGGCGGGGTTATAAGGGTGAAGGTAAATGACATTGGAAAGCCCAGTCTGATTCCAAGTGCCCCCGCTTTGAAAGTTTGCGTGAGGCAGCTTAACGGAACGTCGGATTGTTTTTCCGCTCCACTGCTTTCTGGACTGAACTATAAACTAAAGACGACATCCTCTCATTAGTCTGCCCTCTGTAGCAAAGCCAGGGCCATTTAGTGTACCCAAAATCCCATTGTTTAATTGTGCGGGTCAAGTCAAAGGTCAACCAAAATATTGATGAACTTTTTTAAGGAAGGTGGAGGGAGGGAGAGGGAGGAGTAGTGAGGCTTGAAGCGACGGGGGGAGGCAGGCGAGGGAAGAGGTGCAAGGGCCACAAACACAGCTGTACTGAAACACACACACATATATATATATACACAAACACACACACACACAGCACAGAGAGAGAGAGCTGTGCACTGGGAAAACAGTCACAGCTATATTTCAGTGCTGAGGTTATCAAACAGGTGTAGGGATGGAGAAGAAGATGGAGAAGAAGAAGATTGTAGATGCTGCTGGGTTAACTCTGAAAATGTTATATTTATAACTGCACCTCAGGCAAAATTACAGTAAAAACTTGCCAATAGACAATAAAATCTGAGACAAATCACCCTCTTGGAACCATCAGCAGCAGCAGCCAGACAGAGCTCCTATGAGATGGTGTGCAAC
Organism: Ostorhinchus cyanosoma; assembly: GCA_029814465.1. NCBI lineage: Eukaryota > Metazoa > Chordata > Actinopteri > Kurtiformes > Apogonidae > Ostorhinchus > Ostorhinchus cyanosoma. The sequence goes on along the minus strand of JAPTYQ010000005.1, from coordinate 32,871,021 downwards.
CGCTGAGTGTTATGGATTACACTGTTTGTTTAAATCCATGTTAGGTGGATTATGCTCCTTCACTAAAGAGGACTGGTCCAGGTCAAAGGCCATTGAGGCAAAGGCTGCTAAGAAGGTCCTCAAAACACAGCTTTCTCTCTGACCTGAGGGAATTCCTGCAGACATGGCTCTTTGTACTCGTGACCCAAAGTTTGTTGCAATAAACCGCTGCCTTTGGGATATAACAAGAGGCAGAGTAACACAAAGAAAAAAAGCTCACCAGAAATGGAATTAGCTCTTTTTTTTTTTTTTTTTACTGAAAATTAGTTAAGACTCAAATGATTGCGTTACTAAAAATCTGCTAGGTAAATCTCTTATTTTTGTCCTTTTCCCCTGGTATTTGCGTCCTTTGCTAAGTTGTTGTTTTTGTTTTTTTAAACAATGCTTGACATCTAGTTAAAAACACTGATACATAATAATAATAATTAATATTTTTCCCCCACAAATATGCAAAAGCAAAATCTAAATAATTCTCAATTCACACTATATTAATTCTATTTATACAATTAATTAAAAGAGTTTGTAACTGAATCCTGGCGTTGGTTTGGTGACCTAAACAACTGTGATAGAATCGTTGAAACTGAGAGGGATTTAAGCACACAAAACAAAAACAAAGTGGTCACTTTATGCCCCAGGCGCGTTTCTGGTGACATTTAACAGCAAGGAAAGCTATTTCCTTTACCATTCAAAGCCAAACTCTCTTAATTGCTCAAGAAGTCTGCTGCACTTTGGAAAACACTTTGTGATATTCCTTGAGTTTGATCTTTGCGGTTCACTTGAGTCTGTGTTTATTCCTGTGTGGAGAAAATTGGTTTACTCGAGTTGTAATTTTGATATGACACTAAAATATTCCCTTGAACGCGCACCATTTGGGAAGCTTTGTAGTCCTAATGGCCATTCATTATGGTTTTCAAGATAAGTTTATGTTGTCATTAAATCTGACTAAACACAGAAACAAACATTTCCCAAACGCACCTTATCTTTTCAGTCAAGTAGCCGACGACGATGCTATTTAGCTGCAGAGACGTATCAGATAGCCTGCAGTCATCTGTTAACCATGGCACTGCACCGACTGGATCATTTCACCGATAAAAATCTTGGGAACGTTTCTTCTTGCAAAACTACACATCAGCACATCGCTTCTGTGAGCACCCATAAGCTCCCACAAGGGTTAAAGGGAGAGAGAGAGAGAAAAAAAAAGGAATTTCCTCAACGCTTTGTCACAGCCTCCAACCTTAACATAACCATACTAAAACTAAAATGTGCAGAAATATATTTTAGAATTTCTGTGCATGTAAAAAAAAAAAAAAAAAATTCTACAAGTTATCATAACCTGTTATTCGACCCAAAGGGGAAATAAATGGACGGAGGCTGTTTCTGATGTCGTTTTTTTTATGTGATGGAGAAATTAGAAACAAGTGTCAGACAAATGAGTGCACAACAGACACATCACTGCCTTCAGTCAACAAACACCTGGTGACACTTGGTGAAAACCTCCAAAAGTAGTACAGTGTGTTCTGCAAACTACCCAGCGTGTAATTACAATCCGCTTTTTCCTTTCGTTTTTCTTGTGTTAAATAGAACAGTTAAAAAATCGTGCTTTTTGACAGGGAATTATTTAACTTTATTATAAAATCAAATATTTAAAAAGTCCAAGTAATAGATTTTGAGTGGATTTAAATTAAAGTTTACGCCTTTTCACTTTGGATTTTTTTTTTTTAATAATCATCAGGGTATTTTTATATAACACCAAACACTGATTTTTTTTCTTTTTTTTTACATTATATTTATAGATGTATTTCACTATGCATATTTTTCCAGTGTCGTATTTTGCACGTGTCTCATGGTTGTAGTTGTTGAATGAACAGGCCACTGAAGGAGTCAGAAAACTGGATCCACAGACTCTTTAGTTCAACTGAGGTAAACCTGCTGACTGGATGCTTTCCAGTTCAAACTCCGCAAACTGGCCTGATTAGATGGAGTTTAGCAGTTCTGAAGTGGACACAGCCAAGTTAACTGTAATGCCAATTCCTGGACCTGATCCTGGATGGAATAATCGTATCCCTTCGGTATTTTTTTTTTAACCCAAATACATTGAAAAAAAATTACTGTGTTAAAGAGTTCTTTTACAAAGTTTGTCTTCTTATTTTAGTATCACAAAGAAGTAGCTGTAAATGAAATGATCCTGTTACACATCTCCCATCTGTACTGTCTGACTGCAGTTCGACTTGTTATGTAAATATGTGTATAGCCTTTAGAGTTTTATTACTTATTACTATTATTATTATTATTTGTGTATTGTTTGTGTGTTTTTTGCAGTACTTTATGCATGCACCTTATCCTTGCTGCTTCATTTAACAGTAAATTTCCCCGTTCTGGGGTCAATAAAGTTTCGTCTACAGTCTGATAAAGTTAGAATAATTTTGTTTCCAGGCACATTCCTTTTTTTTTTTTTCTTTTCTATTTACACATCAGTAATTAAGTATGATTACATGGAGTCCCACTTTATCTATCAACAATAAATCACGTTGGGACAATAATTTCATGAGTAGGAACAAACAAACAAAACCATTTTATATTTACAATTTTATGGGCAACAGTGTATTTTTACATGCCTATTTGACTTCATAATGCTCTTTTAGGCCTATGTCAGAGTTGACAGGCGCTCACAGATGATGGAGAGAACTCGGTGTAAAATGTAGGCTATGACTTATTTTAATACAGTTAGGCCTGTGTTAATAATGTTGTCTTTTTCGGTTCTTTACCTTTCATTTGTCACCAGTCACATTGTCAAATAAATAAATGAATAAATGAATAAATAAATAAATAAATAAATAAATAAATAAATAAATAAATCTACAGTTGATCCATTTTCAGACTCTGTACCAGTGTTCTGACTCCGTCTGGGTCACGTCATCGCCGCTCATGCGCAGTGTGCATCCTGCGGATGAATTATTGATCCGTCACAGCTGCCTGTGGTCTGGCATTATTAGACACTGGTCTCTACTGGTGTCCCATAAGCAGGATTGTGTGTTTGGCCTCTAAGTATGTATAATGTCCCAGAAAAAAAGAGAAACAACTCTTTTTGTGCAAGTAAATTGAATGTTGTGATTTAATAAATTGAGTGAATGAACTGATTTATTTATTTAATTCAGGCTCATGTGCTTCTGAGCAAACAAATGTGACTCACACAGGTCTTAAACTGGGATCCATTTACTTTATCGCCACATTAAAATATTAATGCCAAAACATTCGAGCATAGAGGGGGAAAAAACTATTTAAAAATGAATGTTTTTGTTTTGCCATGAACTTTACTAAATATGTTTGGGGGAAAACCTCCATGTGGATGTGAGTCGTGGTGGGAGGTACAGGCTAATTGATGAAAGAGACGAGTGTGTTTTGCCCAAAGCCAAGGCAGCGATGCACTTCCCCCTGTTTGCCTCCCTGATGAAACACATTATATGAGACTTTTTTTTTTTTTTGGATCAGATCAAAGTCTCAGAAAAGGACAGAAAATGCAGACAATGAAGAACGTGTCCTCCTTTTTTTCATATAATGCATCATATAGGCTATTGAGGGATTTTTAAAACTCATTTAAAAACTTCATTTCAAAGGAGGATTCCTATTTATTTATTTATTTATTTATTTATTTATTCATTTATTATATGAAGTGTCTCTTGTATTAGTTCCATTAATAGACGGAAAACGGAAAAATCATCGTAGCCTAATAATAATAATTTCCTTTAACATTTATCCAACTGACAATAAAGATCCAGTTTTACCACTTTTGCTGATATTACATCAAATAGGCCTAGTATGTGGCTGGAATTATTATTAAAAAATAAAAAACACATTTATTTAAGCTACTTATTCATCTATTTGCTGATGATCGTTATCTTTAATTGCACCTTTCTTATTACACCGTGGCCTTCTGCTCCTTTTTAAATTACCATTATGAGGACAACAAACACAACTCTAACAGACCTAATTGATTTACTTATTATTTGACACTGGAATTTACTTATTATTTGACACTGGAATTTACTCATTATTTGACACTAGAATTTACTTATTATTTGACACTGGAATTTTCTGCAGATCCACTCACATATGTGTCAACCGGATCATGGGAATTTTTTTTTTTTTATGTATTCTAGGATGGTTTTCTTCCGGGATGAATGGGTTATTTCAAATGTAAACTATACTGGATCCACGAGGGACGTAAAGTAGCAACAAATGGTGTAAAATGGTGAACAGGCTGACAAATAGATTTTTATTGATTAGTGATTAATCTAGTGATAAGTAATTACTATATCGATAGTATGTGTCACGAGAGGCCTCTATTGGCATGTCACGCGCGCTTGGCTGTGTTTAGGCTGAGAGCTGGACCTGCACGCGATGGTGTTTTGTTTCCTCACCTAATGGACTGTTCAGGTCTATATAGAGACCAGTTCAGTGTCCAGAGGAGGAGGTCTGGGAATGTGGGCCAGAACTGCCCTGAGGGACGAGGACAGGGCCGGAGAGGAGGGAAAAGAATATCTGCTGCTTTTAAAGACGCGCAAAACGAGCAACACGAAATCTGACGAGAAAAGGAAAAGGAGAACCAAACAGTCTCAGACAGGGAATGAAGGAGACAGGAGGTTTAAAAAGGAGGAGTGTGTGTGTTTGTGTTAAATCCACATCAGTTGTGTTTTTCATATAGAGTTACAGGGTATAAATGTATCATATTTATATTTTATTTGTTCTCTTGCTTGAGAAAAATCGCCTATTCCTGTAGTTTGGCAAAAAAAAAAATAATAATAAAATAAATAAATAGCTATAGGCAGCTGCAAAAAAATGTAATTTATCGAGTGAAAATATGTGCATTACCATATGAAATCGTTTCAGTTTGTGCCAATCTAATAAAATGAGGACCTGCGCGTTTAATGGATTTAATAACAGATGGTTCTTTAGTTATCTGACGCAAAATCGCCTTTACCATAATCCACAGGCATTTCTTACTCTATAGCCCACCATTATTAATGGAAGCCTGTTAATCCTGCACATCCTCTTCACTGGTCACAGTCAGTATAGCTTGATTGCAGCCTGAAAAAAAAAAGAAAAAAAGGAAAGAAAAAAAAAAAAGAAAAAAAACTATTTATTTTTTTATTATCCAAGTCTCATTACTTAACAAAAGGCACACTGATTACTTCCAGGATCAAAATCAAGTTTACACAAGTGATTTATTTTGAGCAAAACCGATTTGATCCACTTCATGACTTACACTATTATGAATTTCAAATGCAACACCATCCATTGCAATTAAAGACTATGATTGGATTTAGAAAATCAATAAAGCGGTCAGGTTAAAATGTTGTTGTCTGATTCTCTGTAGAAAAGGGAAAATGGTTCTTTAACCTCTTTAAATGAGGTTGGAAACATGATGTCAGACTTCTCCACATCCAAATTAACCTCCAGGCGTAGAGCATTGATTTGCAAATGGCTGCCATATAAACCTCCAGTGACTCCTCATGCTATTCAGTGCATCTAAGTTCAACAAGCCCTGGCGCTCACCTGCTACTGCTTTGACTGCTGCCAGCTGCCAATTAACACCTATGGCATGTTAATTAGGCCGCAGAGTCTACCACTTCAGGAGACTTTTCAGACCCTCCACCACAAGTGCCTTTATTTTCACAAGAGCTCATGTGCAATCTGCATATGCATCTTGCATGGGGAATGGAGAGGAACCCAAAAGGGGGGATTCAAAGTGAGTCATGCAGTGGCAACATGTGAATCAGCTGACTGAAAGCATTTGGATATCATGTGGAGGTGAAATCATTTAAGCCAGTTGGATGGTTTTGGGGATGTAGAAGTGATGGAATGGGTGACTGAGTTGAATTATTGACTATTAATCTCCATTAATCACATTAAATCTAAATTCAGTGTAGTTTTGACTCATTAATACACATTAAAAGGCAAATATTGACCTAACCTGTTAACACATCCAATGGGTGAAACTGTAAATATCCTTTTTCTCAGTGTGGCGGTGAAATTGAAATCAAAATGTGGCTTCAGCTATGTTTATAATCCAATAGAATATCAAAGAAATGTGTTTATCCTCTGGTATTAACAAGGGGATTTATACAATATACACATTCTGTTCAGATTCTGCTTCTCTGTCATGCATGGGTGCACATGCACGAGTAAGACAAACAAACCTAGGACAAACAAAGCAACAAGCAGCTCTTCTCACGCCATCATGATTGGTCTGTGTAAAATCTGGATTCAGTCAGCAAAACGACAAATGTACAGAACCTGACGATAAAGCTCCTCAAGTTCAGGGGCAGAGGAATGTTTCAGAAAAAGAGGGAAATGCGTGTACTAATGCAACATGGCATTGTTAGGGATAGTGGAGGTGAAGTGGGTGTCTGGTTGGAGGATAGGGGGAGGCTGTGTGTCTGTGTGTTAGTCAGAAAAGAAGAAAACCACCTAAAAGGCCCAAGAAACACAATGACACATCAAAAGGGAAAACCTGAAAACCGTGGCATAATAACTCTCATGAATAAGCCCAGATCCCAAAGGAACAATATGTGTTTAAGTGTGTGAGGGAGAACCAGAGAGAGAGAAGTGTGTGTATTAACGTGTGTGTGTGTGTGTGTGTGTGTGTGTGTAGCTGTTCATCGTCCTCTTATAAAAGGCCTAAATTCCCTGCAGAATTAAAGTGTAGCTGTGTGTGTTTGTGTGCGCACCAGCATGTGAACACAATCACAGAATTACTCTAAAATCATTGACACAGCAGGGGGAGCATCCATTTGCCACATTAATAAATTCATTGCCTCATGTAATCACGTTTCATCTCTTTGAAGCCAAAACCACAAAAGAAGAATACATGAAAAAACAAGAACAGAACATTCTGCCCTGCTAGGTGTTTTTTTTTTTTTTGTTGTTTTTAAAAATATATATTTTAAAGACAACCAGTTTTTTTTTTTTTTACTCATGTACTATTATTCCAATGAGCCTTTTCTTCAATCAGTCTCTCACTTAACCCATAAAAACCCAGTGATACTTTTGTGGCAGATCCAATTTTTTTTCTCCATATTTAAGTTTTCTTAACTGATTTATCAAAATTTCTTATATTATCTTGTGTTTCAAAACTTCTAATCACTACTCAAAAGTCACCTGTTCAAACTTGCATTTTTTTGTCCTTTTGCTTTTGTTTGTGAAGCATCTTTTGAGTGTCCAAAAAAGCACTATATAAGTGTGATGTATTATTACATTTTTAGTATTTTGCATTTTTTTCAGTGAAAATTAAATATTTTCTTATATTTAAATTTACGGATCATGTGGATGTTTATAACAGCTCAGATTAAAGCTGAGGGTTATTATATCAAAAACAGAAAATGGCAGAAAAAGTGACTTTTTCAGCAAAATATATCATTATTTGACTGTAAACCCAGTGTGTCCATTCACTGTCATTGATTAAACTCCATGGGTTTTACTGGTGAATCAATGTTGTAGAAGATGACGGTGTTTCCACATTCACTACGGAGCCTCT
>JAPTYQ010000005.1:32829978-32844696 GCA_029814465.1 Ostorhinchus cyanosoma | reverse complement strand
CCCTGTACAACAAAGGTAAACAGCGGTTGGTTACCTCTCGGCCAACTTATGACCGATGGGGTATTATAACCATTTTGCCGTCTGTCTGTCTGTCCATTCAACGATGTACTCAAATTATCTGAAGAATGCATTGAGATATCTGCACCAAATTTATACAGTGGCTGAATCTTGGCATGGAGCAGAACTCTATTGAAAAGAGGTGACCATGACCTACTTTTTCAAGGTCAAATGGCATCAAATGGAGACATGCCCACTAGATTTATACCACGTACATCTTGGCATGGCTTGGTTTGTTGGGGTAATATGTTTACTTGAAACTGCCTTGCACAGTTATAAAATTTGAGTACTTTCAAATATGAATATGTATGTTAAAGACAATTTAATCTAAATTATAGGGCAGTAACTTTCAACACTCTTACACTTTATTTGACGGAGAGGTATTAAACGTCCACAGCACATTAGGTTTTTTTTTTTTTTTTTACTTCTGTCACTGAATGTGACTCAGGAATAACTTCCCAACAGACTCATCAACCTTTAGGAAACTTGTTTTGCTTGGTTACAACTTAAGAATTAGAGAAATTTCAACCAAAAATATGCTGTTTATCCTGTAAAGTTATGCTATTAATACATGTAACACTGTATAAGTGTTTCAAATAGAAGACCCTTTACCTTTTCAGTGGGAGGAACTTCCTTCAATTCTCAACAAAGCTTTTATTGTGAAACAGGACCATCTCATATGAGTCCTCCTAATATCTAAAGTTTGTGTTTATGCAGAACTTGAAATTCAAAGAAATTCATGTGGCTTTTTAAGTGAAACATGAATAACTTAATAACTTAACTATTACACAATCATTTGTGTCATCGCTAATAAACATGCAGCTTATCTCCTTACAATTTACTTCCTCTTAAAGTTACAGGAACCAAACTTAGCCCTTTAACTCCAAAGACATTGCTTTTTGGCACCTGGTTAAACTTCAAAAAGCAGTTACACAGTCAAAACTTCGAAAAACAGTTAAAAAAAAAGGAAAATCACGAGAACACTGCAAACAACAGTAAAAACAAAACAGTACGTTTGTGCACTTGAAAACGTTTGGCCTGACTTATCAGGCGCACTACTGCCCCCAGTGGCCTAACTTCTCAGTGCATGCCAAAGTTTTTGGACAAACGGACGGACGACCAACTGATGACAATATCCTGCAGCCAGTGTGGCTGAGGATAAAAACCACAAGGAAAATGTTATTTAAAAAAAAAAAAAAAGTTCAAACCATCTATATTTATAGTGAGTTAGTCTCACTGCATTTTACACCGGCAGTGTGTGTGTGTGTGTGTGTGTGGGGGGGGGCGGCACTGAGCACACTCAGAAGTCAATGGAAAGAACAAGGTCTATTCTATCAGCATATTTTTACAATTTTCTTATTGAGCAAATGATTGAATCTTTATGAATATTTAAAATGAATCATACATTCAGAACACTCACCACAGACACGCCAGGGGTTAAAAGGGAAAAAACTAGAAATTGAAAATAAAACCCTTTCTTCTGCTTCTCCACTCAGTCTAAAATAAAAATACAAAAAAAAAAAAAAAAAAATCAGTTTTTGTCATTTCATGCCAAAAGTGAAACCACTTTTCCCAACTTCCTTGTTAAGACACGGAGTGGAACTATGTCTCACAGAATCTGGTTGTTACATCTGTCAATCATGTATTAACCTCCCTGAAACACACACACACACACCTGTCTGACAACACCTGTGACTAGACAAAAAGCTGCATCACACTAGATTTTACAGCCTGAGGACATGAACAGTAGCTGCAGAAGTCTTGTGTTCTCAGATCACTGAATGCTGAAAGGTAAGGACACAGTTTTGTGCTGCAAAACGATTCAGCTTCAAGTGAAATTATTTGTCTCTGTACATGTTGATCACAAAAATTTGGAGCCAAACAAATCATCAGTACTTGGTCTCATATGCACAATAATCTACTGTTGAACCCAAGACACAAAGTTCAGTGCATTCTATTTAATTTCTCCCTCTGATTTTCAGCAGTCATTTCAGTCGGTTTGCATGTTAAATGTAAAAGTACATCTCTTTTAAGTTTGATAGTTAAGCGCAGCCTTGTTTATTTCTTTTCATGTGGTATGATCTTTGTTTTTTAAATTCACAGACCAATAGGCTATGTATCGTATTGATTTAGTTTCTGCCTTTGCTGAAACATAAACCTAAATCAGTCTGGTTCTAACAAGAAAAAGCCAAATATAAAGCAGAGTTATAGCTGCTGCTTCTTTAATTTCTTCTTCCAAGAGCTTAAGCAGACTGCAATGTTCTTACCAGGGAAAATTCCCTCTTCCCCACAAAATAATTCAAAATTTTTATGTAAGTGTGTGTAACCTCAAAATAAAAGCCAGCCACACTCATTACACCAAAGAATAAAAGTTGGGTAAAACTGATAATTGTTTAGTGCAATTTTCCAGCAAAACAATGTTATGAAGCAATCATATCAAACAGACTCCGTCCTGGAGGTTCTGTGTGATTGGTCCTTGTTGAAGTAGTCAAAGTCCACTTCTGCCACAGACCAATATGGGATTTAAATCTTTGTCACAATGTGTTGAAACATACTATCAAGACTACTGAGCCAGAAAAACCAGGCCTGTTTGAGTCCAGAACATTAGGTTACCTCAAGATTTATCTCACACCAGAGGCAACGGCTGATTATTCTGGGCCCTGTTGGTGCTTTTTCCTGATGCTTTGCACAGATACAATCAGACTGCAGGCAAATAATTCATAATGTAAGAGGAAACGGCCCTAAATGCACTGGAAACCTCAAATACTGTCGAAACATCCGCAGGATGAGTCTGAAAACTGAGGCTGAAAATAGAATTCAGCCCAAACTGTAGTGTCTAATAATCTTGTCAAAAAATGGTTGATTAAGCTGATCAGGGTCTGGATGAGGAGAAACATGAGTTTAAAGAGAAAAATAAAATAAAATCAAGAAAAATATGAATAAACAAAAGCCAAGTTCACAAGAAGAAACACTGTAAAAACTATTCTGTTTACAAAAAAGTGTGTTCTTTGGACAATTAGGGTAAATTATGGAAACAGAAATAAATATCCATGTCCCCCTGATGTGGGGATGTACCTAATTTTACAAAAAGACACCAAACATTGAAACAAATCATCCGTACTGCAAGTGGTCACCCCTGCAGCTTTTTGGCCATTCTCTGAGCAAAACAAAAGGAACAGGGATAAATGCTCAAAAACAATGGCTACACAGTTGGTAAATTAAAACAATTTCTGCTGCAAAATACAATGGACTGTCAAAGGAAAAACTGCACGTCAAAAGGGAAAAAAATCTATTAAGTTTTAAGTTGAAATACCCTTGCCTAAAGTAGAAGTGGTCAACAGTTAAGCAGTTGGTTGACATTTAAATATTTTTCACCCAGAGTGTTGTCCATCTTTATATATTTCACCTGGTTGCAGATGATGTTTGACTATGTCCAGGCCTTGAGGCCCACTATCTGGTCTACGGTGGGCTTTGTCCACGTGTAAAGGACTCACACTGACTGAAGTTACATGACTTAAGTACAGTAATGGTTTTTAAATGTTTTATATGCAAGATTAATGTGAGGTAAATAGATGTTAGAACAAAACAATGTGCATCAAATTATTATATTTCAACAACAATACTCCCAAAATGACATATATACACAACATAGAAGAGCACAGAATGGTGTTAAAACACACCATGTAACTGTTGTATTTACATTATGAAAAATACACTGCCACTGTTTAATTACACTTAGATGCAAAAACAACTTGGTTATAGTTAGGCAAAGAGCTAAATTTAAAAAATGTAAATCAACATATTAATACATTTGTTTTCAGTTTGAAACCAGACATTTGTTTCTCATACGAAGTCTAGTTTGCTGTTCCACTGTGTCTGTCCCATATCTCCTAAGGATGGTCTGTATTTAATGACATGAGATCCGTTATGTCACTTTTTCTTTTAGCAATGATTCATATTGTTAAATCACAAGAGGTCAGTAAACCATTCCAAAAGGTGATGAGTTCGGGCTGGAGTATACTTACCTTGAAGTAATAATAATAATAATAATAATAATTAAGGTGAGACCAGAGGTTATAAAAAGACCTCAATTAAACAACACATAAAAACAGCTGTGACCATATTATGCCATAAAAAAACAATAATAATTTAACTACTGAGTAAAAATGTAAAGGTGTTTTAAAGACAGGAAGAAAGGTGGAAGGTGGATCTACAGACCCAGGGTCCTGATAGAAACAGTTCTGTCATCTTTATTTGCAGATCAGAAGTTGGAAGTGTTCATGGAGCGGCATTTGAGGATTTCAATGGTTAAAGGAGTCACCAAAATAAATCTCAGCACGTTGGTATGAAAAAAAAAAAAGAAAAAGAAAAAAAAAAAAAAAGGAAAGCACTGTACAAAAAGGGAAGTCGTTGGTTCATGATTGACAGTTCCCTCCCCTTTTATGCAGGACACTCACACTAGTCTGATTTTGAAGTCGTCGCTTAAAACAGAAAAAACAGGATTGGGGGGGGAGGGGTACCATCAGCTGTCTATAGACCAGCACCAAAATAAACTACATTTAATATAATCAATTAGTGGACTACACACGTATTCATGCAAATAATTAAATATAAGTTATTTCCTGCCCTTTGTCACCATGAACTGTGCTTTGCTTTTTTGTTTGATTAGTTACAGTAATTGTTGAACTGTTGGACTTTGTGACTGCACTGACCAGAGGTTTCAGAAGCTGTTAAACGATCCAGCAGGTACTGTGTTTATATACTGTAGTACGCCAATGTCTTGACAGTGTCACATAAGCATTTATTTGAGGGCCTTGCTCGACAATACGAGTCTCGCAGCAATGTTTTATTTCTTGACATGTCCGTAAATATTTTCTTGCAGAACACGAATTCATTCAAACACACAGCTTGTCATCGCTGTAATTATATTTTCATTGAGCCTTTTTTCTGGTGATGAGTTAGGCCAGAAAATTTGCACTAGCTTTCATCTACGGAAAGTTAAACATCTAAGACGGTTGTTATGAAGTATTGAAAACCTAGCAATAATATGACTATAATAATAAATTTATCTGATTATGAAAGGGAAACTGAGTGGATTACATTATTTTTATGGATGCAGATAAAAAAGTGGTCACAATGGGAAGGATTTCCACTGAGCATGCACTGGAAAATAAGACTGTGATGGAGAGAAAATGGGGAAAAGAGGGACTGATAAAAGAGACAATGTATCCCAGCTGAGTAATGCAAGTGGCAGATGAATTGAAAACAATATCCCATCCATTGGGCTTGCCAAATTCAGTTACGGATTTCACATTTAACCTATTGCATCCCCGGAGCTGTTTTGAAGAGAGTGAGCAAGAAAGCAAACAGTATTAATCCTCAAAAAGTTCAAAATATCTCGCTGTCATAACAAAGGATCGAGCCCTTGTTCTGCGTAAAGTCTGCAAAATAATATTAACTGCAGATGTGAAGGAAGATGGAGGCATAAACACTGGGCCCTGTCTTTTCTAAATGTTTAAAAATGAGCCCTAATGCAGAAGGGCTGTGGGTATTTGCCCAGCTGTTGGATAAATAAGCAGAGAGATTCAAAGGCTGGATAACCTCTGCCAGTGCCCATCAAACCAAACAGATGAGAGACCGAAGTAATGTGCTCCATTCGCAAATGGGACAACACTGACTCCAATTAGCCGACAGTCCCAGATCCACAGGGGAAGTGGTGGAGATCTAAAAACAAAATAAAAGAAAGGGCTGCTGTGATTAGTCTTAGATTTCACTGAACCCATGCGAATTATATCAAAAGAATTCACATTTTCTGTCCTTTTGCGCCGCAATTTAGGCCGTCCACAAACCTCCCCGCGCCTCATGTAAATCGCAACCGTTAATCAAGGTGGATCCAGTGTTTTCTTTACAAACACTGATGTCATATCCATGTAATTTACCTTGCACCTGCGTTATACAGCATCCTGCACTGTGATTACACGCTCTCCTCGGCTGGCTGTGACCGAGCAGTCAGAACATTTACAGTGAAAACACTTTGATCTGCAGAAATAATTGGCAGCAGGATCCTTCCGGGACATCTTTCAAGAGATTCAAGAAATGTTTTCACTACTGTTGAGCTCACTGGTGTTCACTCTTTGCTAGATTGGAGGGGACGGAGTGCACAGAGCGGTAATTAAAGCGAGGTGGAAGAAGTGAGCTGACATTCATCAGGACTGAGGGGGAAAGTTAATGCTGTGCTTTGCGCCAAACCAATGGCCTAATTCTTCATCTGTAGTTTGTTTTGTCACGGTATGACCAATTCTTTTAGCCCAATCTCATACTTCCACATTTAATCCCCGCTATTGATTGTACAAATACAATTTTCAACGTTATTATATCATTAAATGTATGTTTTGCCGCCGGGACCTTCAAAGAGCTGGCTGTTTCTGAAGGCATTGCTTGTTGCTGATGTAATAATTTCCCTTGGATATTTAAAATAAACACATTAGACTTGAAAGAATTCAAAACTTGTCTCGGTCTATAATGCCGCGCCTTTTGATTGGCATTAGGCGTGGAATGCCACTTTTTCGCTGGAAACCAATGGTTGTCTTTTGAAAGCCTGCGTCTCCAAGCTCCCATGCAGTGTAAATTATAGGATAATAGGGTGCAGGCGATTGCAGACTCTGTTTATTCAATCCATTTCTTCACACAAGTTCCCATTGCCTTTTTCCTCCTTTCTCCTGTGTGTGTGTGGTGGTCCTCTGATCCGGCTGACCCTCGCCATGTGTTTTCACTTTCGGCTCTGATCTCAGTTCTGCGACCAGCGGGGAACCAAATACAAATTGAACAGTAACCATTCACAGGCCGCTCTTTTTTCATACCACCGCTAAACCTGCTTTGTCTTCCTCAGGAGGAGCTCGGGGATAAATGTCCCCGGTTTGGTCACGGCCCTTTGGTTCGCTCCCCCTCACAGACATCAGGTTTTGTTGTAGTCGTCCAACAACAAATGCGGTTTACTGCAGCTCATAGCACATTTGACATCCTTTAAATCTACATCACATTGTATCCCTGAAAGAATCAACAAGCTACAAATGAAAACCTTTGACGTGTCTCAAAGCATCTAGAATGACGAGCGGAGACCCAGAGAAAACACAACCAGGAGGAACAAATCGCCAGTGTTTGGGTGGTGTGCTTTTTATTATTTCAGTTAAGGTGAAGTTTTCATTAGGCCCATAAGACCCCCCCTTCTGAAAGCAAGCTCTCTTTCTGTGAAACTTGCTGGACAGCAGCCGCTTGCAAGTGGCAGGGTATGTTTGTTCAGCTTTTATTGGGAGATGTGGTTTGAAGAAGTTAAAAAGAACCCTTTTGTTGTTCTTGGGGTTCATATTTTCTCTGGAGTTGCTCCACGCACAGTGTTTGTTCCCCTGCCTGAAAATGAAAAGGGTAAAACCTGAACGCAATAACTCACCTAAAGTGAAGACAAACTCTCATGGATAATCTCTCAGATAAGATATAAATCAAGCTGGGGGAAAAACCATGAGCTGCAGGCTTTTATTGAAGGCGGATGCCAGAATTAATGTTTGGACAGTTTAACTTCATGCTTTAAATATCCAGCTAAGACTTAGCAAACGATTTGGCGACCTAACATAATGTAATCCACCTCGATTACACCAAATCCCTGATATGTGATCAAATGATAAGGCACTGATAACATCTACAGGCTATTGCTGCAATATGAAACACATTAGAAGACAGTGATATGCTGCAACCATATGCATTAATGTTGACATATTTAGGTTTGTTTTGTGATTTTCAATGATCCTGTCCTCACCAGTATTCTCCATCAGAGCCTCTTTATTAAAGCGACTTCATCACCTGTTTCACATTAAAGCTTCACGCATGCAGCCCCAACCCCTTGTATCTTGTAAACTCTGCTTCGTTTACTTAGACTGGCTTTCATTGCAGCCATTTTGCATGGTTTACCTTTGTTTACTTTATTAACCCAGGGGGTTACTCTACTTAAACATACCAGTTGAATGCTTCAGCTTTGGGTTTCAACATTTCTAACTACAAGTCTTTTTTCAGTACTGTTGAAAGTAGCCGAGGCTGAGGCTGAATGGAACTAATAAACATCATAAAAAGATATCATTGTCAGCTGGAAACCTCAACTGTCATGACTGATGGATGTCTTAATAAACAAAATGGATGAATAATAATAATAATAATAGAAATGTTCCTCAAATGGCATAGTTTTTCATAACCTTTGATTTTTCTTTTTTTCTAATGTTTAATAAATTGACCTTTTCATAATACAATGTTAACACAATGATAAATGACTCCTCTTTGAGTTACAGCTTCATCTTATTCTCAAGAGTGATGGACAGTGTCTCCTACTGCATCAGTTTCATATGCACGTCTGGAACCCTCACAGGACTCTTCTTAAACAAACAAAGGCTCAGAGCAGGAATAGGCCAGAGGAAAGCCTAAAAATCTTGTGCGTGCACTGAAAGTCAAGTGAAGCCGTCCTCATTTGGTAAACCAAAAATATCCCCAGTTAAAGAAGCCGCTCTATGGCTGATGGCTGGCGCTCGGTTCCCATGCTCCAGCATTGTGTCTCTTCCAGCTGCAGCCCGGGAAAATGGGGGAGGCACACTCATGGGTGGTCCGCCCCACATGGTCCCACACTTTGTGGTTTGCGCCCTACATCTGATAGCAGTGGCTCTCAGCTGGAGCGCGCACAGCTCACATTCTGTGCCATTTTACTGCAACAAACTCAAACTCAGGGAGGCAGGAACTGTTTACCGTACAATATCTTCATCAGAGCGGTGCACAGCACAGCTGGCTTCCCATGCACCAACACTAACCTCTCATCACCAAAGGATGTTATAAAATTCTTCTATGTTTGTGAAGGACTTTTACCAATAATCAGACAGATAATGGTTTTCAGTGATTAGAACTTTTTTTCTATTTATACGCTCATGCCTGTATGCTGCTTTTGAAAAATGCTTCCAGTAATTGACACTATTATCTACTTTATCAGGCTCAGTTGAGTGAGCATTAACTACTTGTGCTGCACCACAACCATTACTCTGCACACATTTGGCTTAAAGAGACTCTCACATGCCTTTTCTTTGGGAGTAAAATCGATCATTTCTCAGCCAGAAGGTTTTGCTATGTTCAAACAAAGTGAACACAGTGAAATTTCAATAGTGAATGTTACTTAGCAAGTGAGGGGGCTGTTAGATCATTTACATTGAAGTGGATTTATCCTCCTGCCCACAAATACCACATTTTATTGACTTTCATACTGGCAATCTGATCTGAAGTACAGGAGCACAATTAGCTTCATAATAACATTTTATGGAAATCATCGATATGGAGCGGAGCAGGGATTTAAGTTGAGGCGAGGGCTTCAAGTGTGGTCTTCTGTGTGCTACAGACAGTGAGACTTTGTTTCTCAAGAGCAGAGAAGCCAGCAGCAATTATTTAACCCATGCACACACATGAAGATGAATACTGCCACAGTTGTGCATTTTATGTTCAGTAATAGTATATGAGGTTTATGGTGGCAGTGGGAAGTGTGTCAATGCCAAGTCTTTGCTTTTAATAGTCAATATTTTCAACAATTGTCTGATTTAAATTAAAATTGTTTTTCAAGTTAATTTATCCTGTGCAACAATTCAAGTCACAGAAAAAGAGTTACTTTTAAATTTTAATAACATATTAAATTTAAGTTATATACTGTACATGCTATTATGAAAGGATTGTGTGAATGGGTTGTTTTAAATAGGAAACTTTATTTTAATAATCTGATGCTTTTAAATTCATATTGGTAGCTACTGTGGTTGAGATGAGATTTTTATAGCAGGTAGCATCCCAGATTATGGTGTGTCACCATCAACTACTATGAACTGTATGATGATCGTGGACCAGATAAGTCTAGAACAAAAGCAAGAGTGTGTATGTGTGTTTTGCAACCACTATTGCTGGATAAGTATTCAGTTGGTTACAATCTGCAGCTCCACTGCTCAATGTCTCTTAATATCACACACTGAACCTATTCACTGTTCAGTCTGTGCAGTGTTATACAGTCAAATGGCAGTGAAACTGTTCAGTGAGATCAACTGTCTAATGTAGCAGGTCCTATGGCTAGTGAGTATGTTTTGTCCAATTCTGGTCAGTTTTCCACTAAAATGAATGCCTAAAAAGTTGAAATAACATGCTGTCACAAAACAATGGTGATACAATTTATAGCAGTGAAGAGCAGTGAAAAACTTAAGAAAATCCAGATGAAATTGTATGGCAAACATGTATTTGCATTTTATGCTTTTGTGTGTGTGTGTGTGTGTGTGTGTGTGTGTGTGTGTGTGTGTGTGTGTGTGTGTGCAGGATGGGTGGTTACAAATTCTTCTACTTCAGAAGTTGTTTTCCAAGTGTTTTATGCACAACATGTTTCTGAGATGAGATGTGCAACCAAACGTTCCAGACCATTAATCAGGCAAAAAGTGATGTAATGTAGAGGAAGACAAAATGAAGTGGAAGCCAAAATGATGACATTGCTGTTGCTCATAGTGTTGTGAGGTTTCCAGGGAAGAGGACTGAGAGGAAGAGTGTCTCCTGTTATGAATCTAATGGAAGCGTTTACAGCCAGAGATTAATCCTATGAATGAACATTTTATCTTACATGTAATCTGATTACAGCGCTTGACACCGGGAATTTAGGTTGTGACAATGTTGTCCCATTGTACAATAGAGAGGGGACAGATCTGTAACAATAACAAAATCTAAACAGCAACGAGTAGACAAAAAGTTCAAACTAAACAATCCAGGTAATGGCAACTAACTCTCAAACATGACAATGAAAGAAGACAGCAGAAATAGTCACAGATATACATAAGCAACCATTAGAAAAGGCCGATTTCTGCATTTACATCAGACTGCAGAGATGTTGGATCATAAATGTCCCATAGTGCGTCACAATGACATCTTTCCTCAGACACAGATGTCATTAGTGACAATAGCAGGATGTGCACATATACAAATAATCAATTATATTCTAAAAATGCACTGAAATATGTCAAATCCCAGACTTAGAAATTATGATGGTATTTTATAAATGTTTGGGTGTCTTTACGCAGCCGCAGCCTCAGCTCTATTGTTACTTTGAGAAATGTATCACAATGAGATGCGTAATTAAAAGAGCATGTTGAAAGGCCTTCTGAAATGATCGAGTAAAACAGCAGTAAAGGAAGGCCTCATCCCTGCTGACAGAATGATGAATATCCTAAGCTTATAAAAGATAGTGTTAATATGGTTAGTGGCAAAGTTACACACTGTTCACATTAAAAATTACATCCACGGGTCATCACTGACAGTACAACAGAAAATGATTTATAATTCTTTTCTTATAATATGTCATATTTTTTATTCCGTGCTTGAAACACATTAAAATGTCAAAATTAAGCTTTGTCATGTAAAAATACCACTGAGAAATCAGGTATTTTGGGCTGAGGGGTGTTAAAACTTAACAGACATCTGATAATGATCAGCTCTTTTTTTTTTTTTTTTGACAAAATTGGCATTCGACACTTGGGAATACAACTCTTCATTTCCATCTGTTGTCTGAGCACCATGTGAACTCTGCAGAGTATCAGTTTCCTTTGCATTTTTCATGTCTTATCATACTTTAGCGTTGATTTCCATGACAGACTGAGAGGTGAATTTTAAGATGTAACAGCTTTTGGATGGGAACGTGACGAGCGTCTTCTTTCATCCCTGAAAAGATCTCAACACTTTAATCTGTGAGCTGTCTTTGATTCACTGACAAAAGCACCAGAGACACTTCACATGTGGGTGTACAACTTGATCAGTGTATCACAGGGCATGTTAACCTCATGAACTCTTCCTTTCAAATTTGGCCTCGAGCTCCTTGGAGAAAAAAATTGCATTGAATATTTAGTATTTCTTCTATTAAAATGTATGAGACTTATACCCAAGATGCTGTGGTTTTTTGGCCTGTATTGTTACTTTACTGTCTTTTAATTACAAAACAGGAAAACTCCACTCTCATGTCTGCACCTTTCTAGCCAGACTTTATACATTAAACGTGCCATATTTTGTAACAGGTATGTTATATATATATATCTATGTGTGTGTGTGTGTGTGTGTGTGTGTGTGTGTGTGTTTGTGTGTGAGGGAGGTGGTAGGTATAGAAGTAAGTGAGCATAAATGCCCATATGTGTTTATATATGTTTGTCAGGGAACGCTTTGTTTCTAGGGGTGTGTGAGGCAGGCGTGTTTGATTTCAAAGCGCGTCAGATGAAACCTTAAACTTGGGAAAAGCTGACAAAACATACCGATCCCAGGTGGTTAATGGGGCTGGGAGAAATGACCAGTTGACCAGCATCATACATACGGCGCTATTCTGATGTGCCCTCTCCATCTGCAAGATATTACACTTATAACTCATCTGTTTATACAACACATGTAAGAGATGGGTGGTCTTGTGATAACACGGCAAGTGAACGACACCCATCTCCAAAATGAGATGCTACTGGTGTGATTTCAGCCAGGAGATGACAACCTGCTCTTTGCTTTATGATACTACTTTGATGACGGCTGCTGAGTGGATGTGGATTGCTTTGGGGGGAGACGTTGTGTTATGTGCTTTTAACATTGTTGTGCAAGTTATTTCCAAACTGCAATACATTATAGATTACTTGTTACTGTTATTTAAAAGTAATTCCTTCCCTTGCAATAATGTTGTATCAGAACTGTAATGCATTACATGACTCCTGTATGACTTTTGAGTTACATACAGACTCCTTATAAATGGCAAATGACACCCCCCCCAATAAAAGAGATAGTAGAGCCTTGAGAAGCTTACATTTGCACCCTGAAGTACATGTGGACGGATAGCTCAGTAAGTAACGTTAATGATGTTTGAATCCCAACAGGAATGCTTGCATTTCTTTTCAACATTTTACAGGTTCAAACAGGCGGCACAACGCTGATGACGCCGGTACATAAATCCACAATTGACAAAGAATTCTCAGTAGTCCTAAAAACGCTAGCCTCCCTTGTCATTGCTGATCCCAGAAATCATGTTAACTAGCTTCTGTAAAGCAGGGTTAGGGTTAGTCATGAGCATACATCCATGTGGACCATGTACTGTCTTCTGCCATCTTCACCGATTGGCTGAACACCAACAGGAAATAGAACTTTCCTGCCACATTTTTGATTCCTTAAAGGGGTCATATTTTGCTAAACCCACTTTTATTAGTCTTTGGTTAATTTATTTGTGTATTTGACCCTAATACTTCTAAAACTTTGAATTTGAACCCTCCAGATGCTGCAAAGCTATCTTTATATTCAATAAGGCAATTGAGTGGATTTCTACAACCCCTTTTAATTCCTGCTTAACTTGGTACTTCTATAACTAGTTACATCATGACATTTGCACATATAAGGTCAAGACTTCGGACGAACATTTCTCTGAGTACAACATAACGTTTTTGTCAGCAGCAGCTGTGGTAGTCCATACTGTAAATATGTCCAGACTTTGAGCCGATTACCTAAAATGTTCTGTTGTTGGTTGAATGGGACAGAGCAGCACAGTCAACAACCTAGAGGGGGTGGGGCCTGAAGTGGGTCATGTGCATTTAAAGGGCCAGCGTTCAAAACGACCTGGTGTCATTACTCAGAAATAGGGTTGAAAATGGGCCAGTGGAGTTTAATTAATGAAGATTTCAGAGCATTTACAGTTTATGTACACCACAGGGAAATATCTTAAAATGCATAATTCCTGAAAAAAATATATCTATCACTCCTTTAACAGGAACCCCAACTACTAAGACACAAAACATTTACTTTGTCATTATTAATTACATTATGCAAAAAAAAAAAAAATCCTAAATCTTTTCATATTTATATATGTTTAATGAAAATCCATTCACTCATACGCTGCCATTGTTGTTCATGTTTACAATGCATTCTGGGTAGTGACATCAAATGGTTGTTCTAAGCCAGCTGAAAACAAGCTCACAGACCGGCAAAGAAATTAACTCATCTGTTCAACCTTTCCAGTTTAAACCTGAGCGTACACAGCCACAAAATGAAAGTGAAGAAACACCAAACATCATTCAGAAGAAAATGAAGATGAAGGAAGATGTGAGGTGGTGAGAGTGGGACAAAACGGAAGATGTTTGTGCGCAAACTGCTTGCCTATACCGACAATTAAAAGTGTTTGTTGCAAAGAGTTAAACTTTATGTCAGCCGCTGTCCAAGGGACATATTCAGGTAAAACTTTTATCAGTAGCCTACAACTGTCCTATTAACATTTATAACATAGGACACTACAATACATACCACTGTACACTGTACCTTGAGTAAATTGGTCTGTCACTTAATATTTTTCTTTCCTCGAGTCACTGTACCTTTACTTATCATTGGATCTTCAATTTTATACACTTTCATTCATTTATTTATATTTCGCCTGTATTATGTTTCAATTTATTTATTCTTGCCCTCTTATTAGTTTAGGGGTATTATGGCTTGGAATGTCTGATAGTTTGTATACTCTTGTTATATTCCATTTTTTGTATGTTATATCAATGAATAATAAATTCTTTAGAAAAAAAACACTGTCCACTCACAGATCTTGTCGTCATCACAGGTGAAGTG
>JAPTYQ010000005.1:32806884-32818402 GCA_029814465.1 Ostorhinchus cyanosoma | reverse complement strand
TTATTCACATATATTGATAGGATTAATGGATCAGCAGGTATTAAACAGTTTAGATACTTTTAGTTACCAGTGGATGTTTGGGTCTTTATGAGTGAATGAGTGTGAATTGGCTGAGCTGGAGCCGGGCAGAGGCAGCAGATTGGATCTGAGGCTGAAGCAGAACAGAAACAGAAAATACACTCAGGATTCGCAGGACAAAATAAGTAACTAGACAAAAGTACAGAGTAGAACATCATACTACCCCAGAGGTAAGCTGACAATCTGGTGATAAGTGGTGAACTGAACCAGGCTTATATCCAGGGCAGAGTGAAAGTGTCTGATTGTTGGCAGGTGGCTGATAGAAGATGGCGCACAGGTGTGCAGGTAAGTGTTTAACTGAAGCTCCGCCCAGCTCCAGACAAACACATACACAAGACAGGGAAAACAAGCCACACCCACAAAAGGGAAACAAGGAAATACACTAAGATCCTGACACTGAGTCCTAGTTACACTGGATCTGTCAAGAATAAAACACATTGTCACAATAATTTCATGAGAAGAGGTAAAAGTATATTATTCCAACTTTATGGGCAATAGAGTACATTTAATTTCCTGCATTCTGGAGAATTTATATGGCTATAAGGTGTATATTGCTGCATTCCAAGTGGGTTTTTGAGCCTGTAAGTCATGATTTCAAACCACGACTCACAACTTTGTAATGTTCCAGGCAAGTCACGCCAAACTGCAAAGGAATGATGGTAGTTAGATGTAAATAAACCAGCATGGACCGTGCAGAGCTCATGCACATTTACAGTCCTTTCTATCCCAGAGGTGCTTCCTCTTTGCTCGTTTGAGATAAACAGAGGAGGAAAAATGCTGCATAAGGCAGGAGAAGTTGTTATATCTTTTATGTTATGTTATTTGTATATTTAGATACATATTTAGTACTCATTTATTCTTGTCAAGGGACTGAAAACTAGCTGACGGTAGAGCAGCTGTGATTGTGCATAACATCTGCAGATAAATAACGTTAGAGCATTACTTTGTTTTAATAAACAATTTGGCATAAAAATCACATCCATGGGGGCCGCCATTGTTGTTTGACGTGATGTCAGAGCTCCGAACTGGGAGTACATCGATCTAATATGAGTTCACGGCTGGGAAGTCACGGGTTTGACTGCCATTCCAGTGCATTTTCAGGAGGTTGGAAAAACACAAGTTACCTGGAATGCAGCATAAGTTCCCAAATATTTCAACTCAAGACTGAACAAGAGGTTTATGACAAGCCCCGCCCCTCACATGTATTACAGCTTACTTAGGCATCGATCCAGCTGATGTCATCATGTCAATTGCCAAGGTTGTAGTAAATTGAAAGACAATTGATGTTTTTATAGACATTAGAAATTTCACCCATTATAAATAAATGAAAGGAAAAAAAAGATTTAAAAAATGTGAACTTTGACCTACTGTTCCCAAAAATGTACTCAGATCTATTCTGTGTCACTGGTAATCTATAAACCCAATAGTTTTGCTGCTAGAGTATTAACAATCAAAGAAACAAAGAAATAAATAAACCAAAACAATACCTATTTGCCTCCCCTTTGGTGGTTCCTTGCAATTGAAATATACAAAAACGAAATCTACAAAAATATATTTTAACATATCTGGAATGACATAAACATATTTTCCAGTTAACCTATAATTCAGTATTTAATCATCTAAAAAGCTGCTTTTTAAATAAAAAAAAAATCCCTTTTAATGTGAAGTTTGGCTTTGGGGGTTGTATACAGTGTTTTGTGTATTTAAACCAACAAGCATTTTGATTATTATTGGTGATGATGTTCATTACATTCTTTAAAGGGGCAGTCTGTCAGCTTCATGTTTTTTCTGGGTCTGACAGAGCTTCAGTCTTCCTACAAAAGGATTTCATTTACAGGTCGCTGGAGATCTTTTTAACAGGCTGATGTCTTAAAATCCCTTCAAGTATAACTTAACTTCATTTTGCAATGTTTCACTTAACGCTCTGAAAAAGATAAATAATCTTAAAGATATTTCTAATCTACTGTATTTCATATAAATATGTCCACTGTGGATAAACATGTGATTATATATTTGTAGGTTTTTTTCTCTCGCTCATTTTCTCTCAATTCTCATTTCTTCATATTTCTGTAACATTCAACATAAATGAGCAAATGAATATAACACTAAGGTCTATATACAACTGAAAATGCTAAAATAAAAAGATATGAAAGAAAAAACTAACTGCCTTTTAAATGGAATGTGCTGATGAATTAAACAACACATAAAAAAAACACTTCTGTACTTAGGTTTTCCTTTGTACTTCATACTTTCTACACACAAATACGTACTTTATGTCAGTCTGTCATTCCTACTAAATGATTTTCCCCCTCTGACATCATAATTACTACTTTAATATACTGTCATAGGGCCTCGTAGTTGTTAAAGTGATTTATAATTCTCATAAAGATCACTAATGCCTGTTATCATATACCAAATAAAATATGGAAGTACTCTTCCTAAATGTAATCATGACAGAAGTGTTTTTCCACATGACATGCACCTCCTGTGGTGTGACAGAGCGCTGACCCTTGCAGAAGACACATGTAATTGCACTTAGAATATGCTCATATCCACTGTGGTTGCCCTCATAACACATACAGTATATGGTTGTTTCCAATAAAGCAGCAGATGACGCTGACCTCCCTCTGCTCCCCCTGAATGAATGAGCCAAACACCTGCTCTGTGAGGTGAACCGGGGAGGGAGCGCCGCCATAAAAATTGTGATGGGAAAGTTATTAGAAAACGACCGTGAATGAGGGAGATGACTTTATCAGGGCCGTGTCGAGTCAGAGGCTTAAAGTCAGTATAAAAGGAAATATGACTTGTTGCAGCTGATGGTTTTGCCACATTAGCTCTAGAAAACAGCGACTGTGGACTTAAAGGTCCTGAGTGTAAGATTTAAGAGGGTTTAATCACAGAAATGGAAAGTAATACTCAGAACTGAAGACCCTGGTGCTAAAAGTACTGAAGTCACATTTTTGGACAATTCAACATGAGCATATAAACATGTTGTATTTGTCCACCCTTTAGATATTTGTAACAGACTATTTTTGTGACTTCACTGCTTTTAGCACCAGGGTCTTCAATTATGCTTCATGTGTGTATAATCATATGAAAAGGATCGTTGCTGTAGGGTTGTTTTTTTAAGTTCAGAATCAGACAGTTTTACAGCAGGAGTCAGTCATATGTAGTTATGGAGTTCAACGTGTTTTTTCATAACATTAGCAAAAACTTATTTTGACTAGAGCTGTCAAAATTAACCCATTAACACAGATTAATCTACCATCATGATTAATCTGATTGCAAATTTTAACACATTTAACTTATCTGCAGCACAGAATGACAGTGCATTTAGTGCAGTTTGTCCAAGTAGAGTTACAGTCATGCATGAATAAATGGGCAGTTGATCTGGTACTGATAGGCAACAGAACCATCCCATAAAGATGGAAGACACTAAACAGAACCTTGACCCTGTGGATGGAAATATGAGGACAAAGAAACCCGAGATGGAACAGTTTCGAGTTGTTTTGTTGAAACTGTTGAAGGTGTTTAATAAACATGTTAATTGCAAATATATATATATAAAACCTGACATTTATCACATTTGCGAATATTAATGTAGCCTAATTAAAAAGGGGATCAAGAATTACTCTAAACATTGCAATTTCTTGAAATAAGGCAGAACAAGGGGCACAAGTGGAATACATCAGCACACCTTTTCATCGTAGATAATGCATTAGACTTAGAATATGAATCATGTTTCATGGCAACTAAAACCAAATGCACCATCATCGTCTTCTAAACACTGTTGTAAATGACTATTTTTGCACTTGCACAGAACATTTTGTCTTGTTGCATTGATGTTGCATTATCATCACCAATCATATCTGAATGTGAATCAGAGTAAATATTCCCTTAAGTAAAAAGTCTAGAATGCTGGTTGTAATGAGGGGCTTCATCAGTCATAGGTGTGGGTGTGGGGTGTATTCAGGTGAGTCAGACTACAACTTCACCACTGGATGTCTACCATAAAGCATAACCCACTGGATCCTTCAGGGTGTATTTCGTGGCCATAGAAGCTTGTATCCAGGCAGGCGTCTGTTTTTACATGTGCTGTGTCTTGCAGAAAAGTACTATTTTGTGTGTGTTTGAATCCCAGTGCCATAAGAGGATGAGTATGTAAATAGCTTATTATGCTGAAGTCTGCAAATCATTTCCTGTGGAGTGGACTGACTATTTATCAGATCCCCTGGAGTCTTAGACACTCCTCTCACAAACTTGTCTGCCTATAAGATAGCAAAAAAAAAAAGAGAGAGAGAGAGAGAGAGAGAGAGAGAGAGACAACCAAACAACGTGATTGAAAAAACATGTTTTCCTGCATCACAATGATAAAAAACAAAACTGCTAATTTGCGTTTTTCACCACCTTCACCACCAGAAGCAGCACAATGAAATGTATGAGGACTGAACATACTGTGGGTGCATATGTGTGTGTGTGTGTGTGTGTGTGTGTGTGTGTGTGCGTGTGTGTGTGTGTGTGTGTGTGTGTGTGTGTGTGTGTGTGACCAGTAAAACGTTCCTACCTCTTTCATGCACAGACACAGACCTGCTCACTGGGTGGTGACACTGCTGGAAAGCGAACTGAAAAACTGCAAACGACAAAAGCTGGAACAACAGGAAGATAATTCAGATTTGATTGGTTTCACGTGTTCTTCATAAACAACAAAGTTTTCCTGTGCCTCCAGCGTGTTTTCCTGCAAACATGGAATCCATTTGTCCCCCCGTCTTCATGCCCTGCAGTTGCACAGACTTACGCAGCCTGTCACACACACACACACACACACACACACACACACACACACACACACACACACACACACACACACACACACACACATATAAGGGGAAATGAAAGCAGGCGCAGAGTGAGCCCACCACTGTGGCACTGGGATCTTTGATATATGGTCAGGAACTTATTTTGCAAACAGCCACTTTGTGCTGCTAAAAATAATCTGGAGGGACTGGGAGACGAAAACGTGAATGAGTTTCAGCAGACCTGCCCGACAGAAGCTGGTGTCTGTAGGCGTCACTTTAGTTTGTCTATGAGTGCAGCAGTAAAGGAGGGATCAGTGAAAAATGAAAGACATAAAACCCAACAGTTTCCTCTTGACAGGCCATAGCTGTTCTTCTGTTTTTATTGTTCATTTGTGTGTTTTGTACGTGTTGGTTTTCTCTGGCTGCTTCCTCGGCCAGGTGTCCTTTACAAAAGAGGTTTCTGATCTTAATGGGATTTCCTGCTATGAAAAATAAATGCAATATAAAAATAATAATATAATAAAGAAACAGAAAAACTACCACATAAATACATCATACTTGCAAGAATTAAAGTACACATTTGAAATTAAAGAAGAAAAAAAACCCCTGACATTTCTTTACACGTCTCTATAATGTTGTTACACTAGAAAAGAGTTGTTTTTACATTTTGTGCTGTTTCTTCGGGAAAAAGAAAGTATTTTGTGTGTTTAATGGGAGCTATTAAATAGAGCAAACAATCCTATTTGTTTCTAACATTTAGAGCTTTGCAAAATTATGAATAAAAGAAGTATTATTTTATGCAGAAATTTGATAAAGGCAGCCTTTTGATATTATGCTTTCATGAAAATATTAATTATTTTTGCTTGTCGTATGTGATTGATTTATGTTACATGTCACTGAGAAAATTTGAATTTGATAGTCATTAATTCATTGCTTTATTGCATGTGTAAAGCTAATATTACATGTGTGTTTTTAATTTATTTATTAATCAATCTATCTATTTATTTATTTATTAGGGACAGTGCATATTAATGAACATCTACAACTACAGCTGTAAATATGCCAGATTATATTAACATCATAAAAACACACAAAACAACACAGCGAGGACAATCTACTGATGGTCACAGGCCTGGTTTTCCTTCTTTTAATGTTTAAGTTGTGATTTGAAGGAAGTGTATGAGTGTGAGTCGCTTAGTAAACTGTTCCATTATTGACTGAAAGCTTAGTTCCAGTTTTCCAGATTTTTTTTTTGCCTCATATTTACACACACGATTAAATATTACTTTATCACAGTGGTATGATACTTTTTTCAATATTTGTATCTTTATCTTTTGTAAGTTTTTTCCAATTGTACAGATAAATGACTCCTTTACTGCAGATACATGACTGGATCCTGTTCTTCTAATTTATTTATTTATTTATTTATTTTAATGTTTTCCCACATGTCAGATGTAATTTGTTATAACTTTAAGTCAGTCAAAATGATTTTTCCCCCTCATGATCTGTGTTATAATGGAGTTTCCCTGCATAATGAGCTCAGTTTACAGCTTTAATACAACTTCAGCTGTTTGTAAACTGCACGAATCAAGCCTCCTCGATGTATAACGTGCGCCATATGGGAGCATAGTGATGCAACAACACACACACAAAGGCTGAGTCCGTGGAGTGGAGGCAGAGAAGGTCAGTGCTAATTACTCCATCCCATCATGGTCCTAGGGATTAACACAGCCTCTGATTTCAAAAGGAAAATACCATCTCATATGTAGCTTCCACATCCATCCGCAAATGTTTATCCGAGAGCGCATGTGGTTTAGTGAGAGGACACTGTGCGCAAACCACGGACCGGACCCACGGTGCGTGCCGGTCACGGAAAGCACGTGACTCAAAACTCCATCCTGCGTGTGTGTGTGTGTGTGTGTGAAGGAGTCAGAGTTGATTCAATCCAGCAGAGAAATAAAAATCCAACACCTGTTGCCTCGTGTCAGTTCCTGGATTCTTCTTAAACAGTTTCAGTCCAGTTTATCCAGTGTTTTTTTTTTTTTTTTTATACATAAGCACAAAAAATTACTATTAAAGACCGCAGGAACAACTTAGGTTTTAGCATGTTTTTCTAATAAATAAATAATTGTTGGTGTTAGCCTTTGGAGGATTTTCAGCTGGAAATACTTAAGTGGTTTTCCTTATTATTTACCACAGAATTACTGATAATAACCTATTCATAACTTTCAGAACTTATATCACGACTCATCCACTCGTGGGATTTGGAGGCAAATATTTCCATTTCCCCCCCTCTTTCTTTTTATTTATTATAGAGTTGTTATCGTTTGGCATGTTCCGTAATACTTTCATAAATTGTCTCCATTGCTCCAAAATTGTAAAATAATGGGCCTTGTCGGCCACCCGCATTTTACTGTGCCGTAAAAATAATGAAAGTCATATTGCACTGCGGTTTGCAATCAGCAGGCGAACGGCACGAGTCTGATGGAGGTCCTGAGATGTTTTATAAAAAAAAAAAAAAATAAAAAAAAAGAAATAAATCTATGAGTGTTCACATTTTGGACACTTTGAGAAGTGTTTTGTTGTGCGCGTAGTTTTTGGTGTGAGGCCGAAAAGTGGACTACATTTATGGATTTTTCTCCAATAGTTAAATTTTTTTTTTTTTTTTAGATATTAGGTCATTGTGATCTATGTCATTTTTGTTCCAATACCCCTTAAAACTTTCAGACAATGTTTCCTCTGTGAAGGTAATAACAGACCACCTCCCAAAGACATTAAAAGCTTCACAAGATCCTCTTATTAACTACAAAAACTGCACTAAAATAAATGTAATGGATTAAAATATTTCGAATGTATACCCTTTGACTGTTTTATTTATTATTTTTTATTAATAATTGTATCATTTGGGCGCAAATGCCATTCGCCTGAATCATGTATGCGGCATAAAGAGAAGAAACAGGAAAAGTTTTCTTAAGTATAATTGAGTTGTATTTTAACACAGTTTATCCTCCAGTAAAATAACAGAAATGATTTTATTTTCACAGTTAACAGATAAAAAAAAGTCCAACTAGTACCCGCTATGGATGCAATGGTGTATAAAATAGATATGAAAGTCGAAATGTATGGATTAAATCATAAAACAAAAGTAATCGAACTTTTTAAAAATTATTATTATTACAAAATTATCATTCATTGAAAGATATTCGAAAAATTAAAATGGTAGGTGTCAACGAACTATTGACATCTATTTATATTATTATTATTATTAATTATTATTATCATTATTATTACTATTATTATTATTATTAGTAGTAGTAGTAGTAGTAGTAGTAGTAGTAGTAGTGGTTGTAGTGGTTGTAGTGGTTGTAATATTGTCATTTTATCAGTAATCGTTTTCCAGTATTTGAGTGAAATCCTTCCACAGACACCTGACCCTATGGTGTATTGATTTCCACAGTGTTTCTGCCCCCGTGTGGTGCAGTGACACGTTTTGTTTGTCTTCGTTCAGTCCCAGCTGACAGTAAACTCCTCAGGCGACTGTTGTACTGTGGTTGAATTAATAACTCTGAGCTCTTCTCTACTGATTGGAAATGATGCAAAATGAGATGATGATGATGATGATGATGATGATGATGATGATGATGATATTCAGTTTGTAGAATTTCAGTTCATGCTGTTCCTTGAGGTGTTTATTCTCTGACTTACATGCTCTCTTTAAACCCCACACATAAAAAAAAAAAAAAATAGAAGCATTTCTTGCAATATGTGAACAATTATAACCAAATGACCGTTATGACTCTTTTTTTTTTTCTTTCTTTTGATGTTAATTTTCTCCCAGCTTACAACATTTTAAAACTTTTTTTTTTTTTTCTGTCTCTGGTAAATTGTCTCCATGTTTGTTTCAAGCCATAGAGGTTGTCTGCAATTCCTGACCGCCTTCTGCCAACATTTAATGGCCATGCACGGCGGTTTGTGTAGCTATTGGGAGACAACAAGCACTGGATAAATGTGTGTTTACTGATGCTGAATGTAAATTTAGTACCTCAAGTTTTTCCAAAAACCTTCGAACCCTCCAACTGAGCTGAGGTTGTCCATAAATCTCCATTTTAATGAGGTTTTCTTCCAGGGAGCCTCATCTTGGAGGATATTATGACCTCATACATAATTATTGTGGTGACTGTACATGATAGCAGCTGCAGAGGGAAGCCTAAGCTAAGCTCCTCCTGTGATACCGTGGACGGAGATATCAGAATATTACTCATGCACACTGTCTTTTGGCCTTCAACGTGACTCTGGAACTCACTCAGAGTTAGAATGTCATGGTAAAAAATGTTTATTCCCATTTCCTGAGACATTTACAGCTGATTGTGTTTGTTAAAGGAGGGGTAGATGTCTTCATACGCAGGTGGACTGACAGAACTGCTCTCTCCTTGGTGTCTTCCTTCATTCTCTTGCCTCTCAGTTTTCTGGCTCCTGTGAGAAAAGAAACTGGATTTTAAATCTATACATAAAACTGACCTGAATCCAAATGTTTACAGCCCTGGTTGGTTCAGCTCGAAGCACATGCTAGGAAGCTCTTCACCCTGAGAAAACACTGAGGTTGAGAATTTTTCCCTTGATCGTTCCTGTATTTGGCATTAAGCACTGGAAACATACTGAAACAGGTCAGAAGTTGTGACAACATAAGTGAGACCTGGTGAGCTAAGCATATGTTCATATGATTAGGGCAGCAGTTTATAGTTATCATAGGTTAACTGTATTATTCCTGCTGTCTGTTTTTATTAACATGAATTACTTTCCTGGAAACCTGCTGGGAGTAATTGTCTAAAAACAATAAAAAAAAAAAAAGTGAAAACCTGCGCTAATAGCACGCAGATCTGAGTTTACCACAATGTCTGTCTGGAGATGTTTGATTGGATTTCAGACAAATACATACAGCAATTGGTTAAAAAAAAAAAGACGTGAAAAATATATCCTAATCAATTAAGTTACAAATATACTGCATATGAACGTTGATTCAATCTCATTATTGCAGATAAAGTGACAGTAAATAGTGTTGAAGGCCAAAAAGTGTGGTGCTAAAATAGTCAAGTGGTTGCATAATCCATCTGATTTAACCCATAAAGAGCCAAACAACCACTGGCGACCAAAATAATCTACCAGTATAAAACGTGTAATAACTTCTGTTCCATTAAACCTATCAATACATGTAAATAATTGGTGTAAAATACAGTTTGTCATCTTTTCATGGTCATCAGATATGACCCATTTGGACGTTCAGAGGCTCTGTAGTTACCGTGGAAACACCATCATCTTCTATAACATTGATTCACCAATAAATACCCGTGGAGTTGGATCAATGACAGTGGATGGACACACTTGATATATTTTGTTGAAATAGTTTTCAATTAACTTTAATCTGAGCTTTCATGAACACCTATATGATCAATAAATTAAATATTTTTCAAAAAAATCATAGGAAGGAATGCATCTAGGACCCAAAAAAGAGTTAGTTCAAGGTGACAAATAGGAAGAAAACTCCAAGGCACTCTCTTTAAGGATTAAAATGCGTTTATTCTCATGGTATGTTCATATATAGACCTTAAAAAAAAAAAAAAAAAAACACTTCAATGTGTTTCGGCTTCAAGTCTTCATCAGGAGGTCAAACAAAAACTTCCTGAGAAGACTTGAAACATGCTGAAGTGCTTTTAAGGTCTATAAATGACCATGCCATGAGAATAAAGGTAATTTAATGCTTAAAGAGAGTTCCTCCTGTTTGTCAATTGAATATTTTTATTGAAGACAGAGGATAATATAGCAATAAATTATGATAAATCACTTAAGAAAGGTTAAATAGAGATTAAAAAGAAATAAAAAAAAAATTGGAAACTCTTGGAAAAGTAGCACTGGGTCTTCATGAGCAAAGATTAACTCTGTGTCAGGGCTGCTTTAACACTGTCCGCTCATGTTGCATGCTGGGTAAAAAGTAAAAAACTACAGGTAGATTCATATTGGAGAAAAGCTGACTTCAGGCCTAACTCAGCTTCTGCAGAGTTTGTCAGATCAGTGATTGAGGTTTATTTCTCACCTCCTTCCGTCTGTTCCTCTGTCGTCTTCTTCTTCTTCTGCTCTGAAAACTGCCATTCCTGCGCCGCACACAGTGTCATACTGAGGAGGAAGGACCGCGGGGGGGTCACTCATGGAGCTACCAGGGTGGGGTCCACTGGGATGGCTTATGTCCCGAATGCCAAAGTTATAAGGAGGTGGAATACACACTACGGCTGTGGTACTGCTTAGTATTATGGGTTGACTGATGCCATTTATCGTAAAAGCTTGTCTTGTGGGGGTTTGCGCGGTCCCTGACATCCCAAACACACCTTCATCCCATTGTCTGCACGACCAGCAGCCCCCGATCCCAAACCTGCAGACACTGGTAAGTATGAAAGTGCCTCCGACAGAGATGAGGATGGGGCCCAGCAGTTGGGTCCATTCATAGCTGGGTTTGACGTTGTAGTTGTACCAGCCCAGAATGGTGAACGCAACACCAGTCAAACCCAAGAGGACTCCAGAGATCAGCAGAGCCGCTCCAGCCTTTTCACTGTCCAGAAAACTGTCTGACTGATGATGGTATGGAGCAGGTGTCG
>JAPTYQ010000005.1:32783173-32797823 GCA_029814465.1 Ostorhinchus cyanosoma | reverse complement strand
CTCACACTCACACACACACACACACACACACACACACACACACACACACACACACACACATGCACACGCACTAGACAGTTTTATATACAAATGAACCCAAAACACAAAAGATTCTCTGTAGAAAATGAAACATCTGTAACTTTTTGTTTGTAGTGTGTGTGGAAATGTACACAAATGGTCACTTCGTTTCCCAATCTTTTTAATAACTCGATTAAAATTTACGATACATGTGGACAGAAACCTTCCTAGTACTTGTACTCCCTTCTATACTTTTTAATTAAGAGGAAAAAAACTCAAATGGTAATGTAATGCATCTCAATACTGTACGCCACCTTCTATTAAATGGAAGAAGGAGAATTCACTTTGAGTAAACGCCAAAGAGGAATGCATCCTTCAATCCAAAAAGCTCTGGAATTGTATTTCTTTCAATTCCTTTTTTTCTCTGCCATGACTCATTTGTTTTACTTGGATCCTTTAATAAACCTGCTGGTGATCCATCTGTAAATTATTGCCCATTTAATAAAGTTATGGCGTTAATACAAGGCTTTGATGACTGTCATTTGGGCTTTGATTGATAACTGATTCACAGTTCACTCACCTGTGAACTCAGACTTTCAGAGCTTCTACTTTTTGGATAAAATATGTTTTTCCTTAACTGTCAGCATTAATATTACTGTGGTTAATAAGTCATACTAACAAAGCCATCAAAGTATTTAATCACCCAAACCTTTAATGTTTTACATGTCAGTAAACTAGCATTACTACATTACATCATCCACCCACAGGTTTGCCTTTTTGTCTAAATATGGTCACTTCTGGGTCCAAACTCCGGATGAACGACAGAAATCCATAGGAGACAAGAGTGTCGTCCACATAAATTAAAGTCAATATTGGCTGATGCTCCAAAGGAGGCTTTCAACATGTAAACTAACCATATTGGCATCAAGAATATTTCATTATAGGTTTGGAAATTTGCACAAAGCCTGAAAAACATGGATGTTGACCATGAAAGTAGGTTCTAGTAATGGGTAGAACAGTCTTGCATTGTGGGATGTGTAGGCAGCTGTGTTTTTTTTTTTTTTTTTTGGTGTTTTATGGAATAAAAATGAACAGATTTTCACACCAATGTATCAATTTCTAAGTCTTTCAAAAATATTCTGTCCTTTCAGAAGGAATGTGGCCAAAGCTTCCTTTGAGAACTATTTTAAAGGAGTCATATTTTTGCTAAACTCACTTTTATTAGCCTTTGGTTCATTTCCTTGTGTATTTGGACCCTAATAGTTCACACAGTTTGAATTTGAACCCTCCAGGTGCTGCAAAGCTTTCTTCATATTCATGTTGGCAAAAATAGAGTGGATTTCTGCAACCAATTTTGAATCCTTCTTAATTTGTTATGTCTATAACTAGTTACGTCATGACATTTGCATATATAAGGTCCAGACTTCCGATGAACATTTCTCCGAGTATGACATACTTGTTTATCAGCAGCAGTGGTTGGAGTAAAAACTGAAAATGTGTCCAAACTTCAAGCCGATTACCTCAAATGTTCAGTTGTTCGTTAAATGGAATAGAGCAGCACAGCCAACAACCTAGAGGGGGCGGGGCCTGAAGTGGCTCATGTGCATTTAAAGGGCCAGCTCTCAAAACCACCTTTCTGGTGTCATTACTCAGAAATAGGGTTGAAGATGGACCTGTGGAGTTGAATTAATGAAGAATTAAGACCCAAGCAGAGCATTTACAGTTTATGTAGAGCACAGGGAAGTGTTTAAAAATACATAATTCTATTTTTTTTTTTAAAAAAGCTAAATGTCACTCCTTTAAGCAGTGCTGCATTAGGTTAAACAGCTATACTTGGTTTTTATGTGTTATTACTACCAAATGTTATTAAAATTTGACAGTGAAGATACTGAGATTAAATCTTCTCATCAAAGCCAAAAGAAATCACACAAAACACAGTTAAAGTAGTCATTTTCATATATTTGTATATATTCATATATTACACATTTAATACAGGCACAATGAGAAATCATAAAGTAAAGACAAAAAGTGGCTGAGATATTGGTAAAAATGTACAATTCATGAGAATCATTTACACAATTTTGCTCTTTTAAACTCTGTTTAATACAACAAGTAAAGAAAAAAAAAGTGTGAGAAGTGAACAAAACAGGAGCCTCGTGAATTTCATTTTTACGTTTTGTATGGGATAGCAAGAACCAGCTTGCTAATACTGAATACAATTACAAATTGCGTGTATTATTTTTGATTTGTTTTTTTTAATTCTGCTTTCCTGACCAAATCCACTGGTTTAGTTGCATGTTGATTTCTCACTGTACAAATGTTGAGGATTAATATGTAAACGTATTTGTTCCACCTTCCAAATTTGGCCGATTAAACTCCAGAGTCAGAGACAAATTTAAGCTGAGACTCGACTCAGACAAACATCTCCATGATCCAGTAGAGATTAGTGTCTGCTTCTATGGTTCTATTAAAGGCTTTAGTCTTAAACCAGGTACAGCGACGTCCACATAGAGAATCATACAAAACATTAAAACGTGCATACTGAATAATCACCCTGACTACACATGAAGGCTGCAAGAATACAGATTTCAGAATTTCTCATGTGCAACAACAGATGATCCTGTTGGATTAGCCTCTTAACGTCTAAAATGAGCCATTTTTAACAGCATGGATTAAAACAAACAAACAAACAAATAAACAGGGCAGCATGAAAGGTTACTTCTTTATGTTGAGGTCAGTTGGCCACATGATGCACAGTGTATGAAAACCCCTGTTGGAGTCTTGACAGATCTCACTCATTTCCAGCCACAGCTCCCAAGCACCTAATCGCACCTCCTTACACAATAAATCCACAGATCATTGCAAAGATGAGGTCACTAAAAAAACGTCCCGAACAGCCAAACCTACCCCGTAACAAAGTACAACTACAGCCTCGGCAGCAGCATCCGTCTGTAACTAAAAGACACAAAGCACCTGGTTTTAAACTGCTGTCTCCTACATTTAATTGTGCTATTCTTTATCGTTGTTATCCCAGCATGCACAGGGAAAAAAGAGGTGCGTTAGACACGGCCATGGCAGTTCTGTTATCAATATCTAACCACTGTTAACAACACTGGATTACTCAGTGTCAAGTAGTTGTGATAAGGCATTTGAATGATTTGGCCTCATTGTGCTACTGCTGCTGGACAACGTCGCCTACTGCACAGTGAGCGTGGAATAAAAAAAGTTAGAAAAGACTTTTAGACGATTAAACAAAGCACAGAAGACAAACGTGACTCACTGATTTCTGGAAGACAGTGGGGTCATATAAAGAGGAGGCATTTTCCCTTCAATATCCAAATAAAGGAGTACAAAACACAACTGGCACAATGTCGGTGCTATTCTCATTAACTGTGCTGTAGAATACAAAACATGACTAGAGAAAAGTTAGACTCAGGCACATTTCTCTCTTCACAGGGCACAAATGTGTAATAATAAAAAAAAAAAACTGCCAATTTAAAAAAAAAAAAAAAAAAAAAATGGCTGCAAGTGCAGTCTGGAGTAATGTCCCTTGGTTTTCTTAAAGCATCTACCATTTGACACAATGATTCACAGTGAGTGAATTTATATGAAGAACAAAAGTCTTACAAATGTATGAAAAGGGCATTTACAAGGAGGAAAAACTTACATTTTAAAAAGACCACATTGATCACAGAGCCCATTATGGGTGATTGTTTAAAAACTCCATATATTTTTACCACAGAGAAATGTAGCTTAAATCTGGAAACCCGACTGTGGCTAAAACATCGATGCACTTTTTGTTGCCTATTGATCCACAGTATAAGAGGAGGCACTGAGGTCAGATTTATTTTTTTTGCATTAGTTTGAAAGCACTTTTTTTTTTTTTGAAGATCAAACTTGTGCCACAAGTGTGTAAAAGAGGATTCATATTGTATAAGACAGGTTCTACCTTCATTGCTTCATTGCACATGATCGAAAAAAAAAAAAAAATCAGCGGACACAGAAAAAAATCAGTAAACTGATTTTAGCGTTGAGTTGAGCAGTGTATTCAGCGTTAATATTTACAGTTCAGAGGAGAGGGAGAAACCGCATGACTGATTTTCTTCCATGCGAAAATGGTTTTTATCTTAAATGAAAATGAGGAAAAGAGCGTCTGAAAATGGACAGGATTGTTAGTGCACATTTTTTCTTTTTTATGATTTCAAATACAATATAGATTTATATCTAATCCATAAACTGTTTCTGACTATACAAAAGTGAACTGATCAGAAAGCATCATTAGACTTCATATCTACACATTTCCTGAAGCTCATCTTAGTTTTCTTTTCTTTTCTTTTTTTACTTTTAAACAGTGTTCATTACTCAGTGCTGCTTTATTGTAGTGAGATTCCCACTTTCAGGTCAAAAGTACAACTGTGCTCGGATGGATTCGGAGGTTCAAGAGGCTTTGCAAAGTCTCCAACTTTTGCTTCAAGCGAGATTATTTTTTTCTTTCTTGAAAAACCAGAGTGGCGGGTCACCTCAGCAATCTGCCATATAGCGTCCTAATGAACATGTCAGGAAAACAAAGAGAAGCGATTTCAGATGGCGATTAATGAAATAAAACCATATTCTGCACTGTGGCTGAAGCAAACGTACCTGTAGCAAATCTTTTCTTGTTCAGAGACAGTCTGAATCCAGACCCCTGCAGCTCCATGTCCACTCCCGACAGCGTGGACCCCTCATTCATAAACTGCACGGCCAGAGTGGAGGGGCTTGACGGACCATTTGATAATTCAAACTTGGCCCTCAGAGACCCAGAACCTGGGGTCAAACACAAATAAACTATTTCATTATTCATTCTTTGTCCAGCCGCAGCCATCTACTGCACCATATGTAATGTCCATGAACGCCTCGCACGGTACATTTAAAAAAAAAAAAAAAGATTCTTTACCTTCATTTTCAGACTTTTCTGAGATATCACTCAGCTTCCACAAACACTTATTCTGCTCCGAATTCCTTAAATGAAACATTAAAAAAACACACATTTAGCTGGTCCTACTCATGTTAATCAGACTCGTTTCTGCTGCTGTCGATTCAAGTCACTCCTCACCAGATGGAGTTGGGCAGAGACTGCATGTTGGTGACTCCTCCGTCAACGGGCACTAATATCTGGACGTTGGTGAGGGCCCCGGGGGACGCCATTGAGTCAGGGTTATAGCGGTAGTCCAGCCGCAGGTCTGTAGTACTCGGTGTACACTTCCAGTACACGGCCAGGTTGAGAGGAGTGGAATGGATCCCATCGGACAGCACCTGAACGCACCGGTGCAGCAAATATTTCCATCTTTAGACATGAAGCTGCTTAGAGTCTGAGTAAGAATGACTTCATACTGATTTATCCTCAATTCATCACTGAAGAGTCGTAAAAAATCACAATCATTAATCGCCACAATAATCCTCTTTATCTACATATATCTGGATGTTGGCTGCCTGACCTGGTATTTTAGGATGTCCACATTATAATAGGAAGATGACGGATTCTGGTCTGAGGCTTTTCTGAGGTAGGACGTCAGTGCTTGCATGTTGAACCAAAAGTCCTTGGAATCTGAGTCGCTTTGGGAAGGATCACTAGATAAAAGACAAACAGTCAGGAAGATATGCACACACAGTCTCACACACATACACACACACACACACACATATACACACACAAGGAATAATCAAAGGCTCAATTATTCATCGCCCTTCTTGGCGTTGTGTGTATAGCTCCAATAGCTTGGAAAAAATGACCCTGTTATATCCAACCAGCTACTAAATCATGAATTCCATTTGATTCAATTAGTCCAGCCATGGTCTTTGGATAACCAGAAGGTAGCAGAGCAAAGACTGGGGGAAAAAATGGAAAATTACCTCTTTTTTTCATTAGTACAGCTATTTGAAAAAAGTCTGTTTTAATATAATGGCAAATTAAGCAGCAGATGTAACTAAAGCCTCTACAGCACATGACCTACAGCAGGTCTACGACTTAGATAAAAGAGGTGAGAGATAAAGTAATGTATTTAACATACATGAAGATGTTAAGTGAACTTCGATGTCTTTGTTATTTTAGGGTGTGAAGTCCTTCAGAAGAGACATGGGCTGTTGAGAGCCTGGCTGTTAAAGTCTGGTGGAAAATATTTCCCTGACAGCTTAATGATAGGTTTATGTCAGATTACTAATTGAATTTCCTCTCACTGACGCACTCTACATTTCCTTGATTCTCACTCACATCATCAT
This sequence comes from Ostorhinchus cyanosoma, assembly GCA_029814465.1. NCBI lineage: Eukaryota > Metazoa > Chordata > Actinopteri > Kurtiformes > Apogonidae > Ostorhinchus > Ostorhinchus cyanosoma. The sequence goes on along the minus strand of JAPTYQ010000005.1, from coordinate 32,791,550 downwards.
GTCTAAATGTCTTTCACTTAAGAACCGCTTTGACAAGTTATCAACGGGCCACATCTCACCTGTATAGTAGCTGTTGGTTGGGGAGGATCTGTTCCAACCTGCTGGTGTTCTTCAGTTTGAAGGTGAGCACAGGTGGGGAGGGGTTGGAAGTAAACACCTTGATGATGCCCATGGGGAACGACAGCGTCATGTCGCCTGTGATCTTCACAATGCACCTGTGGGAGGGAGAACATCAACGTTCATAAAGCTCTCCACTGCAGAACGGGAACCAGCTGCAGAAAAAGGTTACTTTAGGTATCTATTCATCTGATTATTATTAATAAATCAATCAACCATTCAACTAGACACAATTCAACTGTTTTATCACAATAAAGCAAAAATGATACTACATTCTATTTACATACACCTGTGACCAAACTCAGTTTCAATTGTACAATGATGTACAGTGACACAAAATACAGACAATACTTTAACTGATTAGTTTTTTTTATACACAGGTTTTATATGCAGTAGTCTTTACATTGTCCTTAGATTAATGGGTAAGAATGTCTCTTTCTCTACATTTGTCACTCTTAATATACATTTATGTGCTTCTTCAGTCTTATTTAGGTTTTTGGGTGTGAAAGAGTCGTGTCTCAGTTCAGGTCCAGCCTTAAGCTGTGGTGGTAACGTCCCACAGTGAGGCTCAACCTTGCACCGTGTCTCCGCTGCATTGCTTATGAAATGTTCCATTTGCTAATCCTTGCAAAAATAAGCCTTTTGCACAGCAGCAATTTAACGGCAGTTAACCAATAAAAGGCTGTATGTTTTCTCTGCTCCAGACTATAATCTGCCCCATGTAGGTTATCCACTCTGAAAGAATGGTGTCAGACTAACGCAAAACATTCCACACATGCAGAGTGAAAGGGCGATGCATTCTGCAAAATGCACAAGCAAAGGTCTGCTCAGGGAAAGAGCTGTGTTTACGTAGTACACACTGAGTGAGGAAATGACCACAATGTCCTATGTGTTGTAGTTAAAGTTCAAATATGGACAAAACTTCATATGCCTCAGAGTCCAAGTCAGGTCTTTTGAGCAGCAATAGGTCATGTGAGACTCACTTAGTGGGATCAGCTCCTTTGAAGTAAGCATTAACGGACTCTGTGAAGGCCACGGCAATGGGCAAAGCATCTTGGGATGCCAGGGTCACAGGGCTGGGACCGCGAGACGTCCCTGAGAATGAGAAACGCACAGAGTTTGAGGTTTGTTGACGCAGCTGCAGCTCAGACGTTCGTAACAGTGGGGTCCAAAGCTCACATCAGAATCTGAAAGGTTTGATCATGCAAAGATGTATTACACTGTTTTTGCATTTCATCATGTCAGTCATTCATACATCAGAACATTCTGTTATTTTAACGAAGGTACACTTTGTACTTGGTGCAAAGGTACACAGTTTGTCCTGCAGCTGTTTTACTTTCACATCAGTACAAGTAGTTAAATCTGATGCTGTTACTCTGTGCAGTTAGAGAAACACAGGAAACAAACTGTAAAGAAGTAAATATGGAAAGCACACATGAAACAAACAGAGGAATGCAACAATGCACTGCAAAGCAAATTACCAGTCATCCTTCCAATCCAGCCAACGGACTGGTGTTAGTTATAGTTAAATATAGAGGAGAGTCCTCTGTTATGAACTACGACTGTACCTGCTGGTGTTTCACAACGCTTCTCAAAGGTAGGCAGCTTCGCTATGAACAAATCATCCTCTTTATGCCAAAGTAAAGGCATAAAGAAGAAAGGAGGAGATAAACAAACCCAGAGAGCACAAATATGAGGAGATGGTGCTAAACACAATGTGTGATGGTTGCTGACAGTAATGATACGAAAGGTGAATGAAGAGAAAACTGGACTAAAAGACATTCAAAGTATCAGGTAATTGTTTTCACGCAAGAGATGATTAACACGGGAAAGAGGATCTACACTGGTGTCCATAAAGTTGGAATAATTTTGTTTTCATATACATTCCTCTTTTTATTCCTATCCTATTCCTGATTGCCTTCGACCAGGTACAATGAGTCTTAGTTACACTTTATCTATGAAGAAAAAAGTCACATTGTCACAATCATTTCATGAGAAGAGGTAAAAATATTCTATTCCAACTTTATGGAAAACAGTGTATAAACAAAACAAGAGTTCAGTAAAGGACACTCACTTTGACTTAGAAGAGGGAAAGGAGAGAGGTAGAGCAGCTCTGGCTCTGGAGAGGAGAGGGGGAGAGCAAAGGGATGCTCAGCTCCTGTAGGGGAAGGAAGGAAGGAAGGAAGGAAGGAAGGAAGGACGGAAGGAAGGAAGGAAGGAAGGAAGGAAGGAAGGAAGGAAGGAAGGAAGGAAGGAAGGAAGGAAGGAAGGAAGGAAGGAGGTGAGTTAGGGGATAAAGAAAGTGATATTGAGGTGTGGAGACAAAGGGAAGTGGCAGGTTGGTGAACAGTAACTCATCCAAGGGAACAGCTGAGGGGTCTCACCAACAGTGGGGGTGTTGCCAGCGCTGAGGGAGGCATTTGAGGACAAGGAGGAGGAACTCTCTGCCCGTGCGAGTGGTGCAGTGGGAGGTGGGCTGGCATTAGAGGTCTTGGGTGGACTGAATGGCCGTACCTGAGTATATGAACAAGTAATTACACTGGGACGATAGCACAATGGGACAATAGTCTTTTTAATGCATTAGACAGCAGTACGTTGCACAAAGACGCAGTGAATTTACTCACAATCTCATTGATTCCTGTGAGTTTTCCAGTGGGGAGTTTGGGCCTGGAAGAGGGACGTGGTGGGGGCACGAGGGCTCCGGCGGTCAGAGGGGTTGTGGGTCTGTTTGGTACAGGCACTACACACAGAGACATGCAGGATGAGTGCTGAACAGCCACTGAGAACAAACAATCATGTACATACATGTTGGGACTGGGCTTGCACACACACAAAAAAACCATGCATCAAGAGCACCGGTAAAACCAAAATCATCAGGAACATTAAATGCTGAACTTATAGCAAGATGCAAAAGAAACACATTTCAAAACAATTCACAAGGAAAACATGGAGCAAATCAGGCAGTTATTGAACTGAGCATATTTAACACAAAACAAGCAAACGCATGTAAATGTCAACATTAAATATGAAACAAAGGAGCAAAAATAAGAATGGATTGATAAATCAAAATACAAACTGAAAGTCCCAAACTGCAGGCATTACACACGTCTCTATAGAAAAGGTTACCATTAAACATTTTGTTTGATGGAGCTGCTGCCACTGCCCTATCTGTAACCCCGGAGAAGACATCAGAGAAACAGGGGGTGCAGTCCTCTCTGCTGCACGCTGTCTGGCCGTAAGCATCAGCAGAGTCGTCAGAGAGGAAACGACTTGACCTGCCAGAGCTGGACTGGGGCCTCTGGAGCTCCTTCACCGACGACCCCGAGCCGTGACGCCGAGGTGGAGCAAAATTGTCATTGAAGGCGATCCACTGACTCTGAGACCATGACACGCAGGAGAAGGCGTCCACGCTCTTTGGAGGGCTGGCGGCGGAGGGGCTCTTGATGGGGTCAACTGGCTCAGTTGGCAGGGTGATGGGAGCACTCTGGGCTCTCGCTGGTACAGGTTTGAGTGTTTGCGAAGGGTTTTCTGGTGAGTCCCAGGGAGAGGAAGTGGACGAAGAGAAAGAGGAGACATCTTTGGATAGCTGGCTCTCTGCCAGGGGAGGAGAGCCCTCCCGGTGTAGCACCGTCTCCGCTGGGGGGTGGGGGGTGAAGGGGGCGATGTGTTTGACAAATGCAAAGCAGAGTGTGGAAGGTAAACCTCTGAAACATTTAGTTAGACTTCTGCTACAACAGTGACCCAAGCAGGTAGAAATGCCTCACTATCTTTTATTTCATCTGTTACATTCAGTTCAAAAGCAAAGGAAAACAGACGCTGGTATAAAAGGATAGGAATTAAGTTCCTGTCACTACATTTAACTGTAATAACAATGTGTAAAAACCAATGTAATTAACATCATAATGTTTAGTATTTGTCATAACAACAGTGAATCACCCCAGTAAACTATGACCGTACATTAGTTGAATAACGCTGCAGGCTAACACTAGTATCAAGGTGTGTGGTATAAAATTTCACACCATGTTGTTAAATTTGTATAATATTCATCATTTTGATGTGGGTTTGTTTTAAAGCACCATTTCATTTCCTCTGTTGATGTAGTCGTACTGTGTTTGCCATGTGCTGTCATGACTTTCCAAACTGTTATCTTTGACAGATTAAATCATTTTGGAATCATTTTTTTTCACAGAAATGAACCACAAAACTCAGAGTATTCTGCGTCACAGTCGTCTCATGTTTCTTTAAAAACATACACACTGATTGCTGATTGCCTGACTTTCTAATTGGTCCTCTGCTAAATATGAAAAACACTGTTGTTGCAGTGTTTGTAATGAAAATGAAAATTATATTATATAAGTGTTCAACTTTTTACAGCAGGTGTTTATATACTGTAATTAAAATGGACTTTTGTGGACATTGTTAAGCACACAACAGCAATTATGTCACTTCTGTTAATCAAATTTTGCTGGCAGTGAAACTAATACACACATTACTATAGTTGGTGGCTATATTTTCCAACAATTAGGGCATGTTTGAGTAAAGTAAATTAATGAGGACTTCAGTGAGTTTCTACTGTAGTCCTTAAGAATATGTGTTGTGTCCAATATCATACAATAAAAACTCCTACTGCTACCAAATATAAAGACACAGAGCGAAGCTTTACGACACCAATCATCAGTTCAGTTCGACTCATACACATGATCATATGAAGACTGAAATGGAGGGAATTGATGCCATGCATAACATTTAATGACTATCTCACTTTTTTCTGAAAAGTTGTTTTTGAGTTACAGTCTCACAATAATTGGGGCACACATTTGTTACCTGATGCCTCTGGTAGAAAGACGTCTGACTCAATCATCAGAAAAGATGGAGATGGAGGGATTGAGAGGAAAATAGAGGCAAGGTCTGACAAGAGCAGGTATAAAAACAAAACATCAAAACAAAAGTACATCAGATTTTTCCAACTCAAACATTGGCAATGAAACAAAACAAATGTTAAAAAAAAAAAGAAAATGAACATTAAACCTATACATATTATTTACAACCAAAATAAGACTGAAGCCAGATTCTGTACATTTTTTACCCTCAGCCTTAATGAAGCGTTTAATCTTTTGTACGCCTCACAGACTATATCTGTGTGCAGTAGAAGCTGCTTAATACCGGCGCACTGTACACAGAGAGATTAAACAGGCTGTAAGCACCGACTTAATTCCCATCACTGTTTCTTAATCAGGGCACTTTTCGATGCTCTTTTGACTTTTAAGCTGTGACCTTTGACAGTAACGAGACACTGTTTGACAACATACGTGCTAGTGGGCTTTATAGCCAACCCTCTGACCTTAACTAGGTGCCAATTAACTGTGGATTACGTTTAGCCTAGGCAATGGGTCAGCGCTAATGTCACTCTGTTTAAACACTGGTGTCATGCATTTAAAGCCATGAGAATCACAACACTCAACACTTTGGACTTCAAAAGGCTGGAGCGTACAGTGAAGTGAACGCACGCACATCTAGGAGCAAAAAAACAAAACAAAAAAAACAAGAATAAAACAGGAAATGCTCATAATAAATAGAGACTTTTGGAAATGTGCGGGTGTGATTTATTTGATGAGAACAAGCTGGAGCGTAAAGAAAAGGCAAAAAAAAAGAAAAGTCGCCTTAATTCCCTAAAGTCTAATATGTAGTCGATTTCCGGGGTCAGTTCCTCCTTCTGGGCTTTAAGAGGAAAAACTTCCGAATTCAACACCAAAAAGATTCAAGTATTAAGCCTCTTATTGGTGAAATGGTACAATCTGTGAGAGCTAGTGTATAATGAAAAGAAGTGATGTGGATGGCATTTATGCATAGGATTCAGGACAAAATCTACCCATTGGAGGTTACCTGTTGATGAAGACACAGATGACGAAGAACCTGCTGCGACAGTAGGACTGAACGGGTCCAGAGACAGAAGGTCATTGTTGGTCAATCTGTCCAAAGAAACAAGCGCATGAGTCAGACTTAATTTAATTTCAAGGATAAAGCAACAGTTTGAGTCAGAAAGAAAACAAACACACACGAGACAATGTAAAGTGCATAGATACTGTGAATAGTAAAATCCAATAAATTCAAATAAATATGATGGCATTCTTGAGCACTTACTCATATGATGTTGGCACTCTGCTTTTTGCCAGTTCATCACCTGCAAAGTGAGAAAAACAAACAGCATATTAAGACCCACAGCCCTGCACGGAGCGATGACAGAAAATACACATTCACAGCAGGTTTAAAAAAAAAAAAAAAAAAAAAATGTAATGAAATAAAAATATGATTCGAACCAAATACCAGAGGTTTTCACCAGCTACCATTCAAATTCCGTTCGCCAAAAGCCACGTTTAAAGTACATCACACCTTAAACCAGAAATATAAACTGAGGTTATGGCTGAACAAATGAGAACCACCATCTGCCATGAAGAGTCACACATACATATATTTGCAGTAAGATTCAGGTTATGTAGTATTTTACAAAATAAAACCCTCAAATCTTACCCAAATACTGCACAGAGGCGATTAATCTGATTTGTTGTCAATGTGGTGGTAACACTTTACAACAGGGGGTGGAAATATTAGTAATTTTTTTTTTTTTTACATAATCAAACATTATTTATTGTTATTTTGTGCCCCTTTCTAAAGTGTTACAGTGTAGTGCAAAGACCCGTCAAAGCAGTCTGAAGCAACTTTTAAGCACCAGGGGTAAGTCAGGGCTATTGCTTTGACCCGTATATAAGTAAATCCTTAAAAAAAAATTAGACACTGAAAGTTTGCGGTGAGACAACGCAGTGTCAGTGATGTTAGCGGATGTCATCTGACTGCAGCAGCGGTGTGAAAGGTTTCTATACAGAGGGGCAGAGATGAGCGTTGAGGCAGATATTTAAAGGGGAGAGGAAGGCAGGAAGGAAGGCTAACAACATACTCACCGCGACCGGCCTTAGAGCTTAATGTAGGTACTCCTGTGCTCCCTACGTGCGTGTAGAGTATACATCTATCAATACCTACATGCATTTCTCCGTGTTACATGAGCAGACTGTGAATATAAATGTCATTGATGCAAGTGAAAGCCAGTTTCTCCACCTCTAACATCTTTAACAGTTTTGCAGAGCATGACACTAAATGATGAATACTACCCTTAAAGCGTTTGTCAGAAACTCTCAAGGCATCAAACGCAGCAAAACTTTAAAAACTTTGCCAGTTTGCAGAAGGAAAAAGATAATTTCTGACATGTCAAAATATAAACATGTAATTGAGCAATTAATCTCATTTGTACCATAGTTGGGAAATAACCCCCGAGCAAACATCTCTAGAAAAGAACAGTTATTTACTTTTTCTTGGGATATGTTGGTTTTGGCTTGGGTTGCGGTTTTTCCTTTTTTAAGACAACATCTTTAAAAACAACTCCAGCCAAGAAAAATGTAGTTGAGAAGTTGTACAGTCAACCCCTTTCACAGTCATTCAGCGTGACACAGATACAGAGGTCAGACAGACAGAGAAAATACTCACTGGACTGGTTCCTCCTCATCTGTCCCTGAAAACAAAAACAGACATTAATTAATCAAAGATGGACACGACCCACCGCGAATCTTTAACTGTAAATAACTGGAGATTAGCTCATTTTATTCAACAACAACTAAAAAAAAAAAGAAAACTCAAAACACAAGTGAAAAAAAATGATCCTTTCTCATATTTACAGTAAAACAAAACATTAGTATTGTAACGGTCACAATATCCCTGCAACATGCGTGTGTAAGCCCAAACTTTACTTTCTAAATGTCCTATGGGTTAAAACCATAGCCTTAAACAGTATTTATGTTACAACGTATGATACCACAATGAAAACAGAGGAAAAAAAAACTAAGGTTGAAAACTATATTATTAATTATTCCCAGTGGCAAGGGGAATTTTCCACTTCAGAGTTAAAGACAGTAAATCACAGGACTACTCTCGCCTCACACATACCAGACGTTAAACCTAGGGTGAAAAATTCAGCAGCGCAAAACTGTGCATCTAAGCCCATGCAACGATCAGTCAGGGACAGCTGAGAGCAGAGCATGCCCCCCAACACTTCACCAGCTTCCTTCACGGAGCCTCTGCACATAAATCTGCCGCGTCATGCTGCTTAACACAAGATACGCAAGATATGCTCTTGTGAGGCCACCAACCCAATGGAAACTTAGAGCATCCATTTCAATAAAGAATGTATTCTCACAAGGAGAAAGGTTAGAGT
>JAPTYQ010000005.1:32772313-32783113 GCA_029814465.1 Ostorhinchus cyanosoma | reverse complement strand
CGGTGGTGGTGGGGGCCGGCTGGGTGGGGAGGAGGGGAGAAAGAGAAACAAAATGGGTTTAAGGAACACGGCAAAATCGTTTAACCACCGTAGAGCTGTGAGGCCAGGGTTTAGTCCCACAGGCGCTAAGCGGCAAATGGGTTCAATTACGGCTCTTGCTGGCCACACACACACGACTTCCATTGCTGTTTCAATAAAAGGAACACCGCGGAGGGGGAAGCAAACAGGAGGAGAAATGAAAAAGACAGAAAAATGAGCACTGGGGTGGGAGGGTGGCGGCGGTGGGGTCTTTCAATAATTCACACCAGATGATGCAATGTTCGTCATCACCTCAGATGTATGTTTTAGCCTCAGAAAGTCTCGTACCAAAAGTTTATATAAAATAGGAAAACAGTGCAACCAATAAATGTGAACAGACAGGGAGGGAAGGAAATTTAATGTAATGACTATTCTGGTATTTAAAAGCTCATCAGGAAATACAGCGGCTTTTTGTAGATGTAGGATGATGAAGTAATTGTGAGGCTGAGTCGCAAAAACCAAAACCAAAGTACAGTGAACAAAGTAAGAAGAATTAAAAGCGTCTTTTCCTCTGATTCTCATCACAGAAAGTAAAAAAAAAAAAACCCAACACATCCCGTTGAAACGTGTAACTTATCCTTATCATTAAAGGGGGAAAAAAATAAAACATCTGTAAAAACAGGGAAACTAAGTCCATAAAGTATTCATAAACAACCACAACAGAGTCCTGTCTAGAACAAGTGGGCAGCAATAAAAGCGGAAGAGTGAAAGCAAACAAAGAAGTAGAGGGAAAGAAAAAAAAAAAAAAAGGCAGAGGTACAGTGCAAAGCAGAGGAAAGTCAAAGGCGTGGAGGAAGATGCCGTGACATTGGTTTAATGTGCAGTGAGGGAGTGAGGCGGGTGAAGCCCACTAGACCCCCTTCGCGACACTGAGCGTGCCCTCTCAGCCGCTCCACGACGCAACATTAACAACAACAACAGCTCAGTGAACACACGGTACATGTTTGCACACAAGCAATAGTGGCTTTAATTTTTAATGGCTGTGGCTATTTTTCACCGAGCGACGAAGAGTGATTCAGAGATTTGAATGATGGTGAAGGACGAGGAGATGAATGAGGAGATTCAAGCCCGGGGTCACGTATGAGACCCAGCTTTGTCACAACGTGTGAGTGTGTGTGTGTGTGTGTGTGTGTGTGTACTGTGAAACATTCCCTTAAGCAGCGACCGGGATAAAAGTCTGCATCTGTGTGAGCATACAGGCCAATAACGCCGCACTTAGAAAAAAACTGCCTTTAACCCCTAAAGACCCAGACACGCACCGTCGACCAAAAGCATTCAACTGATCTAAACGCTTCGTCCACTAATCCTGTCAATACATGGAAATAATTGGTGTAAAATGCAGTCGGTCGTCTGTTCATGATCATCAGATGTGACCCTTTAAGATGTTCAGAGGCGCCGTAGTAAACGTGGAAACACCGTCATCTTCTACAACATTAAAGTAAAAACAGTAAAAGCCATGACAGTGAATGGACACACTGGGTTTATGCTCAGTTAATGATATATTTTACTGAGAAAGTCACTTTTTTCAGTTTTGATACAATAACCTTTGACTTTACTCTGAGCTTTTATGAACATCTACATCACAGGTGTCAAACATATGGCTCGTGGGCCAAAACCGAACCACCAAAAAGTCCGATCTAGAACGTGGGATGAATTTGTGAAATAAAAAAAAATTACATTGACGATATGAATAGTTTTTATAGTTCAGGTTCCACAAACAGAACAATATGATCTCAAGTGGATCAGACCAGTAAAATACTATCATAATAACCTCTAAATAATGACAACTCCATATTTTTGTCTTTGTTTTAGTGTAAAAAGGTAAAATTGCATGAAATTGTTGACATTTCCAAACTTTCCTTTCACAAAAAATGTGAATAACCTGAACAAATATAAAATATATATAAATATCTAAAGAGAAGTAAGTGTAAAGAGACATTGTAGATGGAACACTGTCATAATGTCATTTTACTTTTTTCACTGTAATTATTTTATTGGTCCAGCCCACTTCAGATCATATTGGGCTGAATGTGGCCCCTGGAGGATCTACATGATCAGTAAATTAAACATAGGGAAATAGACGATTTTCACTGGGGAAAAAAAAAAAGTTAAATTCAGAGAATAATATTCTAAAAAATGGTGATAAATCACTTAGGAAAGGTTAAATAAAGTGAATAATTCATTTGGGAATTGATCCAGAAGTCACACTGGGTCCTTATGGGTTAACTTCTTTACAGAGTTCCTACAGGTGCAAGTTAAAGGTTCAAGGTTACTTTATTTTTACCGGTGGGAGGATTTGTTTCGCAGACAGAGTAATTGCATTTGGCATTACGACAAAACATATTGAACCTGTTAAATGTAAGACTTTTAAAAACTACTTAGAACTGAATTTAATGTCTATTTCATGGCCATCCTGGCAAAAATTTGTGACTTCTAGAATTTAGGAAAATGTATTTATTAACTCCAATGCCTCGATTCCCACCGTTCCAAGTCATTTCTCAGTGGGGGCTGCAAATTTAGCAATAACTGGTTCCTAATTTCAATATAAACTGTCGGATTGGAACGAGTGGAACTGAGTCGACTAACGTTACCTTCTTTGCAGCTTGAACATTTAACAGACACATTTAAACACAGCACAGTAAACAGGTTTATGACAACATCACTTAAGACCTACCATATCACATTTAATACATTTTAATGACTTTTTAAGGTATTAAATGCAGATTTGGAAATGTCAGACTTTTAAGACTTTTTAAGACCCCGTGGGAACCCTGCGTATATATATATATATATATTAAACTGACTGAGTAATAGTTATACATGACACTAAATTCAGAGCATGACGTGTAGGAAAATAGAAGCCTGGCTGAATTAAAAGGTAATCAAGCGCATGAAATAAATTAGACATAACACATATGCCTTTCCAATGTAAACAAATACAAACTACGAGAAATAGGAGCTGATGGCGTATATCTGAAGGAAGGATGGGATGGTTAAATGGAGCTCCCATGCAGCCTGTCAGAGGTTAGATATTCTCCTGTTGCCCTCTAGTGTTACAGAAGAAGAGCAGGCGGATTCAGCAGCAGAGCTGAGAAGCAACAGGTATTTGTGTGGGACTTCTGTGTGTTCTGAGTGTTTTCGTGTCCCTACCGAGGTCGAGGGCGACAGGATGATGTTTCCGATGGAGGCTTTGAGCTCGTCGATGGTGGCTCGGTTCTGATGCGTGCCGTTGTTGGGTTGAACCGGCTTGATTTCGACGTGAAACTTCCTGGGTTCGTCCTCATCCTCTGAGTCGCTGGATGAATAGAAGGAATTCTCTTTGGCATGTGAACGGTCAGTTAAGGAGATGGCAGGCAGACAAGAAAGAAAGAAACACCATCTAAAGTGTTGTTATAGTTGCACGTCGCTGCATCGAGGGAATATTTGGGTAAGAACACCGAGCTAACAGGCTGTTTATCGATCACCTGCTCAAAGTCTTAGAGTAAAAACTGAAAGGATATCGTTTTCATTTACTTCTGGTCTGATACAGAAGCCCTCTGCGTCAACTTGGGGGGTGTTCTGAAACACAAGCAGAAAAAGTAAAACACAAAAACTCTTATAAGTAGAACACGTGTGGCTCCTAAATCAGTTTTAAAACAGATAAGTGAAACTGCACTTGTATACACAAACTTGTAGTTTTTCACATTATAGTGCTATTTCATTTTGTTTTCAAACTGCATTTAAAGAACGATGCACACCTTTATTGAACCATAATCGCAATATCAACATGTGAATTATAATTATATAATCACAAAAAGCTGCAATTTAATGGTCCAGACTGAGGAGGAAAAAAATGGAAATAAAATAAACTCAGCCTCTGTTGTAAGGTCATATTTATGAGTGACACTGAGAAGATAGAGGTACTGTATAAAACACACAAAATGACAGTCAGCACATGTTCTTATATTTTATACAAGTTAAAGTTTGTCCATTTTTGTCATTATGTTTGTAAATGAACAATCTGTGGATTTTCTTTGATAGTGAAGTAAACAATCACAAATCAAAAGTATATAACAATGACAGTGTGACTTCACTTTGACCAAATATTATATTTAAATGATGATAAATGAAAACATTTAATGTAGTTAATATGCCATTAGCCATATTTATTTGTGCAAAAATAGGTTGAACAATTGTCTAAATACAATTTTCAAAACTGTATAAATTAGACTCTTTTCTGGCGAATTTTTACTTCATCAAAACTTTTAAAGTAAACCTAAATTTGTCTTCTACGCAACACAACCAGTTATTTCACCAAGAATAGATGATGAAGTTTATTATTGTATCTCCAATATATTACGTCAGATGCAACAGAACATTGACAACTTGAATTGCACTTAATTTAATTACATTTAATTAACTGAACCATGTGTAAATAGTGTTTACAGGTCTGTTTACTAGTGAACAAACCTGTCAGCAAGTTTGATGATCACACTAAACTTGTATATCTACAACTTCAACATCAATAAATGTTGTCTAATGTTAAAATCCACAGTTTGTAGCTTAATAAGATTCATTTTTTTAATTTGCTGGAAATGCATTTTATAATTCTGAAATAAAGACATGATTTTGAAATATATGTAGTTGATGTGACAAACCTGCATTAAAGTGTCTGTTTGTGTTGTGTGTGTGCATGTGTGTGTCTGTGCGTGTCAGCTTACAGCATTCTGGATGTCTATGGCCCCATAATATCCAGGGGGAGCGCCATTGGCAGTGTTCTACAAGCACAAACAGACACAAATGAATGAGTGAATGAGCAAATCTGATAAACAAACAAGAAGAAACAGAGAGTCATATGTTCAGCTTGTAAAATACGTAGCAAAGGAATGTTAACAAGGATTTCTTCCACCTCCTGTTGTTTGAAACTACAATAACAAAGAGGTACAGGTGGGGAAAAAAAAAAACAACAACAGAAAACTATACTCACAGCAGCTTCAACCTCTGTCGACTCCCTGTAAAACAGAATATTGTACATCAATATGAGAATGTTCCTGAATTTGCACAGGAATTTACTGGTGCACTTGAGCGTTTACTCACGTAGAGTCTGTATCCTTGTCTTTTCTTCGACCTGGGATTCCAAATGGTTTTCTCTTTCTGGGTTTGGCACCTTTATGTGGAAACAAAGTATTGTTTTAGTCGAAATGAAATGAAAATGCAACATTTGATCTGCTGTCTAGTGTGACTTACTGATCGATGATATTTCATCTAATATTTTATACTGAAACACTAACCTTCAGTAGCAATTGCTGTATTGCACTCCTCAAACTCAATGGGTCCTAATGAGACAAAAAAAAAATTCATTTAGGTTCATTTGGCAGAGAAAGGGTCAATGACCTACTGCTGAGAATGCTGTGAAAGTACATCACGCAATAATCACACACATACACACAGCACAAACACACCAAGGCAAAGCACACAACATGCAGTCTGGCGTGCCATACAGAGTGTGTATACAAACAGAGCTGGGCTGGTCCCAGAGGGCAGACAGGGTCAATGGCGGAGTCAACTGTGTGTCTGGTGGCCCTCACTGAGCTGCGACGCTCCCTCTCGGGGACACAAAGCACTCTACCACAACTCAGAGGCATCCTCACACATATACACAAACCCCACCTGGGACACAGGAATCACAACTCATAGACTGGTCTGAAATCGACACAGGCGCCTCGGTGCTCACGCCAAACAGCAGGTATGAAGACTAAACTGAGCTGAAACTAAACCTGCCCACATGGGACACGCAAAGTCACTTAACCCTATTACAATAAGACCAACAAGTCCAAGATTACAGGCAGTGAAGTGTTTAAAGCCACATGGACAAATCTGCTCTTGGACTTAAGAGATGGCATTTTTTTCCATCTTTCTGGCATGCAAAAAAACAGCCAGAAAAAACAAGACCTAATCAGAACACACAAACATACAGAGGCACCAACGTAATGACCAGAATACAGGGCGATAGATTGAACAGCGCACCGACAAATCATCACATTTGTTCCGCTGAGTGACCGAGATATCATTCGCTGCACAACCAGCCATGGATTTATTTTACAAAAAGGAGAGAAAAACATTGCTTTTGGTTATTCAGATATATGATTCATATCAAAGTAAACAGCAAAAAACAACAGCGTTCACACTTAATTTAATGTTCATCAATTATACACATTTACCTCCAAGGCCCTGCAAGTCAATTGTCACGCTTTAAGTGTTCATCCAGAGGCTTGGAGGCTTTTCGAATGGGGACGCTGCTTTAACATACACAAAGTGACATGTATGCACACACGCACAATCTAAAAGGTGTGGAATGTTGAGCTGTTTGTGAGCGTGATTTCTTTTTTTTTTTTTTTTGGTTTTTTTTTTTACATTATATAGAGTTAATACCGTGCTAGATAGTGATCAACACATTGCACTGTTTTTTATCCTCCTAAAACTTCGCTTAACAGAAAATAAAAAGGACTTCCTTGAGTGCTATTTCAAGTTTTTAAATCTTCTTTCTTGACCTAGAAGACATGTATGGGGAGACACAAACATACTTTGGGTAACTAGAAAGCTTAATAGCTTGCACGATGGAGAGAAGAGAAGACATGGGGAAGGACCCTCTGGCAATATTTCTGATACATGCCTTGACCTGAAAACAACAAAGCTAATGATATTTTAACTCAAAACGTATACAGTAGCAGCGGTCCAATGCAGTCTCCCCAGAGGATGCCAGTCGCGAGCAGAATTGACGCATTGTTTGGCGTGTGCAATGCAGAGTGAAACGCAGGGAAGCGGCGAGTCACGAGAGGCATGCATCACGCCAAGTGAAGTGGATAAAGTACACCAATGACCGATCTACTCTACTGTGCAATATCAGGCCTCTTCACCGCCGGCGAATAAGCAGCGACAGCACGAATGACTGTTTGTGTTTGTCTGTGTGCGTTTCATGCCAATCAAAACAAAATTGGCATGCTCAACTTTCTCTCATGGGAGGAAGCGAGAGTGACGGTGGTTTGATCATCCCTTTTTTTTTGGTCACTTTGCTGAAATAAAACAGGTGAGAATATCTGACCTCATGACGCCTGGATTTTCCTGGAGAGGAAGCTCTGAACCATTATTTTATTAGACCCTGGCATCTTCCATTATTTGCATCGGTTACTGATATTGTCAAACAAAAGTAATAAAAGAGAACCAGAGAGGGTGAATTTACAGTAAAATGACACACTGCATTCTTTATTCAATCTCTGGGATGTTTAACTAAAGCTGCTGTGGGTCTACGTCAGGCCCAGGCAGAGCAGGAACTCTTTGCCGCGAGCATCCTACTATTGCATCTGACAATATTTATGCACACCAACTGCAGAAAAAGTCTAAACACCAGACACATGAATATTACCTAAATCTGGGCCGACATTAGGAACAGTTTAAACATCTCCTAAACAGACAGACGACTTTGTTTATACAGGGGAAGATGTTTCTTTTCTTTCTACTCTCTGTGAGGGAAGCATGCAGTCACGCATGAGCGGAGAATGGTTTTTTAAATTGCATATGCTTCACATGGCACTGGGAGTGGGAGAGGGGCGGAGGAGGGGGGTTTGCGTGTCTGGCCCACCGCCAGTTGACAGCTCAGCTGGATATCGTTGAACACTCAGAACCCCCCTGCCTCGCAGCGTGTCACTTTGGGATTGTTTCCGCAATAGAAAGTTTATTCAACCTCTCTCTCTCTAAAGGCACTGGACCAGCCATCCGTTCAGCTATTTAATCAGGGGACAGACAGGTTATTTTTCTGACAGGGCCGGGGCTGCTGCGCAATCCCTAATGAACAGCTTGATACATGAGGAATTTTCTGACCGTTTCTTTAGCCTCAATTAATTCTGCTGTCCAAACAAACGAGGGCCACCACTCCTTAGACGCAGCGTCTGGACACGGGGGTCACCATTTGTGTACATACAAACACAGCAGAGGTGAAGCCTTTGTGCTTGTGACCTGACGTAATGTAGTACAAGTAGAGGGACCAGTGAAGCTATTTCACGTTAAGCTGGCTTATATGATCAGAATTCACAGGCTAATTAATATATGTGAATGTCAAACAGCTTAGGACATTAAAAAAACCTAAATCACGCTTCAAAGGTGCAAACGTCTGTGCCTAATATCAATAAATGAGCTGTTCGT
Source organism: Ostorhinchus cyanosoma (assembly GCA_029814465.1). Classification (NCBI taxonomy): domain Eukaryota; kingdom Metazoa; phylum Chordata; class Actinopteri; order Kurtiformes; family Apogonidae; genus Ostorhinchus; species Ostorhinchus cyanosoma. The sequence goes on along the minus strand of JAPTYQ010000005.1, from coordinate 32,774,857 downwards.
GTGTAAAAAGAGGGAGGTGCGGGGGGAGCTCAAGGAGTCTGTGGAGTATTCCCTTGATTATTGCGGCATGGCAAAGTTTACACAAGAGTCATTGTTGAGCTCTGACCTCCAGAAAAGGTTGGTTCTGCCTGCTTAGTCTGCGAGCACAGCAAAGCCCCAGTGTGTCACATGCTTACTGGAATGCCAAGCCTGCCTACCTTTACAGCAGATTACTATGATTGACTCTGATGGCCCTCTCCTACTTCTAATTGCCCCTCTCTATGTACCCCTACCCTCCCAACCAGGCAGAAGGCCCGTTCTCCTGACCACTGCTTTATTTATGAGTAACACAGGCGTCGATGAACACTCACCAGGAATCAAACAGACGAGGCTTACCTGGTCTTTCTTTTCCCGTTCCTTTGCTCTCGGCCAGTTTTTGTATTAAACCCTCCACTGAGGTGTTCTCGATGTTTCTCACGAATTCATTGTGGACCTAAAAGACGAGATAAAAGTAATCACATTCATGGTCCGTTAACTCGACTGGTAATTTCAAGGGGTTCTTTCAGTTTTTCTATTGGCATTAAGTTACTGAAAATAGCTTGATTACTGTGATGTAATGCACTGGACTGATTATGTGTTTGTAGACTACATCTGTCTGCGGTAGACGATATATTCTGTGTTTATGGAGGATTTTACGGTGCTCACACATGAACTTCATTCATGCAGTTCAGATTACCCCGTCATAAGGAGTGAATACAGTTTCTGGAATCTTCTAAAGGATGGAGAAAACAACCTTTATGATGTTTGTGTGGTTGTTTTCAGTTTTCAGAGTTTAAAAAGCCGACTTACAGTACGTCTGTTGTTTTACATATTTCCAGTCATGTCAAAGTTAAAGAACGAAGAACAACAATGATTACAGTTATTGTCTGAGTCTTTGGTGAGGTCTTGGGGTTTATGACATACAGGCTGGGAGCCAAGCCGAGCCTGCTGCCGTAGGTTCTCCCTGCAACTCGAGCTGCTTTGCTGCTTTGTTAGTTTTTATAACATTTATTTTGTATTTGGCCCGTGGAGAAATACCGCACTTTGCTGTCATTGTATTGTGTCGGGTTGCATTATTGTTGTTGGCAGTGCGGTCTTCTGAAGCCCTCTGGGCAGTATCAGAGGGAGGATAGTGTTTGTTTGCTTGTTTGTTTTAGATGTGCATGTGAGCTTGTGTGTTTACTGAGGGGGAAGTGAAAGCGATGTATAGGCATGGGGATGGAGAACAGCGGCTGATTCTGTGCCATCTCTCCAAACCATTTAGATATGAGCGATAGTGTAAGCACAGAGTGGCTCCGCTATCAAACAAACACACACACGCACTCACATATGTGCCCCCCCCCACACCCCCTGAGGTGAAGTGCATTAGCCTTCTGTGCCCTGGCAGGAGAGGATGCAGGGGGTGGTGGGAGGGCGGCTGTGGTGAGGAGGTATGCTCACCGCAGCACACGCGATCTGTCAGGTGCTGCTGCCATGACGGAGGGCACTAATGTCAGCAACCTGCGTGCCCCGCTCGCCTCTCGCAAGAACACACACAGACCCCTAACCGTGGAGATTTTTGCCCACATGTCTGAAACATGCATCTGCCTTTAAGGGATCCTCACTCACACATAAATGCTCACTTACAAAAACAAACACAGCACGCACATTGACTGACAGACACACCTGCTCTTATGTGGGTATATAACCCTCTCCATGGAGAACAGCACTCTGCACTTCTATGCACTCAAAAGTCGACTTCATATACCACATTAAACACAACGCATGGTGTCCTACATCGCTTTCTAACCCTCTTGTCCTTCATACTCACTGAGGTGAAGGCTGATATTTTCTTTTTTCATTTTAGGTTCAGGTTCACTATGCCTCGGTTTAGTGGATTTTATTTACTTGAAGTGACTGTGTATCAGTGTAAACATCAATGAACATACATATTGTAATGTTTGTAATAAAAAGTGTTTGGAAGGTTACACATCACTTAATACCCTGTTAAAACTCTAACAGGTAGTAGAACTACTATTATTTAAACTTTCATAACAACTTATCTTATTTGATTAATATTCAATTTCTTCATAAAAATGTTTTAAACAGAGCAATAAAGCTGAAAAGTCATAAGGGCAAATATTAAAAATCACAAGTATGTAAGTTCTGTAGTAGTTATGTTCTGAATCTGGTTACAGTGGTTTAGTAGCGTGTCTTTTTTTTTCTTACTCCTGCATATTTTATATTATGTGTGTTTGTGTTTTAAATAGTACATGTATAAATAGAAAAGAATATGGCATAAGGTTATTTTATTTACCTTAATATTGTTCTTGTATTATGTATTATCTATGCTTACAAATGACCAAGTTAATTATAACTCTAATCTTTTTCATTTTTCTTTAAGGTGACACAATATAAACCAGTGTTTTTCAACCTTGGGGTTGGGACCCCACGTCAGATCACCTGGAATTCAAATGGGGTTGCCTGGAATTTCTAGCAATTGATAAAAATTATTTAAAAAAAAAAACAAAAAATAACGTACTAATA
>JAPTYQ010000005.1:32726720-32767764 GCA_029814465.1 Ostorhinchus cyanosoma | reverse complement strand
AAAGAGAACACACATGTAGCAGCCCCGGTGATGTCAGAGAGCACATGTGTTCACTGTTTATAACTCATGTCCACATGTGCTGTATTTGAGATGAGCCGTAGACTGTGATCCTGGGGAAGCAAAGCTGCCATGCCACTTTCTCAAGGGGGAAAACAAAAATGTTGGCCTAACTGGAAACATTTCTGGTGGCGGAGCTGCTGTGGTGCAGGAGGATATGGAGGCCAGATTCTGGTGATCTGATTTTCATTTAGAGTTTATCTAATCAGCCCTTCACATGGATCCAATCAGAGCTTTGCACAATGATTCCGTTACAGAGGAAAAAACACAATTTGGAGATGATGCAGTGCACGAAATGTGGACACACAGACACACACACACAGACAAGGCACTGACAAATTATACAAGTGTTGCAAAGCACAGAGACAGACGTAATGAGAACATATTTCATGAAAGCTCACACACACAGAAAATCCATTTCGACAGTACCTGTGCAGTTTCTGCCATCTTCTGCTCAAACTCTGACTTGGCTGTGGCGTATTTCTCCACATATGACTTGTAGCTCTCTGTGGCTTTTTTGGCTTTCACTCCCGCCTGGGAAGTATAAACAGGAACATAAATGGCTATCATCATTTTGGGAATTGCAGACAATGGCTCACTGTTTTGTGGATCAGCTGATAAATCAGCGAGGAAACCGAGCTCCACTTAACATCTGAAGTCGAGAGGTTTTGAGGGTTAAAGTTTCTGTATAGACTGGAGTGTTGAGGCACTTCATCATGCCTTATAACCATACCATGATTATGTGGGTGTGCGTACGTGCAAATGTGACCTCCCACCTTGTCCACATCTCTCTGGGTGGCCCCTTCTTTGCGGAGGCGCTCCTGCTCCACAGTTTTGGCATTGTAGTTCTCCTTGGACTTCTGCAGAGCCTGCGAGATGGTCTGGATATTCTGGACAGCTTCTAGGGTGGACGCCACCTCTTCTTTTGTCTAACAACACAAAATATGCAAAGTATGTGTCACCTTATGCTCTAGCTCCAGCCTTTGTTTAGTTTCTCTTTTGCTTAACGTACACTCTTACAGTAACCTGCCTTATTATGTAAGTAAAATAAACTTTGGACAAAGTTCTTTTATTGCTTTAGTAGAACTACTATAAGACCAGGCACATGACATTGTGTTGTATAATATGATAGCGCTACATAACAAATGTACACGACTGAGGCGTTTGTTTTGACTGTTTTCCAGTGGAAACTCATTTAAAACACTTTATATCAACGTACTTAAAGACACAAACAACATAGAAAGACAAATGGAAAAATGTTAATGACAACGGCAGTTAGTGTAACGCTTAGTGACTGCCACTATTTACACTATGTTGAAAGATGAGAGATTAACAAACTGGGAAAGTACAAATCTGAGCACCAATTCCAGGTCGGGTGTGCTGATTGCAAGTGTACCTCCAAGTCAGCCGAGAAACAGAAAACTAAGAAGAGAGGAGGCTAGAGGGAAGTGATATGTAGACGGTGTGACAGTCTCTTTGTCATGCTGAAAGCACAAAACCAACCCCACTCGTTCAAAGCTTCTACCTCACTGTGTGTGATGTGTTTGGTGGCTTCATGCATGAGATATGAGCTGATGGTATGTTTCATCTGGGATGAGAGAACTAGGTGGAGGAATGAGGTGTAAGAAATGCTCTAATGCTTTAAAATAGCTCTGCACGCAACGGTCTCTGCTCTAAACTTCCTTTTGGTGGAGGCTTCACTTTTACTTCATGCTGTCAACGTCTTTCACGATAACTGCAGGAACAACTGATGACAGAAAAAGGGTAAGAATGGATGAATATTTAAGCAGGTTCCTTCTTTTTTCACACGACGCTGTGTTTGTGGTGCAAGTGCAGCCATGTCTGGGAACACCGCAGCCACCAACTGCTTGCGACAATAGGAAGAGTTCAAGCAGTTCAGCGGAGTAAACACACATGGGAGCAGTTTGATTTCATCTGGGCATCAAAGCTTTACACTGCAGTAAACATCTCAAGCATCTGAAATATCTTTAGCCTAATTTCACACCATGGTGACTCAAGGTGCCAACATACCTTTTTGTGTGCTTTGGCTTGTTCCTCCACATATTTCTGAACCTCTTTTATAAGTTCCTGAAGCTTCCTTACAAGCTCCATGTGACAGCTTGCCAGCTTCTCTGTTGAGCTCTTGAACACATCCCAAACTGGAGCAAAGGTCCTGCATGGCACACACAGATGTAGAGCAAACACAAGACATTTATATTCATGTTCATTTGGACGGACGTTTTAGTCATCGGATAGTGGTTAACTCTTTCAGGACTGCCACTATAAGAGGCCGCCAAGATGTCCTTGTGTGTTCTTGGCAAAAAAGTGTCAGAAAACATCTTTTTTGCCAAATCTTTTGCACATTTGTTTTCAGGAAGAGCTTAAGTTTCAATATCTGCCCATTACTTATCATTATTATAAATGATAAATGCTTGTTTTAGTAAAAAATAAATAAATAAAAGAAAGAAAGAAAATATCAGACTTGACTTTTTTTTTTCATATTTATTATCAGAAACAACTGTAAATGTCCATAAGAAAACTTTTTGAGATTATAAAAATAAACTTTCATCTACATGCTTTTTGGTCTTGAACGTTCAGTATCCATATTATGGTTTCATATTTTTTGGTTATTTCAGGCCAGTTTTTTTTAGGCTATGTGGAAGTCTCCACAGTTCCTTTGTACTTGTAATAGAGTCCCACATTGCTGCCGTAAAGTGTTATATAGTGTCGGAAAGCTCAGGATCTCAGCTTTCCGATTTGAATTTTATGGATAGGACAAATGGTTCAGGAGTTACAGTACTTCGAAAGCTGTAAAGTACAAAATGCAGCGCTGGAGAGATTGCAGTTGTGAAACGGTGAATACTTACCCAAGCTGAGAAAAGTTGCCAGCTGACTTGGCAAGTTTGGTCATTGACCTGGCATACGCCTCTTCAATCGTACTCCTACAACAGCAAACATCACACAGACACATGATTTAATAAAGCAAATAAATACAAAAATATTTAAAATAATTACCAATTCAAAATAACAGTAGCCCTTTAAAACCCTTTTTAATGTGTAGAAGGACTGAGTCATATGTTGAACTAACCTGACTTTCTTTTTCTTTTTTGCATGTGTGAGCTTTATTGGTGCATTTTAAGCTTGAACATTGACAGTTGACAGCTTGTTGAAATCATGAAATAATAGTAAAGACAGGTGATCATCTGACATTTCCCTGTTTGCAGTGATTGCTTTTTTTGTTTATGATGCGCATATTGTATTTATAAGTTTAGTTTGGAGAAAAAAATGTTTGAATTATGTTTGTTTGGAGTTCATGTAGATAGAAAAAATAAAATAAATAAATGAGTGAATTGACAAAACAGTAAAAAAAAACCCAATTAATTTACATATTTAGGCTTAATATCACACAGCCCCATTTTATAGCATCAGGGAGTTTTTTTCCAGTTGAATTAGTCAGATATTGAAGCTGGATGAGCAATAGAAAGTCTCTGTCAAAAGCACCAACATAGCACTTAGCTGTTTAAATACTTGACCGCATGCACTGTGTGGACACATAAGTGTGGTTTGACTCACTACTGTCCACAGTTCACAACACTCAATGGGATAAAGTTTAAAAGCTAGTGTCTGAGTCCACTGCTCTTCTCCATTTTCCCCATCAGTCTTTCACTCTGCAGCAAAGTGACACGGGTGAAAAAACAAAAATAAAACTGCAGGAGTGTTACAGCCAAGGCCTGAATTATGCATGTCTCATTTAGCCAGCCCAGCCTCTCTGTCTTTGCTGTCACGTCACAAGAAGAAGGTCAACCACAGGGGAAACAGGACGACAGTGGCACACACCGACACACACCCTCATCAAACACACACACACCAAAACAAACGTCCTACGGAGAAACACGTCAACTTATACTCAAGCACAGCGACAATAGAAGAAGGTGGGACCAACCAGAGGTGAATTATAGACCACAGAGTCCACACTTAATATACAGAGTATCTTTACACTTATTATGTTGTAAATACAGTCAGAAGTATGTTTTATGTTTTCTACCCCTGGTTCTATAGAAATACATTGTCCAAAACACACATCTTATGGCATCATTTTCTACATCATTCACAAACAGATTTAGACAAATACACCACTTGTTGTGTGATTTTGATATCTTTTCTTTACCAGTTGCAGGGTTGTCGTAGTTAACTCAACCTAGTATTAGATCATTTTGTGAAATGAAATTGAAAGGTCAGATTTCAGAAACACAAAAGATTACATAAAAATGACATTGAAAACGTCAACTCAGTTTCGGTTTCCCTTCCAAGTTGCAATAAAATGAATTTGCACAGTAGTCTTTCAAACTGCTTTTTCAGTTCCTATAAATTGATGTTTTGATAAATGAAAACCTAACATTTAGCACTAAATAAAACTAGTCACTTTGCACACAGTGTAGATCAGCAGAAAGCTGAGACCAACACAGTTGAGTGCAGGTGTTTTCTCTAATCCTCATACTCAGAATACCTTTGTGAAACAAGGTGGCCAACAGATGCTGAGAGCACTTTTCCCAATTGCAATGAGGCCATGATGACAGCAGAGGGAGCCCCAGTGCAGTTTTCAGAGGAGGAAAACCATGAAATTCATCATCAGACATTAACCAGTGACAGTAAAGGCCACCCACCACAAACATGGGCTGTGACTACAGATGAAAATTAGCCTCTCCGCAAACATTAAAAAAAACCTGTGTGTGATTAAAACCCTCTCTTTGAATACAGCAGGCTAAACACAGTTGGAGATGAAGCATGCAAATATCCTTGATAAACTGCCCGAATGACAAAGTGCATACCTGAAGGTACACAGAGACTGGAATTCACAGCTGAATTCCTGAGGCAGATCATCCATCATGCCACCGTTTATAAACATGCACCTCTCACACAATGAGGCTAATCATAATGAGGACGGGGTTGCATTTGAAAAGGAGATATTATTATAGGATATTACAGGATTATCAGGGTGCTGACATTGAAATGTGATGTGTGTTTTCAGGTGGGTTTAGGTTTAAGCTCCTCAGACAAAGAGGAGATTTGGATTCATTCAGAATGTTTCACATTTGACTGATTTTATGGGTAGAATTTCTTACATGGAGGCATTAGTTAGTTTGAGAGTTAATAAACCTAAATAAAACTCTCTGCCAAAGTCAAAATTAGGTGCAGTCAGAGCTACTGTGAGCATGTCACCAAGAACTGGAAGAGCATTTAAATACTCAGGTAACCACAACATGGGCAGACATCCAAGGAACAACACCCTTAAAACAAGCTAATGAGTACAACCTGAAAAGAAAGTAACTTTACTTTGTGTCTTGTAAGAGCGACTCATTCCAATAAGGTCCAGTGATGAGCATCAGTCCACAGTGTCTTACCTTTCTCTGATGAAGTCTGTCAGTTCCTTGGAGGAAATTTGGCCATGCTTCATGTTGTGGTAGAGCACGTCAAAGCCATTATTTTTTTCACCCTGCCATTCCAAAGAGACAAAAAGAAGAATGCAGGTCGATCAGTCACCGGAACACGCACAACAATAGCTCAGAGATTAAGTTGTCCGCGTTACCATAAAGGTTTTTTCTAAAAGTAGCATCCTCATCGTCTGCATGGCTTCCAACTGCATTTGCAGAAGGCTTTGGTCAACCATACTCATCCTAGCCATGACTGCTATAGATTGTCAAAGGTTTGATCAGAAAGTCCTAGAACTATCCAGAACGACTAACTGTGTGTATCACTGTAACCACTTGGTAACGGTTTCCAATTGCAGTGATGCTTTAAAAATGCATGCACCCCCCCTAAATAATTAATATAAAAGGAAAAGGCCTGGTTTATGTTACTAACATGTAAACATTAATGTTACAGATTGATCTACATATTTTCCAAAGAGTAAAGACTAAATGACACCTAAACACCTACATACTGTTCCTGAAAAACAAATCTTTTGCAACTTAAAGGGGCAACATGAGGTGTATCTACTCAAAAAATGACATAAAATTATCATTAGACTGTTTACAGTAAAGAGCTAACAGGTTCTGCCAAAGACATCATTGTATTGGATTGTAGAGATATGAAGTGAATATATTTACACAGATGGATGAGGGATTTATGAGACCACTAGAGGGCGTAGAGGGTCACTGTCAGTTTCCTAAAGTGAGGAAAACGACCACTTCACAGCCTTTGACAAAAACATCAGAAAGTGACGAGAGGGGATGAAAACCACTAAGAAAAAAACTTTTAGAGTCAAAGAACGGAATAAAGTGATAAAAGCTAGAAGTTCTGTTGTTGTTCTCACCACTGGACACAGATATAAATGAAAAGAATGGAGTTTGATGCTGAAATCACAGTGTTTTTTTCCTACATGGGTGAGTTTGATTATGAGGCCTGTGAAAGATATTATGTGATGCTATTATCTCTGCTAAGTTCACTGTTTGTTGGTCCACAGTTCAGACTAAACTGTGATAGTTGTTTGGAAACTGACCTTGTTTGGATAATTCCAAACTTTAGTTCAGCTATTGACAACATAAACTGTAGAGAAAATTGAAGTGATTTGCAGTTTTACTTTGGCTGTTTTCTGTCTAAAACCCGAGCTAAGCTAACAGAGCTATAATGTAAACTATCAGCTGACACAGCACAGACGGATCATATGATACAGTGTTATTTTGATATACTACAAGTTTTTGTTTGAAAAAGAAAACTGGCAAATACTATAATATAGAGCTGCTCGATATTGGAAAGAACTGACATTGTGATTTTTTTAACCCTGCGATATATATTGCGATATGAAAAAATACTCAGGAGGCTATAATAGCTGTGTGGTGCCGACGTAAATGGAAATTAGTTGTGTTTCCTTTCATTGTGGTTACAGGTGCAATACACTATCGACTCAGAGCATGTGTTTCAGTTTCATCCATCTTGTAGCTGAAATAATTCCAGATAACTGATGTTGTTTTTCTTTTTCGCACCAAGTCTTTGTTTTCGGTGATGTTCATTGGCCTCCTACATTGCAGGACCTGGGAAGTGACTATTGCACACACGTACATTGCGATGAAGATGCTCAAACGATATATTGTGCAGCTCTACTGTAATACCTGTATGTGTAAACAATGAGCTTTATACTTTATTCAGTGAGTGATAGAATCTGTGGACACAAAGTTTTGATTCCTTGGTGGTTTTAGTAGTCCTTTAGAGTACTGTGTGGTACATAACTTGGAATATCAACACTACATCTAAACCCTTTAAAGAGAGTTTATATGTAAATATCCAAAAGGCAATGAACATATAATTCATCCAATCCAATCCAACTTTATTTGTAAAGCACTTTAAAACAACCACAGTGGACCAAAGTGCTGTACAGAAAACAATTAACAAAATAAAACAATAAAATGCAGAATAGAATAAAAACATAGAAACTGTACAGAAGAATAAGATAAAATAAAACCCAAGTAAGAGAATAAAAAAGATAAGAGTATAAATAAAACCATTTAAAAAAGGGAATTCATGACAAATTATAAATGATAAAATCACACAAAAAAAGAAAGCAGTACCATTATCAGTCCTGAGACAGATGAGGAGATGATTATGAACACATCACTAAGGATCTAATCTAGCGTTAGAGAAGTAATTAAATGAACATTATCAGCATCAGTGTCAGGAAATAAATAAATCACAGAAGACTTAAAATGAAAGTGTACCTGTACTGGTCATGCTTGCAATATTATTTGTACTTTTTGTATTATGTAAAAGCAGGAGAGGTGCAAATTCAGTAAAAACTAAATTTTAAAAATCACCAAAAATGCACCACACAAAACCTTCTATTACGTAAACTATGTGAGTGGCCAAAACCTATGAGGAACAGCCGTTGCCAGCCAGAAGTGCCATCGTTGATTCCAGGTTGAGTGTGAGTAAATAAGCAGCAGTCAGTGAGCGAGATTGAGTGGAAAGCATGTGTTCAAGATCCAAACTATGGCTAGCAATTTTGAGGAAATGGGTGTATGGTTACCTATTCGGTCCAACAATGTGCTAGCTAACATTGAAAATTCACTACAGGCACACTGTAAATGTCCAGTGGGTATAGTGGACTTCCTAAAAGGAGAAAAATTAAAGTTTTTCCATTTTTCTACAGAAGAATTTGTGTTTTCCTATTATCACTTTCAATATTTATATGTTTGAGATGAAAAAGAAGCAAGCAAATGGCCTCAAAGTGCAGCCACAATATCATCTACAATAATTACAATATACCATTTTTTTTTACCAAATTCTTTAGTTCTCTCTAGTATTGGGGATAGTTTTGTTTCTCACGAGTAAGTTACGAAAGACTGCTGTGGCCAAAATGACGCAATTCAAATTTGTTGATGCAGCTTAAATTCAAAGTTTTCCCTCTTTTTCACCAACAAGACAAGAAGAATCCCTTTACTTCCTCTTTGTCCTGATGTGCTATGCTGACTGTAAGAGAAGAGAAAACACACTGTGGTTTGAACCAAGAACTGCCTCATGTAAAAATAAAAACAGTGCTCTCTTACATGTTACTGACTGAAGCAGTAACTGTGAGTAAAATGGAAACTCCCACTAAAACAGAAGTGCAGTCTAGATGATAAGCGACACTTTTATCATGTCCACCCTGCTAACAGGCAGTTTATCCTCATTCTTGTCTGACTCAGGTCAGAAATCTAATTTCATCTCAACCTAAGACTGTCACACAGATATTTCCTGGTTCCTGGAGCCGTCCACAGTCAGCAGTTTGGTACACAGGCATTTTCCACAGTGACAAGGATGAAAGGTCAGGGAATTTGTGTCAAATTGAAGCTAAAAGTTGTTCCAATAGAGATGTATTTACAGAGCAAACAAAGACTAAAAGAGAAAGCATCCTCCCCTGGGCCACGGATCACCACTCTGCCTTTTCAACAAATGGGCAGACCACTAATGTGTGTTTCCTGTGGTAACAAGATAATTATAAAAATGTACACATTTAGCAGCTGCTGTGCCGCCAGCTAAAAGCCTGACATGCAAACTACTAAATACAAATGACAAGAGGGGAAGGTGATACACAAACCATGACCAATACGTAGAAAAATACCAAAGCAGCAGCAAAACTGAAGACATACAATGTAGCAGAGATATTGTCAATAAGTCGAACAGGCTACAAAACAGGGAAGTGATGAAAAAAGGCTCCAAACAGAGCAGAATGGCAACAGGATGAACATCCATTCTGTGCAATAACTGTGCTCATGTGGAATGTGATACCAATGAATACAAAAGAAAAATAAAAACAAACACAGGAAAGAGCTCAGGGGCGTTCTTAACTTTTCAAGAGGCTTCATCACTGAAATTGATTCCAAAAGCTTACAAAGTAGTGGACAAAGATGTTTTTAGAGAGTTAGAATTTAACCACAAATCTCCAATGTGCAACAGGAGCGGTGACACCAAAACCACACACTTTGTCAATGTCCTTGTCTAGAGATTCATTGATGGAAGCCTGTATGGAGTGTTTAATATTCCAACCACACATTGTGAAATTCTTAAGTACTCATTATGCTCACATCTAAGTGCAGAGATTTTTTTTCTAACTTTCTGTCTCAATGCGAGGCAGGAAAACCAGCTGAGAAGTTGTAACACATGTCAATCACAGCTTGTTTGTGCACTTGCAGAGTCTGCAGCTGAGGCCGCTTCCTACAGATTGACCTTTCATCAAAAAAGGAAGAGTGTGAACAGTGTCAGCTGTCCAATATTCAGTCTGGGCCAAAATTATCACCAACAGAAACTGATTCAAGTCCAAACTTTAAGCCTGGCTGTGACCCACTGCACTGCAAATACTAATCAGATCCTTTGCAAGCTCTTAATTGGGGGGGGGAGAAAAGTAGGTAATGTTACTAGACAGCTTATATCATGGCTGAGCTTGTGCTAATGCTTTTGCTGCGAAAAGGATTTTCCCACAAAAGCAAGGAGACAGGAAGTTCAAATGGACAAAGGAGCAACTTCATGTACTATTACATGCAAACCTTAATTCCAGCAGAAGTACAGTTTGGCGTATACTGCATGTACTATACATGTACTGACTTTTGAGTAATCTCTGTGTGGTCTGTTTTCTTTTCCTAGAATGAGGAGAAAAGTTCCTGCTGGGTGTCCAAGAAATGATCAACTAGAATAATATTTATTATCAGTATGTGAACGTTTGTAAAATAGCTTTGACACCCATTTCCTGGAGATGCCTTTATACCTTTATATCCTCCTAACCCCTATTCTTTTTCCTATAGTGCTGAGCAATATCAGTTGCTTACTGCAAAGTTAGCGTCTTGTAAAATAAGACAAGGAGTCAAATTCACCCAATTCACCCACCAAAAGGTTTTAACACCAAAAATAAAACAAAACAGATGACTTCAATCTCGTTCTGCTGAGCAAAGAGCACTGGCTGGAACTGATGAACTATTAGAGGTAAAATCAATGATGTGAAAAACAACCTTAATCTAAAATACCACCTCATAAGATAGATAAGTAAAACCACAGTGCTGCAGTTTATCATGTAACATCTGCCCAGCAGAACAGCAGAGGAATTCACTTTCTTTCAGTTAGAACACAATAACAGTTTCAATATCCTGTGAGGTGCAGAGAATCAAGTGTTTATTGCCTGACAGGCAGTAATGCAAGACGTGACATGGGTGGAGATGTTATTCTCTCATAGCATGCTGTCCCCGTTTTGATCCACAACAAAATAAAACCCAAGTAAACAAAGACAGAAGATCAGTTAATACTCTAAACTAATTGGAATCCACTGATATATTGTTTTATTTGCAGCAGAAACTACTGTAATACACTGTGCAAAATCTCATTCTATAGGAGGCAGACTTCTGTTTGTTCTGATTTCACACAAAACAGAATAAGAACGTTGCCTTGACCATGCACTGACTTGTAAGGGGAACCAAAAAACTCTACTAAGGCTGTTTAAGTTCCACTTCAGTGTGCAGAACATGCATTTATCACATAGTAGCGGCAAATGTAACATAGGGGTGCTTTAGGAAGTTCTGTTTATATAATTTCCCCTTGCAACCGAGTAAACCAGGAAAAATTGTGCTCACTGACAAGGTTGTGAATGAACGTTCAGGTGAAAGCAGTGGAAAGAAACACTTCTAAGCTTAGCTAAACAAGACTTTCTTTTCCCAGACAGACTGTAAACGATGGCCTGGTATACCCTGCAGACTCCACGACCCAGCGCACACAGTGGGTAGACAGCAGGATGACATCAGAGTGTCTACCCTCGGTCATGTGATCGGAGAGGTCGGGAAGCAGTGCAATGTGCTGTCGCAAGTCATCAGACCAACAACAGCAACACACAATGAGTGTATGTGGCAAGTGCACACAGGCTGGGCCTTGTTTGTAGTATAAACACCGATGTGGATGAACGTGACCACTACTGTCTGTTTGGGATGTGGCAGCTTATGGTTTCACATAAGAGGTTATTTTAGCACAATTTATGAACTATTTATCCACATATGTTCATAAGAGGTGGAACACAGGTGTCAGAGGTAAACAACCACAATGAGGCCACGTTTCTGTTTCAGCTTAAAAGTGGGCGGTCAATTTGTGTTCAACAAAATGTTTTCACCCTTTCTACTGTGCTCTGAAGTTCACTGGCTCACACAGCATTTTGGTGTAACCACATACATCAGTCTTGCAGGAAAACAAAAGAAAAAAACAGCATCACCTCAACATTAATGTAAAGATATACTACAGCCTGTATGTTTGCATGTTATTTGAGCCTCAGATAATCTCAGGAGAAATGCGGGAGGTGAAAGGAAATGTGTCACCATTGTCCAATGTCTTCTTCACTCCTTCAGACGTTTTGTGACATTTATATCTGACCATACTTATTGTGTGACTGTGACTATGAAACTAGGAGAAGAACTCTACAACAGAGAGCTATTTCAAAACTGTTTGCTAATCACACCACCATCTTATTTTCCCAGTAGGTGCTAAAGGTCAATAATCTGCACATTAAACATAGCCTCATCACAAATGTTGCACTTACACAATATTAGACAAGTCTACTTCCTGCTGCCATGACTAGGTCTGAGACAGCACATGTATAGTTGCATATACTATGGTTTTGCAATGACAGCACTCACTTACCAGCCACTGTGAACAAATCTACTTAAGTATGTTTCAAGAGAGAAAAAAGGAAATGGACATTTGAGATGTTAAAACCTCCAGTGAACGGAAATGTTGCAGTATATGACTAGTGTCCCAATTTTTAGAAAGTAAGCTGTAACATGTCTGGCTCCCCAATTCTTAAAAGAACTTGTTTTTTCAGCTGAAAGGAAATACTGTCTGCATCAAAGATTCAAGACAAGATTACATACAAGGAATAGGTGCCAAGAAAAATGTCTCTAAAAAAGACTCCAGGGAAAAAGAGCAGGGGTTAAAGAAAATCCACATGTGTGTGTTGACGTCTGTATACTGTCTACAAGTGGAACAGAAGAGAAAACTTCTCATACCTAAACAGATTAATCAGTGCCTGTGCATTTTGGGTTGTGTCAATGATTTGTAGTCAAGTCAAAGGGAAATAGATGCATCCCCTAATGCCAAGAGTGTGTGCGTGTGTGGTCTGCATGTTAAACACACAGCTGATCTTTGCCATCACTGGATTCTCTTGTGGCTCACTGCAGGGCACAAAGGGCAGATTGAAGAATCAGTGTATTGGCACTACTCTTTTCCATTCTGGTAATAAGAAAATCTCCTTTTGAAAAAGCTTTTAAAGACATAATTTTTAAATTGCATCAACCCTTTAACGAAATGTAGTTTTTAAATCATCATTTCATTTCATATGCTTTTTGAGCCGACTCCTAATAGTGTTTCAAACCTGGAAAAGGGGTCAGCTGAGGCTACAAAATAGATCAGATTTTTTCCCACGTTAGGGAGGACACAGATGCAACATGAATGGTGCCTATTTCAAGCTTATAAACTTGTTGACAGCATTAGACACAGCTTACCAACTATAATATATGAGCTTGTGTTACACTAAGGCCCACTGTAAACTGGTTTCATTCATTTTAACTCTAACCCTGTGGTTACAGCATGTGGTTACTGTAAATATAACAGAGAAAAGCTCAGCAATAACACGTTTGTTATAAGTTATTCAGCTTCTCTTTACTTGCTGTCTAAGCTCCTTTAATTCCACTGTGAACATTTTTTAGTCGACCTTAGTATACAGAGGATGTCAGCTGACATTAACCACCTGTAACAGTCAGTGTATGGCTTTAGCCTGGAACAGTAACTCTAAAACAGTAATTCCCTAGGTTATTTTAGCTTTCAGATGTAGAGTATTCACAGTTTACTATTTCATAAATCGTGAGGAAAATCCAGAAAGCAACAGAAAAGCTGTGAACAGACTAAACAAACCAAATTAATGTACAGTTTTTTCAGAATCACTTGTATTTCAACCTGCTATAACACAGCCACGTCAAATAATTATCCTATCGGTACATAAAAAAATGACCTTTAGGTTCAGAAGAAACAACTCTCTACACTGTGTAACAACTGTCCGACCAGTACAGTAGTGTCTTTATTAAACATCTGCTAAAAGTTCACAACAGAAGGGCGGTAGATTTCAGTTTTTAAAGATGTTCTCTAACTTACTAAACATCTGGCCTCTCACTGAAACTTTGTTACGGAAGAAAATGACGCGTACGGCCCAAGACGGTGATTGACAGCTGCGTTGTCCAATAGCAGACGCGGAACTGACCATAAACATTCCAGACGAGTCTATAACGGCCAATTAACAGCTACATGGGTGGACTCAAAGAGGTTTCAAGTTAGATGGGTTTAAAGAGGCCCAAACCCCGGGGTGGCAAAATAATAAACGGCGAAGAATACTAACGACGGCCGCTGGGTTACTGACCACTAGGTCTGTGGCGCCGGGACACCACCGCGTCCACCGGAGCCAGACTACGAAATCACGGCACGACTTCCACACAGTGAAAAAATACTTGATTCCTTGCTGACATGAACGTGATAGGGAGGGAACACAGCAAGAGAATAATAAGGAATAGCACCGGTGTAAACAGCGAGAATAAAAGGCACCACTTACCCAGAAATTCTCCAGGAAGTAGGGCGTTATCATCTTGTTTTATTCCTCTTCGCCGCAATGCTTAGATTTGTTTTAATGCAACTTTAAACGCGTAATTCTTCCACTGTCCTCCCCCCGTTTCTGTGATCTGCCTTTCCCCGTTTTCCTCCTCTCCCCTTTCTTCTCCCTCCCCACCTTCAGACTCCACCTCCGATCGGCTGTACTCACTGCGCCTCTCCCCCAGTGCTTTCTTCCCTTTGAATTTCAGACTTCGAATGGAGGAAACAGCGCCCCCACTGGCGGCTGAGGAGCACCACACAAAACGACGGGTCGTCGCTGGGCAAGATGCTGCCTTCAGGGGCAGCTCGAAAACTCCAACACTCCAAGGGGTTGTTAATGTGCACTTAAGGCGTGAAAATACTGCATAGTTCCCAAGCACAGGCCATGGCATGACACTAAATACAGTCATTTCTGTATTCTGTCTAATACGTCAGATATCTGACAAATAAATGCTGACAGATAAATTGATGTGGTTATACGTTTCCATCAGTGTCTTTTTGCAAGGAATAACATGAATACTCTTCATTTGTATAGTACTTTTAAAAACAGCAGATTGTGAAGTGCTTTGACAGCAAACAAGACACTCAGAACTACTATGTACATTATCAATTAACAAAGTTTCAATTAAAAACACGGAAAGACCTGTTATATAGAATTATAGAGGGAAAATTTTACTTAGAAAATAATAGAAAATGAATTTTAAAAAAATAATAAAAAAAAGAATGATATCCATCATATAGGTTACATATACAGCTAAAATATGTAAGATATGTGTATATCTATCTAATGGTAAAAACAGAACATTAGTGTGACCTTCCTTTGCACTTAGCATGTCTTTAAGTCTTCTCTGCTGACATGAGATTTACTCAAGTAATCTAGTGTTTTACACCAGGTTCCATTCAACACGTCCAGTGTTTCTTACTGTTTGTGCTACTTTTTGTCATGGGAATTGAGATCACTATAAATACTGTTTCCTGTAGAAGTCAGGTAGTTTATATTTTTGGAAAATTTTCAATGCTATGCAATCCCTATATTTTGTTGCATTTTAATAGAGAAAAAAAATACTATGCTCATCATAACATGTACAAACATAGCTAAGCCTAACCAAAGACATCTGTTACTGCATAGGTACTAGAAAACATTAACTTCATTCTGACTTTCCTGAAAAAAGTCTATTGTGTTTTGTTCCCAAGGGATTGTGTGATAACTCCTCAACCCCACATCATCTTATTCCAAGCTTTGAATGGCCGAGCACACCAGACTCCATTGCTGACACAGCATATCCACTTATGAACACTGTGATGTGAGTGTGAAACCCTGAACCCCAGAGAATGAGTATGTCGCATACCAGCCGCTGTCTAATCTTAACTGATAAAAACAGCCGAAAGACATATCAAAGATCTCTGTGCAGTATGGAAAGGTTAAAACAATCTGAGGGTGAAAAAATGAGACAATGATCCATAATAATGTAAACAATTTATTGGAACAATGTAAAGATTCAAGCAATGGTAACCAGTCACACCCACTATATCATCTTACAAATTTTACAAAATTACTACAGTACAATATAGATTCTTTGCATGATCCAAAATATTTGGTGGCCCCAAAAGTATCACTTTTTTTAAAGTCAGCAGCTTATTTAAAAAAACAAAAACAAAACAAAAGAAAAACATGTCTATCAAAATGATGTTTTTGCTTTTCTTAGCAAAAATGATGAAGGCAGATAATCTAATCAAGGCTAAATAAGCTTAAACATACAGGAGTTCTTTAACAAGACATTCCTTTATAGTGGTGGGTGCTTTATAAAATACTAATTTTTAATAAAGCTTCATAGAAAGTCAAACCTAAATTTGCAATCAAAATGTTTATACCACGTTGTCAACCTATTTCTTTACTTTTAATTAGGTGTGACCCTCATCTTTAGATACAGCATTCTGTAAATCTATTGTAAAACACCAACAAACTCTCAAAGTATCTGCTTTCAAGGCATTGCTTACACATTAGACTAAATATTTTAACGTAGTCTAATAATCATTTTTGACAAAGTACATTATGCGCAAGTTACCATTCCCAATTTATTCTTACCCCTGCCTTTAACTATAGGTGACGATACTGTTACATCTGAAAACCTGCAGTGTTGCACACGTAACACTCATGTCAATTAGTGTGTGTATGTGTGTGTGTGTGTGTGTATATATATATATATATATATATATATATAATGTATCCTGATCTGAAGGGCAAAAGGTGTACTAATCTCATGTTGTTGACAGGAGATGCATAAAGGCGTACACATTGGGGAAAAGATAAAAACAAATAAAAACACTGAACACAGACAACCTGAGGTTAACACATTGAAACACATATTCAAGTAGTGAAACACGACTACAATGTATAGCAGCAATCAAGTCAGAAATACAGCACAGTAGTGGTGGGGATTGTTTCACGTGTGTTTTATAGACCTGCATTTCTTTTAATAAAAGGACACCAGGGCTGTGTAAAAACACTCCATTGAGCTGTCCATTGTTTGCATGCCAAACGGTTGGAATGTGACAGACAAAAATCACTTCAACTTGAGAACACAAAATGACGTGGCACATACATGTTTGCCTCTGTATTCCATGATGCATTACATCCTTCATTCAACACTATTCACATCAACAAATATTGAATATAAGTAGTATATTTCATATTGTGAAGACACTAAACGTCTCTTCAATTTGGTAATCCAATTGCATCCAGGTGATTATTGCATTAAGTAAGTTCATTTTAGCAGCAATATTTTGGTATTGTGTTAATACATAGATGATACTCTGATAGTTTTGGCTACAACTTCAGTGTCAAGCACTTACAATCTTAACTTCAAGTGCATATCATGTGCATTGTAAAGGGTTAAAATACTGCAATTATTACTCTGGCCAGCAGAGGAGACAAAAGAAAAAAAAAAAGAAATTCACTGACTGGGCATATAAAACTGGACAAAAAAAATCTTCCACTGCCTCCCACTCATCATGGAATACATTCAGGCTACTGTAACTTACACTCTTTAAAAAAATATAACAGCGCAAAACAACCCGAGACAATAACATTGATGAAGTTTCACAGTATTTAAAAACTATACATCCAGCTATGGGGTAAAAGTTTAGGGAGAACACTCCAGCAACATGTATGTGGCGTTGTAAAAGTCCCAGTGTTGCAATACATAATATGATTACTATGTACTTTTCAAACCTTTAATTGAAGCTTCCCTCCCTCCCGTAATCCCCCTCCCGCTATAAGCTGGGGTGCGAGGGGCCACCAACATGCAAGAGATGAAAGTACCCCACAAAACACAACCAAAAACATTACAGTCATCCTCAAAGTCATGCTTTTAGCACAAGAAGCCAAACAACCAATAACAAAACTTAAAGTACATTGAGAAATAAACATATTAAACATTGAACTGATGGGTTTGCAGGACAGCCAGTCACTAAATCACTAAGACGGAATTTGTGTTGTTGTGGTACAAGTCAAGAAAACGAGGATGATGACCAACACACAGAATGTCAACCCGCCTTTCTCCTTCACTTTAACCTTCACGAGGCTCAGACAATGTAAAGGACTGTTAAGCGCCTAGAGCTTTGATATGCTTGCTTACGAATGCCTGTGCACACAGCATCACATTCACACCACGAGACCAAACTGAGATTCACTCCGACGTTACATCACAGCCAAGACTTTACACAGTTTCCTACGTTCGGTGTGTAGACCCAGTCATGCTACATTACAGCTGACTGCTTTTAATTCTCACGTGGAGGCAACAAAACAATATAAATTACAGGATTTAAAGAACCTTACCACAGGGCAAATGACAGCTGTCAAACTCAACATACGTCACTAATGTTGTCACAGCTTCTCACAAAGATACAAGCATGCTACCTATTCTGAGAAAAGCTGCTCTTAAACAAAACAAAACAAAACCTTGTGCTCTCCAATGACAGAAATGGCTGTTGCACTGCTTAAGAATACCAATTCTCTGATAACGAGTATGTAGATGACGACCTATTCTTGGTGATACGCAGCACTGTAAATTGTATCAGGTATAATGCTTCATCAGCCTTAGCCGCTACTCCTTAACTTTAAGCTTACCTTGTATTTAAAGAAAACCATCTTCTACTTCACTTGTAGAATTCAGTTTCATTACATTTACCTTGCTGACAGGATTATCATTCTCTATCTGCTCAGAGGATCGCTCTCAGCCCTACCCGATAACAGGGCGAATGTTTCACAGAGCTTCCTCCATCTGTTCTTTTCAGTAGTTCATTTAACAGAAATAAAAACATCTGGGCTTAAATGGAAAGAAAAAAAGATGATAAACTTCAGAATTTCAGATAGAGATGTGATTACACTAAATTTTCCTCCCACAATAAGGTTGTTCTGCCAGTCCCTTACCCCTTGCCTGTGCACAGGGTAACCGAGCACTGCAGCTACCACCTCCCTCCCACCCCGTCCACCATGTCGGGGAGGGGTCCGGTACCCTTTCCCTCCCCTCAGCAGGCAGACCCTTCCCCCCTATTAAGGGTAACATGTTCCCTGGGTAAAAGAGGTTCCCTATATTGTCTCCCGTAGTGAATGAGCTGCAGAGAGAAAGAGAATTAACATTAGGTTTGTTATACACTCAAATGCAACAATGTTTCTTTTCTATTTCAAGTAATAAAACAGCACATTTTTTAGTGAAATAAGAGAGAAACTAACCCCACTGATGAACCACACTGAAACAGTTACACCCCATAAAAGGTTGCCAGGCGTTCCTTCAGTGGCATGGGGAACTGATCCGCGAAGCGCCTCCAGTTCTCCTCTCCCACCTGGTTCTTAAATCCGTGTAGGATCTGCAATTTAACACCGGTGCAAGTTTTGACTAAGTTACACTGTAACTGATCTTGTACAAAGCAGATTTATCAATGAATGGAGCGCCCACTACATATCATCATCTTCAAATTTAAGTACTTTTTTTTTTTTTTAAATATGCAAACAAATTAATTAGTCCAAATTTTACCTTGCAAAACATGTCCCGGAGGTCATCCTTTGGATTTACCCAAGAAGCCACAGCATCACAAAAGAATATAAAATCCTGTTCCAGAGAAGAAAGGTGAGGTAATGTTTCAACTTTTAGTGCAAGTAGCAACACAAATCACCGCAATGTCACCTTGTTGCTGGTCCTCACCTGCACTACACCTCCTGGATTTACACTGATCATAGTGCAAATTCCTCTGAATGCAGAGTCTTTCTCCTCATTGTCTCTTATGTTTCGTAGAGAGGTGCACCTGACAGCAGGGATGACCAGATTTAACATCAGACATATAAGAACATTAAGAAATTATTTTAGCAGCTTATATCCACTACACATGACTAAATCAAATACCTATGTATGACTCTATACATGTGATAAAGTGTGATTATAAGTATTAGCTTATCAATGCAAATCTCATGTTTAGGTTTTTATCTCATCACTATTTGTCTTCTGTATCAGTAAATACATAATAAATTCAGTCCGTACAGATCTACGTGAGGAGAAAATGTGTATCATGACCTGAGATAACCACAACAAGTCAAGCATGCACACAAAACGGAAAAATAAAAATCACACTTTTACTCTTAACACGACTACTTTGAGCTCAATTTCAGTTTTGTCTATGAGCAGTGTGTTCAGCAAGACCTCTTGTATAGCACCTTGGAAAACATTAACTTCTTCAAAGATTGACTAGAGAAGGTCGGGGGTAATTTTGGGACAGGCACATGCAGCTGGGTGACTACTAAATGAGAAAGGGATTTAGGAATGCTCTTTTGCAGAAAAAGACTGCATCCTTTCTCTGTTGTTGAACCAGCAGGCATGTGACAATTCTGATCCCATGCATCTTTTTTGGTTGTTAGCAACAGTAAACAATGACAAAAAACTTAACAAATCAAAGTATAAATACATGAAGGTGCTACTGAGGCAAAAAAAACAAAAAACAACAAAAACAAATCACAAGTGGGACCTAAAAGAGGACGGGGTTAGTCACATGGTTGGCAATGATTACAAACTGATAAGAAAACAAAAAACAAAGAAAGGCAACTCAAAAGACTTTTTTTCAAGAAGGAAAGTAAGGCATAAGGAGAGGAGAGCAACAGGGGAGAGAAGGGAGCAATAAGAGACAGACGAGAAGAGAGGAAGTAAGCAGAGAGAAGATGAATTAAATAAAAGATTGAATAATACACACCAGGGTCTTATAAACTGCTGTAGCATGGGTGCCACCTCTTGAGGACAAACGTAACCAAGACGACCAATTGTTATTGCTAAGGTAACGCAATCACGGTTACACACCACCAAACGCCAACCAAGACATGAGCAATGAGGAGGGGAGGAGAAAAATAAAGAAAAAACAAACAACTCAGAGACATAAATCAACAGAATCTGTGTATGATAATAAACAGAAGAAATCACTAGTGTTGATTATTACTGCCCCTTCAGTCATGGGGAGGAATGTAAAATATGACACTCTAAAAAAAACATACAAACACGTTTAAGGGAGAACATTGACAAGTTTGACAGGACATTCATAGAAAAAGGCAAACAATGGCATCTGCTTTCAGAAATCATATGGCTCAAACAGCAAAGGCTATTCAAATGTAGCAGGAAACTGCTAAGCTCATTGGCTTATAATAAAAAGAAGGTGTAAACGCAAAAACACCTGCTAACAGAGGTGTAGCGTGCATATGTGACTGACCTAAAACAATTCTCCCTTAAACTCACAAATGTTAATTTCCATAAGAAACAGAAATGTTTTTTTTGTTCTTTTGAAAAGAAATGACAGATTACTCCAAGCCAACTACATGGAGGGAGACTAGTTCCAGCACAGCAGGTTCTTATGAGGCAGAGAGGAGGGAGGACCTAAGTTTAAAAGACACAAAACTATGCAACATTCTCATTAACAAACAGGCATTTATGAACAGTCCAATGACACATGCAGAAAGCAGATGGTATGCTCATTAGAATAAAGTTCAGTGCAGGATCAGTTGATCAGAGACAAACTGCAAAGAGCCACCATACTCTATACATGAATTTATAGCCAGGGCTGCCTTTTACTATGGTATTATATGGCTCTTAAATTAAATTTAGCTCCAATAGCGGAGGCTCTCATTTGGAGCACTCTGTAACAAACATTAGAGACAGCCAAAAGCTGATTAGGATTACACTTTCTTTTAATATATATTTAGCTTCTTGCTTTCAATTTCAACATTGAAAACATGCAACATAAAGTGAGAAATGTCACTGTTCAAATGCAAACATTTCTAATAATGCTTATAAAATGTTACAATTAAAATGTTATAATTATCAAGCATCCTGCATCAAACATTTGCCATCCTTAACAACATTTAACATCTATTGGCAGATATGCATCCACATTTAAAGAACAGTAAATAAAAGCAACAAATAAACTGACAGCAAACAAACAGGAACACGTCTACATAGTCCCTAGAACTTCCTGCATTTAGCCTGGTTACACATCCCCCTTGCACACCTATTTATTTGAATGAAAAAGCCACTGTGGCTCAGGAATACACATTTTCCAGATTAGTAACAGCAAGAGAAGAGTGTAAGCATTTAGATATTAAATCCTCTAAAATATGTGCCTTCATTTTAGTCAGTTTAGATGTTTCTGATCATTTATGGGTAGTTAGTATATGTTTGGCGATTTACTGTAATGTTTGACTATATGAGGCTGAAAATTCCTTGCCACCCTGCATCTGTCTTACTCACTGCACATTCAATTCACATTAGTTCATTCCAAGACTGGGCACTTACATGGCTTTCCTGATTCAAGAATTTCACTCCACAGCCAGCCCCGGCTTTCTTTTATCTTAGATTATAGGTCACATAACTAGGTTGCAAATCAGTAAAATATGTTTCCATTGCCTAGTGAAACCAGGGAAACCTGTAAGGCTCAGGGCTTGGAAAGGTGCTTCTAACAGATATTAGAGGGCAGGACAGGCACCCAGGTGAGTCCTGGCTGAATAGACCTGATTGTGTGTGGGTGCACCTCCCTGTCTATGGGGTGACTTGGCTGGCTGGCTCAGCACTGCCACCGACTGGTACCTGTGTTTTCCAGTAGAGTCTTTGGAGTATTAGGCCTGTTTATGATCTCCACCAGCTGGTGCAGCACCATGGCAATGTACGGCTGCATTTCAGGCCCTAAGGGGTGTAGGGAGAGTGAGAAAGGATGGGAAGAAATCTGTTGACTCTGGGTGTCTAATGAGGAAATGATGTACAGATAGAAGTACTGTGAACTACTAACTCACCCATTTGTATTGATATCTCTCCAATTGCCCATGTTGCATTGTTGCACACTGATATTAACTCTGGATTTAAATTAGTACCAAGTATGGGCATAAAATCAGCTGGAACAAGACAAGTGAGTCACTTTAATAAGTGAAGAGGGAATATACATCAAATTATGCTTCACAGTCAACTCAAGTGACATACCAATGCAGGGTTTGACGTGTTGAAAACAAGCTTTGGTCAGATCTCCCAGCAGGGCAAAAGAACTCTGACGCACCTCTGGCATTTTATCCTGAAAAGACAGACATGCCTTAATGAATGCAGGAAGGATTGATTTACAAAATCGGTGGCATTTTATACACCTTTTCAGCTCACCTGCATACATTGGTACATGAGTGTGAGGATGTTGCTACGAGCCACTAGCTGCTCAATAGTGCCTCCCAAACCCTCAGCCAGTCCACTTAGAAGATCCAAAGCCACGATCATGAAGTCTTTATCAGGAGCTTCATACTGGTCCGGCTGTGACTGGTGAAGCTGGACGGAGAAAACAAAGACAGCAAATGAGTTGGGCTGAACGTACCTGGGGCTCATTCAAATGTACAGTGTTAAAATGTAGCAAAGGGTCTTACACGTTGTTCTGCACTCACCATGGCCTGAGCGAGTGTCTTTTGAACCAGGTTGACGCAGCGTTGGTACACAGGCTCACAGTAGGGCAGGAAGCCACTCTGTAGGGCAGTTGCTACAGAAGAAAGACACTGAGGAAGACAGGACAGGAGCACATCCATGTTATTGTCACAGATGCTGGATCATAATCACAAAAATATTTCAAACAGATCCACAAATTTGAGCAGCTGATGAAAAGACACTCACTTCTAATAAAGGGAAGAGATCTTTGTCTTCATCTTTCAGCTGGTTCCATTTCTGGATGAGCGGAGGCATCAGCATCTGGATGTATTCCTGATAAATGACATGATTACATTAGCATATGTGTAACTGATGAGTGAAAATAAGAATGTCAATGAATTTGACCATTATGTTCAAAATAGATGCTGATAATAGCTAACCTATTTTACTCTACCTTCTGTAATATCTTAAGATATATTGACCACTATGCAAGTAAAATGAGGAAAATGAATCAATTCAATGAGCTAGTTTCACATTCATATAGAAATGTGATATCAAATGCAGGATTTTTCCTGACTCATGAGACTGACATGGTACCATCTTGATCATGTGTACTGTGTCTTCAACTGATTCAACCTGTTCTACAAATAATATGATTGATGAAAATGTCAATTATTCTGACAGGATTAGATTTACAGATTATACCTACAGTCTAGACAGACCGGAACTTTTATTGGAGGCTTTGAAAAAAAAAGAATTGATGTGTTAAACACTTTGGCTCCCCACAAGAAAGGTTAAAAGCCTCTTTCTGTGCCTGTAAAGTAATAATTATATTTGATAAAATGTCACATCAGCATAAAGCCTCAACTGCAGAAATTCACAGAAAGCAACACTGGAGGTAAAAGAAATTTGACAGGGTTGGCCACCTCACAATTCTCAGGAAATGCAGGGGAAACCCTGGGATGTAGTGTAGACAGTATTCTGAAGTTGCATACCGGTTTATTGAGATGGTGGCCCACTGAGTCTGCTAGTGTTCCTATGGCATCATACAGAATGAGCAGATTTTTATGTTGGTATTTGCTGAAAGCAAACACTAGCGTGTCCAATATGAATGCCAGGTAGGGCACCAGCTCTGTACAAGCTTCCTCCTCCAAAGTGGCAAAGGCACTGATAGGCAGAGATTAAAAACAGGGAAGAAATGGAAAAAAAAACAATTAAAAACGCGATGGTGGCACCAACCCAAATCCATTTTTCATGACTCCCCATATCTAAAAACCAGCACTCACCTGCAGGCAGCCTCCTGCACACGTTTGTTGCTATCTAGAATACGTTTGAGTAATTCTGTCATGAGAGGCTTTAGGTAAATATCTGGAGGCTGACTGACAACCCAGTGGGCATAGCGGCTCAGCGTCCAGCAGGTGATGGAGCGTACCAAAGCCTTCTTATCAGACAAACACTGGATGAGATGGGGAATTAACTCAGGCAGGTATGGGATCATACCCTGCATACAACCTGGAGATAGAGATAAAACAGAGACCAATTATACTCCCTGAGGAGGGTGGGCAAAATGACCATGTTTGGCAAATAATTTTATATTACACAAGGTTATATAAAATAGAGTACTTTTTTTCTGGAAATTCAATGTGGAAATCAGATTAGCCCGACAGTGAAAGAATCAGAAAATCCTGAGAGATCACGCAGCTCACAGTAGAAACAGAGCTGCCAAATATATATCAAAGGACATGCTTCTTCTATCATACGGTCATATTAACTGCCCTGCACTTTGACATTTCCATCTTATCTTACCTTCAGCTATTGCACCCAGGACTAAGATGCCAGACTCTTTAACTACCCACTCTGGATGGAAGAGGAGCTCTTTGAGTAGAGGCAGAATGTGCAGCAACAGATCATCCCTGAACACATTGGCCAACACATCCAACGCTGCCGCGGAACATTTACCTACCATTTGGAGAGAAACAGGGAGACATGCACAGAAACATAGATGTGTGCAGACAGACATCACAGATAGAGTACACAAACACAAGACAAGTAATCAATACACTGTACACTTCCTATTCTGACTCAGCAGACTCAGAAACAGAGATCCAGACATCTCGGTTTACACAGGCGCTGCACTCACGCAGGTTCCAGTCAGAGATAGTATCATCATCATCCAGCTCATCCTCCTCATCTTCCTCTTCTTCGATTCCATCACCCTCGTGCTGCTGGGCCACTGTGCGGGAGCGGTGGAAGCGTGGTCGGATGTCTTGTTCATTGTCAGGAATGGCCTCATCTTCTTCAATATCCCCCTGATGACACACGCATGGGATGAAAACAGAAAATGTATGTGTTGCGAGCAGATAATTTGTAATACTGATGTGTGAACAGTGATTTAATGGTTGCTGTGCAATAAAATAAATGTGTGTACCTATCATGTATTTGTACACACCACACAGAAAAAACACTTAACCCACCCAGAGTCATGGCTCAATGCCTAGGTTTAGCTTTAGAGGTATGAATAGTATGCAGCATAAACTGACCTTGAGCAGGATAATGTCAATCTCTGAGTACTTCATCCCGTTGACGAGCACTGGAGTGAGCCTGGAGCAGAAGCCAAGGAGAGACAATTATGACAACAAAGTGCAAGGACAGGTCAGAGGCTACCGGCAATCACTCACATCTGTTTCATGCTGTGAGCAAAGTTAAATGTTACAGTGCGTTGACAGATGTTACAGCTGAGGTCAACTGTCAGGTTCTTAATCAGACTTCATCAGGTGAGCAAGAAAAATATCGTCCAGGGACAAGGTCTTAACTGACTCACTGCCAAGGCTGCTATGAATCAACAGCTTCCAATGATGTGCCCTGCCAGCTGGTCTATTGTGTGCATGTTTATGTGCATTGTGAAGGTTCTCTTACTGAGAGAGGTGTCCACAGAGCACGTCTTTACACACCGGCTGTTCAGCCAGTGTGAGCCAGAACTCACAGGCCTCCAAGGCCACATTCTCATCTTGGTCCTGAGTTCTCTGCAGCATGTACTGAAATAAAATGACAAATTTCTTTGATGATTTAGGCTTTACAGAATTACATCACACTGCCAGAAGTAAGTGCTTCTGTCCACATGGTGTTATCTGGAGCAAAGAATCTGTACTTTTATATCCAAACAAACACCCAACTTCAGTTCAGACAGATTGTCACTCACCTCTATGATGTTATGCATGTGTGGCAGGAGACGGTCCAGACGAACCTCCAGCAGCATGACTAGTGCTCTGCACACATTCTTCCTCACTTCTGGCTCCTCATCTGCTGCCAGGGCAAACAGATTCTATAGAGAGTACAGCAGGAGTTAAATGTCTTCTATACCAGTAATATTAATAATAATCCTATTGATGTACCATTTGGGGATTTCTAAAAAGTGTTTTCCTGAACTGTTCATATAAGAACAGTCATAAGAGGTAATGCATACTTTATGTATGGTATGCTATCAATAAGACACCAAGTCATACACATTTTGCTATTCAGGCCTCAGTTGAACACTTAGGAACCATGTAGCGAGACCGTCTCAAAGCACTGTTGAGGATATGTTTATCTCTGTCTCACTGACTTCTGAGTAAGGCAGAGTGGGTTCCTGTTGGGTTGTATTATTTGTACATATAAAAACTGCAAAAGAATGATACTTGTCAGACTTGCCTCAATGAAGGGGTCGATATGCAGCATAAGTGCCTGAGTCCTGCTGATGATGAACTGATTGACGCAGGCAATGGCATGAGACCTGCAAGGAGGAGTCACAACAACATGTTATCCTCACATGCTGAACACTATGAATGCAGCCTCTGTCTTGTTCTTCGCTCTGTTGCCTCTAATTTAACCTCCAAATATGAGGAACTCTTTTCTTCCGTGAATAAGCCTGTTGCAGTAGGACAGACCGAGACTTCAATGGAACGTACACTCTGGACTTCAACACCTCTCTTACGTTGGATGGTTTTCTTATATGTGAGGCTATAAATGTGGGATATTTAACATAAGCACGAGTTAAAAAATAACTAAAATGGAGTACAGGATATTTTCTTAATCAAAGGAAATCACTTAAATAAAAAATGCGATAATAAATTAGCCCTAGCCCCTAAATTTAATATAAGAAATAATAAAAATAGAAGGCAATAGTAAGCAGCTGTTGGGAAATTGCAATAAAATTCATGTATCATCAGAACAGCAAAGTGAATGAATGTCTAAAGACATTAATTTTGTCAAAGGTACACACCAGAAATGAATGACACTCCTTTGTTAATATTTTCAGAAATAATTTTTAAAACGTAATACCTAATCTTAGGACTGTTGTGCTTGAAAAACTGTAAAAACTTTGGGATCATGATGTTAAGAGGACGATCCAGCATGTCGCTGTCTAGGATCTCAGCAGAGTCCTCGCAGATCTTCTGTAAAGCTCCGAAAGCTCCCTGGAGAGGTCAAGAACAAAACAAAATTAATCATGGGAATTTCATTTTAGAGCAGTAATAATAGCAGTGATATAACTGGTCTCTGAAAGGAGCGCAGGACTTCTTTTGTTCACCATGCCACTCAACCTGAAGGCAAGTCAGATTGCAGGGTCAGCTAGAAAGAAGGGCGTATAAAGGTAGAAAGGGTGCAGGATTCTTTTTTTTTTTTTTTCTCCACATACACACCCCACACACACACTTTTTCCCCTCAGGCTGTAGATTAGCCTGTCTGAAGAGCGGCGGAGAGGAAGGGATGGCGGATGGCTCGGGCGAGAGAGAAAAAGGGAGGTGTGAAAAAGAGGCAGCTTTACTTCTAACACCTCCCTCACTCTCTCTCCATCGCTGCAGGATGCAGAGTGTGAAAGCAGGAGGAGGAGAGAAACAGGTGGAGGTCAAGCTGAACAGCAGTGTGGTGGGTAAGCCAGGAGACAGCGATGGATGGAGGGACATATAAAGAATCTTTAGAGGAAAGGCTGTAAGAAGTTTGTGCAGTCCTCAAGTTCGTCCACTATTTACTCTGTTGTGAAGTCATTTTTAATTCATAGTATTTCTTCCTCCCTGAGAGGCCTGTGTAATATTTTCTGCTAAACTGAGGTAGGAGGAACACATTTTTTAATGCAGTGCAGATTAAAAGTCTGCCAAATTGAGAACTAAACTGGGATTTAGAAAAATATTTTGGGTTTGATCAGATATCATATTCAGGTTGTGGCAACATGCACTGAATATTATTTATAGATGCTGAATTTCCATTGAGAAAACATTTTGCTAAATGAAACCAGCACATAAAAATAGAAACATTTTGGATCAATATGAATTTTCTATGATATATTTTGGGCCTTTCATGCCTTTGTTTTGATGGGAACGAGGAGAGATAACAGGAATTTAGAGAAGTTTAACTTGTACTTTAACAAGTAAAAGCTGACAAATACATTGGAGGAATGTGATGGACTCTGTCAGGGAGCAACTCCAGCCCACACAGAAGAAATGAAGAGTGGAGTAAATACCCTTAAACTGGTCTAGTTGAGAAAAGAGGACAATGATTTCAGAGAGTAATAACTCCTGACACGCGAAGGAGGACAAGAAGGTGTTGGGAGATGAGGGAGGTGAGGAAGAAGACGGCGAGGAAGAGCGAGGAGGAGTGTGGAGGAACACGGGGGGGGGGGGTTTGGAGACTGATTGCCTGTGACAAGCTGTTGGTGATATGATGGGGACAGGAGACTATGTGAGACGATAGAGATGAGCCCAGTGGACGGAGAAAAGAGGAGGGAGGAGGAAGACGGATTTCAGAACGAGAGGAAGAGGAGGAGGAAGAGTGAACAGAGATGAAGTGGAGAAGTTAAAAACAGAAAGTAAGGAAGTAAGGAAAGAGTTTAAATGACATGATAGATAGCAGAGAGGTAAAAGAGTCTGATGTCTCCATTATGGAAAAGTGGAACAGTAATGGATACAGAGAAGTGGGAGACACAAAGACAGAGAGTGAAAGCAGGGGAGCCAAATTGACCCAGGAGAGCCTCCACAAATGTCATTTTGCAAATGCAAGCTATTTTTTAAACATAATAATCAACAGGTCACAAATATCACAAAGGCAATTTTTGTTAAAACAGTGAACTGTATCACGACAAATCCTCTTAAATCCATTAGAAATGTCACAGGTGCCACTATTTCCGTAAATCCTCACAATTTCACAGGAACACAGCGAACAAAGAGATCACAGCTGCTCTGGAAAAATATTCCCCCGCAATCTTAGTCGCTAAACACTGAAAATGCTGGAAATTTCGTTGCACTTCAGGGGGAAAAGATATCACCGAATCAAAGCAGGAATAATCACAGAACATCTGTGAAATCCTGGAGTTGCTGATGAGAGACAGAGATGACAGAGAGACGCAGTCATGGTGCGCATCGCATCCTTCCCACCTCACTGTGGGAGGGCAGTGAGGAAAGAGGGAGCGAAGAAGGGAAGAGTGTGATTTTGGGATCAGATAAGAGGAGAAAGGAGGAAGAACAACGAGGGGACGGGAGGGAGAGGAGGGATGAGTAATTGAGACAATGATCAGCAGTGATGGGGGGGATGTGAAGCGCCAGAGGACGGAGGAGAGGAAGGGCGTCGCTCTGCCACCCTCGTTCGACAGGAAGGCAGGAGGGAGAGGCGGAGGAAGTGGAAAAACTTAATTAATGAAAATAATACTGCAGTCAACCTCAATCAGACTGCACAGCGCTGCAGCTCTGCACACAAGGAGGCAGACAGTCAAGCAGGACGGGGTGAAGGGGGGGGGGGGTATCTAGTCCATATAAAGGATCACAGAGTGGATGAGAGTCTTTCGATGTATCTCACTTGTTATTACCAAGGTCAGTGCTCGGCCAAGCCTCATCTCTGCCTCCATTATCGCTGGTCAAACTCGCCCACCATCACCGGCTTTATAACGCTGGATGGTGCCGTATTGTTCCTCCAAGCAGGGACTTAAACCCGACATCTGACTCCATATTGACTGTCATTCGTTGCAGTGGACTATGCAAAGCTACTTCATTTGCATTAAGACGCATCCCAGACCTCAGTGTTTGCACTCCCACTCTATTCCTTCCCCCTCCCGTGGAGCATTTTGCAGCCCTGGTTATATATTCCACACATGCTGAGTGACAGCCGGCCTCCCGCAGCAAAACACCCGCTCCTATGTGAGTGATGTGAATTTGTGTACATGCTGATGTTGTTATTTCCAGCACGTCGGTCTGTCTATCTGCTTCGGGACGCGACTTCCATTTAACTCCAGCACAAAAGTCACAAGAAATGCAGTTTTATCGCTCGATTTCATAGATTTCTGGTTGAAATGGGACATTGGGAATAGATGCTATGTATACATTATTTCAAGTGGAAGTAGAGTTTTGCTTGTGGGTGGCATTTAGAGCTACTGGAGCTGAAACTGGTGGTGGTGGTGGTGGTGTTTGGGGGGGTGGGTGCTGGAATTTGACAATACACACGCCTTCCTTCTGCAGCTCGGTCCAAATCACGACTACATAATACAAATACAGACAGTGGAGGTTTTTCCGAGTTTCTATGTCGAGACGCAGACAGGACCTGAAGTCATGCCCAGGTCACAGCTGAGTGAATCTGATCAGGGATTGGCTATTACAGCTGTCAATCACATGTTAAACCCTGCTACCAGCCAAAATCAAGGCATTAAGGGCTAAGTTTTCTACAGTCAAGCAAGGAGTCAAATTTCTTCTCTCTTGAATTACAATACGATGGGTTATTTGCCCAGAGATGATAAATACTGCAGCTTTAAGTAAAAAAAACAGTTAAAAATGTATCCAAGACAAGTAAAGTGTGCAGTTTGTACAATGGTGCAACATGCCAAGAATCCAAAAAACCCAGGTTTGCTTTGTTTTTGTTGGTTTAACGTCGCATGAATATAAAAAAAATGCTTAAAAATATGTAGAAATTACACTAAAGAGCAATATCACAAGAACAGTACTGTAGCTGGGTGATCGTAATATACACTAACCTGAAATGAACCTTGAGTTTCTGTGTTTCTGTTGTTTGGCTGAAAATGATAAAACACTATATTTATATCAGGTAATTGGAAAAGATTGTTATAGGGATAATAGAAGTTCATCATGTTCTGTGTATTAAATCCACACTCAACGTGGACAGTTAAATGAGTTGCTTTTTTCTCCCTCTCGTACAATATAATACAAGAATACACCGAAATTCATTTTGTATCCTAAGGCAGTTTCTGTTTTAGGTTGATTGAGTTTTTCTTTTAATAACTGTTGTTTTTGTGTGTACAGTATGTGTGACCATTCTGTTGCAACAATCTAAGCGAGCGGCAAGCGCACACTCAAATTACACACAATTGGCTTTAGTGTGAAATGGGAACATGTTTTTTTTTTTTTTTTTTTTGGGCTTTTTTTATTTTTATGACAGCTAGATTAAAGGGAGCAAAAATGAGAATGTGGCAAAAAAGCAAAAGAGCAGATTAAACATCTAACACAATAAATTAACAAGGAAAACAAGGGTTGGAAAGCAGCAAAGCTCTGTAACATGGTGTGTTTGTGGAACATGAGACCGCCTGCCTCTGGTGTACGGTGCAGAACGTGTTAGCTGCGTCATGAGTGTGTCTGAGTTAACAAACGCAATAATAAAGAATGCAAATGCAACGTGAAAGACACAAATGCAAGTGGGTGTTCTGTTTAGCTCTGGGCACAGTGGTGCATGCGCAGACTGGAGTGGTGTCAGTGTGCGTTTGTGTATTTGTGCATGTGTGTGTGTGTGTGTATGTAAAGTGTTCCCATGTGTGCAAAACAGGCTAAAACCAATGTGTTGCTTCACAGCAGCTTTGCCTTTAAAACCTTCCCTTTAGTTCCACTTGTTTGGCTTTTGGACGGCACTCTCCGAAAACGACAACGAATGTAAGTTTGTCCCTTGGATGGACTCGGACTGTGTGTGTGTGTGTGTGTGTGTGTGTGTGTGTGTGTGTGGGCACAGAGGGGATTTGGGGGCGGGATTTATCGCTGCCTTCCTGTTTAAATTTGTAG
Source organism: Ostorhinchus cyanosoma (assembly GCA_029814465.1). Lineage (NCBI taxonomy): Eukaryota > Metazoa > Chordata > Actinopteri > Kurtiformes > Apogonidae > Ostorhinchus > Ostorhinchus cyanosoma. The sequence goes on along the minus strand of JAPTYQ010000005.1, from coordinate 32,735,627 downwards.
TCCTCACTCTCTGAGGGTCTATGAGCTCCATGTGTGTCATCTCGATGATGAAGCGCATATAACCTGATCCCCCTTCCCTTGAGGCGAAGCTGAAGGATTCATTCGCTCTCCCTCCTCCTCCCCCCCTACGTCCCAGCTCCCCCCTAAAAAAAAAAAAAAAAAATCCTGGATCTTGGAATCGAAATTTCCTGTAACTAAAGACGTCTTCATAAATCTCCGATGGCGCTTTTATAACCTGGCTATGACGCATTAACGAAGCTATCACAAACCATTTACCTTGCCGCGGCGGAAAGAAGGGGAGAGGCATTAAGTTGTGTACCGAAACAGAACTGGCATTATTTTAGCTCCCACCTTCACAAAAACACACCAGCAGAGTATTATTTTCACTTGCATTCCACCTCTAAACACACAACACACCATTACTTCCAACCTAGCATGAGGTTTTCCAAACTTGTTTTTCTGCAAAGGGTGCAGGGTTTGGTTCTATTGTTGCAAACAAAGAGTCTCTGTTGACTGTTGTGGTAGCACTTGATTCACAAATGGGACAAACTATAAACAAGGATATGACAAAGGCATCTGTGTGTTTGGCGTCTGTGTTGCACGGTGACATGATAGTATGCATGTGGTTTAAAGACAGGAGGAATATAACAAGTTGATGTGTGAAATGATGTAAAATAATGAAGCCATTTGCGCAGATAAGAACAAGTGGTCCTAAAATGTTCCACACCGGCTCATTTATTTCCTATATCTCCATCAACTTATTATATTTCATAACTTTAATATAACTTCCACTGTACTGAAAGTCAAGATTTAAGAGACACTTTGGTTTTTATGACTAATGATATTAGTACATTGACATGACATTATTAGTATGCCTTTTTAATCTAGCCTGTGCATAACATGATATGGATTCTCTATAATTCAGGTTCTGGATTAATGTTATTGAAAATTAGTTGTGCACCAAAATAAGTTTGATAAATCTAATGTTCCTTATGAGTTTAGTGTGTTTTCCTGCAGTCTTCATGGATTTGTGTGAGAGGCCACAGGACCTGGACAGGCCGACATTGGGAACCAAGTCATGGTCACACGTTGAATTCACATGACATGTCACATGCTGACCACCCATATACACACACACGCACACACACACATGCACACACATATATATAAATTCACAGGGAAGAATCTCACGCAAGCCCCTAATTTCACACATACTTCCATTCTAATCCAAATGCAACCTCAGACACACAATGGGGTAAAATGATCTCAGTGTCTTTGCTTGCGTGTGGTTGATCTCTCCTCTTCGCTCGATGACATTTTAATTCTCAGCAGTTATTTGCTTTCTAGCCATCCCGTTCCATTACAATCAACCCCCCTGCTCTTCATTCGCCCATGCCCCGTCTCTCCTCTACCCCCTTCGCTCCCCTCTGTCTTTCCGTCGTTCCGTGTCCTGTGAGCTTGGAGGGTGGGCGGCTCAGAATCACATCGTATTAACCTCCAGCACCAAAACACACACAACAAACTGGGCCATGGCGCAGCAGCCTCCACTTCCCTGCCCCCCCCCCCCTCCCCTTACCTACCCAAATCCCCGTCAGAGTTCCAAAAACGAGGACTAGACTGAAGAACCCACCTGACTTCCACATCTGACAAACACACACATGCACGCAAGGCAGTGAGAGTCTGATTGCTTATGACAGATCTGCTGCCATTTCATGGTTAAGTTCTGAGGCAGTGAGTAAAGACGTTGTTGCCGGCATAAAAATGCTGCTGTTTGCTGTCACAATGTTTTCTTCGCTTTGTCTAAATCCATATCATGATTTATTAGACGGCACTGCCTGTGTCACACTGTCATTCCAGCTCCATATCTAGTGTATACATCACTGCATGTCTGTGACATTAGTGAACATGCGCAGCACATCCTTCACAGAACTAGCACATCTAAATGTTTCATGAGCGTGTGCAAAGGTCATCACTGTGTACATACTGTATATGTCCGTGTGCATGAGAGGGGAAGCCTCCGGATGATAATCTGGTTCCATGTTCAATTAATGATGGCTGACCTCTGCAATATTAACACTGTATGGTCACTGTGTCTCTCTGCATCAATAAACAATCTATGCATAACCCCTAAAGCAGCTTATAGCCTCTATAAGAGAGATATATATAGCGCAGAGGGGGGGGGGGTCAACGGAGTGTGTGTATGTCTGTATGTGTGTAGGTTGAAACAGAGTCCAATTTCATTCCATTCATTCTCACGTTAATTAAATGACGCAAAGCAAATCATGGCCCAGCACACGTAATAAGTCTGACTGCCCGATTCAGAAAATAATCCACGCCAAATAAATGTGACTGCCAGAGCATAGACATGCATAATGGACCAAAAGAAAGACAGCCAGGCACAAAGCAAGGGAGAAAAAAAGGCAAAGCTAAAGAAAAGAAGGAGCAGGGCCATTAAAAAGAGACCTAGTGACTGCGTGGATGAGCCTTGTGTAACATCAGTAAAGTGCTAGCCATGTAGGACAGTCACGACCAATGTTCCTTATAACTGGGTCAATGTTTCCGTCCCGGGGCAGCGAGGGCATTCTGCGTGGTTGTTTTTTTTTTTTTTGTGTGTGTGTGTATGTGTGTGTGTGTAGTGACTATATCTGTTCACTTCCACAGACCTGCTAGAAACTGCTTTACCTGCAATCCCTGTCAAGTGCACCTCGGAGTGGACCCCCATGCATATTAAATGAATACTTCAATGACTACTTATCAATACTTAATGAATGCTTATCAGCGAATCCCTGAGTGACTTCTACAGCACTGATTTTTTTTTAAAGGCTTTTAAAAGGCATGCAAAGCCTTTTTAGATGCGGCTCGCTACGTAAAGCGCTTCAACGCCAGCGGGGCAGTGGAGAAGTGGCTGAGCTGGCGGAGCAGGCCGCTGAGTTCATGGTCACGTTTGAATGTCTGAGTGGGATATCTTCCCGTGGCGGCTGAGGTGACGCTGGGTTTGGCGTAGTCGCACAGAATGAAAACTAACACTTGAAGATACGTGCGTGCTGTACTGTGTGTATGTGACAATGTGTGTGTTTTTTTTGCGTTGCCGTCTGCCATCATGTGTCCGTCTCCATCTGAGGATCGTCTGTGCATCTGGGTAGCTGTTCTCCATTATATCAGCCACTAGATTGGAGGCCTGGAGAAATGGGTCAGCACCAGCCTTGTCGTTCTTTCTCAGTGTCTCTCCTGCTCTGTGCTCATGTTTTTTTTTCCCAGCCTCTCTTATTCCCAAGTCGCTCCCAGAATAAAAACGAAACACCTCCGGTTGTCCACTCCTCCTGCGGCTGCCTGGATCTGGGTTAAACCAGAGAAGTCCATCACTCAGTCCCCCTTTTTCCTGCCTCTTCTCTACTCTTTCACTTTCCTCTTTTCAATAAAGAAACTTCGAGAAGTCTCTGCAGCCTTAAGTCCATGTATTTCATATTTTCGTCTGTAGGAAAACACATCTTTAGACAAAACAAATGGGGTTCGGTGAGTGGTGCTACCTCCTGACGTTTATATAGTAGATAAAAGAAGTCACGAACACAAGTTTAGATCTTAGCACAACCTGCTCACGGTGTTACGGTCAACAACCATGAATTTGTTAAAAAAATTTATTTACAACATTACTGAGTAGACGTCTGTGTCTCAACATTTTCTTACGGAAATGCCCATTGATGTCTGTGAAATTGCCTGAGGAAGATCTGTTTGGGTCGAGATGTTTCCATGTAGGAGAAAGCATTAAATTATTTACTTGGAGCTAACAGAGTGCAGACTGCAATGTCTTTGATTTGTCTTGCACCTGTATACTTTGGACTGGAAGTGTGCAGTTTTCTTTTCTCTCGCATTTCCTTAACAAAAAGAAATCTTTGCACATGTCACAGTAAATTTCCACCTCACTCTCCTTTTTGTGTGTCTTTGTTCCACAGTTTAGTGTCTATCTCAAGGTGATCAGAGCTAAATGTTTTGTCAGGGAGCCCCCCCCCCCCTTCCCACACACACTCACACACCTGTTGAAAAACCAGTTGGAGAAGGCAGTATGTAACACAGGTAACAGGATACTATAGTTATGACTAATAGTACTGGGGGGATGCCTTTCTCTCCCTCTCTTACATTATTGCCCCCATCATTCATCCTGTAAGTCTTCTTAGGGCCAGTACATAACCCCCACCCCCCTCCATACAATATCCATTACATCCCATAAAGGCTACACCATCATCCTACCGCAAAAATCCATGTACTAACACATTCCCACACAAATTACTCACCTGTGTGAGCACACAATCACAAAATAAAAGCCCACAGTCTCACATTAGCCTGATTTACTGTCTCAATTTAACCATGAATTCTGTGCAGCGAAGAGGAAAACAGGAGACTACTACACCTAACTCGCAGCTTCACGTCTCCTGTCACTTTGTCATACTTTCATCAAGGGGTGGTGGGGGTGGGGGTGGCAGCAATCACTCTTTTCCAGTAGCTCTTTGGCTTCCCTTCTCTCCAACATTTCCCTCTCACTCTCCCTTCAATTGCCTTTATGCTTCCAGTCGTCCACTCTTTGTAGGGGCTTCCTCTCAGGCAGAACCTCGCTGTGACATTGTCTGTCATTGCAGGATTACAGCGTTGGCGTCGTGCCACGAACATGCCGTAGACGCGGAGGAGGCGACCCTCGCCACATGCATTCTGCTCTGCCACGGGGTACAAACCCATCAACTAGAAAAAACAACTTAGAAAGGAGCAAAAGTATCTGAAGCCAAAACTTCCCTCTGGGACGCTGAGCTGTCAGATTTTCTTAACATAAATGACTTTGAGTCTACTTTGTAGACTTTTAGACAAAGCTACTGGTGGAAAATTAGTATGCAACTACAGTTTAGTGGGTGCACCTGAAGAGATAAAAGTAAAATGTGATACTATTCTGAATCTTCTCACTAAAATTAAGAGTCCCCTTAGTATTTCATACCAAATTTACCCTATTCACACCAACCAAGTGGAAACCCCAGACAAGTAATAACATCACATTGGAATATCAGCAGCGAAATCATTTTGTGATTACACAAATTCCCTCTGAAGGACATGCGGTCAAATAATACGGGGCCTACTTCTTGCTTTTGGGTTGAGTATGTAGGTTATGTGTCTTTTGGTGAAATAGAAATTGGGAGAGGGGGGGAACAGGCAAAAGAGAGGTTGCTCGACTGAAGGGCAAACGTCTGGTACAACAGAAAGCTAGGAACAACGTGAAAAAAAGAGGCAAGTGGGTCAACGGTCTGAAGGGAGGAACGTGACAGCGATCTGTAACATGTAGCAGGAGAAAAAGAAAGCGAAAGCAAGCGGGAAGATGGCGGCAGGCAGGAAGGAGGGGTTTCTAAATTAAGAAAAAGGGAGGCAGAAGGGTGTGAAGGAGGAGGAGGAAGAGTGAGGGTGAAAATGTGAGACAAGAAAAGGCAGAATCCATGGGAGGCAGGAGCTGTTAGAGAAAAGGGCCTCATAAATGTCACTCCTTTCTGGGTGATATTAATGGCAAATGTCAAAGACGCAGAACTTACAGGAGGTTAGGTCTCCTAAAAACACACAAACACATGTATGAACACTCACACACACACAGAGTTTCTCCCTTCAGACAATGACTTTTGAAAAGAGGCAGTGAAGGAGTGGGCCTGCAGAACGGCAGATGAGCTGTACATCTTAAAGACTGTAATTACACATAACTGTCAGTCTAATTAAGGCTTTTAATGAACTCCATGAGAGCTCAGAAAGGACAAAATGTGCCAGCCGTTGGAACCGTGTTTGCACGCGCATGTTTATTTGCATGTTGGTGATAAATGATGTGTTCATGGACGAACGTGCACATAAACGCCAACACAATCAAACATTTTAATGAGACCAGAGTGCAGCTTTAAGGTCCACCGTCTAATACCTGCTAGGGTCTTACATCCTATTGCAACACACACACACACACACACATATATATACATACACCCGCATGTGTTAATTATTCCTGTCGCACTCTTGATGGTGATAAAGTGTTAAAGTCCTGCCCACTGCAGAAGCGTGACTGAACTTATAGGAAAGACCTTTAAAACAATTGAATTTGCCATTAAGAAAAACTTTATTTGAAATTTAGCTGAAATACTTTATATTAGAGGGTAACGAGTTAATCAACATTATACATCATTAAGCCTGGCTGCTAACACTCTTGGCTGCACTCTGCTGTTGGCTGGCATAAGTATAGGAAAATAGATTGCACTCAAAGGCTGGAAAATGTTAGGTCTTGATCTAGTGGCAGATACAGGGCAATAACCAGAATCAAACAAGGTTTGATTTTGGGTGGGCGAGCTCAATTATGCATAATGACGGAACAGAATACACTCTCTGCTGCTCTCTGGTGTGCAGATTTTAACAGGTCAGTACACCCAAATCACTTTAAAAACATATTTTTTTCATTTAGGTCAGTCCTGCAAGTAGTTTTGCTTTTATTTATCCAAGATTTAATATCTCTCTGACATTTCAAAGCAAGCCGGTGCAACGTTTTCATATAGCTCAGCATTAAAAAAGCCACAGTTGCAAACAATTCTTTGCAACTACGGCAGTAGAGGCTGCAATAAGTGCACTAATAGCGGTAATAATAATGTACTTATGCTACTTAGTCAAAATCATGTCTCTGCAAGATTTCCATTACATTTAACAGCTATTATAATTTCTTTCCATGTCAGGGGTCAAAACAAAGTTCCTATTTTAGGGCTCAAGCTCATAGATCAAGAAGCTCAAACAATAACAATCAGCCTTTTCTTTCTCCCTTAAGTTTTCTTCCTTCACTGCATGCCATTCTTTCAACCAGTGGCTATGTCACATAATGTAGACACTGTGTAAATACGCACACAATACACACACAGAAGCACTTTAAACCTGGCTCAGTTTTAGTGTTTAAATGCACCAGCCAAGACTCGGCTGTAACACAGTCCTGACGAGCATGGAGGTCCTTCTAATGGATCAACACAGATCCAGTACAATGCGGCAGTGTACGTGTGTGTATGTGTGTGTGTCTAAGCTTGCCTTAATTGTCCTTGAACCATGACTGTAACACATGAAAAATAAGTCATGCATCAGTGTGTGTGTGTGTGTGTGTGTATGCTCTAAGTAATATATGTTTATGCCTTTATGAGAATATACATTGTAATTTAGACACTTTTTCTTAATCTTTAACAGTCCAGTCCCCTTCCTCTTCCTCAACACCCCCTACTGTTAGTCTTGTTTCCAAAAGAGGAAAGCAGGAGAAACACACACACACATACACAGAACATGGGAGCCAGCCAGCCGAAATAATACATCTTGACATCTGTGCCTGCATACTGCTCGAGGGAGAGACTGGAGAGAGAAAAAGTGGAAAGAAGAAGGGTGAGATATGAAGGGTAAGATGATGGACAGCAGAAAGCATAGGGCAATTATATATTGTTTGTGTGTGAGTGCATGTATGCTGAATGTGTGTAGGTGTGTGCATGTGTGTGTGTGTGTGCATGTGTGTGGAGGCTATATGTGCACAGCAGTAAGAGGAAAAAGAGTGATGACAGTTGTGTTTGTTTAGCTCCTCTGTGATTAAAGCAGGCTGCTAGAAGCTGTGTGCTTAGCTGTATGGCAGTCTGTCTGTTTTATTTTTTAACCCTCCATGTGCGAGTTGATATATGTGTGTGTGTGTGTACATGCATGCTCATGCTTGTCTCGGCTTTTTAGAAATGTGGGTGTATTCGGGTTATATGCATCAGTTTGTCCTCAGTTTTGAAGTGTGTTTATTTGTGCGACTTAAATCGTATTTGCATGTCATGAGTGTGTCTTACGGATGATGCATGTGAGCATTTCAGTCTGTCTGCATCTCCTCCCCGAATGTGTGTTTTACTGTCTAATCTCCTGGTCTCGTAGACTTAAGTCAAACCATCCATGGATGTCTGGTACATGTGGGACTGGAAAAACCTGTAGGTGCTCATTAGTAAAAGGTTTCTCTCAAGGCTGTCCCGAGGTTTGTTTACATTCTCGTCTGTTTGATTTCGTTTATTTCATCTGACAGTTGAAAGGAACCTGTCTATTTCTGTCAATCGCCTCCATTTTCAAGTTCAGCAAGCTTTATTAGCTTGATAAGATCATTCCTGCGCTGACAGAGTACAATGCACTGCCGAATTGTACCAAAGATCATAAAAACAAACACGTTAAGCACACTCTTGCCTAACAACTGCAATGGTTAAGTCCAAAACAATTCTGACATTTATCTCACCGAGTTGTCAGGAGATGAAGGAGACAATGACCTGTGTTTGAACCTAAATACCTCAATTATACAAAAGATTTCTTTATTTCTGCGTTTCTTTGTTTTCCTGGAATGAACTTGCTCAGTCTTGCAAACTGAACTTATGTTAATTTACATTCATGAATGTGACATTGAAAGTATCACAATTCATAATATTCTCCACATGATGAAGTCAAAATCAGTAGAGAGTGTAACTTATGTAAAATAGCAGTGATCAGTCATGAATTCACTGGAAGAATTTTCTGATTTAATCTTTTGACTCATGCGTTTAAAATTTACAAGTGAAAAAAAAGTAGCGGCATATGAAAAATGTCAAATAGGATGCAGGACAAGACAGAAAAATATTTGTTGAAATGGAACAAATGCCTGGAATCTTTAAATCTCAAAGTCTCAAGACTAAGAGGAGTCACGCTGAAAAGACAATGATCACACACCTTATGTATGCATGTGTGTATATTATGATTAGACACCTCTGTGTAGATAATAATGGTGTATGTATACTTTATAAACAGTTGTGCTCATAAGTTTACATACCCTGACTGAATGCACATGGGATGGTCTTGAATGTTCCAACATGACAATGACTCAAAACATAAGGC
>JAPTYQ010000005.1:32716194-32726620 GCA_029814465.1 Ostorhinchus cyanosoma | reverse complement strand
ACACACACACACACACACACACACACACACACACACACACACACACGACACAAATGCACTTGCATATACAGTACATTTCAACACTAGCTAGCTGCTTGACTAATGGTTAGTATGCATGGTCACGATATGCTGCAGTGTACCTGAAAAAGCCTGTCTGAGGAGCAAATATAAGAAATAGCACAGCACTAGCACTGATGCTGTCTGGAACCCGTTTCCATGGTAACGGTTCCCATGTCGGCATTCCTTTTAGATGACAGATACAGAACGCTTAAAAAAAATACACCAAGCTGCAGCAGTGAATTGGATGACAAGGATTGAGGCTGAGATTCAAGGTCACAAACAGGCTGAGACAAAGTGCAAATAAGGTGCAGGAAGCCATTTCCCTCCTCAGTCTAACCATTATTCCCTGGCATCTTGTACAGAAGGAGTGAGCTTAAACTTCTGTATAATCAGCACAAGGAAATTTCAATGTAGATGACAAATAAAAATATTAATAAAGACAAATAATCGAATGAAAATCTATGATGGTTTCTTACTATCACATTTATACCCAAGGGCATTATCACAAGCTACAATGTGCTTCTAACAGAGCTTGGTCAATATGAACATTTAGAGAAGAGGACAGAGACATGCCCTCTTTGACTTCAAAACATAATATGATGAGTTTGTGTGCCTGAGTGTCAACAGAGAAGGGCAGAGAGATGGGAGTGGCCTGCAGGCATTCGAGTGACGCTGAGGCATCTAAAGTGTAATCCTCCCTCCAAGAAGCGCTATGGAAGGTCATTAAATTTAAGAATGTAAGTCATGCAGATGACAGCCAGGCAGGCCGAAGAGAGGAATGCATTTAGTCAACTAAACAGCTCCCGCAGGCTTCTGCTGCTGTGGAAATATTAATATGTTGTGGTGCAAATAACATAGTCCCTTCACATTTTGCATTTCATACTTTCACACTTTACCAGACTCAAATTTACAGACTTCAGAATTCTACAGACCATACTTGACATGTTAGTACGTATATATGTAGGTGTATTCATGAAGAGAAAAAAAAAAAAAAGGTTTGAAATCCAACCGTTAACATGTCTCTATGTATGCAGACATGCTCAAATAATGCAGATTGTTACTAGTTACTGCAGCCGACTGAAATCGATTAACACAAAACTCCTGATCACATCCCAGCTCTGGGCAGGAGGTTACATTCAGTCAAACACCATGATGCCCTTTCTGGTCTGCAGCTTTTCACATTTTGGCTCTCACCTTTAATCATTCTGGCTGCACTATCCGCCTTTCTTCAGACACCATGAAAAACACTACAAGATGTTGAAATTCTGATTTTGATATTTTAGAGAATAGAATGGAGCTGAGGTCTGGAGAGGGAATCTATTCTATATTAATCTTCTTTTTTCATACTGTGTAGGAACCTTAAAATAAGCATGGAGGTGACAAACATTATTATATATTATTTGCCCTTTGGAGTGACATTAATCTTGACCCTCACATCTCTATTGCAACCACATTTTAACCGTCATGAATCAAAACTGTAAAACTGCTCTTAGGCAAAAACTATATGAAGCATCCACCAAACATTACACTTGGCATCTATTGCACCTGCTTGGATCTTTTTATAGCTCATAGCACATGGGGAGGGGTACAGCGTGATGGCACAGGGGGCTATTTGAACCACCGCTCCTCTAAGACCATAAACGAGACAGGACCAACAGTGCAGCTGCAAATCCTGACTACGGCAAAATCAAATCAAATTGAATCTTGTCATTCTAATGTTTTCCATATGTGGATGATTACTGTTTGCGTTCCATCTATGGTTTCGGCATACCACCACTACATAGCACAGATATTGAATTAAATTAAAAAACATAACCATAGCTAAACAAAAATGAAAGATGGCCCTTTAATGCATGTTTTCAGGTCAAAATATGTATTCCTAAAAAGCTCACTCAGTCCTGCAGCAGCACATGCATAGCACTACTTGTTCTTCTAACATCTCTGGAGGCTCGGTAAGCAAACAGTAGTAGATTAATTTTAAATGCTATTTTTTGTTCTTAGTAGTATAGCTTTCCAAATAAAGCCTACATGTTTGAGCCTGAAAACAGATCCTGATATACTACACATGCACAACAGAAATCTGAGCCTGAGATGTGTCGCACAGGAATCTTAAACATAAAGTCACCTCACAGCTTGAAACTAGGAGCTTGTTTAATACAACTGACATCATATCATATTCTACACTGACAAACAATAGGAAAATATATTTTTTAAAAAGCACTTTATGTCTTCTCTAAATTATTTCCACAGTCTAAGGATCTGGGAGCTAAAATCTGTGGTGAAAAGAGCAGATCTATTATATGCAACACATTATAATAAGATAATAGAAGTCACAATAAGAGTCAGGATCAGGGAATTTTTTTAGCTCATCTTGGTTGAATACATACAATTTTTCATGACCATTATTAGGTAAACCCAGCATGTCTACCTTGGTTTTAATCATAGACTGTTTTAAAATACCTCTGCCGACTTGAGCAAAGATACATACATGTCCCTTTCCTCTCCATACAATTCTGGACATAATCTATATTTAATATATTTCGAGCACTCGATACTGCATATTAAAAGACTGTTATCCAGCAGCATCTCAGCTATCTTCAACATTAGAAGTTAAGAAGCTTTCCAGCCCTCAAGCTGCTTTTCAAAAACATACGGAGTCTTATGAGGAGTTGCTACATTTGGTCGTTGTTCAGTGTTAAGCCCTGCACACATACACTTTAAAATCCTCTGCGGTAAATAGCTGACCTAAATCTCAGCTTCTGAATGAGCTTCATAACAGGGGCTGGCTGGGGCACTACAAGAAGTGTCATGTTTATGTTAGGGGTCTTTCTGAAATTTCAGATTATTCTTTCCTTCTCAAAGTCAGACGGACATTCTGTGTCCTCCTGTGTAATGCACCCAGCTTCCCTTTAGGTGTCAGAGACACATGCAGCTGACAGCATATTAATGGCCAGTGAGCTCATAGGAGGTATGGGTACATCAGTATTATACCGCAGATCAGATGATCCAACATCTACTACGAGCACGGCGCTAATATTTTAGTGTCTGCTATGAGAGAGCATTTAGCTACAGTCCAGTTACTGAAGTACATTCAATATTTGGAAAGAATTCAATCAAGAATGGATGATATCTGTTCATTCCAGTGCAATGACAGAACAACGTCATATTTGAACTGAATAATAGAGAAAAGACTGACCAGAATCCCAACATTAACAAAAATAATTAACAGAGAAAACAGACAGAGCAACACTGTGTTTTGTTGCAAATGCAAATTATCAAGGTTATTTTGGGTAATGACTCCAAAAATGGGGTCATATGATTTTGTGGTAAAAAGGATAGAATGAGAATAAATGACTTCATTTTGAGTAATCTGCAGCAGTTGTGGCTGCAGCTCCAGCTGTGAGACTGCCTTTAGCTTATCTGGCCAGCAGGATGCTGTCCAGATGCTGCTTTACAGCTGATCCAGCTCCTCTACAACCACCATAAACACATAAACACGGAGAGATTCCGCACTACATGCATTCCAGACATAAACATTCTTCCTTATACTCATAAATTCACAAGTATGTCACAATTCAGCACAAGTGCACATTCTGTTTCAAATACAATCAGAAATTGCAATGAAGACAAATATAATTTTTTTTTTTTAAAAAGGGAGCCTGACCTATAGGCTCAAATTTGAAAAACCAGTGACTCATTCCTCAAGCAGCATCTCCACTGTGTATCCTCACCTCACATGTATTGTAGTCCTCTGAATCCAACAGCAAACAGAGTTTAGGAAGAAGCTCTGGCCAGTTCTGCAGCTCTCCTTTAGAGGCAATAGTGGTGATGAGGATTCCTATTAAGAGAAAGCCTCAGTCTGAATATTTACATTAATGTTACACAAACAAAAACAGCACAGACATTATTGCCTTTGCAACCCAAGAAATTTAAAGGATAAAGAACGAACAGTCATAAAACACTGTAAGAGGACTGCATAGTGTATACAGTATAATGTATATAGCATTAATTGAGAGCCAAGGCATTAAATAATCTTTGCTGATGCGTTTTAAGCATTTTATCTCAAGCAAGGAGGTTATGTAATCGCCTATGTCTGTTTGGTTGACACAATTACACTACAGTGCTGATTTTGATGAAACTTGTTGGGAGATTTGGGTGAGAACCAAGGACAAACCCATCAGAATTTGGAGCAGAGCCATTAGAGAAGGGATGAGCCTGGATTTTTCAGCACTTTTCCTAGCGTTGTGAGAAAGTGATTGAATTATCTGCTCTGTCGAGCAGTCTTCTAGTTTAAAGAAGTGTCAAGTTTAATGTCCTGCTCTAATGAGAAGTGATACACACAGCACCAAAGGTAATACAGCTGCTGCAATGATCCCAACACATCAACAAACCTTCCATCCTCAGATTAATTTACACTCTGATGAATAATCAATATTTGATAAAAACACATCTGTAGTCTCTTACTTTTGGCCAGTTTTTATTTAGTTATTTTCTCCTTTTAAGTTAATGTTGTCAAAGCCAGTGCTTAATCTGTGTAACAAGATGATTGTATTTGTAGCTTCAAACTATTTTTATGGTCAGAACATGACAAACACTTGCCCAGAGGCAGAGGATTTCAGAATATCAAAGGTCAATTATTCAGAAAAATTACAATGATAAAATCTTTTTTGAAAATTACTGAAATAATTCTAATAAAAAAATCAATAAGACACAGTTTTATCTATCTATGCATCTATCTATAGCACTGACTTCTTGTTTGGTGACAGCTGTGATAAGATTAAGTATTGTGATATAGAATTATATTGCAATAACACTGGAAATTATTGGCTTCAGAGATAAAATGTGCTAAATATTACATGGTCTGATGAGGTGAATCAGAAAGCAAATGACTAAAGTCCTGGTTGGCTGATGTTTTCAGGATATATGATAAAGTGTAATTATATATATATATATATATATATATACACATATACACACACACACACTTTACACTAAAATGAGTCTCAAAAGTGAATGCATTGTGCAGTCAGAATTTTTAAGAACAACGAGCAGAGGCAAACATTACCTTTAATTAAAAGCCATTATCTTCTTAATACAGATATTTTTTTTTTTATTTCAACCCAATACTGTATTTTGAAAACTACTAGCTCGCGCAGGACTTTTTATATTTATTACTGAACCAAAATTGATTCTTATTCTAGATGCATTTTAACTGCCAACCTCCAAAGAAAATAGTTGTGGTAAATTATACAAATTGTATTGTGTTATGATATAAAATCATTGAACAGCCTTAACTTAGTGTTCAGTATTATTGTAAAGTTAGAACATCAAACAGCTGAAATGACATTATGTACATCTACTGGCATGATAACAAAAAGTCAAATGAAGCTACATGTCACCTGTTATAACAGCACAATGTGTCAGCAAACACACAATGAATTTCTATAGCTCAAAGGTAGATTGAATGGATCCAGATAAGGTAACTCACCCACAGTGGCCCGGATGAGGGGAGAAGAGTCTCCAATGTTTTGAAGACACTCACTCTTGATGAAATCAGACACACCATTAGGGAAGTTCTGATAGTGAGCTTTCACATTGTTCTTCAGTATCAGTCCACTTAGGGACCGTGTTGGCTCATCTTAGGAGGAGGAGAAAGGAGCAAATCATGAAACAGCATTTATCTGAGCTCAAATTGTCATACTGTCATGGTGATAACAAAGGTAACATTGTAGAGGAGACTGGCCGTAGACAGAATGTTACACAATCTTATTGCTATCGTATTTCATGGTCAACACAAGCAGCAAAGTATCGACACAAGAATGCTTAAACAGTGACCAACAGAACACCTATTCAAAAGCAGAAAAAGTACACAAGTTGCATTTATTTTACAAACTGGTGGAGAGTATTTGGACTTGAATTATTTATAACTTGGCTGCTCAAGTGCGACAAATAATACGACAGCATCCTAAACTGTATTAAATCACTTAACATTTGGGTCGTCTACCATGCCGACAGTGAAGCCATGAGTTGAGCGATGCCAGGAATTAGGTTTAAAATTAGAGTGACCCATATTCTGAGTGCCACATCATCTGTGGCAAAGATGCCATTGGGTCACACGAGTCACAGCCAGACAGAACTGTCACTGTGCACTTACATAAAAATAACATGTAAAACTGTTCACAGTGTCCAGCAGCATCAGATGATCTAGGAACATAACGAATACACGACTGAACAGCACACCGAGACAGGCACACAGCTTACCTTCTGATTTCAACTTTGTCAAAACAAATATCAAATAGTTGTTAAAGTCTGGGTACTGGTTCAGCTGCTCTAGTCTCTGAGGAGGCTGGTTGAGGAAGACACATGCTGACCGTTTACAGACAGTCCACACTTTTGCATATTACCACTGCAATCTGGTCTCTGTTAATGACTGCAAAACAGATAGTTTGTCCCTTGCACAGTTATGGTGAAATAACAGGTGTGACTGAGATCGAGCGCTGTTGTAATGGAACTGTAAAACTGTGTGTGTGAGGAGAGTAGGTGTACGTTTATTGGGGGTTATAAAGATGTCATCTGCTGTGATCGTACATAGACAGATGGTGTATTTAGGGTTATTGCAGCAGTGTGTCTGCGAGTTAATGATACAGTCCATAATAAGTCTTACATAAGCAATTCAGCATCAGCATGCATACAGAGAAAAACATCATAACAGACAGTAAACAGTGGATGACGATGTATGAGGAATATAGTGATCTATCACAGGAATTTTCAATGAGTTGACATCTCTATATGGTGAGATGAAAACAATGTGACAGTAAAGGCATCATTCACACTTATTACAATTACAATCATATTCTAGCTTTTTATTATTACTTCATTGGGATTAGCCTAAATAGAATGTTTTTCAATTCCAGTCATCAAATTAGATAGATTTACATAAAACAGAAGGATTTATGACATTGTAATAATTTTTTGAAGGCTGCTATCATACTAGTACAACAGGATATTCAAGGACAGCTTTAGGGTGATACGGTGTAAAAAAAAAAAAAAAAAAGGAGGGCATTGCTCTTCAAACTAAGCAAACTAGTATTACCCTGACTTAACGTACTAAACTCCAGGTGTTAAATAACCAGACAAAACAAAGCAATGTCAGCTCTGCCAACGACGTGTAGGGTTTACAGACAAAAAGGCAGCCAGCAGTACCTGCATACCTGCTAATAACGGTAACCACCCCGGCTACTACTAGCTAAGGCTAGCCTGTTGAGTCCAGCTGTCTTTGTTAAGACAAACACAAACTATATCCAAGCCTTATCTTCCTGGTCTGGTTTGAAGAAAAGGATACTTGCTGGACGGATCTCTGTGTGGACGTATCTGGCGACTGAGACTCTTTTAACAGCTGTAAAATTTGTTGAAGTCCTTGCTCGTCTGGCTTCCATTCACACTCCATCTTGATCTGCCGCTGCGGATAAAGAAATAACATTAGCTAACACAGAGGATTTGTCATCAAACGGTTCACTGCTGTTTTCCAAAATTGGTGAGAACACTTGAACGTCACATTAGCTACACGTAAAAACTCGTCTCGGACATACGGGTGTTTGTACCTGGTTTGACTTTGCCCACGTACGCGACTCTGTCTGACTTTCTGGTGAAATGTGACCGTATGTCTGGCTTTTCAGACATGGGCCTGTTATAGCTGGAACATCCGTTTTCGCAACAAGCTGAAAAGCTGCGGGCCATACAGACTCGCGTCGCATTTAGCTAGCTGCCTGATCAGCTGACCCGGGGCCGAGCGGTCCTACTGCTAGTCGAGTTACGGCAGACCTGTTCACAAATGTCTAACTGTTGGACATACTTTAGTTTCAAAACTAATAATCCTGTTAGTATTTTATAGAGTCTGCCATTGAAATTCATACTCTGCTATGATAAAGTAGTGGTCACGATTCTAGGAAAGAGAGGAGAATCTACAAAAAAAAGGAAGCGTTCTAAAAGGCTACATTTTCTGACAGCACTTAAAAGCAACAATTACGCCTTGACGTCACCGTTATGATCGTTCATGGACACGCACAAACAGCGACCTCTGGTGTCTGTTAGTGTCATCCCTCTTTGTTGTGCAGATTGGATGCAATAAAAGACTAAAAAGTGAAATAGCTCAGGTTAACTTTGAGTTTTATTCAGTTAATCTCACGTAACGTCACAGAACACATATGAAACACAATATCTATCTTATATATGCATAAAAAAATATGCATAAAAAAGACTGCCAATTCATGACTGGATTAGAAAAACCACAAGGATCCTCAAATTAACTGTGTCCAGATCAATGCTCTGACACCTAGGTAGTCTTTCCTGTCCCAATTTGTTTCCTATTTTTTGCCCTAATATTTTATTAAAAATTCTTAAATTTTGGGATGGCTAAAAGCAAGAGCATATGTTTTTTGCATTTATCTGAAGTCATCATTGGGTACATCCTGGGGGATATATGTCTACATTTCTCTTTTATTATTGTGTCTAAAGAGCTGGCAAATGCCAGATCCTAAAATGAACCTAGTTTCATAGAAGAATCAAAGTATCTAATGAAAAGTGGTATTTTATTTGACATTTATTTTACTGTAGTCAGAGAAATTATAATATATACATTTATGACTCTATGATAGTGTCATAGCATAGAAAGTTAAACAAAATTACTATTAATATTATTCTGATAACCTCTATTTATAGGCTACTTTGTGCTGACATCAGTTACAGTCATTAGTAGGCTACATGAATATTGCAAATGTTCGGAGAAGACACATGGAATCAGAGGACCATAATATAATTCAATTAATCTTAAGCCCAAAAATATTGTGCATTTTAATTTTTAGCTTACATAGCTGTTGAGTGAGTCAATAAAATGATAATTATTGTGATATAACTGTTTATATAAACTTTAGGATTCATTTTGTTAAAACATTTAAAATATATATTTCAGCGGTTTGTTGTTTTACTTCATAGTATTCATGCATATATTAGTGCTGAATAAACACTGTTGTTGTTTTGAATGTTATATCTCTAGATTCATGAATCTCAAATGTGAATATATCTTTGACACTTGGCCAATTAAAAGCATCAATGTGATTAGATAATACTAGGACCAAGTAAAACAAATATTAGCCCGCTTGTTTGTCCAACTAATAGTGCAAGTTCTTCCTTAACAATAAAACTGCATGTCAAATATGCAGTGAGACTAAATTAGAAAATATGTACTCAGGCAGACTTTGTAGACCTGGTAAATATTTTAATTTTCTGCTTCTTTCCCACTACAATCTTTACAAGTATTTTTAATTGCATTGCTGATTCATATTATTGCTATAAATTAAAAAATAAACTAATGGATTGCTATATTTTATTAAAGATATGAACTACTGTTATAACTATATACAGTAGTTCATATCATTTCCAGCTATAACATTAAACCCTCAGTCATTATAATCCTGTAATACAGTGGCTAACAATGTGATTTAACTTGTGACTTGTACTATATATACCCTCTTGTATCTAGTCATACATAGGAAGCATTACATTGTACATTGTAACTGCTATGTTTTATACTGTGTATATAAAACCTCTCTAATCATGAATACAGATACCACTTAAAAAGGGCCATTCTGTAATTTTACTTTTCATCTAACTTTGGATTTTGATGCCAGTATTTTTTCATTTGTATGATTGTGGTTTGAACACCAGAGTTGTGTTTGTACTTCTTCTTTAATCCTTGAACAAGTGTGTGTTATAGAAACATAGAAATTTTGGAGCATTATTTTTTTTTCTGTGCAATCCAGTTCAGTCCTTTTGGAAGGAGTTATGGAGCTGCCTTAAGTCCAAGAAGGTGGAAAAGCCGCCTTTAACTTGGAAGGCCATTAAATTTGGCCTTTGTGGTAATGAGAATGAAACTTTTATGTTGAGCATTTTAATTTTATTTGGAAAATTGTTGCCCACAAACACATGTAGATGCTTAAACGTTGATCCATGTATAAATCACTGGTTGAATGATGTTGATATTCTCTACAAATATTTACAATATTTAAAAGATAAGAATGTATTGTCTTTCATGTCTGTTTACAACTTAATATCAGCCCCTGTTTTTTTTTTCAATTTTAATTCTTAAATCCTCTGTACTCGTGCCCATTTGGGAACTTTGACACAGTGACTTAAATGCCATGTTTGTTAGCTTTTGGTTTAAAAAAAATATAATGATAAAAAATTAATTTTTATTATTGAAAAATAAAAATGAAAATAATAATGATAATAACAATTATCATTATTATTATTATTATTATTATTATTATTATTATTATTATTATTATTATTATTATTATTATTATTATTA
>JAPTYQ010000005.1:32701956-32715837 GCA_029814465.1 Ostorhinchus cyanosoma | reverse complement strand
TATTATTATTATTATTATTATTATTATTATTATTATTATTATTATTATTATTATTATTATTATTATTATTATTTTGTAATCCACTAGATGGCAGCAGGTTGCAAACAGGGGTCCGTTCTGCCTTAAATGAAGAAGTGCACATTGGCTTCAGTACGCTGCTGCCTCTCAGCGTACAGAGCAGCATCCAGTGGACAGGGCTGCCCTCAAGATTGGTCTGTTTAGTTTTATGTTAAGGTCTATGAATTTATGGAACACTAAGATTAGTTCACATTTTCTACGGATGACACACAGAGCCCGTTTGAGAAAAGCCAAGACGAATCGAGGACGAGTGGGAGTTGAGAGTTTTGACAACGGTCTCTCTGGTTTGCCTTCACTCTGCTCGTTAGCATTTGCCAAGATAGTTATTTTTCTGCTGCCGGAAGAACCATGAGCTTTCTTTTGTGAGTAACATTTCTTTAACAGACGCTTATCAAGCCTTGACATTTGGCTTTGTTTTGAAAACGTCAGTGCTAATCTGTTAGCTAGTGCTAGCAGTAGCCTTGCTCGGGCTAAGACTACTTCCTGGACTCACTGCCGAATGCCTATTTTGATTAGCAGGGTTCTCTATAGGAAACTATGAGGCTAAAGAGCATCAGTATCAGTGCAAGAGTTATTATTATAAAGCAGTGTCTTTAAAGAGTACTCTGTATTGTGTACTTCTTCCAAAGACCAAATTCCCAGCACAGACTTGAGACCAAATGTAAAAGAATCAACCCCCACTGTGGTCAGGATATTTGCTGGTTTGAATACTTTTTCGTTACAGGCTAAAGCAGTCTAACATTTAACAAGACGCACCATTTTGATATTTAGCATTTTATCACTCCCATAGTAAGAGCTTTAAAGGATTATTATGTGGCTATTTAAAGCTTATGTGTCGACTTCTTAAAATACAAGCCGCAGAAGGGGACCTGAATACGACATCTATGAGGATTGAAATGATTCTGTAACTGGATGAACTGTACTGAGGTAAAAAAATCAGACCTACCAATGTATTTATGAGTAAGTCTGTAAATACGAGAAGTTCTGTCCAAGTAATTGAATTTACAGTGGTCAACTTTTCTGTGCCATTATACGAGACATTTGCAAATGTCTAAATATTGTACTGATGTGTATGGTCATATTCATCAGTATGAAGACTCCAGACATTCATTTCTACAGCGAAATCCTAATGGTTTAATGTTAAGTGTTACATTTTATTTGCGTCATTATTAATTAATGGACAACATTTACTTAAAAGTGTCTGAAGTAACAAAAATACCTCTTTGTTTCCTCTATAAATAATTAAGTAAATTCCCTATCCTGAAGATATAAACTGAGCTTTGTAGATAACTGCACTCTAATTAAAGAGAGAACTGTGTTAGTGTGTAACAACACGTTGTGGTGACTCGCATAAATTCTTGTTAAATGGGGCAGCAAGAAGTATTGAATCCAGTACCTCTTCAGATGGCCTCATTACACACTATAAACAGAGAGACACTCTGTTCTAGTCCCCCATTCTGTTTTGGCCAAATCCAGCAAACCATCTGAACCTTTCCTCCAGCTTTACAAAAGCATCCTGACTTTTTGATAACAAAAGTCTTTAACATTTATACTAAGATTTGTCATCATATGAGACTGCTCCCATACTCATCACACCCTTTTCTTCCTCTTCGAAATGTGACTCACAGTGGAAAAAGTTCAAACAAGACATTCAAGCCCAAGAAGAATATCCCGGAGGGTTCTCATCAGTACGAGCTGTTGAAACATGCAGAGGCTACGCTGGGAAGCGGAAACCTGCGCATGGCAGTCATGCTGCCTGAGGGGGAAGACTTGAACGAGTGGGTCGCAGTCAATAGTAAGCACTGGTTTTTCCTCCCTTTTCTATGATGCAGCCTTTTTGTTTTAGATCCTTGAAAGTGTGACTTTCTTTTAAAAGGCCTAAGGTTCTTAAAACTTGTTGTTATTCATCCTTCTCATTTTGCATACATCTCTGTAGGCCATAAATGTCAATTAGTCCACATCAAGAATTCGATAAGAGTGAACTATCAGGGTGTAAGATCTTGGCATTGCCTGTAAAGACCATGTGCACTAATGCTGGAAGAACACTGTGAATGCTAAATAGACTTTATTGTCCAAGCTATGAGAGCCTGGTTTATTTTCTCCTAAATTGAGAAGAATGGCTTAACTGCTTAATTTCTCCTTGCTTCAAAGTTCCTTTAGGGTTTGAGATCTTCAGAGGTTCACTATGTTAACAGCTGACCAAGGGTTTTATTCATAAGGGTTTTCTGTAGGTATTCAGAGAATGTTGGTGCTGCTTGGGTTTTAGGTGGTGGTGTCAGGGATGAAGTTTAAGAAGGAAGGAAATTATTTTCTTTTTTTCTTTTTCATGCTGTCTTCAGCCACTATCCTTATTGTCAGGTCTGTCCATGTTCATATCAAAAATACACAGAGGCAAATAGATAGGGGGAAAATTGTTTTAAAAAAATACAATTTCAAATTATTGGACCATTACTATCTGTTAGATATATTGTCATATCTATATTAGCTAGAGTAAGTAATTAGAAAGTAAACACATAAAAACTTTAAAATAAAACCAATGGAAGAGGTCCATTGGGGCTAACGTCAAGAATTATTTCTGGGAAAAGCCATTCAGTGATTCGATACACTCTACTTTGACTTTACATTAATTTGGCTTATGTGGTGCCCAAATTAGCGTGGCAGCTGCATGTCTTATATAATGGTAGCGAAAACCCTGCATAGCTTTTACTATTTCACACTGTAAAATGAAGAGGATTAAAACTTTCTGTGGAACTCTTACTTTGCAACTTGATTAAATTTTTCAGTTTCATGTTCACTTTAATTGATTTTGGGTGAACTGAACTAACAGCAGTTTTACAGACATTCAGTGTATTATGGACCACCTTTCTAGCACAAAATAATGAGCTATTAAAGCTCTTATTAAAATACTGTTGTTTAGTTGTTTCTTAGGTTGTTGGGACATTGTGTGTAGTGTTTGCATAGAAGAAAAAAAATATCACAGTAATTATGTCTATCTTTTCATTATCATTGCAAAAGGTATGTTGCACCAGGATGGAAAGCTGACGAAAAGGCCTAGTACACAACACCCTCTGTCCACTCCAAGTTTAAATTACTTTCCTCATGACCTTTGTTAACAAAAAGCTGTTCTCTTGAGATACAATACAAGCAGTTTATGCTGTATCATTAGAGCCTGTGCTGCTGTACTGTGGATACACTCCTGTATCAGTCTCAGGCATAAACAGCTTTATAGCGATGACCATTTTCAACAGTCATGCCAACGCAAGGGATTTTTAATGAGCCACTACTCTATGAGCAGCTGTGTGTCATTTCATAAAGAATCTGGCATTTTACTCTGTGACTTAGTGCAATAACACATTTGCTAAACGGTGTAAACATCATGATGATTTTGTTTTTGTATACAGCATGTTTTTTCATCATTTTAAGTAATATATTTCACAGTACTGACATTTCAGTTTACAATTTGTCCTGCTTAGTATAGGCATAATTTACACACATACAGTATATGTAAGGAAAGACATGATTATCATGATTATGCAAAATATTTGCATAATAATAGGTGTGACAGACCTAATTTAATGGACCTATGGCTCCATCTCAGCTGTTTGCTTTGAGATTCTATGAAAGGCTGTTTCAACTCCAACCAGATGAATGGCTGTATAAGCAGTGTGGGCTTGCTGCTCTTGACTTGAAAGTGGAGAGCACTATCACTTGTGGGATCCAGTGTGTTTTATTTTAAGGCATTCACTGATTGGGAGAAAATCCATGTAGGCTACAAGTGGTCCGATGGAGTTAACACAGAGTGGAACTGGTATTTTTTTTTAGATTCTTACACAACACATACAGTATGGCTCATCAGCTGTTCAATATGTGTTTTTATTTCCGTGAAATTGCAACTGGAGCGCTAGTGCAAATGCAGCCAGCTCTTTAGTTGGATGTCTCTGTCTGTTTGGGAACCATTGTTGGCGGCATGCCTTAGGTGCTGAGTGATAACACAATATGTGCCAGATAATTAGAGGGTGCACTGGTGAACAGTGTGGATTGTGGTGGGTAAAACACTGTGGGGAAACTTGATGGCAGCTACTGGTGCTGGCAAATATGGTATGTGTCTCATGCACTTGTTCTCACTATGTTCTTTTTTTTAGCTGTGGATTTCTTCAACCAGATTAACATGCTATATGGCACCATCACAGACTTCTGCACTGAGGAAAGCTGCCCAGTCATGTCAGCTGGTCCCAAGTAAGTGCATTGTCAGATTTGCACAGGTTACAGTCTCATAAAACTCTCCCCAGTGGCTTTTGTTTCACTTATGCTCTGACAAAGCTCACCAGGGGCTTTTAGGTTAGGATATTTTGTCAGTTGGAATATAATGAAATTGTGACTCTTTCATCTTTTTAATCAGGGAGCATCATAAATAGGATTGGGATTAAACATTTAACTTGATTATAAACTGCAGCACACTCTGTTAATCTCACAGATTGACAGTTTGACTTCATCTGCCAAATTTTAAAAAATGTCATTTTGGGATTCAGTGAATGATGTCATCGATGAATGGCTGGGTACTTGGATTAGGTTTATCTACAAACGTGGCGCTCTGCATAGTTCTAAAATCTCTGATCTCTGTTTGTGTAGGTATGAATATCACTGGGCTGATGGAACCAACATCAAGAAGCCAATTAAATGCTCAGCTCCCAAGTACATTGATTACCTCATGACATGGGTGCAAGATCAGCTGGATGATGAAGCACTCTTCCCTTCAAAGATTGGTATGCTCTTTGTCTGCCCTATCTTGTCTGTTAAGGATGCTTCTTTTCTGTTTGGTTTTAATATTTTACTTCCTGCTCTGTGGTCCTCCTGGTAACATTGATAGACCTGCTGAATGTCCAATGATTAGGTTTGTGACGACTATTTTACTGAAATCTCATAAAGAGTTCTCACTAACACGTAAACTTCTCTCCCCCTAAACCCACTTACAGTGACAAATGAATTAATGCCAAAATTAATCAGCTCTTAATTATGCATTTTAATTTTTAGCAGCAGAATTAATAAATGGCATAAATATACACAAATCATGTTGACTAATTTAAACCTAGTCAGTCTTATTTGATTGCATTCCCAAACAGTTGGTTACATTAAATTCAAAGAAAGTAAAGATAGTAGTATAGAAAAGTAACAGAAGTTGATAAATGATTGTGTAAGTAAGTAGCAAACTATACTTGGATATTTCAGACATTATTAAATGCAGGTAAATTGCACATACCAATAGGTAGTGTGTTGTCCTTAAACTAGCTGAGGCTTGTTCTGTGTAGTGTGAAGCCTTAATATAGTTGGACGACGGCCAGTCATGCTGTATAAAGTCTGCTCTGTCCTTCAGTACACTATTACTGAAGCAGATAATGGGTAAATGTGTTTTACTGAAGTAACAGGTCACTTTAATCTACTGTATGTCATCTTAGATCTGTATTTCATCCTCCCCAGTTACTTTGTTGCTTAAAACTTCGCAGCCAACTTGATTAAAACACTATTGTCAGACAAAAGGTCATTGATTAACCTAAGCTCGCTCTCAAATGGACAAAGAAAACTATAGGAGTGAGACATGTTAATGTGTCAAGAAGTCACTGAGGTCAAGGAGGACTCAGTTGTCACCAGTTTTTCCTGGACAACTGACCATTAACTGTACTCCAGGAAACTCTCCACCTGACATTTCCATGGTGCGTGTTGACTGATGGGCTCTTCTGTCGAGAGGAGAACTTCATGATACGGCTGTGTTAAAGAGCAGTGCTGTTGTAACAACATGAACGTTTCCTAAGTACAGATGAACACTCGACACATTGTTATCATTGGGCGGTTCCATGTTGCTGTCATTATTGTCTGCACTTCCCTTAAATCGTGCTGCAGCCTGCCTGTAAAACATTTGCCATCCAAGAGAACATGTTGGAGCTGCCTCCACTGTTCTGAGCTTTTCAAGTTCGTCCATATTTAAGATTTCCTCCATGTCTTAGAATCTATCAACAGGGTTCCACGGAGTCTGCAAAAGCATTAAAAGTCTTGAATTTACAAATCTGCACCCAATACCTTAAAAAGTCTTTCAGGTGTATTATATTTGATATGGTAGGTCTTCAGTTATGTTGCCATAAACTTCTGCACTCTGTTGTGTTTAAATGTGGCCAGGTTGTTATTGGAAATGAGAATCAGTCCTCCACTAACTTGCCTGGTTAAATGAAGGTTAAATAAATAAATAAATGAGTCTGTTAAATGTCCAAGCTGCAGAGAAAGTAACGTTAGTCATTTTGGTTTCACCCGTTCCAACGTGATGATTCATATTAAAATTAGAAATCAATTATCGATAACTTTCCCCAGTAAGAAATGACTCAGAACAGTGGGAATCAAAGCGTTGGAGTAGATGAATACATTTTCATAAATTCTAGGAGTCACAAATTGGTTGTCAGAATGGTTGTAAAATACACCTTAAATTCTGTTCTAAATCGTCTTAAAAGTCTTAAATTTAACTTCTAGAAACCTGTAGGAACTAGCAATCCAATGGTACTTGGGAAAACCGTGTACCCTTCAGTCTGTCCTGCACGAGATAGCCTGCCCTTGTGGAACACAAGTTTTCGGGAATGCAATTAATTTTGCATTGGTGCTTTATATACTGCGCGCTCTCTCTCTCTCTTTGGACATGCATGTGAGCAGCGCTGGGAAGCCCCGCCCCTCAGTGACAGACAGTGGACAGAGAACTGGCTTTAGACTCAACACACATCAGTGTCCTGCACGGGTCCACCACTTTCCCAAAACTGGCACCCACCATACCTGCGTACATTGCACACATTGTCTACACACTAATTCACTTTTAAGTACCCTGGCATACTATTACAAGGAAATGCATACAGTAGATAACTGTGGCGCATTTATACCGCCGTTTTCTTTTATGTCTCTATGCAGACCAGGAATTTATTTTTAAAAACAGCCCCCTTTGGGCCTTATGTGTGCACATGCCTGTGTTATGACTGTATACAAGTCATCATGGAATAAGAAAGGGTTCTACTGTTCAGTACAGAAAGTGTTATTTTATTCAGTACAGTGATATAATTTGTTCCTACTGTGAAATTCAGTTTTTGTTGACGAGCAAAATAAAAATATAATTTTGGGAGAAAAAAAACTGTTGTCTTTACGCACAAAATGTTTACCGAAACCAAACTGAAACCATGGCTCAAAAACCGAGGTACAGACCGAACCGTGGGCTACCTGCACCGTTCCACCCCTTGTAGGAAACCTGTATGAAACTTTAGTACTCTTCATTATGAGGGTGAATAACAGCTTCTCCTTCTCACCTTCTACTTCCAAGGTGTCCCCTTTAAGCGCAACTTTATGTCTGTGGCGAAGACCATCCTGAAGCGTCTGTTCAGGGTCTACGCTCACATCTACCACCAGCACTTTGACTCTGTCATGCAACTGCAAGAGGAAGCCCACCTCAACACATCATTCAAACACTTCATCTTTTTTGTTCAGGTAAACAGTACAGAGTGGATGCGCATTTCTCAAGTAACACCTAAATATCATCACTATTGTTAATGACGTTTGCCTCCTCGTGTTTCTTTTTAGGAGTTCAACCTCATCGACAGGAAAGAGCTGGTCCCACTACAGGAGCTGATTGAAAAACTGACAACCAAGGATAGATAAACAACAATGTTTCCTTTATTTTATTGGTCTCCTAGTTTTGCACAGATACCCACCCCACCCTGGCTGTATGTATGCAGTATATACTATATTTCCATTTGGGGAAATGTTTTTAATAAGGCCAGGACTAAGGAAGGGTCTTGATAGGTTAAGGCACCAGGACTAAGGCTATCAGGGATTACACACTTAATTGAACAAAACCACATATTAACATATTGGAGAAAAATGTTTTAGCTATATGGAAATGTTCCCAGTATTCAGCCATGACTTAGAATAAGTAGTATAAACCCATATTCTTTTGGTTTTCATTTAGACTGCACTTTTTTTCCCCCCCTCTATGATTTATGGTGACACAAGGCAGTTTTAATACACTTGAAGTTTTCCGTCTTTTCTGCAGGGGGAGAGTTGCGTGTTAGCAGAGTTGCTGTATTAATAATAAGAGTTTGGTCGGTTTTTAGGAGATTTAAACCAGCCTTTAAGCCTATTCTTCAACAGTAGCTAGCTATCATTTATCTGCATAGTGGGAGCTGGGTTGTGGTTTGCTATGGTTCACATCAGTTGCCCTCATCTCAGTACATTTAAAGAATCCTAAGTGCCTAGCATGGCTCATAATCACCCTATATCAACAGTGATGACTGCGAGAGGAATAAGGCCACATAATCCTTTCTTTATTAAACCACTCTTATAATTAACGCCACAGAAATTTCCACCTCCCCTCCTCTAAAGTTCCTGTGGCTCTGACTTCCTTCTTTTACCCCTGTTGTATTGTAACTGTTTTTTTCCCCTCCCATCCTTGTCACCAACTTTGTCTTTATTTAGTTAGAAAGTTTGCAAAGTGCGCCGCACAGGTAATGATAAATGAATGTTGAGGCTAGAATATTGTCATGTTGTAGCAGGGGCTGAAAATCAACTAAACTTAGTGTTTTCTAGGAACATACTCCCCATGTGTTATTTTCCTCTCCCACTAAAGCTGAATAGCTCTGTCTTCAACAGATTGAAAACCTTAAATTGTATATAAAAGCCCTGAAATAGAAGTAGTGTACTGTGTAATTACAAGCATTTTTTTTTTTTAATTCGGATAACACCACATCCCCTGTTATCTCACTCGCCATAAAGCACTTTGAACAATTTTCCTGACCTCTCTTGCCTTGAATGTCTCTTCTGCATAGGCCCTGCTTTGTGAGAAGCTGTTACCATGTGACCGATCATAGTTTGGTTCCTCCTTCATATCTCCCCAAATGAATGTCGAATTGCTTAACCTCCTCCTATAAGGCACAAGTGAGATTTCTGAACGCTTTTGTACGGTCTGAGTTGTTTGCGGCGGTGCTTCAAACAGCAGATGCATGTCGTTTCCCATTGTCCGAGTGTAGGTTTCTATGCAATAATTGACACAACACTAAAAGGGTCCCCAGTCGGCTCATTCATACTTTATCCAATGTTATTTCTTCTTTTTAATGCTTACTGTCCGGTGTGTGTGTGTGTGTGCGTGTGTGTAAGGATCGACTTGCTTATCTTTAGGGTTTTGGTGATATTTTATAAATCTTACTCTGAAATTTTCTGAAACACAAAAATGCACACATGTAAATACTGCGGGTTTGACCTGTCTTAAAATAAATTTCAGTGAGCATGAAGTGGTAGCTTTTGGTAAAATGAATGCTTTGAGTCTTTTTAGAGGCTGCTTTCCCCTCCCTTCTTTTTTGGATATTAAAGTTTTGTTTGTTTTAATTGTTAAGTATTTTCTTCCAGTTCATCAGCTAACTATTATGAATGTTACTTCTCACCAGAAATCCCCAAAAAATGTAATAGAAAATCAGTGAACCTGAACGCATCTCATCCTTATGAAATGCCCGTCACATAGCAGATTGCCTACAGTTTTTTTTCTCTCTTCCTCTTTGACTGTAATAATTGATGAAATGTTTGTAAATAATGGCTTGGTAGAGGTTTTCAATGCTACTGAATTGAATTATGCTGTTCACAAGGCGAATAAAGGTGGTCTTGAGTCTTTGACAGCTGTGTGTGGTTGTGTTTATGGACGCGTGAGGAGCAGCTGTTTCCGGGGCGGAGCCACATCTGCGTAAACCGCCACTTCCTCACATTTACCGCCAAACTTTAAACGGAGAGGAGACTCAGCTGCTGCAGAAGCTGGTTATTAAAGGCGACCTTTTTTTAATTAGATAAAAATGTCTTTAACTCCAAAGAGACCCCGCTCCGATGCCATGAACGACTCTATGGAGAAAAGAATAAAGCGCATTTCAATTGAGGGAAATATCGGTGAGTAGAGCTGAACACAGGAAATGCATCAATATTCACTGTATAACGATATAAAACTGTTATTTTAAACTAAATATTAAAGAGTGTGTGATAATAATGGATGTCTGCGCCTTTGGTTCTTCATCGATCGATTTTGTGTGAATTTATTTTTAGCGCCATTTTTTTATGTATTCATAGCTCGATTTCACCCCTTTAAAGTACGCATGCGCGATGGCAGTACTTAGAATAAAATGAATAAATACATTTCTGCTGTTTGAACGTCTGCATCTTTTGTGTTCAGCGGCGGGCAAGTCGACATTTGTGCGCCTTTTGGAGCAGGAGAACTCAGACTGGGAGGTGGTGCCAGAGCCCATCGCCAGGTGGTGCAATGTTCAAACAAATGGAAGTGACTTTGAGGTACAGTATAATCCTCCAAAACAAGAAATGATTGTAATCTGCAGCTATTAATGTGAATATTTAAGTAAAGGCTGTGAGATGGGTTAAAGTCAGTGAGTGAATGTAGCTGATCCTCCTGAACCTCCACTCATCTGGTCCAGTGTCCAGTAAATGTGGCCTCTCTCTGCTCCTGGTTCATCCTCATGTCAAGACGACTGGGAGAGTCTTCATCTGTATTTAGAGTGCAGCTGCCATCTGTTTATATATCTGCACTGGTGACCACCACACACCCACAGGAACAGATGGTCTCACTCTAGATCAGTGGGAAAAACTTCTCCACCTCCTGTACAATTTGCAGGCATAGCTTCAGACCCCCAGACTCAAGTGGTTTAACACACCCAGATTTATCACCTCTGCTGCTGTTGACCTACTTAAGGTCACCAGGGTTTAATTTATATGATCGAGGTAGTAAATCTAAACATGCATCCATATCACACTGTGGGTGGAAGGAGTAAGGCAAGGCAGGTTTATTTGTTTAGAACAAGTCCTACACAGGGCAATTCACGGTGCTTTACAAAAGAGATGAGTTAAAAACACACAATTAGAATTAAAACAAATAATCCATTAAAATAAAGTAGAACAGAGAAGTGCAGATGGAACACTTTCTTTTGTTCTATGCACAGTTGAATAGAGCCATTTTCAGCCTTGGACTTAATCATCAGAGATGAAAGAAGTCTGACGTCATCAGGAAGACTGTTCCAGAGTTTAGCTGCATGGAACTGAAACGCAGCTTCACCAGGTTCAGTTCTGACTCTGGGCACCAGCAAAAGGACAGTCCTGAGGTTCATGTAGGACCAACATGTACAGATGTACTTTGGTGCTAGTTAGACCATGGAGAGACTTATTTTAAGTAAATTTTTCCCCCATTCTTTGTTTATTCAGAAAAGCAAATCATACAAAACTTCCCTTTCAGGTACAATTCAATGTGCACACCTCAAATGTGAATGAGAAAGTAGTAATCGTTACTAATCCAAGTTTTTTAGTAGAATATAGAGCAAATATAAGAAGTGGGCTTGTGGTGAGGGCTTACGCCACTTCTTCAACAAAAGAAAACCTATTAAGGCGTGTATGTTTACACTAACTGAAACAGAAACGTATAACATATAAATGTTTTCACATAACTGACATGTTCAATTCACAGCAGCTACAGGTTTTGCATAGTTTTTGCATTTTGACCAAACGGTGAAAAAAGATTCCCTTTGACCCTTAAAAGAAAATGTCAAGTTCTCCAGAATGTAAATGTCCTGCACGATATCGATCCATTCTTCCATTGTAGGTTCTTCAGGTTTTAACCAGTTTCTAGTGATAGTCTTTTTGCTTTCTACCAAAAGCATTAACAACAGTTTTTTTTATCATAATTTGTAAATGTATGAAAAACAGCTTATGTTACACTTGACGAGACTTTATCACAGAATTTGTCTCCTTGCAGCTAAAAAAAGTTCATTTTTTTTACCAGTTGATAGAGCTTATGTGAGTATGAAGAAAGTAAACCCCAGACACGACAAAGTTGTGTAGAGTTTCTGTACTGCACGGTGTCATGGTCAGTGCAGCTCCACACCATTTGGATCAGTGTAAAATGATATTATGGGGGTATTATCAGTATGGACAAATGTTAGGTGTCCTCTATACAGGCTCTTTTGCTGCCTCAGCTTTGTTCTATACAGTCGTTTGGTCATGCGCCCTCTGCTGATGACAGCACTGAGCTGTCAGGTTAAAGAGTTACTGCAGATTATAAATATGAAAAAAACAAATCAAGCTTATGTGATAATGTACTAATCGTTTGCCTGCTGTGTCCTTGTCATGACTGAGTAACCTTTTTGCATATGTGGAAGTTACTGTCTTTAATTTAGGCCAATTCTGACATGACCAATTACATTAGTGGATATGCAAATAGGAAGGAAAAAGCTTCAACGTCCTAAATGAGCAGCTTTGCAGAAAACACTTAGTTGAAATATCAGGAAGTGGTTTTCTGAATGTTCAGGGTTTATATGGGTGCTTGAAATCCTAGAAAATGCTTGAATTTCAATGTTGTGTTTTGAAGGTCTGGAAAATTGCTTGAATTTTTGATATTACCTCTGCCAGGTTAGATGACAAGCCAAAGCAACTTACAGAGAGGTGATACATCTGGAAAAATAAAAGTTAATATTAAAAAAGAAACTTAGTGGGTGTTCTCAGGTTGAATAAGGTACATTTTTATCTTAATCTTTGTCTCGGTGTGACTGAAGAATGCCAAGTGCCTTCCTTTTTTTTTTTTTTGGATAAAACTTTGTGTTCTTCAATTTATAAGCTTTTTGCTATTGTGAAATATAATTTTAGGTGTTTGTAACATAATACAATGTGCATCCTTGTGATAAAGAGTGGAAAAAAATTTGAAAATGACCCTTAAAAGTGCTTGAATTTGACAGTGAAAAGAAATTTGTATGAACCTTGCCTATTTGTATAGCCTTTGTTCAACAGAAATTAGAAACACTATAAATCTTGTAGAAAACACATGAGTACATATAATTAAAATGGTTTTCTATGTGCTGATTGGACCCGTTTGGTTGTTAAATCCTTCCATCCCTCGCTCTTAGGAGCTGACCACGTCTCAGAGGAGTGGAGGGAACGTCCTGCAGATGATGTATGAAAAGCCAGAGAGGTGGGCGTACACCTTCCAGAGCTACGCCTGCATCAGCCGGGTTCGAGCCCAGATCCGGTCCGCCAACGGGAAGCTCAGAGAGGCTGAGGATCCGGTGCAGTTCTTTGAGCGCTCCATCTACAGCGACAGGTACCAGTAACCGAACTAATCCAATGACTAGAGTGACATTTTTAATAACCGTACTGGAACGGTGGCAGGTTTTAGCCAGTTAAGCACTGATGTTCCATTACAGATTAGTTTGAAAAGTGTTTTCTGAACTTTCAGGGTGAGTTAAGGCTGATCCTCCACAGCACACACATGTGGTTTATGTCCCTGTCAATTGGACATGTTGGTGTGGACTGTTTCATTATAGGGAAATGGAAAATAGTAGTTAATGATTATGCTCTTATTTATACAGGTGCTTGAAAATACTTGATTTCAATGTTGTGTTTTGAAGACCTGGAAAGTGCTTGAATTTTAGTTTAAGTGCTTGCAGGTATAACTCTATAATATGATTTATTTATAATATTAGCTCTGCCAGGTTAGACGCTAAGCCAAAGCTACTCACAGGGAGGTGATATGTTTGGAAAAATAAAACTTTATGTTGAAAAAGAAAATTAGAAGGTGTTCTCAGGTCGACTCAGGTACATTTTTATCTAAACCTCTTCAGACTCAGCTATGGGTTTTCTGTCCTCGTATGTGGACAAAAGTTTCACAGCTTTATACAAAAAAAAAACAAAACAAAAAACTGTCCACCACAAATGACATTTGATTAAAAAAAATGCATCTAGAAAAAACTGTAGAAT
>JAPTYQ010000005.1:32677873-32688769 GCA_029814465.1 Ostorhinchus cyanosoma | reverse complement strand
CCGCTCTTGTTACATATGATACACATTCCCATAAAAACAGCAGTAATCTCCTGAAGCTGCTTGTATTTCTTGTACCTGTATCCTGAAGAGAATGAATACAGAGCACAAACTGATCAAGAAACAAAGAAGTCTGCAGCTAAATGATAGTGTGGGAACTCGACCTTCTTTTTTTTTTTTTTTTTTTTTTCTTTTTGTAAATAACAGTGAGCAACAAAAATACTGTACAGACGCTAGACTTCCACCCATCCTGGTCACTCTTCATTTTGATCTGAGAACTGGTGGTTTGACATTACGTGGGCTCTCTGTGTTATTCCGCTATCTCCCCTGCAGCTCTGATATGCTGGTATCCACATGGGAAATTCAGATGAGCTTTGCAATCGGAGGAACAAGTTGTATCCTTCCTGACTTTGTTTATTCAACAGTTTGTGTACACTGTTTCCATCCCCTCATTTTGTGACCTGTGTCATCTTCAGTCTGGGATTGTTTGGTGCCAAATGGAAATTACCCATAAATTTATTGACATTCTTGATATGCACCGTACATGGAGTATTTATTTGTTGTAGTTGATGACCATAAACTGTTTTTATTCTGAGTCAGTGAGATTGGACAGATGAACTCCTAATTTGACGCTGACATGCTTGTGTAGTTTCCTCAATACAATGGAAAGAAAATGATTTGCATGCAGACTTTAACTGTTGAGCGTCAGATGATGCTTCATTAGAGATGTTGGTCTCTTTTACAGCTTTCACTTTGTACTTAGGAATAACTGCACAGTGTTTTTTTTTTATATTTTATTTAAGGTTTTTCAATATAACAACATTGTGCAAAAAATACCAACACCTTTACACGTACAGACGAATAAAATAACACATTAAACTAAACTTAAAAAAAAACAACATTTGCACATATAACCACATGTATTTCAAAATAAAATGTTAGATTGCTTTATATTGAGGCTTAAACTGTAGATTATCTTCTGTTTAGACCAAGCCTTATGAAGTATGACCACTCCATAGATCATGTAGGTGACCTCAGTGGACTCTTAAATAATGGCTTCTCTGCAGAGAAGACTCTCCATTATGAGGCTTTGTGCAGGTTCATCTGATTTATACGGGCACTTACTGAAGAAAAGGCTGCTAAAGACTTTCATTTTAGTAGCGCTAATGTAGGTGGAAGGGAATGTGACATTATGTTCAGAGTATGTGGGTGAGTACGGCAGCATACAAAATGTTAATGCACGTAAAGGCAACAAAATGCTTCCCAGGTGATTGACTTTGCCATCTTGCCGCGTGCTTATGCAACATGTTTTTCTTTTTCCGCAAATAATAACCGACTGCATTAGTATGAAAATTACATCTTGATGTAATGATGATGGCATGTCATTGTACCTGTTCTTTTTTTTTTTTATTATTATTATTTTGTCACATTGGTTGACAGTTCTTAAAAGAAACAAATGGCTTTTCAGGCTAATTTTCCACATCAGTAAATAGATGAATGAGAAGTTATTGAATATGAGTCTTCATCAGGATTACGTTCCATACAAATATATATTTGTCCGTGTGAAATGGAGCTTTTAGTTAAAGCCGAAAGAGCCATAAACATACCAGATTGTGAAAAATACACACCCTCCTCCTGCACATCTCTCCTCTCAGTCCAAATCTGATTATTACAACTGTCAATCACTCATTTAACCCTCCTACTGGTCTGAAAACATCTATGATTAGCTGAAAACAGAGACTTTAATAATGGAATTTTTTGCTTAATAACGTAAATAAATGTCAAGTAGGGCAGCTTTAAAACATGCCAACACTGATGTACTTCAGAACTTGATTTACTGAAGTATTAATATGACTTAAGATGCAGGTATGAGAGACTGATCAGTGGATGGTGTTGAGTTTTGGTTCGTATTTTGTAATCCATTCAGTTTAATATTATTCATTATTTCTATCATTTCTTCTTGCAGGATGGAGGATGAAGCAGTCCTGGACAGGGGGGCATCCTTCGTCAAACATATCTGCGATGATGAAGTGGAAGGTAAGATGATCTTCATGTACGTTATGTAACTGAGAGAAGATCAGTAATTCTCATAAGTTTTTCCTTCTAGTATCAGTCTTAACATCTGAGAAGATAACAGATGTAAGAACAAAGAAGTCTGGTCATATTTTTGAGCAGTAGGATGTTTCTTCAAGTGTGCTGATCCTGTTCAGTGCTGGCTGCTGTCAGACTAAAGCCACAAAAGAATTTGTGTGGAGACGCCCACACTGGTTTACTCGGACATTCACATGTTTCACAAACCAACACTTAAGGGTGCACACAAAGAGAATGACGTCAGTGTTTCTGGCATTATGTCAAGGTGTGTATTAAGTTGTAGCTGCATGACCCCGTTACCTCTGTGTATGACCACTACAGGTGGATTCTGGGAAACCAGACTGACCTCAGACTGGTACGAAAGCTGTCATTTAAACCCACAGGACATGCTTCAGTCTTAACAGGACGACACCCGCGAAGTTTTACACAGCATTTTGTGGAATGGGTTAAATATGTAGTGGCTTCAGCACTATCTTGTTGAGTTAATCATGGTATTTGTAAGTTTTCTCTCTTTCTAATTACTTCCTGGAGATGTTTACTCATCATTTCCTGGATGTGCTGATGTGTAGGAAGTAGTTGGCACTGATTTATTTCTCCATGTGCTTGACTGATGATGAAAAGTATCTCTTCTAGCAAATTAAATCAGTCACCAGTTTGGTTTTGTAGGTTTTCTTATTATCTAGTAACAGTATGGTATGTGTTTGCTGTTGACTCAGCACACCCGTCCCTGCAGTTACGGTAATGATGCAGATTACCAGCACACAGGATTAATGTAATTTCCTTTTCAATATGAATCTAATCTGACCGGTTTTCTATTGTGTAATGGCAGGTCACCACACTGTCTACATTGGTGTGAATGTTCCCAAGAGCTACCACCGAAGAAGACGCCACAGACGCAAGTCCAGCCACAAGGACAAAAGGGATCGAATCGAACCGAGTGTGGAGGGATACAAGTCGGATGGGGAAAACGCCGACGAATCTTCCGGGAACATCCTCAAACCTCTCAGTGAGTTTGGATAAAGCGTTGGTGGAATTCGGTAGTAAAACCCAGACATGATTCATGAGAGGCACATTAGTAATGGATAAATCACCCCTGACATGTGTGTTTAAGTCTGCTGGGTGAGGTCCAGCACCACTCCGTAAATCACATCCTACAGGATATCATTGCTTCTGTAGTTAAGGAGGTAGGTATTCAACTAGAGCAGAGAGGTGTGGGTGGGGTAGAAGCAGCCAAGAAAGTAAAACAAATAATAATAAAAGACTAAAAATTACCAGGCTGAAACCTACACTCAACAGATTTAATGGGAACACGTGAAGTGCTAATCTAAAAATTACACCGGATTGACTCTGTTTCAGTAAATAAAAGGGTTGTATTATCATTCAAGATGAAGTTTTACAGTATGGTGAGTTTAGAACAACGAATAGATGAGGGAAAAGTAAAACAGATGAGCTGCAAAATATCAAGACGCACATACAGACATGAAAAACTTTATATAAAATGGAGTGAGCAGAAAAATAAGGATCCACTTTGTCAAAATAAGTGTCAGGAAATCACAGATTAATATCATATCTGTCAAAAGCATGAAAGATGAGAGATGAAGATGCAAAATGCACATTAATAAACATAAAAATCCTTGTCAGGCATCTTCATACTATAGAAAAAACCCACCAGATGTCTTCAAGCTTTCCTCTTAAAGTAGCATGATATCATCATTAATCCCCAGATTGTTTTCTCTCGATGGATGAATTGTAATTCTCCGAGTCTTTACATATAGGTCAGATTTAACCCTGAATGTAAGGATAGAGACATTTCTCATGTGGGAAAGAATTAAACCAAGAGCTTTCAGACATTGATGCGATGGTTTAGCGTCAGTGTACAGTAAATGAGCCTTATAATCATATGGGAATCTCCACGTTGTATTTCTGAGCTTCGGTAAAGTCTGTGTTCCGCCACATAAAGCTCTTCAAGGGGGCAATCACAAACATTACAATCAGGTTAAAAGCTGTTTGCAAGACGCAGAATTATCATTCACAAGTCTGGAATTCACCCCTAGGTGCTGCTGCCTGGAAGCTGGCATAATGGAGAGGGTGTTTGCTCTACTTAACTGGTACTGGAAATAACCATTAAAGAATCAGAATGGGTTTGAGATTTGGTGGGGGGGGGGCAAGATTTACCTTGAGTTTCATCAGAGCATGTGTAGACAAATGCAGCAGTACAAGTAACTTCAAGTTTTCCAAAAATGTCTTGTTTTTTGTCTTAAACTTAAGGCCCAGTTACATCATCAAGATCCATTCAAGTCCAATTATTGATAATATTAAAAAAAAAAAAAAAAAAAAGTTGGAGTATTTGACAGATCAGGATGGAGCAACAACTACTGAAGCAAAAGTTAATATGCAACACCTTAAAGAAAAGCTAAGACATATGAATTGAGCAATTTTCAGCTAATGGGATAAAAAACATATTAAAGTGATAAAGCGATTAGGCCTAGATAAGATACGTTGGCTTTGACGCAGAAGCACCTGCATGTACAGTAGTAGACATTCAGCAGTGACAATGAACTGACTGCACAATCAGAGATGAAGGCTGGTTTTGGAAAAAAAAAATTAAAAAAAATATATATAAAGAATATTGTCCCTTTTAGTGTACAGTAGGACAATGACTAGTGCAGACTTTCAGGATGCAAAATCAGTTCATTTAAACCCCGTGCTGAATAACCAAATATTTAATTGTCTAGAGAATTTGACTATTTAAAATAGATTGAGTGGAATGTATTACAGACCTGTTTAATACTGATCAGATACAGCGACCCGAGAATCTGGCATCGGACACGTTGGGAGGAATTTACATCTGTTTCTTCATCTGTCAGTCTTTATTTATAAGCAGCAGCTGCTACAGAATAGTGTCAAAGCATATGATTATCTGCTCAGTGTGGATCCAAATCACTGCAGATTATTGGAAGTCAATAATGCCAACGTGGGCTTTAATTTGACAGGATATTAGGACAGTACGGTAATAAGTAAAATATGAGGAAACAAAGCAACTTTCATTCAATCTTCTAAATGTGATCGCCTCTTTCCTGCTCATGCTGGTGTCTGCTTAAGCTGCCGGTTCATAGACTCCTTGCAACAGACAAGCACTTGAGTAATCCTCTTCACGCTGCTAGCTCCTTCGACTCTGTAATCCTCCTTTGTTACACTCTGGTGTAAACCAGCCCGTGTGCTTAGTCATTCGAAGGTACCATGATATGATAAGAGTTTTGCTCACATTAATCTGTGTGTCGATGTCACAAGCCCTATCTGATTACTGCATGAGTCACACAAAGTTTGCTTGTAGGGCCATTATATATGAATGTATTTGAAGGCGCACACCGCTTTACAATACACGCGTTAATCAGTCACTGCTTATTCTAAGGTAATAGAAGAACCAATATTGTTATAATGCAAGCATTTGTCGATTTGATTAGAAACTTCACAACTATCACAGCTCATTTACACATGACTGTTGCCAGTTCTTTTGCGTGTTCCACCGTAAATTGCAGATTAGATGTCAATAGCGATTAGCATTACAGCTCATTTTTACATCTCAATGTTCTCAGCGCAAATATTTGAGCATTAATGTCAATGCAAATAGTGACTTATCAGTATAACCGTAGACAGTCGGAACACAAGTGGAGCTAAAATGTAACACAGACGTAGCCTTCTTAATGCCCCCTAAACTCACCCCGGACGGACAAAGACTCTAGAACTTTTTTTGTTCTCATCTCTCTCATTATCTCTGGAGATGATCTGAAGTGTAAACAGTCTTGTGAAGGTTGACTGAGAGGGCAGACCCTTCTGTACTATGAAGCTGGAGCTGCGATTGGGATAAACATTTTTCTCCCGTTGAGCTGTAAAGCACTTTAGCAACCCCCTGTGAAGATTTTCATATTAGGTCTTTGCCCTTTTTTAATGAGAGGGCATGTTACTTCTTGCTAGTTTACCTTTGTCCTTACACTATTGTCCCCGTTAGCACTTTTGCTTCTGCGAGTAGCACATAGTAAATATTTGAAGTGCATATTACTACACTTATGTCTATTTATAATGTGTTAAAATACATATCCTTAAAAGCAGAATGGTAGAAGATGTGGGGGACAGTATGTGCTACACCAGGGCGTACACAAATATAAGCTGACGGTCAGGCGTAGGCAGCGTTCAGGATGACATGCGCCAGACGACGAAGCTCCGACTCAAAACATTCAGTTGTAGACGATGCATAGACAGCCTTCCACTTGTTTTTTTTTTCTTCCTGTTTTGCCCTCCATCTAAATCCATATAATCCTGTTTATTCTGTGCGCTTTCCACTTAAAACTTGTGTGTGCAACCACAACAAAAGTCGGGTTTTCATTGATAACAGTGTGAGACTGAAGAGGTGAATGGTGTTGTGTACACCTGTGGCGTTCAGGAAGCGTCGCGTCAAAAGTCAGGTTCTGCAAGTGGCGCTGGCGGTAAAAGGACGGCAGAAAGGCCTCGTGTCCATGTGGGAGGCTGAAGGAAGTCTTTGTTTCTCTGTTTTGGGTCGATGCTGATGACGTTAGTGTCTGACCTGCACAAATATGCTGATGCACAAGATTGGGAGACACCTAATGAGCCATATCCTGGTGCTGTTTCCAGTCTTTTCAAGACACTGATCTTGACCTTTGTGTAGCTTAAGGGCAGTTAGATTTCCCCGCATGCAGTAGACCTGTTCGGACTGTACTATTTTAAAAACAACCTGCCTAAATAAAGCTAGGATGCGCT
Source organism: Ostorhinchus cyanosoma (assembly GCA_029814465.1). Taxonomy (NCBI): domain Eukaryota; kingdom Metazoa; phylum Chordata; class Actinopteri; order Kurtiformes; family Apogonidae; genus Ostorhinchus; species Ostorhinchus cyanosoma. The sequence continues at coordinate 32,681,905 of JAPTYQ010000005.1, read as the reverse complement.
GTTGAGGATTAAAAGGTTAACGGTGCTGTTACGTTGTTGATGTACTGACCTGTGGAAGTCTGACTAGTACAGTCAAGTACATCAAGAGAGAGCTTTACTAATAAACACCTGTGACTTAACACTTAACTTGCACTTTGCCTCATCACTTCAGAGTTGCACAACATTCCCAGAGGTGTTAACAGGGATACCGAGTAGCTCTTCTATAATAGATAACCTATTATGCACAGTTTGGAAAGTTTTCAGAATCAGGGTTCCTCTTACAACCCCAATTACATCTTGCACTTTTTTTTTTTTCTTTTTTTTTTTTTTACATGTACAGCTGCTTAATCTCTGGAAAAATATATATGAAAAAAAAATCACGTTTCATGGATCAATATTCAATTGTTAGTTTAGTGATGTAGATTTTGGCACACCTTTCTTAGAAGGAAGGAAGGAAGTTGCTTGTAATATAAAGTTTCTTCCTCTTCAGGGTGTGTTCCTATAAAGACTTGGATCATCAGTGTTATTTCTCTACATTTAACTAGGTCAGATTTATATTCTATAATTAGAAATGGCAAAGGAGTTTTTTTTTTTTTAATTCTAGTTATATCAGTGTTGGGTAAACAAATGGTCATCTTACTGTGTCCTTTAAATGCACGTTGTAGTGGAGAAAAACACACTGAAACAACTCCATAAATGTCTATACTGAGGGAACGTCATCAGAGTTATTTGCAAAGTTACCGTTGTACAGTAATGTGGACCATTGTATAACTTACCTTCTGTTGATCTTTCGTTTTCCAGTTTATTCCTGTTCCGTGTTCCTCGAATTCAGGGTGTGTAAGATGAAACTTTTATCTCAAATTCAGTTTTTGCAACCAGATTAAAGTGCGGTTAAACACTACCTGTGCTTGTTCATGGCAGTATGTGACAGGATTAAGGGAATTATGACACCTATTTACATAGTGACATAATTATGAGGTGGGATGCTACAGTTGCTTGGTCTATTTCTTAGCTTATGTTTATGTATAGGACTGTGTAAAAGTCTTAGGCCACCTCGAAGTTTTTTGTTTCTGCTGGGGTGAAATGAGCATATTTATTCCTCATTCTCTTTTTTTCTTTAGATAAAACAAAACAAAACTGAAAAATGTGCACAGGCTCAAAAGATACACAAAAAATGGAACTAAATGGGTTCCACAGGTTAAAGTCACTTTTTAGTGTGACCCCATGATAAGAAGCAGCACAAACAACCAGAAACATCTGATTTGAATGGAAAGAAACCTACGATTAAAACATCAGAAAATGAATGCAATAAATCTCATATTGTCTGAACAAATGTTAAATGCAAAAGGAGTTCAGACTAAATACGACCACTTTGGTTTATATAAGCTGTTTTTTTCCCTGAAACTTGTTTTTACTTCTGTACATATACTTTACATATATCCAGAGATTTACAAAAGCATGTGTGTGGTTATTATAACTATACTAAACCAACAAAGTGGATGTTGGCCTTGGACCTTTACACAATACTGTATGTAAAGCCATCATGCAGACGTTTTATCAATGTTCCTCTATAACGAGGTTTGTTAAAATACAATATTCCACGAGTGCTTTGAGGGTTTCTCATTGATTTCGACTCAAGGATGAATTGCTTACAAGGAGAGCGGATACATCTGATTGAACTCACGGCTCTTGTTACCATTGTTAATCACTTTCAATGTTGATATCAATGCATTAACCCTTTAATAACAGCAATCTCTCCAATGCTGCATTTTGCACTTTACAGTATTTAAATTAATGTAATTCTTGAACCGCTTGTGCTATCTAAAAAAATTCACACTGAACCCTGAGATTCTTAGCTTTCTGATACTATAGATCACTTTATGGCAGCAATGTGGGACTTTATTACAAGTAGAAAGGAACTGTTTCAGAGACTTCCACACAGGAAAATGCTTTGAAATAACTAAAAAATATGAAGCCATAATATAGATACTGAATGTTCAGGATCAAAAAGCATGTTTGAGTAGCTGTAAAATAGCTGAAAGTTCATTTTTTATAGTTTCTGATTATAAATATGCAAAAAATTTGAAGTCCTTTTTTTCTTTTTTACTAAAACACACTGTTTTAAGCATTTATTATTTAAAATAATGATAATCAACAGCCAGATACTGAAAGTTAAGTTCTTCCTGTAAACAAAGGTGCAAAAAAAGACATTTTTTGACACTTTTATTGCAAAGAAAACATGAAGACCCCGAGGCAGCCTGTTATAATGGCAGTCTTAAAAGGGTTAAGATCAGGTATCTGCAGTTTACATAGACAGTATTGGTGTCTACTGTGGATTAGTGCTGTGGTCTTTAAAGTGTCCCTTCTTCCTCTCAGTTTCTCCAGCAGAGAGGATCAGGTTTATCCTGGGAGAGGAGGACGATGGGCCCCCACCCCCCCAACTTTTCACAGAACTGGACGAGCTGCTTTCTGTGGACGGGCAGGAGATGGAGTGGAAAGAGACAGCCAGGTGAGCCACAGAGCTCTCAGACCTAAAATCTATCAACTTCCACCCCCATTTTGTCCCTGATCTCTCAAAGGTTTTTGTGCTTTCAGTGACTCATGACACTATAGGTTAAATTCTGTAGCTGGACTTGCAGAGCACTTTCAACTTTAATTAGGAGCAGTGTGAGGGTTCGTTTAAAGTAAAAAAAAAAAAAAACAACTTGCATCTGAATTCTAGTGTGCATCTAGTGTAGTCAGCGGAACACAATCCCTTATGAATAATCAGGTTTTGTATGTGCAGGGAAATAGGCTGTACTCCCAGTCTGGTCGTATCTGATTGTGATCTGTAGTACCTGCTCTGTGGGACCAGGAAAAGACAGAAACACCCACATGGTCAGAACAAGAGCTAAGATTACTATTGGCCCTTGGAATGCCACATGAAATCTGGCCATCAAAGATAAAGTGAATTTCAGTTCATAGTTCCTGTGATTATGTTAAATGTTACAGTTTATGTTATTTATGGTTATATTTAAACTTTGTATGTCTGCAGAAATAAGACATGGATGAGGAAAGGGACTTGTTGTTTGGCTCTGAGGGATGCACATTTGATTCATGCATTCAGTATTGATTCATTTCTGATATATGTTGCACTGAAAGTAAGTAAATGTTTAAACAATGCATGCTGCTACTGCACAGGAAGTTGGAAAAATGAGGATATATGAAGTCAACACAGCAAAACTAACACTATTTTTTTTTTTTTCGACAACAAACTTTTTAGTGGTATAGTTCATAAGATAATTTCCCAGAGGGGCGTTCTGTTTCTACTTTTTTTTGAGTATAAGCATTTCTTTTTTAGTCACTAATTCTCTCAGTAGTCCATTCTCTTTTGAGCACAGTGGGTGTTCCTTGAAAAGGCAGGTAAATGAACTCCTTGAGGTCGATGGTGTCTCCTTGGCCCGGCTGTCCTCCCACTAAGATGGCTGGTCACAGGCGTGTGGACCATAGCCAGGGGGATACTTTATCCTCAGAGGAAACCCCATCCACAGGTGGAGGAGAATGGGTCTTTGTAGTGGTGACATGTGAGGCATTGTTATTAAAAAGACAACTCTTATCCTCTGTTTTACCTCCGAGGCTGTTCTTCTTCATGCTTTTACACTTTGTTTCCGAGCTCTAGCTATGTGTGTTTTTAAATGATGTGGACGAGTGCTGCCATTTCTGCGTGCATTATGTCACGTCGGGTAGTTTATTTTTTATTCCTACGCTCTCCTGCATCCCTTATTCTTGCCAAGTGAACTGTGGCTAAATCAAAACACAGTTAGGGTGTTTTGTAAAGAAAAGAAAATCCATCTTGTCGCCTTGTGTTTATTGCCCCTATGCGGTCAGAAAGTTATAAAGTCGTACTTTTATTCAGCACTGACCTGTACTTTCAGGAAAAAAAGTTTCATGCACATGCTTACTTTATGTAATCCAGGGTTGGCACTATACTCAAAATGCAAGTGAAGTGTTGTCTGGGCTTTTTCAGAAACACCTCAGTTTACTACAGTATTATGCTTCTTCTGCAGGACCAAT
>JAPTYQ010000005.1:32583652-32594329 GCA_029814465.1 Ostorhinchus cyanosoma | reverse complement strand
CTCATCTCATCTCATCTCATCTCATCTCATCTCATCTCATCTCATCTCATCTCATCTCATCTCATCTCATCTCATCTTATCTCATCTTAAATACACAAGTGGTGCACATCATGTGGCACATCATGTGGCATTTAGACCTTTGAGTTGAGTCGGTCCTCATTGAGCGTCTTTGTTTTCAGCTGAGGCTGCTGTATGAATGCAACCCCATGGCCTTCATCATGGAGCAGGCAGGAGGTCTAGCCACCACAGGATCCATGAACGTTTTGGACATCAAACCCACCTCTATCCACCAGCGGGTCCCTGTGGTCCTTGGCTCCCCAGATGATGTCCAGGAGTATCTTAACATCTACAAGAAGCACGCCAAATGAGGTATTTACTCAGCAACCTTATCCGAGTCACTATTAAACAAGTATCAATAAACATTCTAACATATCAGTTTGTCTTCAGTGTCTTTGAATCTTGCAGGTCAATCTGGTGCTGGAAAACATGAAGGTGACTACCGACACAACTGAGAGGCTCAGTCAGGACATTAACTGTGAATTAAGAGAACCAAGACCTTCACAGACCCCCTAAGTCTGCCTCACACCATGCTAATTCCAGCATTAGTGTGTGTGTGTTATTTGTCTTATCCTTTTTTAAATAAAGACAAATGAAAAGATGTCAGTGTTTCATTACTAAGTCCTGCATGCATCCATAAGGTTTATTTAAGAAACTTTTACAATGGTCATTAGAGAGAAAAACAACCACAGAATCTCACAAACTTAAACAGACACGGGACAGTGTTTACAGCTTTGAGTGGATGAAATGTTTCCTTCTCAAATATGTAATTTGACTCTTTTATATGACCACTGCACAGCTACAAAAAAATACAAAATCCCCCAAAACCAAGCAAACGGTTAATTGTGTTTAATACTGTATTTCATTTCCCATCTGCTTAAATACTCTATGAAAGAACAAAAGTCTTTTAGTCAAAACCAGACATAAGACAAATGCAGTAATTTGATGCAGGTTATGTTATAATGACATCTTAAGGTAGTCGAATGCCAAAAATGTTATATATAACATTTCTTTGAGTTTCCACATTAGAACTTAATAAAAATGGATTTGGTAACGAATCCTGATAGGCAGCCAGAAGTGTTTTTGTTTTTCTTCAGTGTAAATGATCCATAAAGACCAACTGTTTGAACATCTAAAAGAACCAAAAGCGTCCTTACACGAGACCCCCTTTGGATTTATAGAACAACAAGGCCGTCATGGCATGACTTAAAGACTCTGCACTGGTTGACAGAGTGGAATGAAACACAAACACAATAACACAATTGTCTGGATCACTGCTGCTGATTTTATTTGGAAACTTGGCATTGACGTGCAGGACAACTCTTGAGATCATAATGGAATTTCTATTACTTTTTTTTTTTCACATAAGCTCCAGTATTTGAAAGAAAATATTCTATGTGAAACTGAATAATATGAATTCATAGCAGATGTCTGATTTGAAGTGGACGGCCAAGTACTTTCAGAAGAACTTTAGAGTGGATACCAAATAATTTATGAAGCTCCAGCATGTTGGATGGAATCCATACTGTCTGGCATCCTCTTATTAAAACAAAACAAAAAAAAAAAAAGCAACAAACCACTTCCTTTTCTGCCTTTTATTTAGTCCATGTCAGCATTCGAGTGCTTCACTGCCCATGAGACACACAAACACTTACACTTTGCAGACACACTTGTTTATTTCCATTCTGTTCAGACTGTGTATGATTATAGGTTACTGAGTCAATATTTAGATTTTGCAGGAAAAGCAAAAGCCAGGGTGTTTGTTTTTCTCTTGCTACTGTGTGTGGCATGTATGCATGTAGACAAGATGAGATGACATGTCTTGGTTTGAAAAACAGTTGCACTACCGACTTAAGTATTGAGATAAATGAAAACTGGAGGCCTGCCGTCGGATACTTTGGCTGCATCGTCTACGCCATGCTTTATGAGAGGCATTTCCTTTTCTACTTTTCTTCAGTGCTATTTTTGACATGTAGCTGCATCATCGTCAGATTATAAATGCCCCACAAAAACAGTTCATGTTGAAATATGTCTAAACATGTTGAAACAATAGTATTAGTAGGCCAAAGAATATCACTTAAATCATATTTTGAAACAAAACCCTTTTTTAGTACCATATTTGCTTTTTCCTCTTTAATTTGGGTGATCTAACGCTGTTTCGTCCCTTTTTTCTGTCTAAGTAGGACAGGTCAGTACCTGCTCAGTGTCTGACTGATATCCAGTCCATGTCCAGACAGGCTCTGTTTACTTTACACTCTGATGAAGTATATTATAGTGGTGCAGACTGCCATGCATCTGCAAGCAGACATCTTCAGTCTGTAACCCCCCCCCCCCCTCTCTCTCTCTCTCCTGAAACTGGCCTTGGTTTTGACAGTGCTCACAGACCCTCTGCCTCTGATAAATATTTATTACAAAATTTAAGCAAATCAGATAAAAACCCAGGAGATCTTTGTCATGAATCAGACTAGTAGAACAACGTGATGGGTTCAGGTAATCAGAACGATCTGAAACGCTCCATAAACTGTGAAACCAGCTGACTGTGTGCCCCAAATATAAACAAGCCCAGTCGAAAAGGTGAAGACTATATTTTCGACAGCTGACTTATAAACAAGAATCCATTTTGTGTACAATAAAAAGCCCCTGCCATTTCATTCATCATGCCACATATTGGCCCTACCGTATCACCTTTTATAACAGATCAGTGTGGCTTTTCTCAGCGCAGTGACAATGTGCAGACCCAGAGAGAGCCAATGTTTAAATTAAATATAAACCCTGTATCCCAGACCACCCTGACAGGAGCGAACTGCTAACGTAAATACTGCTGCAACCATCCAGAGAGGAGCCATATTTGTACCGTTGTTCATGCATCCTCAAACTCATCCACCCCCGGCCCACTTTTAGTTTCTGAAGTTTCCTTAGTACCTAAACCGCAGTTCATATGCCAACAATGGAAATCTTCAATTCACTCTGACATTTCAGTTACTTCAGTACTGTCTTCTTGCTCTCTGGTTACCCGGTCAATCCTTTCCTGTATCTTTATAGAAATCTATAATTTAAAGCTATTAGAGCCATGTCAGAGAGGAGAAATATTTGCTGCAGTTTAGAGGCAACAAAGTGGAATGTTTTCCCAAAGTTATAGATTCATCACTTGTTGAGTAGCATTTCATAAAAGCTTTAAAGCTCTGCAAACTGTATATATTCCACTAAGCATATATATTATGCAAATATCACATTAACTAATGTCTTTGGGCGATTTAAGCATTCGAACCAAGTCAGAATCCTAAGTGTAAGAGAGAAAAAGTCAGGTTAGATACTCTTATTTTTATTTTATTGTGTCAGGCCTAAGGACAGACCACCTCTGTTGTCAGACCACAAAGGGGGTGGTGTGCTTGGATTTAAAGCATGCATGTGGTTAGTGTCCCTGCAGACAGCCGCATCTGAAGGATGGTACCACAATGGTCATGGGCTTGCAGAGAGTGTTCCTTTTCGTTCACTGGAAAACATGTCAATTTTACCAAGATAATTTTCAATTGTTCCATTGGCAGATTTTTTTTTTCTTGAATTAAGCAAAAAAAAAATTAAAAAAATAAATCTTGAATTAAGTAAAAAGAAAAATCTGCCAATGGAACGAGTGAAAATTATCTTGGTAAAAATTCTTGAAATAAGATTTTAAAGAGCCATTATCTAAAAATAAGTTTGTATATCTCACTGCAAAGTTACTCTTTAGGTGATTATGTCTTAGTTTCAGTATGATGAGATGTTTTGACTAGAAATGAGAAAAAAACACTTGGTAAAATTTAGAGTTTTGCAGTGTTGAATATACTTTATGCCTAAAAAACAAAACAAAAATCACAGTTAAAGAATCTCTCTTCCCATGAAGCACTAGAGTCAATGTCTTCTGTGTTCTGAATTTAGACTTACAATAGTCTATAGAGATGCCTGTCAGCAGTAGAAAATGGTTACAATGTCATTGAACAAATGTCATAAATTGGTGCAAAAAAAGTTTCCTTTACCCATTTTGTCATTCTAAAAATACATGTAAAGCCCATCTGGATACAATGGTGCATGTCAGTCACAGATCTCCAACATTGTGATTAGTGAGGCAAATGTCAGAGAAGCCCAGGGTGACATGTCATTTTCAGTCTTCCGAAACAGTGAATCGGCCTTTTAGATCAGACTCAAACTGTGCCCTGCTGGCGTGAAGCCAGAGACACTGAATGACAGATTGCACCATTGAAATGTAAAACTGGAATGTGCATATCCTGCCTCTCTGACTACAGTTTTGAGGGCACTGTATGCTTCTGACAACAAAATCAATTTCCTTTGGTTACACCCTCAGCAATCCGACACTAAACATTGTGGTTGGTATAAATAGTCATTATGCCATCGCGGGGAAATTCATTGGGTCTCAGTAATAAATACTGAGGCTGAAAACAGGCCGTGTGTATTCAAACTGACTGATTAAAGGTCTGAGCTACTACAGCCCCTGAGTTCCTTCACAGTGACGCTGTATTCAGTCTTCCACTACAACAGCAAACGTCTTGAGCGTTATTTGTGTTCCACAGTGACCGAGAGACAGGTATATATAATCTTATTCTGCTCTGCTCTTGTAAGGTGGATGCTGCCGAGTCATTTTGTTCTTTGCCAGTTTCTTGTAAAGGCCTTGATCCAGTGAACAATGACTGCTCTGTGGTGAGGTTGTAGTCACGTATCTGTCCCTGAGCAGCTATTTCCTCTTGGAAAGATACATGATCAGAGTTTGGAGAGCAGAGGAGAGGTCACATTTCAAACAAAAACTGAAACCTCTTTCTGCCCCGGAGTCTTTTTTTTTCCTGCGAAAAGCCCCCTGCTTTAGACAGATACCCTCAGTAGTATTACCCCAAGGGGACCTTTGCATGGCTTTATTAATCTCTCCTCATTGTGAGTAAAAGAAAGGGGGCTCATAATAAAAGCTGTTATCTTATCTTTACCTGACCAGTGTTACAGAATTCCTCTGCACTGCAGCTTTAAGAAACCCTGTAAAGTTTCCACTGTTCCTTGAAAAACATTTTACTGTGGGTGTCATTAATCTACTGAAGCACCAACTATCAATCACCATCCTGTGATGAGAAACCAGGCTTTACATTTCTGCCTAGTGCTGAACTGCTCAGTTTAATACATTTAACAGTTTCCTCTCCTTTCCTTTTTCACTATTTGAGTCCACCTTGAAAGCATTGCTGCATTCGGTTCATCATCATAGAAATAGAATGTTCACCACTTTCTAAACCTCTACTTCAACAACCAGAGTTTTCTGGGAAACCGACACATCTCAGCCAGAATGACCTTTATGTGAACCTGTGGCTTTACAGTGAGTTCAAGTCAAATCCTTTTCCTGGTGCTTAGCTTCTCCCAGGGGATTCATTTAGCCTCTGAACACGTGGTTCGATCCTTAAACATCTTTGTTGTGATCAAGACGGATTTTTGGGGAAACAGCATGAGGAGAGAGGATGATACATTTGAGAACACAAGCAATGTGAAAGTCAAAAATTGCCTAAATCGTCGTCTAAATATTCAGATGTTAAACACAAAACTCTGGTGAATATGATCTGGAATGGCACAGGCTAAAAAACTTAAAGCTTGGCTCTTGTTTTCACCAAAAGTATCTGAATTCTCTGCTTCCATGTGAAAACAATGAAGAAAATATCAGTTTATTTGAGACAGGCATCTGAGAAGTTTCCATGAGCCACAGAAAAAATGAACAAAGCAGGGAGAAAAACACTTGGCAGCTTTGTAATATCGACTCCTTTTCCTCCCTCCCCTCTCCCCTTTCTCCAACTCGCTCTCTCTGAGCTTGGAAGCACTTGAATACAGAGCTCAGTGAATTGTTCTGGCACACCAGCTTGTGTGTAATGACTTCTGACAGCAGTGGAGACAAACTGAAGAGCATGTCTGTCTCTGCATGAGTATTTGTGAATTTACTCTCTGGAACTGCATTCCATTTCTGGAAACACTATTATATGCAGTTCGCTGCAAACAACCACTTGTACAGGATGCAAAGTTGAAGGTATTACTTTGGAATAAATGGAAGACAGTGAACAATAAAGTAGAATTGTCTTATATTTCCTCAAAAACACCCTTAAAGTCTAGGTATGAAAGTAAGGAATGAAAGTGATGTATTAGAGTAATTTAAGAGGTACAGTTTGGGGGAGAGCAGCTGCCTCCTCCATCATACTGAGCTGCTGGCTCAACTGAATCTGGCGCTTGTTCTTATTTGGCAGTCGTCCAACACTGACTGGATTTTTATTCCGCTATGAAATATGGAGTCCCTCTTAAGGGAGTAGTGAAAATAGGAGCAGGATATGTTCTTTAGTTTGTTAAAACCTGGTGAGAACCCAGCTTTCTGCATATCTCATAGTTCTGGAAAAAAGGGCAAAGAGTTTGCTCAACTGTGCTTAAAAGTAAACAACATGTAGAATATGAGCTTCCTCAGCGCCCTTATCTATGTCTGTTTAGTGCAAGATTTGGCCCCTAGCGGTCTGAGGCATATGTCAGCTTCTTTGTAGTTAATGGGGACCCTTGAGCAGCTCACCATTTGGGCTTTCTCTATCCTCCACTTTGAAGTTGCTTTAAACTGCGTTCGCAGTCGGCCTCTTGCTCTGGTATGCCAGCAGGATGAGGTGAGGGGGGGGCATTCGGGTTGTTTGGCTAAGAACTCTTCTGCACTTGTCTTGACTCCTCTCTAATCTCTCTAATTGGAACCGGGGGTCCAAGGGTCCCCTGAGAGCTGCCACATCTTTGTGGGCATATTGCTGTGATGTGATGGGGTCAAAGGAGTGACTGAGTGTTTTTTCTTTCTGACTTGATGATGAGGATGGAGTAAACACAGACCTACTCTGTCTTCTTTCTTGTTGTTTACATAGATTGCGTGACTTCAGTTGTTCAATAGAAAGTGTTGCTATTTAGGAAATAGGAAACAAAAACTGCTGCTTTTCTCAACTGCTGCACAGTAAAGCAGGGTGTTTTTCTTTTACTCCTTGACTTTTCTCCAGACTCCCACCTCCATATCAGGACATCTTAAGCCTCCAGACTTTTTCCTATATTTGTGGGGCCTCAGCTTTGGGCTTGCACTCACAGTGTGGGGTCTGGCATCTTCATGTGGGCCAGAATGATGGACCCTAATGTAAAGCACTGAATGTTTTGGGTGAAGACCTGAGCTTTTAGGGCTGGGGTTGTGCAAGTCACCAGGAAACTAATGTAAGTCAATGTAATGTCCTCACAACTATGGATACAAAGAAATATGTGTGTGCGTGTGTGTGTACGTGCGTGCGTGCGCGCGCTCAGTGCTGCATGTGTGTTTTATCACAGCTATGCATTTAAGCCTTGTTATGTTTCTGAGTATAAAGTGTAAGACAGGAGCTCTGCATGTGTTATAACAGCTGTCGTTTCTCCCTGCGGGAAAGCAACACAATCCTAGTGTTTTCAAAGAAACTGTGGCTCATGGATAATGGATCCCAAAGCTGCAATGAGCCAGGACTGAAGAATTAAACGACCACAGTGCACTATATGATCTATATGAACTATGCACATGGAGCTTAACCCAGCGTAAAGTTTCTTTTCCGTGGAGTGTGACAGTGGTTTGCGTCACTACCTCTGTGTGACGAACCACAACAGTTTATCGGACCAATAGGACGTGGCTGTTGCAGTAACCTCATCAGTCCATCACTACTCTACATCATTACGAGGCGGCTACTGTTGGAGTAGATGTTGGGAGAAGTGGAAGCGTGTAAGATATCCAACATTTGGACTTTGGAAATACACGGAAACTCCATCTTTGCACTTTTTGCGCGCATTTCTACAAACATCCAAGCCTTTACTCCGGATGTAAAAACACTGGATCTTGTGTAAAAGTGGACTTGGCTGCTCCAAACTCATCAGACTTTACATCTTTTCTTATTAAGCAGTTGTCGCGTCCTTAGATGTGGCGACTTCTTTTATGACATGATATGAAACCACCAAGGAGTAAAGCGCTTTCAACGCATTCCGAACCCCTTATGAAGGCTGACATCTGCAGGAATCATTCTTCGTGGAAATGGGAAGTCGTGCCATGTTGATGGCGCGGACAGCGGTTCTAATATGTAGTGTGTTCATCCTTCTGCTGGGTCTGTGTGTCGCTTCTCCGAACCACGGACGTCGGCTGGTTTGCTGGAAAGCCATCCTGAAGTGCCATGGAGAGCCGGAGTGCCATTACGCGTACGATCAGTACCTTTTTGCGTGCGCGTCTGTTCTCAGCGGGGAGCGGAAGAAGTGTCCCAGCCACTGCATTTCATCTCTCATTCAGCTCAATCGGACCCAAAGCGGACCGGCTCTGGAGGACTGCGACTGCGCCAAGGATCCGGTCTGCAGGGGCACCAAACAAGCCATCGAGCCGTGCCTGCCCCGGACCAGCACCATGGGCTGCACCGAGGCCCGGCGGCAGTGCGAGAGGGACCAGCCCTGCAGCTCTGCCCTCAACGACTATCTCATCCACTGCAGGAAACTTTTCGGCGGGGATATGTGCTCCGATGGGTGCCGCAGGGTCATAGCCAACCTGCGCTCCATTCCCAAAGGACAACAACTGGACTTTTGTGTGTGCGATGGCACCGACAGGAACATATGCGAGTACATTAAAGGCAGCATGAAAACCTACTGCTCTGATCCAGGAGACAGGTTCGCAGGCAGCGGCTTTTCAGACTCTGAGGACACAGAGGACAGCGATGATGAGTATATGTACCAGGATTATTATCAGTATGTGGAAAATTCAAGCAACATGCCACATTCGCAGACTCTGCTCAGTATCCTGACCACCATTTTAGTTCTAGTCAACTGTATTTGAGAAGTTAATGGCCCTCACTGCATAAACAAACCCCCCAGAATCACCTTGCTTTGTTCTAACCAGCTGCTTGTCATAAGAAATAACAGCATTAGCTATTTAATTCTACTTAAACTTACTGTTACACATCTGCACTAACACAGGGCTATGTTTATGTGAATATCATTCAGAACACACACATCCAGGTGCTTATAACATGTTTGTAGCCTCTTACTGTCTTTTACCTGGCAATACTGAACTGAAACATATGTGTATGTGTGTTATATAAGCTTAAAATGTACAGTATATTTGTATGAATTTATTTTTGTCAAAAATGTTTATCAGTAATACAAGATTTGCACTAGAAGGATAGGCAAACCTCACTCCCTCACTGCAATGCAGAGGGAAGAAAAATGTTGAAAATGGTCTAAAAGTGCCTAAAAGTCTGGGTTTATCCACCAGTGTGTGACCATACCAGAGGCTGTGACAGCAGGGCAGTTTTCCTTTACCAGCTGCACAGAGACTCTCTACAAACCCTTCATTACAAACCAAAGTTGATGTAAACCAGCAAATTAAAGTTGATGTAAGTTGGTGAATTGTGCCTATAAGTCTCAGAGCAGATAATGTTTCTGAGAAAAGAAGCTCTTAGAGTCATACTCTTGACCTTGTAGACAGTGGTGTTTACACAAGGTATAAAATGTTACGTCTTGAAAAATGTTCATTCCGAAATCAGAAAGGTAAAGTCTCCTCCTGGGGATGTTTTTGGTCAGTTTATTTAACCTCACCCCATGTGATTGTTTGGAAAAGACACACTGAGACATCCAGTCTGTGTTCAGGTGAGTGGAGCTGATAAGTGCCCTTTATGAACATGCTCCTCTGAATGTACATGCACAACAAATAAAAGTATTAAAAAGGTACTGGTGTGGCTTTGTGGTGAATTTATGCTTTTGGTATAGATACAGGGTCACGATTTCTTACTGTGGTGAAAATAGTGCAAAGCAATAACAAATAAATCATGGTCTGTTACATGATTATTTCACTTCAGTTAACTTTGTATCAGGTTCATTAAAGTTCAACTCAATACACTTTCTTCTACTTTTATTGCGAATATGCTGAGGTAAAAGAAGAAACTGGGACATTTTTTTCCCTTTCAACACAGTTTCATTTCAACGTGAACTTTCATTTTAGGAGTTTTGCTCATTTTCGCACTTCAGTATGTGCCAGTATCTGGTAACATGTATTCACCGAGTAAAACATTCTGATCTGCAGCCAAAAATGCACATTTATTTTAATCACTATAATCATTTTAACAAGTGATACTTTTCTTCGAAGAATTAATTAAAAAAAAAAAAAAAAAACTACATATAAGCGAAACATGTAAAGTCTTATTTATATTAGAGATAAATGTGTGTCACAAGTGTTTGCTCCTGGAGGATTCTGTTGGGTTTCTGTAAATTAGTTTGGTTTCAACCGGCTCTATATGTAGTAAAGTGTCATAAGATAACTTCTGTTATGATTTGAAACTATATAAATAAAATTAGATTTGATTAGATTACATTTGATTTGATTTGATTTGATTTGATTTGACTCGATTCGATTCGATTCGATTCGACTCGATTCGATGTAGAGTTTCATATGACACAAGACAGATTTTTAGGATTTTAAAAACCCATGTATAAGGTTATTTGAGTCAGTGACAGCAGGGTCTGTTCTGGGTACATGCGTCTGTTTACATGCTTGTGACTCAAAAGCCAGTGTCCCCTCCTTCACTTGTGACAATGGGCCCTGAAACC
>JAPTYQ010000005.1:32540923-32553395 GCA_029814465.1 Ostorhinchus cyanosoma | reverse complement strand
TATTTACAAGGCTGACAATTAATACTAAACAAACAATAACTCAAACTATGAATTATGAAAGAGCTGCAGCATCTGAAACCGACCACGGTGAACATTTGACAGATGAACAGAATCGCAGTGCTTTAGTTACAGACTCACAGTTTGTCATGTCTGTTATGGATTGTGATTGTCTCTGTCAACTCAGATTTTTTTTCTTTTTATCATTTACTAGAAATTCCAGGTGACCCCATGTGACCTCATGAAATGAGTGCTCAATGAAAAACAAATCTTTCCTTCTGGTGAGGCAGTGGGGTCAGACAGTGAGATCGATGTTGGTGGAAGATCATGAACATTTCGATAAAGCATTAGGGTACCAGAGGGAATAGCATCAAAGATTATGGTAAACTCTTTAGGAGTTATAGGAAAATTGTACCTAGATAGAAATTCTTGGTATGTTAACAGTAGTCCCTTCATTAAACAGCTGACCCACCAGAGGGATATGGTTTTGAACCCATCTCTAAAGGTAAAGTGATTTCCTTTTAAACAAAATATCTCTATTGTTCCATATTAGATACTTGTGTAGTGAAAAATCGTGTTCATAGATCATGGAGTGTGTCCTCATTCCCAGTTACTCGATACCAGGCCACTCTTGCCTCATACAACGCAGACTGCACTTCATTTCCCACAAGGCATTGCGCGCACGAAAATATACGTCAGGAAAAACATGGCGGAATAGCGTGTAGATGGGGATCCGCTACTTGCTACTCGTCGTCGAGTAATGAAAGCTTTTTTTCTATTACTGTCTGACAGATTCGTTAACAGGTATGTTGCTACGGAAACAGGAAAGTTTTTTAAACCTACACTGATTGAAATGTTGGCGTCCCGGCTTCTAAAAACAGCACATGTCTGTTCGGTTCAGTGAGTCTGCTACTAGTGCTGTCATATGAGTTTAAGCTCTGTGCACTTTTCGGTTTAAACTGACCGTTACTGATGCATTATATGTTGTATTCCTGTTTCTCGAGCGTTTTTACAAGTGTTATTTAAGGTGTCGCTAACTTCAGAAATCCTTACTTGTATTTCGGTGAGGTTTCTGTCATGGTAAGTCCTCTACTCTTACCTGGTCCTATCTGTCTTTGGAAACTGGTTTGCACAATATCAGTCAATTGTGACAAAACTGTTAAATCCACAACAAGCGTTAGCTAGTCCAGTTATTAAAGTTTGTCTTTAAACATAATAGGAATGCATATAAAGGAAAAGATGTACAGCAATGTATATTGTGGTGATGCAGATAATCTGTAAGCTTTAGTGTATTGTTGCTCCTACAATCAGTAAAGCCATATAATTGCATTATACAAGAAGCAGTGTAGTTACATGTGTAATGTTTTAGATTGGTTTTATTGTTGGAACACTAATGTAGATTTCTACATGTTCACAGGTTAAAATGTTTCGTCGGTCAAGACTAAGTATTCGGCCTAATGTAGGCACAACAGGAAGAACAGCTGCAGCGCCTCAAGAAGCCCCTCCATCGAATCAGGAGTCCAGTGAACCCCCCAAAGACAGCAGTGAGAGCCACACTGACGCTGCTGGGACAGACAACAAGTCAGCTGTGGTCCAATCAGAACAAACTCCACCTGCCGGGTGAGTAAGCATCGCTGACTGTGCTTTTTATTATTATAAACAAACAGTATTGCAACAAAAATATCTGTCGCTTCTGCTTTGTAGGGATAGTAACGACCAAAATGGGGAAAACACCACCTCCTCAGCTGCTCTCCAGAGAAGGAAGAGGTTTTCCATCAAGCCCAAAGTGGCTCCGGGCCGACCTACCGCCCATTCTCGTACACCCAAGTCTCCTATCAAACCAGTCTTACAATCTCACATTGAAGTACCCAGTTCAGATGTTGACAAACCAACATCAAGTCAAGTGGGCACCACAGCACCTCCACAAACACTCCTATCCCCAAGACACCGCAGGGCCTCAGAAGAGATGAGACAGGCCAAAACACAACCGAAACCTACACTCACCTCCAGTGGCAGTTCAGAAACTTTAGCTATTCCTCCAGCTGAAGACTTGGTTGAACAAATCCATCTGCGACCAGACAGCAGCAAGAAAGAGAGCAGTTCAGTCGGTCAAGTAAAAGAAGTGTCTCCGAGACAACTGGATAAAGTCCCCCTCTCTCTACCAGATAAAGAAGCCATTGAAATATCAGAGAAAGCCAAGACTCTGGTGTCTTCTAAGAGTGTGATGTCAACATCATCGTCAAAATTCTCCTTAAGTAGACTCCTGAATGATGCGTCTGATTTACAGAGACTGGAAAAGGCCCAGAAGCTTAGAGAGTTGCTCAGACAAGAGATACACAAAGAAAAGGTGAGTTCAAAAGAATCAATAATCCTTTGCTGTATCACCTTGTACACCCTGTTATTTACCCTGACTGGTCTGTTTTGTTAGGATTAATTGAAGTAAAAGGCATTTTCTCCTACTTTCTTTTCCACTGCGACAGAAACTCAAAAGAGCTAAAGCCCGTGTTAAGGAGTATACTTTAGATCCTGCAAAAATGACCATGAGGGACCTTATCCATTATCTGCCTATGTCAAACCCTATGACGTAAGTGCATCACCTGCAGTTTTGTCAAGCTAATAGAAATATTTATCTTTTTGCTGTGGTTCTTTATCTTTATTGATTTTTTTCCCCAGCTCTAGTTTGCAAGAGTCAGTGCAGGAAAATGAGACTGTGGTTCCACGGTCCCCAGTTAGAGAAGAGTAAGTTTATCTTGTCTTGAATTTCTTTATTCTCCTTTCTTTTGTAATAATGTCTCTATTCTTGCTAAAAAGATGATGGTTGTGTTTTTTATATACAGGCTTTAATTTTTAGTACAGATAAGTATTTTTGCTGGAAGACATGGAAGCTATCTATTGTGTTCTTCAAAACGACCTATAAAGGCCATTTCATGGTATTGGGATTGAGGAGATGACGTAACAACCAGCGTCCTGCTCTATTTCACCATTTTGAACTTACAGGCGCCATCATTCCCATAGCACTGCGTTCATTGTTTTTGTAAATTGTCTGTAAAATCCATGTGATCGAAGATGCCTGGGAGACACTGCTGTGTTAAAAACTGTTCTAATTGCTCCTGTGATTGACATAGCAAACGCAGAGACCCGGAGGTACGTTATTTTGGGTTTGTGACTAGTTTAATGCATTTACATTCACCCACACACTAACCCACCCAATACACACTAAACAGGCCATCACTAAACTAGAATCCAACCCCAGTCACTTCACAGATATACAAAACAAGAATGTAAGGATGAAACATTAAAAACATAAACAATGCTGTCTATTCACTATGAAACAATGTTGGCAGTATTTCAGTCATCATTACTATCCCCTTGATTACAACACGTAAACATTGCACTTCTCACGGGCTGACGTTTGACAGCACCACTGTGTTTTCACTCATCAGATTTGTAGATCACCAGATCTTGAACCCAGCTACAGCAAAACTGTTCATAGCTCGTAGGGGTCTATATCCTTCATATCTCTGATCTTCTCCAGATACCTTTGCTTAGCAGTTGCTTTGAGCTTCTCTGGACAGGGATCCCTTGCTTTTGCCACTGCCTTATCCATTTCTTTTTCTTAAATCTTGATTTATACAGCTCTTTCCTGCATGTCTGTATTATGCTATTGCCTTTAGCGGCCGATAGCTTGTAAGTTCAAAATGGCACAGCCTTCATGCGATAAGACGTATATCCTCATTCCTAATGGCACTAATATACCCAAACACTACAATAATCCTAAATCATGAATCCATTAACTGGCTGCTTAGAAAATATTGTCCTCTGATGTAAAACCTGTTCCCCATAGATCACCAGAGAGAGCACAGGAACCACAAGTACATCCCAAAATGATGAGCCCAAGTCAACAAGGAGAGGAAGAACAGGTGGATGGGGAGGCGGCGGGGGAAGACGATGAGCAGGAAGAATCCCTCATGGTTCCTCAGGTCAAAGTGGCGGAGGATGGCTCACTTATTATTGATGAGGAAAGGTCAGTGGTCTGTGATTAGATGATGCCATTACTTTTTTTTCTATACATTTCAGGACATGACGCAAGAAAACAAGCCAGGCCTCATGATTCAACTTAGTTTCACTTGTGTTGTAGCTTGACAGTGGAGGTCCAGAGAACAAAAGGACCAAACCCAGTTCAGGATCGAGACCCCATCTTTGAGCGAGGTTCCACAACCACTTACGCAAGTTTCAGGAAGGGGAACTATGCCAAACCCTGGTCCAGTGAAGGTTAAATTGAAATCAGTTATATATATTTTCATCTTCATTGATGTTTTTTTTTTCTCCAACAAATTCACAATGCCATGATTTCTCAATGTTTTTCATCAGAGACCGACATGTTCTTCTTGGCCATCAGCATGGTGGGAACTGACTTCACTATGATTTGTCAACTGTTTCCTCACAGAGCTCGATCAGAGATAAAGGTCTGTAACATGTACAGATACATATATATTTATTCATCATACATTAAAGATAAAGTAGACATTCACTGTTTTCATAAATGTCCCAAAACATCTAAAACCCCTGGAATTTTTCAGAACAAATTCAAAAAAGAGGAGCGGGGTAATGCTTGGAGGATTGACAAAGCTTTCAGTAAGTGTTCAACTCCTCCCAAATATTATATGTCCTTTAGATTTCAGTATGTTTATATGCAGTATTTTTGTGCAGGAGAGAGGCGCAGACTGGACATAGAGTATTTTACTAAGCTGCTGGAGAAGATTCTGGAAGTCCAGAAAAATAAGAAGAAACTAAAGTCACTCTCTGCAAAGAATAAGACCCCAAAGAAGCGTATCAGAAAGCCAAAAGGTATCTATCTGATTTTACTGTTTTCATTATGTATACAGTGTGAATTGTATTTGTGGTTCATAATTTTAATATTATTCTGCCCTTACTGAGTTGGTTTTGTTGTCATTCCCTTTATAGGTAAAAAAGCAGCAAGGAAGCTGAGTGATGTAGAGGAGGAAAATGAGGTCGATGAGGAAGAAGAGGGAGAGAAAGAGAATGAAGAGCTCTGTAATGAAGGAGGATCCCCTGTTTCTAAGCCTAAGAGGAAATGCAAAAGAAATGATAAAGAGGACGCGTCACCAGAGCAACCAGACAGCAACATAAACAAGAGGAGTAAAAAGGAAAAGAAGCCAGGTCTGACAATACTCAGCACAGAGCGCAGTTTCATACATAAAACATACAATTTTTAAAACAAAAGCCTTTGGGAAGCAGTATTTGAAAGTCAAAACTTTCCTCAATATAATTTTATTCATTCATTCACTCATTCATTCATTCATTTTCTGAACCACTTAATCCTTGAGAGGGTTCACAAGGGTACCAGCTATGTTTCAGGCAAAGACGGGGTACACCCTGGATGTGTCGCCAGTTCATCACAGGGCTGATATATAGAGACAAGCACCCAATCATGCTCACATTCACAGCTATTGGTTAGATTTAATGATTAACTTATTACTGCATGTCTTTGGATGGTGGGAGGAAGCCAGAGTACCCAGAAAGAAGCCACTCAAACACAGGGAGAACATATCACACAGAATGGTGTTGGAATCAAACCCAGGACCTTCATGCTAACCACTGCACCACCATGTGACCTCCACCTGCTTCTTCCATGTGCTTATAACTGCGATGTGTTTCTTTTTACATCCAGTTGAGGCCAGTGTACCCATGGACACTGAAGCAGCTCTTCCTGAAGACCACACAACTTCAGACCAGTAATTCAGTTATTAACTTTTAAAGTAAACATCTTTTTGTGCCTTTTGACTTGTGAAAAGCTCATGATTTGTTGTCATACTCAGGTGTGATGCTCCTAAAGACATCGCAGACATTACGCCTGCAAAGCTCTCACGGGGAAGAGCGGCAAAATCCCCACTTCCTGTGAGCCTGAAGAGGAGTAAAAAACCTCTCCCATCATCCACAAAGTCCAAGGAAAACACACCAGATAAAGGAGAGATCATGAGCGAAGAAGCCTCAGCAGAGCAGGTTATTGAAGAGTTTTCATTATGGACTCATTAGATTGTCTTGTTTCCTTGTTTTATTGATGAATAATGTCATCGTTTTAGATTGGTGAAGAGGCTTCACCATCAAGACAAACAAATGAGAGAGAGTCAGCTGACGAAAACATCGAGTCAGATGAAGAGTCTTCTGTTAAGCCTCCAAGACCAACTAGGTATTTTTTGGCATCGTGAGACGTTCCCATCATTGGAAAAACTGTTTCTTAGAAATCAGTTATTCATCAGTGTTGGTTGTGTTTTCCAGGTATGGGCGAGTGCCGAAACGCACTCAGCACTTGAATTACGCTGCCAAGGAAGAAACGCACTCCTCTGCATCTGAAACCACTCCTGCCTCGCCAGCAGGGCACGCTGCTTCTTCTGCCAAGGCTAAACCTAAAGGCACAGCCAAGAGGGGGAGATCAGCAAGGCAGCAGGCCGGCAAAGAGTCCAAAAAGCCCAGGCTAATCACCCTCAGGGCCTCCCAGTCAGAAGACAGCGATGATGAGGATGATGAGCCAAGAGCAGCAGAAGCGATCATGGGTTCTGTTGTGTCGTGCTCCAGTATCGATGGCAGTGCAGCTGTGTTTGTGCCTGGCAGCCTGTGTTCACCTCAGCCTTTGGTTATAGAGGTGGAAGAGACAATGGAGGAGGTATGAGAATCTCTTTTTTTTATCACGCCATTCACAGATACGCCATGTATACATTTTGAGTCTTTTCCTGCATTATAGCACCTTTTTTAATACAGTTCCTCTGCCAAACATTGTATCGTTTGCATTTGTTTTTCTTTGTGCATGGTTCTACATCCCAACATTTACACCCTCACCTTTGGCTCCCCTCATCCCACACTTAGCTTGATATCTTGGCCAATATGCCTGATGTGTTGGGCATCTCCCAAGATGCACTGTGCCCTGAAGCCTCATGCGAGCAAGCACAAAATGAGGCAGGCACAACTGAACCCTGTGAACATCAATTGGACCTGCTAGTAGTAAGTTTTTCAAGCATGTAATGTAGTAAAATCATCATGTCAGATTCAGTATAAAACACCACTTATTCTTTTGCCTTGTTTTGACCTGTCTTTACTTTTCACTTTTGTCCATATGTTTGTTTTTTCTTTAAATTCATGTATTCCTAATTCGGCTTGGCATCATTCACAACTTAAATTCATTACTTTGTGTGAAGAGTAGCTACAAAATGACCAAGTTAGAATAAAGTAATGAAGAGACATGGGGTTACAGTATATTTCTTGCCTTTCAGGATGTCATAGACTTCCTGTCATCAGAGCACACAGAAGGTATGTAAAATAGAGATTCTGAGTGGCTTTGAATGTCATGCATATGTTGGATTATTTCACACATTTGTGTTTTTTGTTTCAGTGTCTGAGGATGAGAGCTACAATGAGGCTGCTCAGACCCTGTTGACTATTGGAAATGTCGCTCATCTTTCCCATCCATCACAGAATCAAGAATCTATGGAAGATCTCCCAAGTAAAAACATAGAATAATTTCTACTATATTGACATATGCTGACTTATATCCAATATAAAATGCAATACTTTCTTTATTTACAGATATGTCAGTCATTGCAAATGAAAGCAGCCACCAGGAAGAGAGTCAGTCAATGTCTGATGTACAACAGGAAATAAGCACCTGTCTTATGTCAGTAGCTTCTGCACATGAAATCACAGAACCATTGGAGACTGTTGGAACCATGGAACCAGAAAGTAACACAACAGAAGAGCGGCTGCCATCTCAGATTGCTGACACGTCCATCACTAATTCCAGTGAAGAAACGTATTGTGAACAGCAGACCGAAACGGTTTCTGATCCTCAGTCAGCGAGCTCAGAAAAACCTTCTTCGCAGACCAAGAAAGGACGCTTTTCCAAAATAAAACCTAAACCTAACATTGCACGAGCCTCAAGGACTACACAGTCAAATTCCCCAAAAAATAACAACAAATTATCTTTAAGGGCAGCTGAGGACAGTCACTCTAGTGCTTCTGACATTTTTCAGGTCAGCCACTCACAACAGGTTCCTGAAACTATTTCTGAATTACAAAACTCTGGTCCAACCGTAACAGAAGAAATTTCCTGTAGTGACGTCAGACTTACAGAGGAGCCGTCTGGTCATCAGGAAGCAGGACGCTCTGTAATCGCTGATCAGAGTCCTTCAGAGAACCAGAACAGCTGCATTCCTGAGACTCAGCTTGAATCCAGTAGAGAAAACCAGCTGACAACTGAGCCCACAGATGACAAACTATTGTCTCTTGACAGGACAGGTGACATTAGTTATAGCAGTTCATTGACATCCATCACTGTCACAGGTTCAGCCTCAGTCTGTGAGGGCACTGGCCTTGTTTGTGTCTCACCTGTAAATCAGAAGGAACAGACAGAAGTTACAAATACTTGGGACACTAGGAAGGGACAGTTTCACGAAACAAAACCTGCAGACAATCTACTGCAGGCGTCAGAAACAGAACAACCTAAAACTCAAACCACACAAGATCCTGTCACCCACTTGGAGCTTGTAGACAAACCCTCCATCCAAACTGCAAACCTCCAACCCACAGAAAAACCAACAGAAAAGATGGAAACAGAACCAACTGGCAGTGCTGGCCATCCTGAAACCCCAAGTCAAAGCACTGGACCTGAGTCAGGTTTTGTATCGTCAGTGAATATGGACTCTACTCATGAAACTGCACAGAAACTGTCTATAACTGAGGAGAAAAAAACAGATGTTGAATTCACCAGTCAGGCAGATTCATGTTCAGAAAGCTCAGAACAAAATGCACCTCAAAGAAGGCGCCGCTTTCCTAAAGTCAAACCCAAACCAAATTTGGGATCATCCCCCAGATCCACCCAGTCGAGAGCGCAGCTAAAATGCCTCAGCAAATCCTCTAACCAGCTCTGTAAGGATAGTTCTTCAAATGCACCCTCAGAACAACAGCCCATCAAAGAGAACGATGCAAAAACTCAAGTAGAATCTGCAGAGAGAGACTCCCAGCACCTGACACCACCACATTCTTCTTTAAATATAGAGCTCAGTTCAACAAACACTGGAAATGCAGAGTCAGAGAAATCCTTAAGCAGCACAAATGAGAAGGATGCACACTCAGACAGTATTGTCATGGAAACATCTTGGGTTGCTGAGAGCAAGACAATGTTCACAGACTCGGTTTCTGAAAATGAAACTAATACAAGGCCTTCGGTGGAAGAATCCACAGGTGGCTGCCTCTCAAACCAGGACACAGTGGAGACAGTGGACACTGGAGCAGCTTCACTATGTAACACTGAGCAAGAGATAAACAGTAGGAGTGCAGAGTCAAACACACAACCAGTAGGAGATCCAAGCACAGTCTCCAATGTGCAGCATCCACATGATGTCTCTGTACTGACTATTAAAGCAGAGTCCATACCAGAAAACACCCAGCAGCCACAGTCAGAAACTCACTCTGACGTACAAAGTCAAGAAACAGGACAACATCACTCTGAAGCAAAACAAGCAAACAAAGACAAATGCCCTTCCCATGAAAGGTAAGACAAAGCAATATTTAAGTAGGAAATATCCATTTAAAAAAAGTTATAGATATTAAAAATGCTGGTATTTTATTTACAGAACTGAGTTTAAAAGTATCACTTATAGATGTTTTTCTTATAGCATTATTTTTTTTCCCACATAAAGCCTCAGTGAAACTCAGGATGTACCAGTTGACTCTTCCAAGACCTCAAGAAAACCTCCTCAAGCTCAGAGGGGCCGCTTCATTAAACCCAAACCCAACCTGGGACGCAGCGGTCGACCTCAACGACCCCAAAGCAAAAGTCAAAACATGACAGGTCTGGCTTTCTTTACTGAGGCTTGAATTAGTGCTTGCATCAGTTTGTTTTTTTATTTAATCAATGTTTCTTCTTCCCTCAGACTCTGGCATTTGCTCAGACAGTGCGAATGCTTCTGATTCCCAGAAAGCTGTCTCTGAACTCCACTCTGATGTTCAAGAAACACTAGAGGGAGCTCAAGTACAAGCTGGAGGCAGAGATGTTCCTCCCAGTGATGCAGGATCCTCTTTGGGTGACTTGACCCAAGTACATGACAGTTCAGCTCAGGTGAGATAATATCCCTGTATTTGCAACAATATACAAACTGCATAGGGATGAAACATATCATTTATAACTATTTTAAGCAAAGATGGGCAGGATTATGCGTCTGTCTCCAGCCAAACACCAGGTTAAGAAGAAAATTATCTGGAAAAAGTTCTATTGCTTCTTGGTTTATTTTAATAAATAGTTATTGCTAATTCTTCGTCTTTCCAGGATGCAACCACATCGAGCACCGTGGAGACCCTAAATTACCAAAATCTGTCCATATTTCAAGACAGTGAGTTAATCACACTCTTCACTCAGCTTTTGATGTGCTGTGTGTGTTTTGTGTGTGTATTTACACACCTCTGCTTTCTATGTCTCTGTTACTCCAGTCCTAACAGAGCAGGTTCCCTCAGATCCAGATGAGCCATTTTTCGTCCTCTCTCTGACTGCGATCCCAGTCTGCCCATCAGGGGAGGTGCTGGACACTGTGTCTGAGCCTTATCTTCCTGTAACAGATGCGCTAGCACAACAAGAGAGGTTAGTGGCTGCCTTTTATCAGCCTGCCAACCAGACAGGCATGGACCTGTGTTTTGTTGTCTGATTCTGTGGGGAAAAGAAAACAAAACTTTCTTCACCCCACAGCAGTGGTCCTGGAGAGACGGTCACAGCAGGGAGTGATGGGTCTTTCGCCAACATCCATGTACCGACATCTATAGAGGCAAGCAATGAAACAGACCTCATCAGTGGGAAAGATATTGGGCCAGATCCAGCTGTGAGCGAAGTAAGTGAAGTTTAAAGGAATGATGACCGCCTGCAGGGTGATGAAATTACTTTATCGCTCATTTTGTTTCTCTTACCCGACAGAGCTTACTCATGGAAAGGCCAGAGAACCCACAAGGTAGTGATAACATCTCCTGCTCCTGCTTTTTTTTTTTTTTGCCAGTGTGTTCAGTTGCCAGTGTGTTGCTAACTTTATCTTTGATTGTCTAATTAAACAGAGGGTACTTCAGCCCAACCACCAAACTTACCAAACACCACAGAGAATACCCAGGAGTCTGACGACCCCCCGACAAAACGGAGACAAACTGGAAGAAGAGGTAAACAGAATGTACACTCACACTTATTCATGACATGCACAGCACCCCCCATTCTCATCATGCTCTTCTTGAAACCAGCCAAACTCCAGGTTAAGCCCAAAACTGCAAGAAACAGGCAAGCCAGAAACAAAGAAAGCCTGGCTGCCAAGGAAGCTAATAAACCTCTACAAACAAACACCACCCAAGGTCCAGAGATCCCTAGACCCTCAGTGCAGCCGGAAGCAGCCGATTCGACAGCGAAAACATGGATTGAGATTATTAGTGAATCAGATGAAGAAAGTGGAGATCATCTAGTCACTGAAAAGGGTGGAAAGGCTGTTGAGGATCATAATTCTGGAGCACAAAGTCAAACTACAGAGTCCAGAGGGAAAAGTCGGACTAGGTAAGGAAAATTATCAATGGGATATTTGTTCTTGATTAATGCATTAAAGCACGGGTGTCAGACTCATTTTAGTTCAGGGGCCACATGCAGCCTAATATAATCTCAAGTGGGCCAGACCAGTAAAATACTAATAATAAGATAAAAACCTATAAATATTGTCAAAGCCAAAGTTTTCTCTGTTTTTGAGTGAAAAAAAGTCAAACTCCAATATGAAAATTTTTACGCAACAAACTGTACATGAACAACTATGAACAACCTGAAAATTTTTAAGAGAACTTAAGGACAAGTTTAAGAATATGATGCTTCAGTTTATTATTTAGACATGTGTGCAGATCACAGTGGATCTACAAATGCACAAAACATTTAGTAACAGGCAGAATATTGTAATATTTATTCATGTTTTGGTTTGTAAATGTACGACTTTTCATGTAATTTTACTTTTTTATACTAAAATAAGACACATTTGAGATCTAGTTGGTGTGTATGTGGCCCCTGAAGTAAAATCATTTTTGAAATCCTTGATTGTTAATATCTTCAGTGTAATCTTTGCATTTCACAAATTCATCCCATGGGCCGGATTTGGACCCAACGGCGGGCCAGATGTTCGACACCTGTGCTTTAAGGCGTTGAAGTTATAGGAATATAATGCTCATTTTATCCCTCTGTGTTTGGCAGAAAATCCAAAAACATCCTTCCTGTTATTTCTGAGACAAACAGCACTAAAGAAGCAAGTGATCCTCCACAAGTTAAAGCATCCGCCCGCTGTAGTAAAGTCAAAGCTCTGCACGCTGGAAGAAGTACAACTCCACCCCCTGTAGCTTCAACGTCACATGATGTGGCGTACATTACCGTTCCAGAGGAAACCCACTCAGCAGTCTCTGCCAC
>JAPTYQ010000005.1:32514455-32529531 GCA_029814465.1 Ostorhinchus cyanosoma | reverse complement strand
CAAAAAAAAAAAAAAAAAGTCTTGGATGATCTAGTGCTTTAGGAGCAAAAAATAATGCTCCCCAAAGAAAGATAGGAAGGGATTAGAGTATTACAGCATTGTAGAGCAGAGTTAAAAGATTCAGTGAATCTGACTGTATTTCAATGACGGACGAGGGTTCAAAGCAAAGCTGAACACTATGATCTTTGATCCCTTAGACAACACTGTATCATTCGTATCGGACAGAGCCACATGGGTCAGGATTACTGTAGAGAACCTTTGTCAAGCTCTGCAGTACAGAGTTAGATCTACAAATGCCAGTTCAAACTTTACTGAGCCCATTCAACAGAAGCATTTGTTGAATTCTCTGGCCTCAAAGACATGAAATGGAGCAGACCGTCACTCAGTGATGTGAATTGTGCTCAGGCTCATTAGTGTTCCAGTATTTTTGGAAGACGTGGATGTTGTGTGCTCTGAACCAAAGCTGAAAACTTACTGTTACCAGTAACAAGTCCAAGGGGCAGGGCCTGTGTGGTCTGGGTGTTTGTCAGTGTCCTTGGCAAAGGTTAAGGTTATTTGCACTTTCCTAATGCACCATTACTGCTGAAAAGTATATGGAAATTTTAGAGCAACTCTGCTGCTTTCAATGATAACTTTTCCAGGGAGGCCCAGGCATACTTCAGCAAGACAGTGCAAAAACCACATTCTGCACACATAGCATAAACACAGCTGAGTGAGAGGAGGCTGCAGGTGCTGGACTGGCTCTCCTGTACATATAAAACAACAGCGCAAACAGATTTACAGTGCATTGTTTTTGAAAATATAATAATATTAGCTATTAACTTGGTATGTGAACTCACCTGTTGCTAATTGCTCTGTCTTTGATATGCATTCTAAGGAGGTACTGTTGGTACTTTGCCACTAAGTCTGTAAGGTCTGGAATTTGTAGAAACTAAGATGTAAACAGAATGTTTTTGTGTTTCTTTTGTCAGGATACCCACATCTGTGTGTCAGATAGAGACGCTGCCCATCTCCAGAGTATACACATCAGTACACAAAGTCAAGGAGAGGAAGTAACCTACACACTGACCACACACACAGCAGGCGACACACAGCTGTGGGCTGAAGCTCTTTGTCAGCACATCTATAACATGAGTAAGACCCTGATGGCAAAACACTCATTTTTACCCTGAGAGAACTTCCATAATCATGTTTCTAGCACCAACTATCAGCAATGATATTCAAACTATGTCAAAAACATGTAACATTTCTCTAAGAATGAACTGTGGTGATGTTGTCCACAAATGAGTTTTGTTACTCTTTTGGGGGAAATCACACACAGCCTTTACCGAAATCAGGTGTGACTTTTTGGCCATGAGCCAAGGAAGTAGTTTGCTTTGAAAATGTGTGATCTGTCTTCATTAATTAAATAATGCGGTGTAACAGGGCGCAGCCACAACACAAACAACACCTCTCTAATAGTAAACAGAGCTCATTCTTCCTCCCAGGCTGCTCAATCTTCTAAACATGTTAAGGCCAAGTTTTCATTTGATAGGGCTCATTAATTGGCTTGAGAGTCAATGGAAATTTTTATTTTTCATCATCAATCACAACTTCCTCTCCTTATCACCTAACTGCCAAAAACCCTGCCAAAAGATGTCTGTGCAACAGTAAAATGAGTAAAGAATAATTTTAAAAGGAAAAAAAAAACAGTTGAATCAATTGAACACCTTTCTGTGAAGAGTTTCCCAGTTCTCTACACTGTGGAGGTTTCCCTAGCCACTAAAAAATAGGTGTATATATCAGAATCAGCTTTCTTGGGCAAGTATATGAACATGTATAAGGAATTTGGTTTTGGTTTGTCTTTGCACATGTTTCCTTATGAACCCAAAACAACATGAACCCAATCACACTTGAACATAGACTTAATATAGACAAACATTTGACTAGAGACAAAGACAGCAATGGAATGAGATTTACAGTGGATTTCTAATATGTACAGAATGCAAATTGGAGATTTATACAGTGAATGGACATGTATAGGGACCCGCTCTATTAAAAATATATGTTTATGTATATATTATTCACAGTGGGTTTTATATTGTAGTATGTACAGAAAGTGCAAATTGGAGTTTTATACAGTGAGTGGACATGTATAGGGATCTGCTCTATTAAAAATATATGTTTATGTATATATTATCGTAGTGCAAATTGGTCTGAGTTGTTTTTTTTTTCTTTTAACATAAAATTGTTTTTTATATATATAAAATTGAAGTCTCCTGTCAGTGCCCAAGGTGTTGATGAAGACATGGAGTTAGATCCTGAGGAGCTCACTGATCCTACTCCGTTATGCTGTTAGATGTTTTGTGTATTAGGATGAGGAACATAAAGAGACCAAATGTCCATATGGAAAATTCAGATAACCATGAGATTTTGATGAAGAGTCAGATGATTTATGATGCATAGACAAAGTGATGATAATATAGCTAAGTTGGAGAGCATAAATATCAACATTTAAAGCTGATTTTTATTGATTGATGGATTGATTGATTTTTCAAAAGTCAGAACTGAGGGACATTGCCAATAGCAGAAAGTGAAGTTGGTGGAGGCTGGATTGTGATTTCTGGTATTCACTTTTTCTGAAAATGTATTTTCATTGATGTATTTATTTCGAATATGAATGTCAAAACAGAAGAAAATCAATAAAAAAAAAACACTTCAACATAAGATAAATAATACATATTCAAAAAGGGGTGAGAAGAAGTATAAACTCCCACCCCTTCTCCTTATATAATTAACAGTAATAATCTTCCTAGTCTATCTGTACTATATACTATAATATGATTGATACTTATTAAATGATTTGATTTCTGGCTTCATTTTATTATGAGCAAATATAATATGATTTACATAAATACATAATACAATAACACATATATGTAAATACTTATTCATATGTAAATACTTGTTCATATATATATATATATACACAAATTAAAATTATTGATGCACATCTCAGTATATGTCTCTTATTATTTTTTCATATATTAAATTATAACTATGTATTTAACTAATTAAAGCAGAAGGTGTTTGAATAAAGATACCTCAGAATGTTGTAGTTTTAACTATAAAATAGACAAACTAACTTTGAATAGTTGAGGTGATATATATGCATGAGTTACAAAGCAGTAAGGCAACAAGGCTTTACCAAACAAATATAAAGCCAGATTACAGTATGATAACTTGGGCTAAAAATGTCAACAACATATAATTTACTGAAGATAACAACAACAGAATGAGAAGCTATAACTGACCTGATACAATGACATAAGAGAAAATGTATAGATTGGATTTATGAAACTGAGTACCACAAAAAGGGGAAAATTAGATGGACACTGGCTCTAGCTAAATACAAACCAAATCCAACCAGAAAATGGGTTTTATTTGATGTATGTCTTTATCTCAGAAGAAATTCCTACAAGATCCCACAATAAATAGTAAAAAATAAAGCAAGAAATGAGCAGCAAAGTAAAAGTAGAGACAGTTATGATAAAATAGTTATCAGAAGATATAATAATTGGTTCATTATTATTCTATTTAGACGTTATTAATCTTTATTGTTTTTCACCTACCCAACATTCTCAATACTTCTTCCTTCCACATACAATACAGGAAATGAACTGTTTCATGTCACTGGCGAAGCTTACGGTGCAACATCTTTGTAAATAGAGGATCTTTGTTAAATGACTTCCTCCCTCAGCTACACCTTCTGCCTTGTCAGGAAGTAACTGCCTACTAACCACACCCACTAACTCAAACACAAAGAAACAAAGGATTAACATATCAAATTAATTTGACAAATTCTTCCCATGTAGTGTTAATAAGGATGTTCCATTTAAACAGTATTTGGTTAGAGTAAATACACTGTTGTTATTTTTTAGGCACATTCCTCTTTTTAGCCCTATTTATATGCATATCAAGAATAAATTACATTATTACAATCATTTTTGAGAAGAGGTAAAAATATTTTGTTCCAATTTTATGGACAATTCAAGTAAATCGTTGTAGTACATGCCTATGTGTTTTTGTCGGAACTAAAATGAACACGTGCAGGTACCCAACTAGTAACGTGACTGCAAATGTAATAACCTTTTTCATGTGAGGCAGGTCATTGTGTTTTCTAATAAATACAATGCATACTGTTATTTTGCAATCGTAAAAAAAAAACCAGACAGAACAGGAATATCAGATGTGAACAAAAGGAAAGAAACGGCATTTGAAACCCTTACGACATTCATCTGGTGCCTTTTTTCCAGGGCAGTGATTACAGGTGAAGTTTATCGAGTTTTGTCTTTGTAAATTAACAGGCATGAAATACACCTCCTGATTCCTGTGAGACTCCATTCTTTAGTGTCAGTGAAACTGACATGCCAGTTTGAGAATAGGTTGTCACTGAGAAAATATGCGTCTGGTGTCTCAGTGAGATAGTATCATGTTTAATGTGCTTCACCTCCTTATCCAGTAAATATATCCTAAAATAAGTGATTTAGTATACAAAGAGTTGACAAATTCCTGACAAAGTAAGTGATGTTTTGTAGAATAAGTGTCATATCACTTCAACACTGTTGGAGACATCTGCTTGACAATAATTACTTGCAAATGAAGTTAAACCTCAGCGAGCTGGTGTCTCACCTTTTTACGGACTGCACAGCAATTTGATGCTTCATTACATTTCTAACATATTCAGACAAAATACCACATGTGGATTTTGAAGGGAATACATGAGCAGAGTAAAGCCAAGTATATGTGGACATATGGCATGAATTTCAACTAAACTGTTAGAAAATCAGTAAAATAAGATATGAATACATACACACCTGTGACCATTGTGTGAATATTAGGAGCAGGTTTATGGCAGGACACAGATTATTTGTGCACTGTTAAAAATCTGTGCTGGCTTTCACAATTAAATCCAAATTAATTCTGAATTCATATTTATTCTTCTTTTAAGCAAAAAGAGAAGTTAAAAAATGTTTTAATACATAATAACAATAACAATTGGGCACACCTGTTCGTAAACATAGTTGATAGTTTCTTAGAATCAGAGGGCAAAAAAAAAAAATCCATACTCACCTTTCAGCATAATATAATTCAACTGGTCTGAGTGGACTTCTGCATCCACTCTTTGTGTTTTTGTTACGGCTGTGGAAAATGTTCACAGTGACACAGATTTTTTTGCAAACAGGTAGGGTGTTAAATACTGAATGAAATGACGTCCAGTCCAAGAGGTAAAAGCTTCTGAAGAAAGCTGTGTGTTGTAGAATTGTACTTTGTTTTAACCTTTATTTTGGCCTCTGCAGCTTTAAGTCCTTTGCAAACTTAAAGCCTAACTTGTAACTTAGTATGTGTTAATTCTTTCTGTTAAACAGACTACTGCATGACTGCACTGGTTACACATTCCATATTGTCCTACACAAACACACTCTTTGTCTGTTGGCTTTAGCCTGTTGAAATCTCACTGACCTGTACCAACGCTGATCTATACGTTACCTGTACATTCTTTAATTCATATTTTACAGATGCTTGAACACATTAGCAGGGGTAGTTATGTCTGGAATGCCTGATCCAATCTTCTGTACAGTGTTGTCTTCTACGTGATCTAGAATGTGAAATACTCAAGCTGTAGGCGATACATTTGGACAATTTAATGCACTGACTGATACTCTCACAAAAAGAAAGTGTTTTTAAATGCAGGTGCATCTGGAAAAAATGGAAGCCGGGGGTGCAGGAGAATTGTGGGGTCCAGGGTGGGAGCCCTGGTGTGGGTTAAAGGGGGTGAAGCACAGCAAAATTAACATTAGAACTGCTTCAGATCACATAAAAAAATTGTCATGCGCTCATAAAATGAACACAATTTAACCACAATAATGTGATCACTTTTGGAACCAAGGCTTCAATTATGACATTGAATTCCATTACATTCCAAATAATTTAGAATTAGAAACAACAGGATACAGTAGCAGTATAGACCTATGTCTGACAACTTTGAGTGATTCTTTCAATCACTGACTGTTCAGCGGCAACTCAAAGATATTTAAAATCCAGTCCATGCAGTTCTACAGTTCTGATTGTTTGTTTTTCATGCAGGCCCAAATGCTGCTTGAATAGACTGTTGTCTCCTTATGATTAGACTTTAGTTCAGATTTAACTCCCTTTTCCATATAGACGCATCATAAATGGCATGTGTGCAGTAGACCCCCTATAATAGAACAGATAGGGGGGCCTGGGGAGCACATTTGCACCACGATGTACATATGGATAGATAGCTCAGGAAATAATGGTACGATCTATAATGTCGGAGACTGGGGTCCGAATCCCAGCAAGAGCAGTTATGTGATTTTGTACATTATGTATTTTGGTGGTAGGGAAATCCACCATTGAAAAGCAAAACCAAACCATATAATGCAAAAGTGATAAATCTCTACCCAAGACAACTCCCCTGACAAAACATGACATACAGGAAGAATAATGATTTTAGTTCTAATAAGTGGTGCCAGGCACAACAAACCCCGCCCCTCTTCAACATTTTACCTGATTTGCCCTATCTCTTATCATTGCACAAACACATTTTTGGTGACCTTGACGTTTGACCTATAGTACATTCACCAAATTTTCTATTCCATTTCTATTCTGGACCACCTTGCACCTTTCTTGAAAAATTTAATGGAAATTGGTCCAGTAGTTTTTGTGTAAAGTTCATGACAAACCAAAAAAATGAACCGACAACAAACCCTCTTCTCCTTTTTTGGAGGGTGGGGTAATAATAATGGATTAGATTTCTATAGCACTTTCCAAGGCACCCAAAGCACTTTACATTACTGATCCATTATTCATTCGCTCTCACATTCACACTCTGGTGGGGGTAAATTACATTTGTAGCCACAGTTGTCCTGGGGCAGGCTGATGGAAGAGTGGCTGCCAATACACACCGAACGGCCCCTCCGACCACCACCAAACATTCCTACACCAGTGTGAGTAGCAGCACTGGAGGCAAAGTGGGTGAAGTGTCTTACCCATAGACACAACAGCACATGGCAAGGACAGAGCAGGATTTGAACCACCAACCCTTTGGTTATTAGACGACCTGCTCTACCTCCTGAGGCAACATATAATGACTCACATATGGATGCTGCCTATATTTTACATATATTTAGTTTTATGTTTAAAGTTATGACCAGTTTTAGTTTAATAGAGCTTCCCTGTCAGCCTCTGGCACAGGGGTGTCCAATCCTGGTCTACTATCCTGCATGTTATAGATGTTTCCCTCCTCCAACACACCTGATTCAAATGATAAGTCTTTCATCAAGCTCTGCAGAAGCCTGATAACCACCATCGGGGGTGCTGGAAGAGGGGAACATCTAAAATATGCAGGATAGTAGATCTCAAGGACCAGGATTGGACGCTCCTGCTCTAGCAGCTAAACATTACTGGTTTGTTTCACCTTTATATTTTAATGATATGACCACATGGCTCTAAACTTAACACCTTATTTTGATAACAGTCAAATACAGTGATGTGGATTGTATTAGTCACAACACAGAGGCATGTTTCATCCTGCAACAATGTGCCATGAATAGTTTTTTGGTTTCATGGAATGGTTTCATATGACATCAGCTTATTTCCCAAGTTAAATTTTAACCTAATAAATTTGTGTAAAATAAAGATAAGTTGAGGATCGTGATCAGAACAAAATGGGGAGGCCATCTGTGAATCCCGGAATAACAAATTTTATGGTAAAAACTAAGCGAGCCAACATCAGCTATTCATTTACACTTAAGCTGTTTAAGTAATGTAAATCAGCTCATTAAAATATGAAATCAGTTTTTCTGACTGACTGTGATTGTAGTGTAATGATTCTTTTGTGTGCCTGCATTGCATTAAACTTTTTTTTTTTTTTTTTACTTTTAGCATTAAACATTTTTATTTAGTAAATGAATGTAAACAAATTTTGATTAGACCTCTGCAATGATATTTCTTTATAATAGCATCAATCTGCATACGTTTATTTGTGAATGTTACATATATGTGCAAGTCAAAGACACCACTCAGACTATATAATTGTAACATCTATACCTAATGCAGGCATGTGGTAGAACAGGTATACAAGTTGTCTGTGTAAAATATTAACAGCTAAGCTCAGACTGACAGAACGCATGACACACTATCAGTTTAAACAACATGTCAGATTAGTTACAGACATAAAACCTAACAGACTTGAATAGTTGATTTATAGTTGACAAGTTCTTCTACACCCGTGTTTTGAAAACCTGTACTACTTTGCGGCAGGCCAGTGGCAGCAGTGTTGCAATGAGCTCATGAAGATTGAACTGCGGCGCCCCAGAAAATCCATCACAGTGAAGCAAGGATCGCTATTCCATGAAATAGGTAACAGAAGCAGAGATACACTTGCATCAGGTGTTCACATTACTACTTTATAGGCCAAAGATGTAAGTCTTCTGAAACTTCATTGGGATTTAATCAAAAGTTTTGCTGGTTTTTCCCTGTATTTTCACCTACTTTGCATCACTTACAGCACCATTTTGGGAAAAAAAAGTGGGATGCAGACTAAAACTGAAAATGAACATAGTTGAACCTCAATGTAGCTGAATTCTCAGGGTGTTGCATTTGTCTGATAATTGCAAAGGAGTTTTCCGTGCAAGTATAGGAAAACCACCTCAAAACTGTATAGAAACATGTGAAGTCATACAGTTAAAATCATTTATATTTAAGAGCTTATATGTAACAACACTAAAGTCTCTATTAGTCCTTAGACATGTCACATTGCATCGGCCTGGTGACTCTAAAAGAAAAGCTTAAGGTCAGGCATTCTTACAGAATAACGAGAGATTAAATCTTATGCCCTTTATGGAAATGTTGTCTGTCACGCTTGCCTTGAAAGTAGATATACCTGTTTCAGTAATAGCAGTTAAGATCTCAAAGAGATAAATAACAACACTGACCAAGTGCAAAAAGCCAGACAGTGTCTGTGTGAAAGGATGTATTATATCCAACACCTGTCGACAGACATAAGTCACCAAAGAGAGCCAATTAGTATCCGAAAGATGGGTGTGTTGCTTGAATGACAGTGTACTTCTCACAAGCATTCCTGTTATGAAGAGACTCTAGATGACATAGTAAGACAAAAATTTACAAAAGGAAGACGAGACAAAAATAGGATGGTTAAGGAAATAAGAATGCCTCTGAAATTCCCCTCGTCATCATCGCCACCATCATCATTGTTTATCAGTGCTCTGTAGTTTGACATTTTTCACATTCTTGATGTCAACTTTGATATCTTGGGCTCAGTAAATTGACATTGCTGTTTCTGGGAATGATTTTGTCCATTTATCTTCTCCGTCTATTTTCTCGCTCAGTAACACCGTCCACTCCCAGAGATGGTCTTGCGGTTCCAGATTTGTCTGCTGAGATACGCAATTTGCTTTCTTCCTACTATAAGGAAAGGTAATATGCCGTAAATCATTCCCCTTGTGTATGTTTTCCTATCTCCTCCTCTAATAAACCCAGGATGTGATAATGGTTCACCCTCGGCTCCTGCTTTACCTTCCCTAACCCCTCTTTGCCTCTCTCAGCTCCGTATCCACTAATTCCGTAATCTGCTTATCCTGCATCCCATTCTTCTGCCTGAATCTCCTCCTTCCAGTATCTGTTAAAACCCAGAGTGTCAGCCTCCTTCCATCAGTCTTCATCCTGTACATCTACCCAGCTGTGAACCCAGCACATGTTTTTGTTTTCTTTTGTGCTCTGAAATGAACTTCCTTGTTTTCAATCATCTGACCTCCGTGGACTCACTTGTTTACTTAGTAACATAACTTTTCATTATAGTATTCACAATTGTCACAAAAACAGGAACTTAAACTGGATTGAAATTCCATACCAACATGGTCATTTATAGCCTAAAGCAGTATGTGAGATTTTTCAACATCTGAAATCATCCTGTGAAACCAGTAGCATGTGAATTTTATACGTTTTGGGGGTTGAATATTACAGCCAGCAAAAATATCCCATAATGCATTGAAGATATGGCACCCATGAACTGTGATAAACGGCAAACAGAGCACCGTAGTTGGTAGGCAGCAGTATTACACACATGCCAGTATAACCTGTGGTATTACACATATCCTGGTGTAGTTTGTATAATTAAGCAGATGCTGATAGAGGGAATATTGTCCATTAACAGTGAAGGCTTTCAGATGAAATGGTTAGTTAATATTGTGCCTTAGATTATTTTAATTGTATTTTGATATTTTTTGAATAAAAGAAATGTCAATATTTTGGACGTATCACAAATTTCATTAATAAACTATGATAAATAGTTTAGACCCAAAAATGACCCCTGTTGGACTCCATTTTTAACCCCTTATAACAGCGGGTCTTTGCCAACATAGGGCATATTCTTTCATCTGCTATCAAAATAACTTTTTAATAATTTATAAATCAACCCCAGTTCCATTAGTTATCATTTTGATCTTAATATATTGGGGTGTTTTGTGTCAAAAGCATTTTTGAATAATTAAATACCCATTAAATATATTGTTTCTCTCTATTTGCTTGTCAGCATGATTATGTAAAAACTACTGTTGTTTTCATGAAACTTGGTGGAAGGGTCGGACATGGGCTAAAGACAAACCACCACAGGATAACTTAGAACCTTGGATGGAAACAAATAATAATAATAAAAAAATCACCCAATAATGAACCTTTTGTTAGGACCTGTGTTTACCTTGGTGACAATCAAATACACCTAAGATCAGAGGTGCCGATGAAAAGTGAGAAAACATCGGTGACAATTTATGATTTCTTGGTGGTTTCATGATATATTAAAATTAGAAGTGTAGACTGCCCTTTCTAATTGCTGCTCTGGTTTTTCATTGTTTGCATTTAGATCTCTTTTTGGCTTTCTTAATCTTAACCCTGACACTCCTGGTGCTCACCATGAACTAACACCATGTCAGTAGGAGCCAAACAAAGCTTGTATTGTGACACCATATAGCACATGCTTCTGACTCTGAGCCAAACAGGTGTGTGAAGATGAGCAAACATACCTGTCTTACTCTGACCTGCATTGAAAAGGCTCATTCTCACACTCTCTCTGGCGCATATTTATAATGAACCATATATACGGTATTTTGCTCTCAGCGAGTTTCAGTTCACATTATAGCGAGTGATGAAAGGTGACAATGCCTTTCTTAGAAACTTCTGAGAAATTGAAATTGTATGCATGAAATTTCAAAATTTTCTGTCGTAGTTGCAGTTATTCACTCTGAACTTATTCGGGCTCACTAACACATATTGAATTATACAGCATGTTTGGTCAACTTATTGAAGAAATAATGAACAATGGCTAAAAGTCAGACACAGTTCATCCATATATCACTATCAGCCATGACATGACTTGTCAGGTAACATTACAACTAAGCAAGATTAACATATCTGTGACTCCACATAATTGTTACCTTATACAATGTATGCCATGTTACTAAATGTAGTTGTTTTCTGTGTTGTTTGACTTGTAGCTTGAGTGTTTGCTCTTTTAAGAACTTGGAACATAAAGCATACATGGGCGTCAAATGCCTCATATGTTTATTGTACTGATGCACGGTGGTTTACATGGAGAGGACGCAGGCGATCTCGCTGAACAGGTTGATCAAGGGGTTGTGATAAGTGATATATGAAGAAATGAGCTAAAAGCATAACTGAGTACTTAAGGAAGTTTCACTGTTAAATGTTCTCATTGAAATACCAGTCTTCCACCTTTACTGCTGTTGAGTCAATAATCTGCAGAGCCTGACTTTAGATATCATTTTACCTCAACAATTATGATGTGGTACATTTCAACATCACCTTTGAAAGTATCGCACGAAAATGACGTTAACTGCGTGAGCGGGCTCATTTATATAGAGCTAAAAAAAGGAAAAACTTATTATGAAATGCTTTGTGTTTTGAATAATCAAGGCATTAGTGCATTGTTTTGACACTGTGTGAAGGAAAAAAAAAAAACAAAAGATTTCCTGTGACTTGAATATGGCCTGCCAGTTTTTCTACATTTCTTTTTATCATTCACAATGATTTGGCAAAGACTGTTGGACATGTTCTGGTAAGTCAAAGGGCCACATCCTCATACCATCCCCTGCCTTGATAAGAAATTGGCAGACTTACAGCTTAACTGAGGTTTGAAAACATTCCTATGTCAATAGTTTCAACAGACATTTTCCATGCCGGTATATTAATAACTAATCTCATGTGAGCAAGTTTTCTAACGTCTACAATATGTTTTTTCCAATTATTTCCGTTCTGGGATTAACAAAGTATTCTGATTCTGATGAAAGTTAACATATACATAGATAATACACCAACATCACAGTTCAGTCAGACAACTCATGACTGAAGTATTTGGTTACAGCCGCTCAGACAGAGACAGATCGAGTGTATGTAACAATGCAGCTCAGGTTACTGGCTGACAGGCATCGCTTTATTTATGCTTATTTCACATTCTTTTTCATTTAAAAAAAAAAAAAACCCCAGCAGCATCTGTTGTATTAATCTGTCAGTATAGTTTTCTCCCCTTTATGTCTTGCAGTTGCTGATGACGCTGGTAGAGTTGCACCAGAGGAGTGAGAGGCATTTCTTCTGTGGTTACCTTCTTCTGTGGTCAGGACAGTGAAGCAGAAACAGACATGAAAAGTATGTGTGTTGTATCACTTGTGTTTGTGTGTATGAACTAGTGATTGAAGGAAAAAGAGAGAAAAGTGGCAATGAGTTGGCAATAACTAGGATTAATCTGACTATACCAATGATCAACACTAACCCATATGGACCAGCAGAAGCAATGCGGGTGTTTGTTTTCACATTTAGAAACTAGAAAAGAACCCCCCGCCCAATCTCATCAAAATTCTTCTATAATTTTTTGAGTTATCTTGTTAATAGACAGACAAAACAAAATCCACCCCCCATTCCTCTTCCCCCAAATTTTATCATTTGTTCCTTGTGGCAGTATCATCATTTCCTGAAATTTCATCAACATTCTTCTATAATTTTTTGAGTTATCTTGCTAACAGACAAACAAACAAACAAGCCCTGATGAAAACATAACCTCCTTGGTGAAACTAATGACTATTCAGCAGCCACATGATTTGTACCAGTGACACCAGTGTGTATGTGTGTAAGTGAGGCACATGTATGAGCTATTTTGTGCACAGGTGCAATGTCGAACAAAACTATTGGGAGTGCCGTTTTAGTTTGAAAGTGTTGAGATCATAAAAGTAAATCATAAAATATTAACTTCCAACTCACCACACCTTAAAAATGTGTTTGAGAATAAACCACTGGCATGCTGGCTTTTCTACTAACATGATGCAACCTGTCATTAGCCCTAAACGTTTGGTATTCAGTCATTACCACTGAGGAGAAGATGTGTGAGGTAACAAATGAAATTCCTGTACATGCAATTTCCTTTTATTGGTATTGATCGCTAAGACACTAACACCTCTTTCACATGAATCGACCGCACACCCTCTTTGACAAACTCCTAAAAGGTGCTGAGATAGAGATGATCAGTGACTGAATGTGCAGATGTGTGTATGTATGACAGGGGTACACTGTAAAAAATGAGTGTAGAATTAACACCAAAAAGTTGTAAAATTGCAACATGAAAAAAACTGTAAGTGAAAATTGAATGCAAAGTAGGTTATTTGAAAAGATTTTTGTGTTAATTAAAGCAAATGTAGCTGTAGTTTTTACAGGAAGAGCATGTTAACAAAACCAGATTGTTATGTAGAAAATATGTATTTCTAATGTTTTGAGAAAATAAAACTGTAAATTGAAAAACAATGTGGTACCGTTTAAATTGCAAGACCACAATGTTGAAATAACAGCCTATTTTCTCTTAAAAAAAAAAAAAAAAAGTCATAAAAAAGTAAACATTTAACACTTAACAGGCAGCTATGGCTGAGTTGGTAGAGTGGATCATCCATTGACTAAAAGGTTGGCAGTTTGAATCCTGACTCAGACGCATGGGAGTTCAGCAACAAAAAGTATAGTTCTGCAGCTTGTTTTGCTGTGTCATTGTGGTGTTTTAATACATAATTTTACTTTGAAAGGAAGATTAATTGATTAAAGCAGCCGTTTTATGAGGCCAAATCACTGCCATCCTGTGAGTCCAGAGGGTTTCAGTTCA
This sequence comes from Ostorhinchus cyanosoma, assembly GCA_029814465.1. Classification (NCBI taxonomy): domain Eukaryota; kingdom Metazoa; phylum Chordata; class Actinopteri; order Kurtiformes; family Apogonidae; genus Ostorhinchus; species Ostorhinchus cyanosoma. Next base: position 32,515,298 of record JAPTYQ010000005.1, on the reverse strand, counting down.
GTTTAACGAGGCAGAATCTGACGAAACACCTCTGATCAGACAGTAACAATGACTTGCACTATCCGTAAAATGTCAATTGTAGGGTTTTAGTGTTTATTTTCCCTTTGAATCCAACCTCAAACACACAACACCATTCAACAGAGTCTACCGTCATTATTCATTTAACAAACCCAAAGTCAAAATGGAAAAGCAGTACGTGAAAAACTAAGTACACCTCATGGATCAGCAGCTCGTACAAACACCTGTAGCAGCAACAAATGGAAGCAGTCCCTGTCATCAGTCTCACATCATTGAGGTGGAATTTGGACGCTCCTCTTTACGTTCTCGCTTCACTTCATAGAGTTCCATTTTTAAATACAGTTCTTGGATGCTTCACTGCCAGAATTCCTCTAGCCATCAGAACTGTATGTCACAGATGTTTGGAATCCAAATGTCAAAAGACAAGCTTGTGAAAACAAATGTACCTAATGGAAATACGACAATTTTGACAAATTAAAATGAAAAGTTTTTGCGCTGGCAAGAGGTGGTTTTTGGGGCGTTGTGAAATTGGTATATTATGCAAAACTGCAACGGAAAGACCTTTTTTTGCAACTACAGTCAGGTGAACTAAAAATCTGTTAAAAATGTTACAACAAGCGAAGAAGAAGAAGAGTTTTAAAAGAAACATGACGCAGTATGTTAATTTAGTACAGGATGAGAGGGGTAATATATAAAAATAATGAATATATCTGTAAAACCGCATGATATTTATAGTCGTCGCCATGTTTACGGAATGACTTCTCACGTCATCATAAATAATCGCATTTGTGATTTAATGGAAAAACAGGCATTATACACGTGTTT
>JAPTYQ010000005.1:32455274-32469370 GCA_029814465.1 Ostorhinchus cyanosoma | reverse complement strand
AAAGATTTTCATGTAATTTTACTTTTTTACACTAAAACAAAGATCAAATCTGCAGTTTTCATTATTTATAGGTTATTCTGATCATATTTTACTGCTCTGATTCAATTGAAATTTAATTGTTCTGTATGTGGAACCTGAATTAAAATTATTTTTACACCATTGATTGTTAATATCTTATGTCCACACCTCTATGTTTGGCACCTGTGCGCTACAGTTTTAGGTCAAACAATTTTATATTAAAAAACTCAATAGATGTTTACTTCATCATGCCAATTACAGACCATATGAACATCAAACATGGTTCATATTTGCCTTTTGCTTTTATTAGGTCACGTTTATGAAGTAATGTGCAACTGTTTTTTTTTTTTTTAGTAAAATGTAATTAAAAAGAAACTGTTATAATCAAGTGGAGTGAGTGGAAAAAAACAAACATATTTACAAATGAAGCAAGATGTTTCACAACTAAACCCACCAAACCCCCTGTATGGAATATAAATGTGTAGGGTGGGTGTACAGTACAGTATACAGTCACAGAAAATTAATTTCAGGTTGGAAAATTAATTGTTTCATTTTTCTTTTGATAAAAACTGAAAATGGGTCCCACAGACGTGAACACCATACAAGGATTAAAGGCTCAGTGTGTGATATTTTGTGACATCTAGTGGTGACATTACAGATTGCAACCAACTGAATAAATTCCATAACTTCCTCAAGGTCACAAAAAATGCCACGTTCCCCTCAGATATTGTAGGTGATGCTAATTGTTCTTAACGCTGTGTACCAACTGCTGAAAAATGGGAAAAGAAATGTGGCACTGTAGATACATGGTGGTACAACATAGCAGCAGATAATAACATTTTTGTGTGATCATACACTAATAAAGACACAGTAATTAGCCCATATTCCATTTCTATCATTAGATTCTCCAAAAATGCCCTTCATCGTACAAACTGGAGCTATAAGTTAACTTTAATAGAGGTGGTAAGACATACAGTACAAAGAACAAGCTATGGGGAGTTTTCATTTTAGATGAGAAAACAAAAAAGTCATTTTCCACATCAGCAGCGTAATCTCAGTGCCACCGATGACAGATTTTTATGGATACCTGCAACCTTAGCATGAAGGGTAAGTGGCAAAGGGTTTTTCTTTTTTCCTGCAGCATCAAGGTTAAAAAGCAGATGAAAGACATGAAAGATATAAGACACAAGCAGGAACAAAAGAAAGCTCTGTTGCTTTATATCTGCTGTCAGACGACCACATATGGAAGTTATGTTATGTAACGCATCTTGCATGATTTATTATTTGTGTCATCTATTGTTTTGTAATAGCACTTCATGAATGGTCTTATGTAGCTTAATAATTTACTTGCATAAAAATCAAGATTTATATGTACATATAAATGCTTTTCACATCATGAACAGAGAAATACAATATACTATACATCATAGTGATATCTGAGAAATGAGTGACTCACTAGGGAGACAACGGTGCAGGTTATCCACAGTTCAGTCCGTAATGTGGTTGTTGAGTCACGTTTCAGTACGAATCAGACGGAGAGGCCGGCTGGAGCCCAGCTGTGTGCCCAAACCTAACTGGGAGTTGATGGAGAGAGTTAAGGCTCATTTATGTTCGCTTTATGTACGTAAATGGGTTCGTCTGTTTCTAATATTGCATCTAATCATGCATTACTGCCTTCATACTGCCATGTGTCCTGTACATTGGAATGTGTGTTTCTCAATCAAATCCTCCAGATGCTCTCACTGCTCTTAATTACCATACTGGAAGACGAGTAAAGTTTTTTGAGAAGAGGAAGACAGTCAATAATAACAAACATGGCAACAACAGAGAAGGTTTTCCTACTGTTAACATTGAGAAGGGATGTTGGAAGTAGAAGGTCTGGGCTCCACCGTGTCTGCGTCCAGCTCCAAACAATGACAGGAGAATTCTGTAAGTCAGTCAAATATCAAAGCTCTAATATAAATGTAAGTTGTCTGGGAATGTCACTAGAAAAGGACAAATGAGTCGTACCACGGTACAGACTCAGATCGAACCGTGAGCGGCGTCCCATTCGGTTTCACAGTATGACGTGTACCAGGGCTGCACGATTAATTGATTTTAAATCGAAATCTGATTTTGTTTATTTAGGGCGATTAAAAAAAAAAAAAAAGGAAATTGTCAAGTTGATTTCATCTCTCTCGTGCCTCTAGGTCGTGCACCTGCAGGCTACCGTAGGCTCCTCCCCCTGTCTGTGAAGGCGGTCTTTCATAGAAGTCTGTGTAATGACCACATACTTTAAATCTGTGATGGAGACACCAATGTAAGCTGTGGGTTTAAGCACGGGTCCCCCAATTCAAATACAACTGCATGAGGATCACTCATATTACATGGTGCACACACGCACATGCACATGCACATGCACATGCACACATGCACACGCACACACACACACAACTGATGCCTGTCACTGACTTACGTTGGTAGGACTTCAGTGGGTCCATCATGTGATCTCACAGATCTGAGGTCTGGAGCAGTGCCTCGCATTGTGTGCTACTCACAAAAACAACATGCTGACTTCTGTTGACTTTTGAAGTTTTACCCAAAAATCAAAATCCAAAATTGAGTTTTTAGAGGAAAAATTGGAATTTTATTTTTGGCCTAAATTGCGCAGCCCCAACATGAACTGTTGAAGCCCTTTTTCTTACATCATTAATAGTTTTGATTGTGCAACAGTGGCCCTAGCATTGTCACTGGATTAATCAAAATGATCCCACTGAAAGACTACAAAGCTCTAAGAGGAAAGAAAACAACACCTTTTTTATTTAATGCATGAATAGTGTACACTGCTCTCTAATTTGCAATAAACAGGCTTTAGTGTCATTTATGGCAGTGGTTTGATTGTATGGAAACAGTCTTTCTCTATTATCCCCAGGAACTTATGTTGCTATTATTCTTAAGATTTTGTCATGGGATTCACAGTTTTAGTTGAATGGTAATCTTTGCATTTCGTTTTCACTCAGAAAGTGAAAGTCTGTGATTCTTCCTAGTGTCTAAACAAGCCTGTTCCCTTCTGTCTGGAGAATAGGATTTGTAGGCTGGAGCATCTCTGCAGCACAACAGCGCTTCATTTATAATGGTATGTAGTGACACAAAAAAATGCAGGTCCTGCATTTTGGATATTGTATTTGGCAATACTGTTATTTCAATAATATTTTGATTAATTGTTAAGCCCCCTGTTCTATCCATATAAAAGATATTTCTCTGCAAGACACAAAGACACAGAAACAACAAAACCGCCTGAAAGTCACTTGTGCAGTCACACAGGGGTCTGTGTTCCATCACAGAGCGTCTGCACAGCTTGAAGAATACCAGATAAAGGACAAAGCATTTCCAGGCAGCAAAGCATGCTGGGGCAGAGCACTGGGCAACAAAATGACACGTCAAGCCACTTTGCTGCCTAAAACGATCAACAGCTACTTGTGTGACTCCCACTTGTATGGCATCTTTGCCTTCTGGCAGGCAATGCTTATTGCTTAGCATTCTTTAAGCTGTCCAGAAACCACATAGCACTGTTTGGCCAGTCGCAGAGCTCAGTGTCATTTTGGTGTTCTGTCATATTGTTTCACTGCTTGGCAAGAATCTCAAATTATTCAGTGAAACTCACTCTGGTCTGCCTTGAAGCTGTGCATTATTTTTTACTCCACTGAAGATCATACGAAGATTGTGAGTTTACTTCCAAACAGGGTGATTTAATAGAAAGTGATAAAAGCTCATATGTGAGTGGAGTGCTTCAACATTTAAGTTTTTTTAAGTCAATTTTTTTTGGCAGGGAAATAAATCAATCTTAGAAATAAATAAGTAAACAAGTGGTGCCAGGCACAACAAACCCCGCCCCTTGCAAACATTTTACCTGATCTGCTTTATCTCTTATCATTGGGAAAACATTTTTGGTGACCTTGACCTTTGACCTACATTCACCAACATTTTATGGGATCTATTCAGGACCACCTCATTCCTTTCCTGAAAATTTCATGGAAATTAGTCAAGTGCATACAAACAGACAAACAAACAGACAACCAAAAAAAAAAAAAAAAACTAAACCCAAAAACAATACCCTCACCTCCCATTCGGGGGGCGGGGTAATAAAAGTACAGTATCAATATTTAAGTCTGGAAGCTGCAGATTCCCAGTACCTGAACACTCCTCCATGCCTTCAACCTTTGGTGGCTGAAAAAATATCCAGTCTAAGAGTGCAGCCAGTTGGCCTTTAATACAAGGGGCATTGACTGTTTTTCCACAGACATAATAGGAGAAAGAAATGCCTTAACACAAGACTCCACCCTGCTAAAAAAAAAAAAAACAGCAAGTGGTGGAAGTTTATTCAGAGCTACAGTCGAAACCTGTAGAGACCTTCTCCCTCTATAGACAAAAGGGCTCATTTACATATGATTATACATGAATGAAAACATAATTATGACTATTATATTCATTTTCTCTAATTATATGCTCTTAAATCCTCCTAAATCTTGCACACACTGGACCTTTCTCTGTTTTAAAGTCTCATCAGCCCCTTCACACCACTGTCTCTAAATGAATATATGAATGTATGAAACAACATTTAATCTAAAAAAAAACAAACAAACAGGTAAACTGGCCTCTACCATTGGTGAATATTATCTTTGTAGAAGGTGATATTGGCAGAATCACATCCTAGAATTTGTCATTAACATTAAGCAGAACTGGTTCATTAAATTAATAGATACATTTAGGTCAATAGTAAACTTTTCCGTCAGTTGGCTTTATTTAATGCTGTGGGTTTAGATGTATACTTTCAGTAGGAGTTGGCTGTGCTCACACATTGACATACTCTGTTACATCACTGCTGCACTGGGAGTAATTAAACCACCGGTGGACAGAAAAAATCTAGATTTTAGCTGCTGTGAAGTTGCTCCATAAAAAGAAAAATGAGTTTGTCTGTTCTAAATGTTTTTACAAATTGTAAGTCAGCATTTTAAGGCTGCATTTATTGGGATGTTACATAGTTTGGAATTGAGCTTTATATCAAAATTCAACTCTTTTCCCTCAAAGAAAGAATTTAAAGCAGATTAGATACAGTATTTTATATTAGAATTATATTTTAACATGAATATTTGAACAATTTTTCAGGGAAATAGTAAAACTGTAGGCTTCGTTTCATTGACTGGTTTAACCTGCATCTTTTTTTTATGATGATGTTAAATTATACATTTAGAATTATATGTAGAAGATCTGTTTAAACATAGATTTAAGCAAAATTATCATAAAGCTATTATTCTGTGTCTTGTATTTCATGTCAAATTTTACTGAAAAGTAAAAGTGTATGTGGCTTCAAAAACTCTTGTTCCCATGAGGTTGGACCTTCTCATTTTTGTTTGAATTTTTTTGTCTTTTGAACAAATGTGAAGCAAATGCTGAACCTGCTTCAGATGTCACAGGTAATAAAAGTCTAGCCTTATTCAGGCTGTTTTACATCCACTTAGCCTTTTCCACCTCTGTGTTTCACACACTTACCACAGTTAAATGGAATATGAGGCCAAATGCCGTGTGGGTATTGAAGGTAATATAGGACCTGATCACAACAGCTGACTGGTGGTCAAGTGCAGAACTGGTGGGTTTGATGCACGAGGCACATGAGCTAGAGTCCTACAGCGAACAATATTATCTTTTGTTCCAAGGAAAAGAGAAAAAAAAAGAATACAGGTGGACTTAAAGTAATGTAGGACTTCGATCACTTTTTTTAAATTTGTAAAACCTGAGTAATAACCTAATTATCATTAATCCATTAGTCTTTTGGGTTGTTATGTAAACAGGCAGACCGAGTTTATGATGGAGTTATTTTTAAAGTTGTTCACCGTGAAGGAAGTGATTCAGGTGCATAAGCATCAAAAGACTAATGGATTAGTTATAATTAGGATATTACTTTACCAATTAAAAAAAAACTTTGTGATGAACGTCACACATTGAGAGCCGAGGCTTCTGATGAGCATAGATTATATGTTGACAGAAACATTAAAAGTTTGATCCTGCACAGACATTCATAACTGCTGTGTGCCGTCGTCTTCAAACCGCTGCTGTGTGACAGCCGCAATGACTTCCCTGAAAAACAATCTCCTCCAACCCTGCCTCACCATGGGGCGTAATGTTTCAATACCTGCAGTTAGTCTAGAAGAATTATTCAAGCCGTCTATTGTACAAGCCATTTTATGTCGACATATTCTGCTAGTACACTAGTATTTTTTTTATGTAGTAATAAATTGAGTGTATTATTCTCTTTGAATGACTAGTCACAGCTGGCCAGCTGTTAGTTACCAACAGGAGCCTGAGACTGACGTCTTTCTGAACTCCATGTGAATACATTTAACTGCACTGTAAGTCTTTGTGTCAGAGCTCTGTCTGGCTTTTAATGATCAAACACAGTCTGAGCATGTTCATGCACTAACCGAAGTCAATTAGAAGTTTGATTCTCTCTAACCTGCGGAATCAACTGAGTCAGAAAAGCAGAAGAGCAGATCGACGCTGCTCTGCAAAGGAAAGACACTGTCTGACAGCCAGTGTTTAATCTGTCCATGTCAATCCATCACTGCCAGCCATCACTGTCACAGGGTAATACCAGAGGTAGATGATAGAAAACAGCAGTATGGAAACACTGCAGCACACCCCCTAAATATAGTTGAGCCTCAGCAGAATGATTTGACACATTTTGTCCCATAAATGTAAAATTTATTTAGATGTTTTAAGGCTGTTTTGTCAATAAACCCTTTCACCTGACCTGCTATTTGTATTAATTGAGCATTTAGGGGCCCTGAACAAAGAACAAGAATCATCTTGGCACGATGAATTGATAATTGAAGTCTCACTGCATCACAGAGGTCTGGAAATTTCTCGATTCTAAGATGTATCACGATGTGACACAGAAAATCAATAATCCAGAGTCTGCAGTGTGTAAAAAATATACTAAACTAATGCTCATGACTGTTTTTTTCATCCTTTAACCAGATATTAAAGTTGTGAAGTTGTATTGCTGTGTTGCTCTCTTGCTGGTTGGTTTGTTTGTACATTTTATGCACATGCATGTATTATAAAATTAAGCATTTATGGTTCGGTTCGTTTCATTTTCATTGCTGTGCATCATAACAATAACCGGATGCTTTAACTCCATACCAAAATGATTTTTTATAGTTTGCAACATGGTTAAATGAAACTGTAAACCACAGTATTTTCAGCTCGTAGTAAAACTATGGTCCAGAAAAACAGACGATGGTGGTGTGTTATAGTCTGCATCAGGGTATGTTTTGTTTTTTGTTTTTTCAGGAAGTGATGTGGCCTTTCTTAGAGCTGATAGGTGAAAATGAACTGAATGAAATGAACACAAATACAAACACACACACACGCACACACACACACACACACACACACGCACACACATATATACAGTCACACAGATGCTGCTGTGGAAAAATGCTGCTCCTTTTCTTACAGTGTTGTACTCTGACTTTTCCTTAAAATCCATTCTTAATAAGACTTAGTTAGTTCATTAATTCTTTGAAAACTGTTTACATTAACTGATGGAAAAATAAATATGAAGAATTATAGAAAACTGAGAATGTGATGATTTAGATGCATCGTGATTCGCTGACAGGAAAATCATAATCAAATCGTAAGACAAGTGAAGATTAATACCCCTATAGCATCAACCTGTAGGAAGTAAATATAGTATTTTCACAGCCTATTCAGAACATGCAGGGGATATGAGTCCTAATACAGGAGGTGGATAAAAGCTGTATCATGTAATATCTTAAAATGTTTTCATAGTTGTTCCAATACTGTACAAGCGGTAAACAAGCCTTTTAGAACACTAGACAGCATTTGTCTAAATAAAGTCACCCAACACTTGGACATTTAAAAAGATCCATCATAATGCGCAGCTACAAAAAGGAGATGACCGCAAATGAAAACCATTCCTAACTTCAGCGAACATGAGGATTCATTTAAGCTTTAAGTTTGTAAGAAATTACCTTATAGGACTCTGGAGACTTTATGTCTGAAGTGGTAGGAGTGCAGTCATATGAGACGCTTTTGCTTGAGGTAAACCAGTATTATCCACAGTGACCCTTTTTGGTTAATATTATACAATATACTCCATCATAGTTAATTGTGAAGCAAAAATATTCAAAAACATTAAAAAGAAGCTGTTGGAATAGATGCCGACTTCTTTGTACAGGTACATTAAGGTGTGAGTTTTTGTTAGTTGCTGAAATCACAAATCTCTCATCATAAAATACAGTATTAAAAAGGAATGTCAAAGTCCAAACCTAGATGTGTTGGTCTTTGTGGCTTATTCGTACTTATTAATTTAATAATTTGATTTCATTAAAAAATAAACTATGAAAACATTGTTTGATTTGAAAGGGAAATAAGATATAACTAAACTCCAAAGGATAGATAGTCTGTACACACTTACACAGAACGAAGGAAGAATCAAATCTGAAAAAAATAAGCTTTAAAGTATGTAAGAAAAAAATGTGTGCGCATTACAGGGGCGTCATGTATCATCTGTACTTTCAAATATATATATAAAAAAAAAAAACTAGAATTACTATTAGAGTTTAGAATGAAGAGATGAAACACTGGACAATATTAGTCTGGATTCTTTTTTTTTTTTGTACTTTAGCGAATATATAGAACTGCAATTAAAGTTGGATTTATCAGAAAACTACATTGTTTAATACTGTCACCAGCAGGGAGCGGCCATCTTGAAACCAGGTGACTGATGATGTCACTCAGCTGGTTCGTCTCTGTTGTTTACCAGGAGGCGTTTCTGAAGTAAATGAATGAGGTCATAACTCAAATTATGTCATTATAATATGTTCATAATATTACAGTGATGTCATATTAAATATAATTATTGAAGCAGGTTTGAGCAGATCAGGTTCAGGGTTTAGGGAAGTGAGTGGTACAGTCTTTGGATAATAAGGGGGTGAATTCTACTATAACTGTTAGTCCACAGTTCAGTGCAATAAGGTTTTACTGTATGATCTGAGGTGGAACAAAAAAAAAAAAAGCATTAATATAATATAGTGCTTATGTGTGCTGCAGACTCGATTATTGATTTATTGCATTGATGTAGAAGTCTGCATCGCAATGCATCTTAGCATAAAGACAGTTCCACACCTCTAGTGGATACATAGCGTTAATTCGTCGGTGATTTGGGTAGTCGTGTGTGTTCTGTCCTGTTATTGACACGGACTGTTTGGAATATCAATATCACATAGAACCTCTTTAAAATCAGAGTAAAGTTTGCTGCAGGTGCCTGTAGCCTGCAGTGTACCCGTCTTGCTCTGTCCTCCAGCCCTTGTATTTATCTACCTTTTTCACAGCAGATTTGTCACATAGCTCAGGTGTAACTGATGACATTGATCATGGCTCCGTTCCACTGAAGTGTCAGGTATGCCACTGAACCTCTATACACAATACCAGGGTGTTCATGGCTCACCCAAACAGACTGTATCCATTATCACGCCTTTACATTATTATGTTATTAATCAAACTGAAGTGTTTCATGCAACAATAAGTCAAACTGTCTTCTATAGAAAAAGCCTCTAAACAGCAGGACGGGGACAGTTGGGAACAATTTAGAAGCAATCGAATCCAAACTGATGAAGGATGCTGTAAATGGCTTTTAAGACAGACATGTTTTTGACGTGCCAGAGCAGGAAAGTCACAGGTAATTGGTAACAACATTACTATCTGATTACACTGTGTGTGTTGAAGGCACGGCTCAGGTGCACATTTTAACCTTGAATTTATTAGACAAGTCTATATCTGGCTTTGGAGCTCTAACATTGATTAGAGATGGGCACAGGCTTTGCATCTCCTATTTGATACATATTTCCATTGATTTTGTGTAGTTTTGTCTTCTGCACAGCCTTAGTGGGATGGAGAACTAGGTATCATTATGTGCACCAAAGGGAAGGGTATGGTTTTCAGTCATGACCACCGTAATTCAACAGCATATTTGTCAGTTCCATTGTAAGATTTGCCTCATGAACTAATTCAAGAATGAACTGTTTTTGACCTCTATATTATAATCTACAAAATTCATTAAATCTTTAAACCTCATGTGTCATTGCTGACACACCCTTTTGGATGGCTTTAACTCTGTCGCTGTTTGTGCAATTGGAAAATTTTCAAAGGTTTCTGAAACCTGAGGTGTTGCACCTTATAGGCTTTATTGGGTCGTTGCAGTATTTTCATTCACGCCTGCACTAGAAGCTGGAGAAGACTTTGTTTTATCAGCATTAGAACTTGGAGTAGATTGTAAATGACTGCTAGTTTTTGAAAGTTCTAAGTACTGTGGAAAAATGGGCTGAAGGACTCACTCACAGCCTATTTTCTCACATTTTTATAATCAAATTAAGAAAATAAAGTCCAGGGTGAGGGTTAGGGTTTAAAGGGTTAATGTGTTTCATAAATTTTGGTCTAATGGTGTCAGCTAGTGACAGGTCTAGAGTCCAGTTTCACCTTGGTCATAGTAGAGGAGGATTAATATAAAATATGTTTTGATTCTATAAAGTGTATCTTGGTATGTCTAATATCTCAACTTTGTTTATTTGCAGAAACATTGTAGGTTGTTTTAATGTGGATTATTTCTGTTACAGTCATTACCTTGTGCTAACTCCTGGCTACAGTAGCCATATTTTATTGTGAGATTAATGCATTGATATAATCAGGGTGCGATTTGTCAAAAAAACAGAGAAGGGGATGTTTTGGGGTTTTTTTAATCATGAAAAAACAAGCAATCAACAGGCCTAATTTTTGTTTAACTTAACGCTGGGCCCTATGACATGTCGAACAGTTGAACATTCATCTTTAATACAAACTAAAAATACATGAAACATTTCATTTTCTGCTACAGACACGCCTGCGATGTGGGAGATGGCCTCATTAAGTTTCAGGACCATGGACAGGGGCCGATCACACCAACATGGTAGAGGATTATGACGAACGGGCAACTCAAACAGACTGTAAAAGGTAACATAAAACCTCATTGATTAACATTTCACATCATGGCAAAATATTCCGGCGAATTAGATGAATTAGAAGTCAACATTTTGCTCTGGTGTTGGACTTCATGTGTTGAACATATTGTGCCTGCAGACGTACGTCCGTACTGCCTGCCGTATGTACTGACTGACATTTGAGAGACAGACAGAGACACTAACTTTACCAATATTTACTCAATGTTGAAAAAACATAAGTGTGTAATGTTGTTTTTTTCCATTAAATCACAAACGCGATGATTTATTACTGCGAGATGATATGAGAAGTCCTTCCATAAACACAGCGACGAATATAAACATCGTGTTGATTTACAGATATATGCATTATTATTATATATTACCCCTCTGTCTCGTAGTAAATTAAAAAATGATGTAGTTTCCTGGTGTGTCCACACATACTGCACCATGTTTCATTTAAAACTCTTCTTCTTCACTTCTTGTAACATCCTTTTTTTTAATTCACCTGACTAGTTGTGGAAAAGGTCTTTCTATTGCAGTTTTGCATAATATACCATTTATGCTACAACTGAAAACCCACAGTTTGCCAGCACAAAAACTTTTAATCAAAAAATGAGAGATTTGGTAAAATTGTTTTTTCCATTAGGTAAATTTTTATTCACAAATTTTAATTGCACAATTTGAGGGTCAATAGAAAAGCAGCTGGTGATATTTACATAGAGAGAGAGGTTAGGTATACAGGGTATTTGTGAATTCTGAAACTACCGACAGTTTCGTTCAGGTGAAAGTTAATGCCAATAATGTAGGATATAAGAAAAGTCAGTCACAACCTGCCTGTTACAATTTTTAATCATTGTCAGGGTTGTCCCCCTGAGGATCATTCAGCAGATGTAAAAACCAGAGGGGTGGTTGATCCCCCACATCCTCCCCAACAAATCACACCCTGGATATAATCGGACATAATGTCATGCTTTGGCCACTTTGGTGAGCACTGTTTGTGTGTGTGACCAGCTTCTATTGTACTTCTAGCTTAAGTATGAACAAAATAGGTTTGCCCTGAGGATTTGACTCCTTCTTAGTAGTCGCATGCTTTACCTGCTGTGACTTGTTAAAGTTCTTGCCAAATTGAATATGTATTGACCTGAGATAGTATAACTTATGACTTTGCAAGAGATGATTGCACCAACCTTTGCACTGTAAGGTCAGAAAATACACATTTAATTACATGTACAAAACCACACATGTTTTCACAGCCACGATTTCCCCAAAAGTTGGGATGCTGTCTACAATGCCAATAAAAACAAAATGCAATGATTTTCAAATCCCATAAACCCATATTTTATTCTTGATACGGCATAAAAATATATCAAATTAACAGTGCTTAAGGTTAAAAAATAAATTAAAAAAAGGTAATTGTGAATTTTACAGCAGCAACATGACTCTAGAAAGTTGAGGCCGGGCCACGTTTACCACTGTGAAGCATCCACAGACTACGACATAGAGATGTGGGAGAGGAGAGGGATGTTGTTCCATTCTCATCTAATATAGGATTCTAGCTTCTCAACTGTCCTGGGTCTTTGTATACTCTAGTTTCTAGATTCTTGTATGAATAAAATAAGGAATTATGTGGTTTACACATCATTACATTTACAATTTTTAATTTAAATGTCACCCAGCCTCCACATCTAAGTTTTAGACTTCAGTTTAAATCAAACCCAGGAGTAATTCTTTATCCCTCACACTTCATCCTTCTTTAATGAAAACAGTGGAATGTGTCAGACCAGGTTAGTGGTTACTTCCCATTCCTTTAGGCAATAAGACAATGATGCAAGCTGCTAAATAAAAACCTCTTCAAAGAGCGTCTGCCTGGTGCTGTCCTGCTGTGCTGGGCCTGAGCCGTGTTCATTAAGAAAAGTCACAGTCTTTTCAAAGCACAGATGAATTGACAAAAGAACTGTCTTACTAAACAGTTCAAACAATGCTTTCCTTCTTTTGCAAGGACAAAAAATATTCTTTTTGTGAAATTTAGTGAGTGCTAATGCTTCATAAGCCTTGATTTCCAAAAAAATCTACTGTTACACGACAATGCATACAGACGTATTGAGACTCGAAAACACTGCTTCCACCTCCTTTCATAAGGAAAAAGGATAAGTAAGAAGATTGTAAAACAATGCACACATTAATGATGTAATTATAGGCCTGTTCTCCTTTGCTTTGACAGTCATATTTTATGGAGCTCTGAGTCATCAAATCTCCCAGTCAAAGCTTCAATCAAATAAAACAAGACGTCGCAGGCAGACAATGCATCAGGGGCATTTACATTCATATCTTACTCATTTAAAAGAAAACAAAGGGACAATTAACCTCACCCATGCATTATATTACTGACATTTTTGGCATCATCTTGAAATATTGTACCCATAGACTCCCAGAGATGATAAATGGGCGATGATGGGGAAAAGGATTAGTATGAAAAATGTTTGTACACAACATCTTTGCCTGGATAATTTTCAGTTGAACAAAAAGTCCAAACAGCAGATGCTTCATTCCCGCGATAGAAAGCCTCATGGCAATGATAATGAAGGTAAACATAGAAAAAAAAAGCGCATTAAATCTCTTCTGAAGGTGCTTAGATTTTGTGGTCTACCCTGTTAGTGCTTGGTAAATTACTTTCACAACAGATGAATCAGGAAACAGGTGTTTGCAAAAAGCCAGGAAGGAGATGTTTAGTAACTAAAGATGGCCTTAACATCAGCCGTCACAGTCACACTTATGACTCGGGTCTTTATGCCCTTGTTTGTAAAAGCTTTTAGTAGAATAGTGAAGCTTTTCTATGTGCAAGTCTCTGTACTTTTTGTTTCATACAAGTGAAGTGTATTTCATAGTGTGTGTGTTATACAGCATAGCATTTGGTCCAATTGTATTTAATGGAATACATTTAAAAGAAAATAAAAGACTGATGTAAGCAAGGATGGATGGATGGATGGATGGATGGATGGATGGATGGATGGATGGATGGATGGATGGATGGATGGATGGATG
>JAPTYQ010000005.1:32429702-32440007 GCA_029814465.1 Ostorhinchus cyanosoma | reverse complement strand
AGGATGGAGGATGGAGGATGGAGGATGGAAGCAGGTCAGGTCATGTCAGCAGAGAACCAGGAAGTGGAGTCAGGCAGTGCAGACAACCGACAGATAAACCCCAAACAGAACAGAAGGTCTCCGATGAGGCATGCACGAGGCATAGATGGGAAAGCATACTGACCCCATGAAGAAAACGTCTGGTAGAATGTAAGTAAACCAGAGAGTTTGACATTGTGCTACAAAATAATCTGGCGCTGAAAAGCTGGCTTCCATTTACTGAGCGCCGATCACCAGATGGGAAGCAGGTGAGTGAAAACAGGTGGAGAGCGAAAGCCAGCAGGTGAGACAGATGAACGGATGAGAGTGGACCACGGCTTCGACTTGGATTGTTTTGAATTAACTCCACCTCACTGGCCTGGACAGATAGTGCGTTTCTTATTGAGGTTCACATGATGAAGTACACACATTTCTTACTTAATTTAGCAGGTTTAATTGTACAGCTGTCAAAAACTGTCTGAATTAGCTTTTGCCTGCCCAGAGCACATGTTAATGCATCCCATTATTCTGTTGAAAATACTCCAAGCACCAGCTGTAGAACTGTATACAATATGGACAAATAATAAATAGTTTGCATGAGCCACACATTGGTTCGTGTGTGGATTTCCTATTATTTCAATGAGAGCAGCTCACATCAACATGTTATCACCTACAGAGTGGCAACAGGTGATATTTTAGCGAGAACCTGAAATTCATTAGAAAGCAATTACTTTCCAATCATTTGCTGACATTATCAAGTCGCAGTGTCCTGTGTGTCTGAAGGCAATATTCCTACAATGACACCATATCTTTTTCTACATACCTTTGCTTATCTGTCTTTCATTTGTTCAGCCAATTCAGTCCTGTATTCCCAAATTCTGAATCTATGAGACACTGGGTGCAATGGCTCTTTCTGATAAGTCAGAAAGCGAGGCAGCTGTACCCATCATTTTTTATGTAACACATATTTTATTTGCCCTTCTTCGATCACTCCGTTTTCCACTGCTTATCTCAGTCTGTGTCACAGTGGCAGCAGACTAGGCAGAGGAGTCAGAGACTTCCTGTTCCCAGGTGATGTCTTCTGCACCTGATGGGTTACCAGGCCGGACATCTTCCCCTCCGTGTGCTCTGGATTTGGCTATGTCGCCTCACCAGAATAAATCTTAACTCATCAGTGGGCTTTTTTAAGTGAAACTATTCCGTTTCAGTCCCTTCAGTTCAGTAAATGAATATTAAATATGCTCTGACTGACTTCTCATTTAGTTCGAAGTGCTTGAAAAGTTGGAAAAACTTCATGTTCTTACCTATAAATCTACCTTATCCTTTAATTTTTCTCATCTGACCTATTGTGACTTTTTTGAACCAAATGTAACTTCCTAAAAGAATAATAATAATAAAAAAAAAACACAATAACATTAATTCACATTTGTATTGCCACTGGTCCCATAACTGTTGTTTCTTTATGATATTTATTTATTTTGAAACCGATACCATATGTTACTATTTGTACTCACTCTAATGTTCAGGCTAGTCCAGTGGGTGTAAAATTGACTCCTTAAACAGCTGCCATCTGGGAGACTGTTACAGTTCAATGTTTATTTCAGTTTTTACTTGGTAACCATCCTTCAATATAACCACCAGCAAATGATTTAGTCCAACTTTTCTGACTAATTGTGAATTCCTTGCCCTTTTTCCACCTTTCAGTGCAGCTGCAGAGGGTTTGGGGAAAACAACTCTAAGTAGGTCGGTTAAAGAAGAACAAACTGTATTCAAACATTTCAATTTTTTTTTTCATATTCCCTGGAAAATAATCAGTGAGGCTCATTAATAAAGAATTTAGCCGAAATATAAGCTGAATGATTTAGACCAAGTTTAACATCATAAAAAAAAAATCATTTTGAGGTTTACAAACTACCCCTGAGTGCGTATTCAGAAATGCTATTGATCCACAGTCGATCAGTGAAGAATAGATTACGAACAAGTTGTAGAATATTTTAACAACAACATTACTGTTAAAGAGGTTAAGAGAGAATATTGTTTTCCATTTTTAAGGCTCATTACACAAAGCAATACAAATCATTACTCTTATCTAGTGTCAGATTATGAACTCCCGTTTGAGTAAATTGTAAATGTATGCTGTTCGGTCTGACACAGTGCATTTCAGATTCAGGTTTAAGGGTTTCTTCACTGTCCTAATGAGTTTAAATCAAGAAACTACACAATGACCTCTCAAAAACTCTATCCACGAGTGTCTACATTAGTCCCATTATGCCTGTGCCTGTGATATATCCCTCTCCTTCACCACTAACCTTTTCTCCACCCTCTTCATTTTTTCCTTGCTTTTCATTTCTGCTCCTTCTCTTCCTCTCTCTACAGGCAATTTTCTCCATTCACTCCTCCTCTCCTCCTCATGACTCAAGTCACGAGTCATTAGAAAAGCCTGACCTTCTGGGAAAGGTCTTGGGTGAGCAGTGATAAAGTAGGGTTGGCCCATTGAAGAAAGCTATGCTGTAGCAGTATAATAGGTGCAGCTATAGTCCAGGGAGCGGACTAATGGTCCTTAACCTCCATGTGCCATTAGCTGAAATAAAGACTGGAGGGAGGAATACAGACTGAATGGGGTGGGGGGGGGCCTCCTTCACCTCAGTAGCCTGTCTGACACAGGGACGTGGATGATGTGAACATTAAATATATGTGATACACAGGCTTTGTTTTCGGCATTTTCTTCCAAAAGTCACCTCCTTTTCTATATATAGGTGCAAACAGACTGGGAATTCTGCCACAAGATGGATCTATTAAACTTTGGTAAGACATCAAGTTTGATGTACGATGATGACACCCACTGAATTGTAGGCTATGACACAAATCAATAAACAAGAATGAAGTGTGTCTTTGGTCACAAGACCATGACAATGACCATCTTTGAACCTCTCTCACAGTACAACCGATATAGCGTCAACCTTATGGGGCCACGACCAGGCATCACATTTGTCATCTTTTGTTTTGTCCAGTCCACCGTGTGTCCTTAGAAAGTCTATATGGTCTATGTCTACTTTCATATATTAAAAAATGATCCACAATTACCATTTGAGTGTTTAGAAGTAAAAGCTCTGTAGTTCTGCCAGAGATTGTTCATATTGTAGAGATATGAACTGAATATATTTATACAGTCAATTCGGTGGATTTTATGAGGCCACTAGAGGGAGTAGTGTGTTCAATTCAGTTTTATTTGTCGAGCCCTATATCACAACAAGGTTATCTCGCAGGGCTTTACAGGATGTAAACAAACAACAGTGAGTCACTAGTGAGTCACTCTGCTGGTCTCCAGTGGTGATGAAAACTAACACCACAGTGTTTTTGACAAAAGTGTCAGATAGTGAGGCGATAGTATGAAAACCACCAAGAAACAACTTTTAGAATCAAAGAAAGTGACAAAATTTTAAAACCTAGAACCACTTGTTGTTTTCACCACTTGACACAGATATAAATGAAAAGAATGGAGTTTAACGATGACGTGGCAGCGTTTCGTTTTACACGGGTGAGTTTGATTATGAGGTTTATGAAGGTATAAAGTTATTATATGACGTTATTATTTTTGCTAAGTTTGGCATTTGTTGATCCACACTTCAGACTAAACTGTGACAGTTATGACCTTGTTTGGATGATCTTTAGTGCTGCTCTTGGCAACACAAACTGTACAGAAAATAGTGTTGATTGGTGATTTTTATGTGAATGTTTTCTGACTAAAAACAGAGCTGAGATAACAGAGCTATAATAAACTATCAGGTGACTCAGCTCATGTAGATTGTAAGACAAAGTGTTATTTTGACCAACTGTCTACTACTTCATGTAACCCCTTGAAGGAAGCTGTGTTCAGACTTGGCTTCATGTAACACCAATGTGCACATACAGAGCATCATTCATACGAGCGCCAGGCTCATAAAACTGCTCAAAACTGTTCTTTGTACAATAATATTCTTTGATGATGGAGAATTAATCCAAATGGGCTGTTGACACAGGTCAGAGGTTATTCATTGATCTAAGAAAAAACAAAAGTAAATCCCTACAGCAGTAAATACTGAACCTTTCCATAAACTGATAGCAGCTGCAATATGAACCTGTGAGCTTTCATGTCTTTAAATAAACTTGTAATCGTACATTTCATCTGAGGTGTGACTACGCTTCCTCCGACTTGATTAGAATATATACATGCATCTTAATTTATTGGAAATTTCAAGTTTGTAATCATCGTTCTTTAAAGAGCACCCACAGACATCACAGCCTGTCAGTGAACAAATTAAATCAGGGCATACATCCATCTGTCGAGCGCTTTACCTCTAAGTGTGATTGCAGCAGGTTTGTTCACCTCACATTTAGACATGCCCAGAATATGTCTCACACACATCTGAAGGAAACATGTTGGTTTGTCTAAACTACCTCAGGTGACTCCCTTCAAAAGCAAGTGAGATGAAATTCTCTGGCCCCTTCCCAAATGTCTGTTCCAGTTTCTCAGTCTGCTCATACAGCAGGAAATACATGCGCCCCGCAAAGGACACTCATATCAGCTTCATAGGCCTCAAATCTGAGCCTCAGGGCTTAGTTTCCTCATCAGTCAGGTGGTACATGGCATGTATCACAGTGAACGTCAGCTACAAGATACTCAAAGCGCTTCCATTCAAAGGAAACTCACTGTCAGTCCAAAAAGACCATCTTACTCAGTTTGCAAAACTGTGCCAGTGCATCAATCATTTACATCAGACTAATTGAATTTAGGATATACAGCTAAAATGATCACTTCACTGCATTCTCCACATTTTTTATGTTAGTTGTGAAATACAGGCACTACAGCAAAGTATTTCAGTGAACAGTCACACATATAGCATGTGTAGAAACACATTCTTTAACTCACCAAACTGGAAAAAAGCTGTGTTTTTCTGTTTTCTCTGGTTGCAAGATCAAGTTTCTTTCAATGTGCTCAGTGTGGTCACTCAGCACTCAACACTGATATCACTGTCAAACAATGGAACATGTTTTTACAGAAATGGTCCCTTCAGAATCTTTCTTGTAGATGTAAGAACACTAAAATGCATAAAAAAATATACCACGAGGCTGCCCATTTCGCTTCTGTCCACATTTTGATCACAGATGCTGATTTTGTACCATTGTGCAGTATATCACATGCAGTCCTCTGTTTTTCTGTGAGTTCCTATTTTGAGAATTGGACAAAAAAATTCATCTTGATTAAGTGTGATTATTTCAGGACATTTCCTGTGGGAATCCCTACAGTGACAGAAAGATATTTGCTAATAGCTGTGTTTGAATGGAAATCTTCAAATGAATCACTCCCTAACCCTTTATCGGGCTAAGTGACTATTTTTGGTCATTTCCACACACATTACAAGACAGTGACAGCAACAGTTACAATGAGGACAGTGAGGCAACAATCTCATACCAAAGCACAACTGCTTTGTTAAGTACCATGAAGTAGCCATGAAGTAATGGTACTAATGTAAGTGATGATGTTTAACGTGCTCATGTGTATGTTGACGTGTGTCTGGATCAGCACTTATGTTCAAATGTTCTACAGACGTTGTTCTCGTGTTGTAAAATACATATTGCTTTCACATTACATGTATTTTTACCTCCGCCATGGAATGACAGAGGTTATGTTTTCATCAGGGTTTGTCTATTTTTTTGTCAGTTAGCAAGATGACTCAAAAAGTTATGGATGGATTTTCAGGAAATGTTGACAGTGGCACAAGGAACAAATGATTAAACTTTAATGGTGATGGGGGGGTGGGCGTGGGGGGGGTCTGATCGGCCTTGGCGGAAGTCTGCTCTCTCTGAGTGCTTTTGTAATTCTTGTAATTTTTTAAATATATATTTCTTGGATATACTTAGCTTTTTTTTGGCCACTTTATGGGCAAGGAACCAAATATGGTAACTTCATTGACCTTGACCATGACAATTAAAAAATTTGAAAAATTTCACAAAAGTAATAAAGCCTTGTTATGTCCTGCAATAACACACTGAGGTTAAAATTTAGAATGTCAGAGTATTTCTATCAGGGCCCTATGAAGGGTTCAATCCCTTTCAAAGCGACTGTCACCACACACACACAGTCTGTTTAGCATATTACGGCTAATCAATTAACTGCTGTGTTGATTAATTGAAGGCTAAGTTAAATCTAGCATGCCAGCAGTGGATGGGAGGGCCCTGCTCCCATGACACTATTGATTATTTTAGGGTCATCTAACGTCTCGCAGGAGCATCACATGTCGCTGTACTGGTCACTGTTTGGTCCTGGCATGCATGCTCTTTTTCTGAAGTGGATTATTGAATAAATGTCCATCATAACAGTGCTAGAGTTGACAGATCCTGTGCACAGCTCTGGCACAGGCACCGAACAGATGGTGCCATTTTTTATTAATGGCCAACATCAACATTATGCTGTGTACACATCAAAACAAGATGCACATATCGCATATCACACTTGTGGGTTGGATGCATGCAGTGTAGCCTCGAAGCATAAACAATACATATGCCACCTCATGTGCACGTAAAGCTGGAAATACACGTCCGTTTCTATACTGATTTTGCATCGAAATTTCTCCCTGGTCATTGGACATCTTCATTCAGATGTTTCTTGGCAAACACGCACATATTGGGAGAATTATGGTTCTTTGGCTAGTAGTTAAGATAGCTGTCTATTAATAAACATTGTCACTGGGGCTTGGCTCTCCAGGGGTTTGTTACTGATAGCATCGGTAAATAGATAAATCCCCAAAGACGGCTCTTAAGCTTTGACTCTGAGAAGTAACATACTGCTAAGCTGCTTTGTGAAATAACAATAAGTCCAAGTCTAATCACAGTGGTCCCAGATTATATGTGAATTCTGAGAGGAAATCTTTTTCTGTTTGTTTCCTTTTCCCACCTGCAGAAGTGCTTATGAATTTCATAGGGTATTACTGTCTGTAGAAAGGATGTGTTTTTTGTGTCTCCCCAGTATAACGGAAGTTGTTTTAAGTGCCGTAATATAAGTATGTCTCTCTGTTTCCTCTGTGTTTTCCACTTGAATTTCGGAGCACATGAATATCTAAACGACTTGAGTTGAAATTGTTAAGAGTTAATAGTTAAAATGCATAAAACTAGGAAAACCAGACCTCGTCTAAAGTTATGGAAATACAAGAATTCTGCTATGTGCTCTCAACAAGGTCTTACTGTACTCTCAGAATCCCAGATCTTCATTTGTATATATTGATTTCTTAGCAGCTAGAATAAAGTCAAAGAGCGCAAAGACTTGCAGTACGGCACCTTTTTTTATTTTCTAACACACTCAGACTCAGACATCAAACTAATTTGAATGTAAAATCAAAGAAAATGTCAATTCATTCATGCAAACCGAAACACTGGACACATATGGCAGGACTATAGCTGCATTGGTCACAATGCCATCTAAGTAAACAAAACAAAGAAAAAAAGAGGCATAAATTAAGGTTTTATGATTGCTCTTTGGTATTCAGACGCAGTAGATTGGTGGTATTGTTTACTTCGTGCACTTGGAAAGAATTTGTTTATCTCATTACATTCAGCAGTTCTTCAGAAATGTATTGTTGATATTTAAAAACATGTATGGTATGTACTTCTTATTCTGAAGCTGAATAATAAATGCGTTTCTTCTTGTACTGTGGGCTGTATGTAAAATATTCAGGGGAAAAAGAAGACATTAATCATTCCATGTAAAAAGGTCAGCAAAAACAAGTGTGCAAGTGGCCTCGGCCCGGCTTTCTGCCGTGTGGGCTGTCAATATTTCCTGTGTGGAGACCGAATAAAGACGAAAAATATGAAATTACTGATCAAAGCCAGGCAGTAAGTTAATTAGAGCACACTTCAAAGCCATCACATTCTCCAGAGAGCACCTTCACATTACCACATGGTTGACACATGGTGGTTCTCCAAGCATATCCACAGATCAACTGCATGTCTGTTGCTTTTCACATGACCCCCCCCCCCAACCACCACCACCAATGCACAGAAATCCTATAGAGCTAAAGGTTTTCATAAACCTACAATACCTTCGATATCAAGCTGTGCTCATTCACTGTCCATCTGTATTTAATGAAATTCTGAGAATGTCACAGACAGCTTTGCATTGCCATCACAGGCAGACATGGTGAACGGCTTAAGCTCCAAAACAGCACTACGCGCTGCTTTTATAAACAAAATACTGTAGGTGCTTTCTGCAACAGTGATCAATCTAATGAAAACAAGGTACCTCTTCTCTCCACATGATTGCCACAAGACTTTGTGTAAACTCCATTAAAACAGCAGCAAAAATGTAATTAGTGTTAGGCATCACTAAGCATCAGCTCAGCAGTAATTCACTGCTTTTCTCTCTCTTTTCCCCTCCTCCAACAATTTAGAAGAGGAAGAGATGAAATTTTCTAACACAGGAAACAAAGCTGGTTACGCTCACATTAGTGAGGCTTATGTTTCAATATAATATGCATATACTGTACATTATCTACCACCCTGGTGTTTTGAAGACGA
Organism: Ostorhinchus cyanosoma; assembly: GCA_029814465.1. NCBI lineage: Eukaryota > Metazoa > Chordata > Actinopteri > Kurtiformes > Apogonidae > Ostorhinchus > Ostorhinchus cyanosoma. Next base: position 32,431,439 of record JAPTYQ010000005.1, on the reverse strand, counting down.
GCGTTTATGCGTCCCCGTATACTTCGGTCATTTATTATATTGTAGGTCTCTCAGCGCTTATGAACAATTTCATTAATGCATCAAATAGTCAGGGGGCAGTCATCAATATAAAAAGCCAGAATTAATCTTGCTATGTGTTGCACATTGACTGATTGCCTTGTCTTCTATACACTAAGTGAATTAATTACACAGTCTTATGTCAGCTTAAGCACCTGAGAGGAGGAGAGGAATAAAAAAGCTGATAAAGATGCGTTGTACAGTCCATTAGAGACAAATCAGTTCCTATGAATTAAATTCTACGATTAATATGCATGTTGATGAACATAGCAATATAAAAGAATATGAGATTCAATTTGAGGACCTTTGCTGTGTGCTGCATGAATATCAACTAATGACGATCAAACGTTTAGTTGGCAGGACCAAGCTGGTGTAGGTTTTTGGCATATGCGTGCACGCATCCCTGCACTCTTTGAAATTCATGACGGTGTTAAGGCCCCTGGATTTAATTAAACCAATTCAGGCGCGGTGGCAAACCGGATTGGTTAATGCAGTGCTGTGGAACAAGGAGAGGCAAACTGGGAGGTCATAGCAGCAGGAAAACCTGTGCTGCTGAAGCACTGATAAAAGCCTATAGCTCATGGAGTTGTAGAACAATGAGGAAATGAGCGGAAATTATGCTGAATATTACCATGGAATGGGAATTGCCAAGGCAGTCTCTACAAAACGTAACTCCGTAATTTACTATTCTACATGCAATCTACTATTATACTGCGATCTAAAATAACAACACAAACAGCAGTATTTATGAACTATTAAGCAGATTGGAAACAGGCTGATTCTGTTGTGTCTGTCTCTCTCCATGGTGCTGAAAGAAGTAAACACACAAGCTGTTTGAAAATAAAATGCCAAGTTATAGACTTTAGTGTCCACAGTCCACCACATTACTATCAGAATAACTGTCTGCAATTAAAATAATTTAAACGTTGCTGTGGCTACTTCATTAGTTAACGTAATCTCAATTTAAAGATCAACATGATGTACTTTTTCAGAATTTGAACTGCATTGACTTTATGATGTTTACATTCTGCACACAGTCTAACCTCATAGTACACTATACATATACTGTTTCCATTCATGAATAAATAATTATAATTAGAAGGACAATTTGGTCAAAGGAGGTTAGGCACTACAGCAAATGTCCAAATAAATATCAGTTGGTCTGCTATAGTGAACCATCCTCAACAAATAAAGAAAAGCTCAAATATCAGTCTGTTGTCAATGCAAAATACAAATAGGGAAAGTATATGTAATGAGGAGTAGGAGTTTACAAGTTCACAGCAATGCACATATTTAGAAAAAAAGAAAAAGCATATAGCAAAGGGCATCGAATCCCCCAGTGTCTGTCCACAGCTCTTCATCATGTATACAGAATCTTCCAGTTTCTCTCTCAGTCCAGAAACATTTCAGCCACACTTCTGTTCCAGCACCAACATACTATTTACTTTTAATCAATTTGTGTGATGTACATCCAGCAAATGTTCATTAAAACAGCACATGTAAATTTGAAAACACAAAGGCACACATTTAATGAGTCCATCTAGTTTGTCATGTACATACTTGGAGTCAGTGGCGTCTGGTCCATAGGGGGCGCTAGGGTACCGCCCCCTTTTACAAACACCTGGAGAAGAAGGACTATGGAAATATAATATTAAAGACATAAGTTACAGCAGAAATGTC
>JAPTYQ010000005.1:32143946-32155563 GCA_029814465.1 Ostorhinchus cyanosoma | reverse complement strand
ACACACACATATATATATATATATAAACTATCAAAAACATCCAGTTTTCTCCATAAAAAATGTTATTTATTTTAACAACCAGTCAAAATAACCTTGTGTTTTATAATCTCCATGTACATATCTACAATTGCCGATAGTTTACATTAAAGCTCTGTTAGTTTGGCCACATTTACAGTTGTGTCCTAGGATGTAAACAACAGTGCATCTAGCGTTCATCACTTTGTCACTTTTTTTGACTCTAAAAGTTGTTTGTTAATGGTTCTAATCCCATCTTGTCACATCCAGAAATTTTAGTCAAAGCCCCCCCTGGCATACTATGGGTATGAATATATTTAGTTTATATCTCTGCCTTCCAGTACTTTGCTGTTTTTGGTATAGCTTCAGAGCTTTTTATTCTACTCTAATGATCATTCTAGATTTTTCTTTTCACATTTGAAAGTATGAATACTTCATGTATCTCTTTTAACCTGCGTGATGCTCTTTAAATAAGACATTAAAGTATCGGAGGATGAAGCTTTAACAGTTTCTTAACCACAGAAGACAAGTCAGAGTTAATTATTTAAAAGCCTACATTAAAAATCTTTCCTGTTTTTAAAAGACAAGAAATAAGTAAACAACAAACAAAGAAATCGAAGGAAATGAAGGGAAAATGGGCAAAACTTAAGGGAGAAAATGGAGATTCACTGGGAGCCAGAGATAGAAAAATAACTAATTAAAGTTGCAACATAACACAGAATCCATCAGTGGGGTTACAGTTAGTCTGATTCCAATACTAGTTTTCTTTAAAAACAAAAAAAAAAGCCCAAAGAGGTTCATTCCGAATATAAGTCAGTCAAAAAATGCATTTTCGATTGCATTGTAACTGCTGCGGTGACAGTACCACCCTTATACATCACATCAAGTAGTGACGGAAGAAACAGGGCAACAAACCGCAGATTATTTTACAAGTGGAAAAAGAGTTACTGCCAGCAGCTTGGAGGAAAGTGTTTGAACTACTTGATAACAACTCAATAATGCATTACCACTGACAGTTTACTGCACGTTATCGTATCCTCAATGGGTCATTATAAACACTTACCAGAACTTCTCATCTGCGCATCTGCGTCACACTGAGTTTTTGGCAGTCTGTTTATGATGTAGCCAGATTTTCATCTTGAGTGTGCACGCTGACGGTAAATGAGGACAGGACATGAGCAGATACATGAGGAACATGGACAAAACAACACAGACGCTAATAATGAGTCAGTTTCCTGTGCCTGGGTCATTTCATCTAAGCACAAAAAGGCTAGAAATACATCTGCTGGAGGACTTCTCTTATTTGAGTGTCAATGTGACTTTATTAAAATATTAACAAAATAGATAGTACTGAAACCATATCAGCCAAATCACTTTTCTTGTTTTGTCATCTGTTTTTTTAGTTTGTGCCTGGGAATCCATTGAGATCACAGTCATGTTTTACTTAAACAAAGTTTCTACATAATACGCTCAGTCCAAGAGGCAGGAACTCAACATAGAGGAAAGGGTTTTCCATCTACTCTGAACCCTTTATAGGGCATTCATTAAATTTCAACCTTAGTGTGTTATTGGAGGCCCTAACAAGACTTTACTAATTTTAATAATAATGGATTAGATTTATATAGTGCTTTTCTATGAACACATACTCAAAATGCGTAGTGGATCTATTATTTATTCACTCACACATTCACACCCTGGTGGTGGTAAACTACACCTGTATCTACAGCTGCCCTGAGGCAGTCTGATGGGAGAATGGCTGCCAAGTCGTGCCTACGGCCCCTCCGACCACCACCGAACATTCATACGCATTCATACACGCCCCAGGACACAACAGCCCATAACTAGAGGAGAGCAGGATTCGAACCGCCAACCCTTCAGTTCCTAGATGACCTGCTCTACCTCCTGAGGCAGCCACACACTACTACCTTCAGGAAGATTTTTTTAAATGTTTTATTGTTATGTAGAGAATCAAGGTCAAGTAACTTACCCTATTTGGTTCCGTACTCATAAGTAGCAAAAAATCCAATCAGTAATGTAGTGACAACCTCTTCTTCCTCTGTGTGCCACTACCTGGGCGGGTGTCTTGAAACCAGTCCGACATAGGGATGTAGCGATCGGAAATTCTGGTGCTACACAATTAATCACGGTTTCATGATTACTACAAATTTTTTGTGGGATTTATAAACCCCCCCATATTACACCCCCATGAAAGTCACTCACTCATAGTAACTGTTACTGTCACTGTCTTGTAATGTATGTGGAAATGACAAAAAATAGTCACTTGTCGAACAAGTGGAGCCAAGCACAACAAACCCAACCCCTAGCAAACGTTTATCATTGCAAAAACACATTTTTGGTGACCTAGACCTTTGACTTGCATTCACCAAAATTTAACGGGATCTATTCTGGACCACCTCGTTCATTTCCTAAAAAATTCATGGAAATTGGTCCAGTACTTTTTGCTTAGAGTTGCTGAGAAACAAACAAACAGACCACAAACCTAACCAAAACCAATACCCTCACCTCTCCTTCGAGGGGCGGGGTAATAAAAGGTTAACAGCTCAATATTACTAGATGAGAAGGAAGAAGGTAATCAGTTTTCCTCTGAAATTATATAAGTAGATCCAGACACTTAAAGTCGATGACGGGGAGAATGAATATGCCAATAAAGCAGCAGCTCATGAACCATCCAACCCCTCCACTCCATCTCAGTGTTTAACCTAGGATTACTTTCTGATCTTTGTGTCATTTCTGGAGCCTCTGTCCTTGTCTAGCATTTTTTCCCCTTTAGACTTTTGAGTCTTGGAGATGGTCCAGATGACGCAGTGCTTCTGAGCACCCAGAAGAGTCCAATAACAGAGGGACAGGTGCAGGCTAATCCCCCCTTAATCCACTGATATCCACTCAGATTATAGCCAGCGTTATGGTATGGTTTTGGAGAAATAGCTGTGGAACCTCAAAAGATCAGTTCCTAAAAATGCCTGTTGGTATGCGGCAGACTTTACAAGACAGTACAAACTTATCATGTGCACATATGGAGATATGGACCATGCATTTGCTTTTTTCTTGTAGAATTTTTGGACTCAGTCCAGTTTGAATGGCAGTTATACTTCAAAGCAACAAATGCAAAAACATATTTTCTAGATCATAACCCAGAGATCATAACCAATACTTTGCCAAAAAATTCTTCAAGTAATGCAGTCACTGTTTGTAGTCATGCTCATGTGTCAAACAGCTGTCACTTATCGTACCATAACATTGTCAGAAGATATGAGGGTTGCCACTGGATGTTTTTAGGCTTTTAGGATCTCAGTCAGCAGTGTTGCTGCTCTGTCGCCCTCTACACAAACATCAGCTTCCTTCTTTTGCTCTCCTCTCCTCTGCCTTCCCATAATACACTGCACACAAAGGCATGCATGTGCCAAAATACACATAAAGCAAAGCTCTGCTTTCTAGCTTGAACATATTCGAATATAGAATGCTAATGTTTGTGGAAAACAAACAGGAATCTGCCTGAAGCATTATGGCTTGATGCCATGATGTACATAGATTCAGTCTGTTTTCCTAATGTTTTTTTTTTTTTCTATAATCCATTTTCTTGATAAATTAGAGGCAGTTTTGATTGCAGTTGTATCTGCTGGACCGTTTCAGCCAGGAGTCTCACACTCAACTTACCTGGGGGCCGCTAGAGGTAGAGTCTGGGTCAGGCTGGGCTGCATTAACTATTCCAAGGGTTTCTTTACTTTACTCGCAGATAGTAGCAAGCACTTTTTGATGAACTCGCAGTCTTTGAATGGCTTTCCGGCCTTAGCAATCATCTCACTCACCATGTAGCTAGCTTCAACTGCTGCTTCATTCTCTTTGTTTGCTTTCTTGAATAAATCTAGTTGCCTCAATAGACATTTTTTCAGACTGGTGACCTGGTTCTTTCATCTCCCTGGTATTTTGTGTGTTCCCCAGCATGTCCAGTTGAGTTATGACATCAGACGGCTGCACATTTTGAGAGCGACATGACTGGAACTGGGAGATGGCAGATATTTTCTATCCACTTGGTGTCACTCTGGAATATGTTTCAACTAAGTGACAAACGTTCATACTTCCTCAGGGTTGGCTAGCTTGACAACCGTTGACAACAAATGCCGCTGGAAGCTGTCACGAGACTATCTGATCTAGCCCATAAGTGATAAAAACAAATTTTTTAAAAAGCGTGGCAAGACTCAGCCAAAAAAGTGCATTCGATAGCTATGTATAGGCCTCACTAACACTTAACTTTGATGTCAAGTAGGGGGGCCAAAAAATATCACCTGTGGGCCGCAATTGGCCTCTGGGCCGTAAGTTTGAGATCCTTGGTTTAAGTGCATAGTTACACAAGTTGTTGCAGGCTGAGGCTGTGTTTACACACAGCTGGGTATTTTGAAAAATGGATATTCTCCCCTCTCTGTTTAAAAAAACCCCCAAAAAAACAAACTCATGCACGTGATCGTTTTCAGAAAAATCTTCATTTACACGGCCCTGTTTATCTACACTGTCAAGAGCATGCCAAGCCTGTACATGGCAGTGTAACCCTTTCACCATCAGCTCGTAAAATAAGAGAAACCCTAATTAATGGTATGGGGAGTTTTAAGATTTTTTAAAACACAAAAATGTTGACATATGGTGAAAGAGGCATCTCATTGTAATTAACTATCTAGGTTCACTTATGACTCACTCACTTTAATAATTATATAGAAGCTATTGGGAATACTTCTGGTATTTTTAATCCTTAGTGATATTTAAACAGATATATGTGGATTACTTTATGAATTTCAAAACAAACAATACACAACTGCAGTGTCTTAAATTTATCTTGGATTTGTATTAACAAAATAAAATTTCACATGAATAAAAACACAGTATGAGAAATTTAAAAAATGACCTGGGATTTGGTTTGGTCTTTAGTTTGTGTTAGCTGAGTGCACCCTTACTTTAAACTGTTTTTAGCAAGCTTGTATTAGAATCGTTGGTGCGCTTTACGTTGGAGCTCATAAACCCAGGTAAACAGTACCTCCATGTGGGGAATGAAGTCAGCTCCTACCGCAAATCTCCTCCGGTGTTTTCCTGGTCTGACGCAGGGATGAGAAGCAGGAGCCACGCCTTCACCATCATTTCGAAAAAAGTCCGTCCTCTGCCCTCCACACGATCCACGACATCCGGTGAAACTCCACAGGTCCGTCGGCCTCCTCCAGTGATGCGGCGGCTAAGCTAACTCCGCTAGCTCAACTTGCAAACAGAAAAAACGTCCACTCCACCGGGTAAAAACAGTTCAAACTTGGTTACACGAGCGTGTGACAACCAGCGAACATTCCACAGTCCAACAAAACGCAAAGCACATCGTAACATATGCTAGTCAGTCTCCTCCCTCACACCTGTCCGGGTCAGCTCTCCGCCATTATCCTCTTCTTCTTCCTCACAGACAGATGACCCGGATGTGACAAGACTATGGGGTCATTAACTCGCAAACGTAATAAGAATTACTTTTTAGCTCATTTAAACTACTGAAACAATCATGAAATAATTATAAAGGTGCATATTTGACTATAAATCATTTATACATTTTAACTTTTTATTTAGTTTTATTATGAACTTGACCTTTATAACAGAATATTCATCAGGCAAAGCATCAAGAACTTAAAATGTCCCCATATTTTAAACAAGAAAAAAAAAACTTCAACCTTGTGTTTTTTTTTGTTTGTTTTTTTAATACAATGACAATAAAGTATATCTTGAAACATGAAAACACAGATTTACTGAAATCACCACTTTGGCCAGAATTTTTAGAAACCGTCGTTTTCGATTCAGATTTCTTTATTAGTCATTCAGATATTACATTAGTGATGCACTGCAGAATGAAATTGCAATGCATTTTGGCCACAATAAAAACATAAGACTAAAATGATTTTTAGAAATATGTATGTGCAAAATGTATGTGAAAAACAGTTATAATAAATAAATAAATAAATAGATAAATAAAAGTAAAAGGTGTGCATGCCCGTCGTCATGGAAACCATAGACACAAACGCAGAGAAAAATCTACATTTTACCAGATACCCAGCTATGTGTAAATGTAGCCTGAATGTGTTCTCTTTTACTCCCCTGTGTTCAGAGTGTTGCTCCAAGGAGACGGAGCAGCACCTCTTTATCACCCCATCATCTCTGCACTGAGTAAATACCACATCTCAGGGGTCAAGAGTCCAATGATGTCCTCACAGTTCAGTGTTAACACATTATAGTCACTGTGTACACATAAGAAAAGACATTCTCCCCCCGTCCTCAGCTCACACAACATGTATTCGACTAAACTGTTCCCTGTTAAATTCATGTGTCTCATCACGTGGATCACCGTCCAGCCGGGAGTCAAATATCCCACTAATGAGACTCAAAACGCATGAATAGATGTGGATATGACTGACAGTAATTCACAGTGTCTATGCAAATGCGAGTTGTTGGCGGCCGAATCAGCCAGTCAGGACAAGTCATAGATGTCTTTTACTTGAGAAGAAAAACAGAAAAGTGATGTATTTATGAAAGAGGGAGGATAAGAGGTGGGGTGGAGCGAGAGAAGATAGTCCTTCAGGTAGAGAGAAAACAGTAAACACAGCCTGACAGCCTGTGATTTTTGCTCCACATTTCACCGGCCCACAGAGAATGAGTGTGTGTATGTTTGTGCGCTACGCTGCTTCTCCCTCCTGTCATAACACAAGAACGCCGAATTCTCTTTTGAGGCTATTTTTCAGCCCTGAGGGTAGATGTCTAGAAATGCCTGCACGTGCTGTTACAGATGGGAGAGCTCTGTATTCGCATGTCGATGATGAATCACATGACTATTTGCATGCAAACGTGGAGACTCCATATATATAATCATCACCTACTGTAACTTTCTAATCCTATATTTTAGGTAGTGGCTTTGGTTTTACTGTCACTGGCAGGAACCAAATATGGTTACTTATTTGGCTTTGATTTTCTACATGATAATAAAAAAAATTTGAAAAATTTCCCAAAAGTATTGAATTTTTGTTATGTCCAATAACACACCTAGGGTTCACTTTATGGGTGAATTATAAATAGTTAATATCTTCGATTTTCACTCTCTGCAAATGAAAATAGGATCCAAATCTGTTACTATATCTGAATACAGTTGTATAATAGAACCTGCATAATACAATACAATACAATACACACTGTAAAAACAATCTAAATCTTACCAAGTGTATTTTTCTCATTTCTAGTCAAACACACTTAAAATAAGACATAATCACCTAAAGGGTAGCTTCTTTTTAGGTAATCATATTTCAAGAAATCTTACCAAGATCATTTTCACTTGTTCCGTAGACAGATTTTTTTTCTTGAATTAAGCAAAAAATAAATAAATAATAATAATAAAAAAATCTTGAATTAAGCAAAAAAAAAAAAAATCTGCCAATGGAGCAAGTGAAAATTATCTTGGTAAGATTTCTTGAAATAAGATTTTCCAGATCTATTGTCTAAAAATAAGTTCTTTATATGTCCCTGTAAAGTTACTCCTTAGGTGATTATGTCTTATTTTAAGTGTGATGAGATATTTAGACTAGAAATGAAAAAAATACACTTGGTAAGATTTAGATTTTTTCAGTGTGTTTCATTCTTGATCAATATTGATATCGATCCATGCGTAATTTAAAGCTCTGAGAGTACTTGGTAGTCCCTTAAAGCTGAAAATAGACACAAAATTTTAGAATATCATGGAGAGGCATTTTCATTCACTCAGTATAATCTAACATGTAGTACTCTTATTTAACCCATAATGACCCAGCACTACTTTCCTCAAATACATTTTTCTTTATATTAACCCTTTAAGTGATTTATCACCATTTATTTTACAGTCACGGAAAGAATTATTAGACCATCAAAAGTCATCAAAAGCAATGGTTGTGCAATCCAGTCCTAACTCCTGTGTGTATCATGTGATGAAAACAGACAGAAAAGAAAACACGGAATGAATAAAAGCACTGGTTTTGTCAGTACAATGACAAGAATGGAAGTGATTTTGGTTATTATCAAGAAAACATGTTAAATGGATAGATATCAGCTCTGAAATTAAACTGTTATGAGCTATTTTTATTGTTATCATTATATTTCTCCAAACAAATGTACCTTTCATTGTACCAGGCATTAAAATGAACAAGAAATTGATGAAAACAAGGGGTGGTCTAATAATTTTTTCCACGACTGTACTATCCTGTATATTTTTGCATTTATCTCAGTTAAAATCAGGTATTTTTCTATATGTAATTCACTGATCACATACACACTCATTAAAGTTCAGATTAAACTTGAGGATTGTTATATCAGAAACAGAGAGAAAAATGTCTTTTTTTAGTAAAGATATCATTAACTGAACATATAATGTGTCTTTATCCACTGTCATTGATCCAACTCCGTGGGTTTTACGAGTGAATCAATGTTGTAGAAGATGACGGTGTTTCCATGGTAACTACAGAGCCTCTGAACATCCAAATGGGTCATATCTGATGAGCATGGAAAGATGACAAATTGCATTTTGACCTAATTATTTACATGGAATGATTGAATTAGTGGATCAACAGATATTAAACATTTAGATCAATAGATGGTTTTGGTTACCAGTGGATGTTTAGGTGTTTATGAGTTAAACAAAAAAAAAAACAAAAGAAAACATTCACAGCCAATTGCTTATAGAATTCAGTCAGTGTCAACACATTTTTTGCGATATGAAGTGATTTCAGAGTTGATGAGGTGCAGTGAATGCACCATCAGGCCCCTGTACCTGCCAGTGGGACATAAAGCCTTGAGATATACTCATCTGCATGAGATGCTTTACAGTTACATTTATTTTCTATCTAGATGTATCCATATCAAGTAAAAAAAAATACTAAGTTTATCATGCATTTTATCACAACCCTGTTTTGAGATTGTTATATCGCAAAGCCCTTGTTTCATTCTGCTCGCGGGTTGCGTCGGTAGCGGATGCATTGTGATTTTTATTTTTTTTTACGTCTAATTTCAGGAAAACACTACTTAATGCTTCAGTTTGGGAGTGTAAGAGTCAAATGGCAGAGAAACAGCAGACAACGCTTTAAACACAACACAAAACCAACTGCCAATAATCTTGGCAAGGAAAGGCTTTATTAAAAATGATAGGGCTTTTAAGAACTGACACTGCAACAATACTGTTAAATAAACGGGTTTTCTTTCAGCATCCCTTTCTACTTAGACTAAAACTAAATCTGGTTTCGCTCACATATATATATATGTTTAAATGTATAAAATCACTACTGCCACTGCCACTGTATTTTACTGTTGCTGCTGATACATGCACCATCACTTTAATTGTACTGTTGCTGTATACTGTGTAATTTTGAACATATTAAGAATTTAATTCATTTTTATTTTTTTATTTGCACTTACCTTGTATATATATTTACACACACACACACACACACACATATATATATAACGGAAGCGGACAAGTCATTTTGACCATGTTACATGCAGAATGTGTTTGATTTGAAAAATAGTTTCTTTTATCTCAGAAAGTATTCATTTTTAAATTAGACCCAAAGTGCTTCCAAACTTGCTTCTTAACAATAATCTACCTCTGATTTGAATTTTTAGCCCTATTTTTTTTTTTTAGGACCAGTTTCATAGAAGCATCCATCTATAACTATGTACTGGAGATATACATATATATAAAACTATTTCATTCCATCATGCACCACTGATTGAATGACAGTAAAGCTGAGTCTGAATACATGGAATAAGTTAAATAATCGATAATAACACATTGACAAACATGGTTCATATCAAAAATGGATTTGCTCATTTCTGCTAAAGCATAACCTTCTACAAACGCCAGCAGATACTGAAGCGATACATACCGTACATACTTTATGCACTTTGAGTCAACATCATGTGTAGACAGATAACATAACTTAAGTGGAACAACTGGAACCACAGCCTACAGTATGTAGTGTTTCCTTTTCCCGTACAGCTCCTGGAGCGTTCAAACATGTTAAAACACATCACTCCAGGCAAAACAACAATGCATACCACAATCATTGTTCTTAATATCATCACAGCCCTTTAGTAATTCGCTAAAAATAAGCTGTACATCATGTGCTGGCTTTATCTATATGCTTTTAGTCTGTCTTCTAACACTGTTTTTGACAGCTTCTTTCCCACCTGTGTGCATCTGCTCTGCACGCTTCACGCAAGACTCAGTGATGCTATATATATCCTGTTTGTCTCACCTTAACAGCGTTGGACAAAATGTTCAAGAATACTGAATATATTCCACTTCCCTATCTAGTGGGTCTGTTGGCTGGAATATCCTGTGCTGATCATGTCTGAGAGGAAGCGACGGCGAGCTGGCCCTGGTCACTGGATAGAGCACGCCTGGTTGGGAAACAATAAGGAAATATGGAGTCTGACCCGTACTAGTAACTTTTAATGGGGGGAAGGAAGAGAGAAGGATTAACAGATAGATGCATGGATATGAATCTGTAAATGTGAAGCAGTTTTGCAGCGTTTCGAGTCCGCCTGCGTTTTCATTCCTGTTTGACGTTAACAAAGAGATTCATTCATTCACTCCCCGGCTGCTCGGCCTTATCTCTGTTGGCCAGGTTACACATACACTCCTGTGCACACATGAAATGGAGGTGACTATCATCTTGTCCATGCAGGTTTCGGCCCCTCAGGGCTCTCACTGCCACTTTGAGGGTCCCAATATGCAGCTGTGTGGAGGATGGATTCAAGGCAAAAATTTGGGTTTATTTTTAGTGATTTGTGATTATGGTGTTGCAAGATGGGAACGTTATGGAGTTTTTTTTTTTGTTTTTGTTTTTTTACCTCCCCACAGAGAAACAGTGGGGGTGCAGTGTAGAAACAGGGCTGTACTGAACATTCTGGGCTGATACTGACCACGGTGCAGATGAAGATCTGGAGTTGGCGTCTGAGCGCCACAGCAGCTCACGGCTCCTCATGTGTTACGTGCAAATGCTAATGCTAATGCTAAGTGCTGAGTGTATTAGGACGGGCAAAATGCAGAGACTAAATACCCTGCAGGGATGATAATGTGAGTTATAGGGTTCCAGCAGGGTCTTAAAAAGTCTTGAATTTATAAATCTGCTTTTAATACCTTGTGTGATTCACTTATACAAGATTGAAATATTGTGAAATCCATCTCAAGAAATGAGACAGATTTGACTTGGAGCACACTTTTACAGCCCCTTGCTAGTTTTTTTTTGTTTTGTGTACATTATGGTAAAAGTTATCAAATACAGTACATTATATAAAACTTAAAGACTTATATCTGATAGAGAACTCATCACATGTTGCTGACACACTTTATGTTAGTCTGATCATCAGTCCATGTTTTTTTTTTTTTATTTGTTCTCTTGTGTTTGTAGGTGAGTGGGTTAGATGAACTGGGTTTCTAAAATCTGTAGCTCACTCATACATTTTGTTGGGATATTTTAAAGGGCTCATATTTATCTAAACCCACTTTTATTAGTCTTTGGTTCATTTATTTGTGTATTTGGACCCTAAT
>JAPTYQ010000005.1:32129355-32141698 GCA_029814465.1 Ostorhinchus cyanosoma | reverse complement strand
AGATATAAGAACTTATTTTTAGACAATAGATCTGGAAAATCTTATTTCAAGAAATCTTACCGAGATAATTTTCACTTTTTTTTTTTTTGCTTTATTCAATTTGTCCATCCAGTTTCTCTGACACTATTCACCTGATTCTTTTCTAATTTTACACACATATTCTTTACCACTAGAACAGGCACAATGTTCAGTCCTATATTGGAATTTCAACATTTGGATTTTTTTTTTAAATTTTCACATATAAAATTTGTCCATCTGGTTTCTCAATAACTATTCACTTGATTCTTTTAAAATTTTAAACATATGCTCTTCACCAAAAGGACGGGTACAGTGCAAAGCGTGAGGCTAGTATTACAATTTTTGGATACATTTTTATTTTTTAAAGGTTTTTGACAAGTTAAGAGTCAGAATTAATTACTGGGTAGGCAGGGAATCAGTGAGCGGTAAGTAAGTAAGAACGTAAAATGTATTTATAAAGTGCATAAAAATCACAAAGTGCTGTGTATAAAACAACACAAGAATATTTCATAAAATAAATAAAAAGGATAAATCCATCAACCAAAAGCTTTCCTAAATAAAAATGTCTTGAGCTGCTTTTTAAGAGTCCACGGAGTCGACCACATGGAGGGACGGGGGCAGGTCCTAACAGAGTCTGGGGGCTACAGCCTGAAAGAATAGAAAAAAGAGCAGGAGGAACAAAATGTTGTGTGACTGTTCAGAGGTATTTCACTTGTTAACTACTGAATTCTGCACATTTCTTTGCTGTCATGAACTGATGGTAATAAGACAGAACACTGAGTCTTCTCTGTTCTCTGTAAAATCCTGAACATGTGGACAGTCCTGTAGTAAACACACCAAACTGAAGTTAACTCTATGTCTACTGGAGCTTCACTGCTCTGAGGGTCTGGATAGTTGTTGGTGTGTGACAGATATCTGTGTTGCCGAGGGCGTCTTCTCAGTGTCAGAGCGTGCTGTGTTTGTCTGCTGTTTGATGCTGCAGACTGTGTTTGTGTTTACATTAGGCTGACAATTATGCGGGTTGGGATGCAAGCCAGTGCTTAGCCTGCCTGCACAGCGGGAACTGATATTCCTCCATTCATTCTTCTTCAATTACAGAGAGCGCTAAATTCAGTCAACAGGCTTGTGCAGCAGAGGGCTAATTTAGCACCAAGTAACACAGACGACTGCGCCGACAAACAGGATATCCTTCATGTTTGTGTTCTTGCGTATGCAGTATTAGGTCATTACAGCCCGGGAGAATCCGGTCTTATTAAGTGTTACATATTTGAATGAAAATATTTAAAACAGAAGTGAAATTATTAGCTTCATAGCAAAATTGCCTAGGTCATATTTTTGGCCAAATGTATCTCTCCTAACACTGCTGATACATTTTTCATCACTGGTTATATCGCAAAAAAATATGACTTTGGCAATTCTGCTATGAGGCTACTGAAATGCTGCAACCTCAGTACAGAATATTTTTTGTCAAAGCTTACTGAGTTTTGATTTCATTGTTTTCTTGTAATTGTTGACATGATAATCATAGAGCAGCAGAGTTGAGCTATTGTTGGTGCTGCCTCTTCTAAAATGTTCCTTGAAGGCTGTTGTTCAGGATGAATCTGATCATTTAAAGCTGGAGCCATACTGGGTTATTTTACCTCATACTGATTAATATTTGAGAGGTTTTTTTTTTTTTTTTTGAAGTAAACAGGCAGATAAAGCAATAGTTTGGAGCAGAAAAAAGCCCATAGCCATACAACTCTCTATTAAGAGTTTGATAATGAAATCAAATGAAGTAAGTCAAAGTTAAAGTCAGTTTTATTATCATATTTGTCCTATTTTCAGCACATATAGAAGACTGAAATTGCAAAACTTTAAGGCCCACAGTGCAATAAGGAACATAATTTAAAAAACAATACAAATTGGAATATAACTAGAAAAGCACTCAGAGAGCAAAGACCTCCACCAAGGTAGATCAGCCCCCCCCCCAACTCGATCACCACCAAAATATAATCATTTGTTCCTTGTGCCAGTATCAGCATTTCCGGAAAATTTCATCAAAATCCTTCCATAAATGTTTGAGTTATCTTGCTAAAAGACAAACAAACAGACAAACCCAGATGAAAACATTACCTCCTTGCCGGCAGTCGCTATAAACAGCCAACATAAATAAGTGGCAACAATAAAGTGAAATATATGTACTTTATTTTCATCAGAACTCAGATAATTGAACATCTACGTTAGAGTAATAAATACCTAAATACATAAATCTGTTAATTCCATATACACTCACATCCAAACTAAATGAAAGAAAACATTTTTATAAGGATTATAATGAAATCATTGTGACTAAAATGAATTCAGATTTCAAACATTGGATTAACATTTCATGGGAAATTCCCAGTAATTGGTGACCACTCCTAATAAATATTCCATACTTTAATGTGCAATGCAGTGTGTGTGTGTGTGTGTGTGAGGAGGGTTTTATAATTCACTTTCATCCTTATTAGAGTCACACTGCCACATACACTTAACTCTAATTGTATTAGTTCCCAATGTTACAGATCATCCCAGACCTCATTTAGTTCATCTAACATGACCCTAATCAGTCCATGATGAAAATCCAGAACCAAGACCTGAGGAAACTATCGAAGTACGTCAACGTATCTGCAAATCTGAAGTCTCACCCTCTGCACAGACCATAGTGTTTAAGTTTCATGTATGAATTCAGTGACAGTTACATTCTGATCGTCTGCTTTGTAACTAAGAGAAGTTCATTGTGGTGATCCGGCGTCTGTGGAAACTTGTGAAGCACATCACTGGCATTCCTCCTGGACATGTCCGGATCTGCTGCCGGAGCGTAGTCGCACAGTCTCTGTTTTTAGCTGAACTTTTTATGCGTGTTGATCTGATAGTGCGCGCGGTACGGCATGTGCAAGTTCACTGAGCCCATCAGATGGATACACACGAGATAAAAGGAAAGCAGATAAGTTTAACAAACAAGTACAGAGTGGAAGAGTGAAGGGCTGAATTGGCTCTTATACTCATTCATGGATGGATGGATAATTTTATACGCCCATCTTTTCCTGTCCTGAAAAGCTTACACTCTTCTGTCTGTTCCTTCGGTTTGTTTTTAAGGCTCAAGTTAACCTCAGGAAGTTAAAAGAAAAAAATAATGCTTCAGGGAGCAAGGTTTCACCACTTCTTTATAGAGAAAAAATACCTATGAACTCACATTATATGAGATATTGTAACCCTTTTATAGTTCGGTCATAGAAATACTCGGAAATTCAACATTTCAAACTTGGTGTGTTATTGGAGGGCAGAAGACTTTATTGATTTGTTGAACTTTTTCTAAAATTTTTATTATCATGTAGAACACAGGTGTCAAACATAAGGCCCGGGGGCCAAATCCGGCCCGCCAAAGGGTCCAATCTGGCCCCTAAGATGAATGACACTGAAGATATTAACAATCAATGGTGTAAAAATCATTTTAATTCAGGTTCCACATACAGAACAATTAGATCACAATTGGGTCAAACCACTAAAATATGATCATAATAACCTATAAATAATGAAAACTGCAGATTTGATCTTTGCTCTAGAGTAAAAAAAACGGAAAATTACATGAAAATCTTCGTATTAACAAACTATGTGTTTACAAAAAATGTGAATAACCTCAACAAATATGAACAACCTGAAATGTCTTAATAGAAGAAAGTGTAATTTTACCAATATTCTGCCTGTTACTAAATGTTTTGTGTATTTGTAAATTATGATGTAAGTTGTAAATGAGGCAAACTGAGGTAAAATATTGTTAAAATTGCATTTGTTTTTCTTAAGACATTTCAAGTTGTTCATGTTATTCAGATTTTTAAGGAAACGTTGTAGATGTAAACATTATCATAATGTAATTTTACTTTTTTCACTGTTATTATTTTACTGGTCCGGCCCATTTGAGATTACATTGGGCTGAATGTGGAACTGACCTAAAACCAGTTTGACACCCCTGATGTAGAAAATCAAGGCCAATGAAGTTACTGTATTTGGTTCCTTACCCATAAGTGGTAAAAAAAAAAAAAGTCCAAGAACAAGTAGTTCCAGGCACAACAAATCCCTCACAAACATTTTATCTGATTTGCCCTATCTCTAATCATTGCGAAAACATATTTTTGGTGACACTGACCTTTGACCTACATTCACCAAAATTTAAAGCGCTCTATTCTGCACCACCCCGCACCTTTCCTGAAAATTTCATGGAAACTGGTCCAGTAGTTTCTGTGAAAACACTTTTTAATAAAAAAAAACAAAACAGTCAAAATGTGAAAAAAAAACATGTTTGAAAATAAACAACTTGTCCCTTATTCCAGAACCTGAAAAAACAACCACAAAAAGAATAAAAGTAAAAGAATGTATAAAAATACACATATATGGAATAACAATGATAATAGCAACTGTATAAATATGTAGATTAAGATATAAACGACAAGTCAGTGACACCTATAAACCGTATGTGCACTGCAGTCTTCTACATATTTGTATCCAACTTACCATAAATAAAAGATGTAACTAACATACAACTTTAAAAAATGAAGCCATTTATTTTTCATGTCTGTGTGAAAGTTTAAAGGAATAAGTGATGGTTCCAGTGAAGAACAGTGAGCAAGTTTTCCATCTTTTCATCCTCTTCTCTTCTGAACTTCGCTCCGTTTTGTTTGTGTTGATTCTAGCATCATGTACGTCTGAATAAGTGTCCGTGTGAAACATTACAGCGGAACCAAACTTCACGATTACCTAAAATGTTCAGTTGTTGGTTGAATGGGACAGAGCAGCACAGCCAGCAACCTGGAGGGGGCGGGGCCTGAAGTGGCTCATGTGCATTTAAAGGGCCAGCGCTCCAAACCACCTTTCTGGTGTCATTACTCAGAAATAGGGTTAAAGATGGACCTGTGAAGTTGAATTAATAAAGAATTCAGACCCAAGCAGAACATTTATAGTTTAAGTAGACCACAGGGAATGTTTGAAAATGCATAATTCCTTTAAAAAAAAAAAAAAAAAAAGAAGCAAAATATCACTCCTTTAACTTCACAATGTTCCGTTTGCAGAGTCTCCTCCAGAGAGGACCGGACGCCGACGCAGCATGCCAGGCAGCTCCTCAGACAAGGCCACGCCCACCATGGAGGCCACACCCACCGCCACCACACCTTTCAGAGTCACCGTGAGTACTGTGAGTTTGTTTTCCATGGATCTTCTCAGTCCTCTCTATTGGTTTCCTTTTGCTGACTTTGACTCGTCCATAGTTTGCCTTTGAAGACTCTTACTTCTAGACCCCCGTCTCCAGAAGCCTGGTCTGGAGTCCAGATGGACCCGCGCCAACGTGAAACTCATTTACTTCAGATGCTGGAACGGAGCCTTTGATGTTTGCCGTCCCCACATCTTGAGTTTACATTTCACGCACTCTCTTCCATTTGCCTTCGTGTGATTTTTTTTTTTTTTTCAGTACAGTTTACTCTGCATAATATTAACATAGTCCAGGTAAACGGACACATACACACTCCAACATCTGTGCATGCTCAACGCAGTCGCTCACTCACGAGTCTCCTCCCCTCCGTCAAACAAACACAGCTATGCTTTGTCTGTCATCTTACTTTAATTCCAATCTAGTCTGCTTTCTGCCATGTTTAATTCAATAGATAAACAGGCATTTAATGAAGCAAAACATTCCTCTATGAGTCATCAATTTACAGCTAATTAGCAATTAGCTGTGCATTTCCATTAATATATAATGAGAAGGGAGATGACAGCCCAGAGGTGAACTGTAAACACTGGATGTTGGACCAGCGGGGCCACAAGCACTCAGCACTCTGTCACAAACAAATGTCACAGTTAATGCCAACTTTGAACCTTTGTGATCTGAAGGTACATTAATAGGATTATTCAGACGAAAACACAAGTCATTCTGTCCAAAAATAGCAAAGTTACACTAATTTTAGCACCTAGGAATTTTTAGTTTGCTCCTGTTTGTTCACCTTATCACCAGTACCAGCACCTTTAGTTTCTCAGAGAGCTGTCTATGAATAAAAGAAGACGTAGCCGGTACCTCCGGTGCTGGACCACCTGCCGAGCGCAAAGTCTTTCATGAACCCAAATCTTTTTAAGTCAATTTTAAGAGCAGCCCAGATTAAAGTCAACGTATAAAATAACCACAAATTGAGCTGGAAACGTTTGAACTCCCATCTTTCTTTAAGGCAGAAATGATGTTTCGAGGAATGGTGAATTATTCCCTGCTGTGTTTTTTTTTCCTTTCTGTCCTCTTGACTGATTTAATCTTGTTCCGACTAATTTTTTAATGGAGAAAAATGCATCAGCCAGCCCTGATTTTGATATAAGCAGACATGAATTAGAAGATACCTACTGATGTAAAACACACGACAGAGGAATAGCAAGCCTGCAGGAGACAGAAAGGGTCAGATAGAGAGGCTAAATATTGATTAAGTGTCTCTTAAGCAGCTCTTTTTACTCTCAGGGGAGAGAGAGGAGAGGAGCACTGCAGCAAAGTCATCCTGTCTCAATCACATGACCACTTGACTCACTTTTGTAGCTTAATGCTAAGCAGCAGTAACTTCTTGGGCAAAGAAAGTTTCTCCAGACACTTTTACCCTTTTCTGCACTTTCTCTCATACTGCCCCCTTCTGGTTTGTGTTAGTTAGTACAATTCCCCCATGCAAACTTCTTTTTTTTCTCTTTAACTTTTATTAATGGCAAACTACTACAGAAGCTCAATTTAGTTGTTCATTTTCATATTAAATGAATGAATTACAAGGAAGGAAATAATGCTGTTGTAAATAGAATTGGTGCACAACAATGATACAGTGCACAACAACACTGTAGGTGGAAAAATAGATGTCTAGGGAACACGCATGGTGGCATATACACATTTGGGAATGCAAACAGGAAAACAAACAAGCATGCAGTTGCCTTCTCCTCTCCTGCGTCTCCCTCTTTTAGCAATGACAAACCAACCCTCACTTCACTCCCTCCAGTGAAAAGACTTGTGGTGACATCTGAAGTACCCTTCCTAGGCCTTGAGCTAAATCTGTCATAATGTTTTTCTCTCATATTCCTCGCAGAGACTGTGTTCAATGTGTGCACTCAAAAACGGGCTCAACACACGATTCTAAGCACATCCTCCAGCACTTCTGGAAAACGGTTTCTTACCACTAGGCTGAAATCTCATTCCTAAAGCCTAATCTTCTGCAGCCAATTCAGAAATAGCAAAAGATTGCATGCATTAAATATAAAAGTTACGAGTTTGTAGTTTCTCTGACTCGGTGCTTGTTTAAGCAGCACACAAACAAACCTTATCTAAGTCTGTCACGTCCCTTTTTCCCGCTGATTGCTCCTGCTAGCTGGATTGATTCTCAATTGTGACTTAGCCCCTTATCCCATCTCTCCTTGGCTTCATTCTCCCCACCTCCTCTCTACTCTCTGATAATAGTAGGGGGTCTAATTGGACAGGTATGTCTCTTGTTTTCATCAGCTTGTGCTAAAGGAGTACGAAAGGGGTTGATGTTGAAGCAGGGAACACCCTGCTGATTGTCCAGGCACTGATTCTATCAGGCCCTATTAGGGAAGCCGGGAATTGCCAAGCCTGGGGAATAGAATTAACTTGTTGTAGGCATTTGCTTTAATTTAATGATAAAAAAAAGAAACCTAAAAAAGCACAGAGATAAAATTGAGCTGTCCTCTTAGTGCTGATTTAATAGGCTTGGACAGGCTGAGATTACAATCAAATATGCATTCTCACTATGCACTCTTCACATACGCACACATGCATGCACAGAGCTACGCTGCCACAAGTTTGCCGAGTACATAGTAAATATGGATAAACACATTCTTTCCAGGACATAAACATTCCCTTTGGAGAAAGTACAATGAGCCAAAGCTGCAGGGTCGTTGAAAAACCAGCCTCACCTCCCCTTGGAGAATGCATGTACAATCAGATTATTCCATCCCCTCCTTCCTCTAATTAGCTGTCAACCATAGCAATGCGGAATAATTAAGGAGCTCATTGAAATTCACGCTTACAAGTGACGCTGCAGTGGCCCCCTGTCAGGCTGCGCTGGCAGTAATAGCCTTAGCATGTTTCTGTGTGTGAGTAGGTGTTGGCAAAGTGAAAGGGCAAGACATTACAGCAAAACCAATATTATTTCTAAAAGAACAATCATGGCATTGTGATGTCAGAAAATAATTATTGGAGGAATCATATTATTTTTTGCATTCTGTATTAAGATGAATAATAATTTTGCATGAGATTGACAGATATTATTCAGCTGTGTGCATAAGGAAGCTGTTTTTCCATGAGTCAGTTTTACAACCCAGACAAAAGAACAATGACTTGACGTATGACATGTCAGTTTTCAGGGCAGATGCAGACCTAACAAGGAAGAATCAAAACCCCTACATTACTACACTTCCCTCTAGATTTAAGCCATAAAGATCCAAAAAGCCACAAACCATCTACTGATCTAAACTGTTTAATACCTGTTCATCCACTAATCCTATCATTACATGTAAATAACTGGTGTAAAAATGCAGTTTGTCATCCTTTCACGGTCATCAGGTATGACCCATTTGGACGTTCAGAGGTTCCGTAGTTACCATAGAAACACTGTCATCTTCTACAACATTGATTCACCGGTAAAACCCATGGAGTTTGTGGATGGACACTTGTTTTATCTTCAGTTAATGATATATTTTGTTGAAAAAGTCACTTTTACTTCAGTTTTCTCTGTTTTTGATGTAATAACCATCAACTTCACTCACTTTTATGAACATCTACAGGATCAGTCAATTAAATACATGATTATCACAGAAAAAGCATAAAATACAGAGTAAATTCATTATAAGACATAGTGATAAATCAGGTTAAAATAAAGAGAAACGTTCATTTGGGAACTGCCATAAACGTAGGACATGGTCTTTACTGGTTAATGAGAGCTCAGCATTTACTACAATAAATACTGATTCGGACACAGACTTCATTTGTCTGTAGATTTTCCAAGAATCCGTCCACAGCTACTTGTGCACCTCTGCCAAACCCTGATCTGTCTGCGACCTTGTCATTCATTTGCTGTATTTTTCTCCTCACTTTCCTCCTCATTTAGTTTCATTCTATTGCTTTTTCTATCAACTCATGCTCTGCCACCTCCACATTGTGCTCCACTTTCTCCATTTATTCTGCTCCTATAGCTCATGCCTCTCTGCGGCAGGTCCTCACTGTCATTTTCTACATTTTTGACTGGTCTCACCTCTATTTTTGTCCTTTCTCTCTCCGTCTAAGTCTCTTCCTGAATATTTCCCTCCTTGGTCTCTCCATCTTGTATGAACAGGTGCTGACGGTGAAATGAAATGCCAACATTTTGCAGTGCTTACAATGTGTCTCGCCTCCCATGTGGTTTAATCCGGCGTTAATAGAGACATCAGTCATGATTACTGACAGATTATAAGTGGGAGAATAGGCCATTCATATGTGCCGACCTTTACCCTGCTCAAATACTTCCACTGTTTTTTAACGTCACATTGCTGCCCACGTGCACTGAAGACGAACGGCAAAATAATCAAAGTAATTGTGTTTTTTTTCCCCTGTCTCTTCTACTCTCTGTTGTTTCTTCTTTGGTCTATTCTTCACAGTCCATCCATCAATGGTAAGAGAGAAGTAAAAACAGAACAAGCAGCCACTAATCAATCCAGCTCGCCTATGGGGACAGGTTTCTATTCACTGACTTATTTCTGCGGATGGGAAAAAAAGAGAAGCTCTTTAATTTGTTAGCTGTGAATATGCCAACAGCAGGCGCACACTCTCTTAGGGCCATGGGAAAGAGGCAAAGAATTACTATAATTTTAAAGCGAACTGTGAATGATGATACGCTGAAACGAGGAAAAGCGTGTGTCTGTGTTTGTACATAAGGGTATATTGGATTGATTTTCGAACACTTTCCCTTGTTTGCCATCAAAAAGTAAAAATCCAGCCCCTCTTGAAGCCGCTCTTCTCATGCTGTGAAGTAAATGATTTGGCTGGGGATGATTACGTGCAATATTCCACATATTTTTATATGTTAAGGACAGCACTCAGCTTCCCAACCCACAAAGAGAATGATTTATTTAGCTCAGAAGTCAGGAAGTTGCCTCAGAAAGCGACCTTGTGTTGAGTCTCCGGTGTCTCACTCATGCCAACTGCAATGACTCAGCCTCAATCATTGAGCTAATAGCACCTGTTCAGACTTCACTCCTAAAAGGTAGCAATAGTAAGCCATTTGCTCACTTATCAGTGATTACATGTCTAGCTAGCTAGCAATGAAAATTCACTACAGGTACCTTTTGGTAGCATAAACACTCTCTGGCCACTATTAAAGCTATACTGTACGATGTGGCATTTTCACACTTTTCTTTTGTAATATAAAACGATCCTAATAAGCATGTGTCAAACTAAAATGTAAAAGAAATCCACCAGGTTTTGAAACTAAAAAATGTTTAATTCTCATATATTTCTGATAAAAGTTTGGCCAATTATTTTATTCGGTCCAAATAAAATAATTGGCTGAGTCTGGCCGAGCCTGCTGTCAATCATCCGTTACCCCGTCCCGCATCAGATCGCTGTACCTCTGAATCTGACGTTTCACTCCCACTGCTCCTCCTGTCTAGGGCTGTGAAGGGATACGACTGTTGAAGGGAAAAACGGATTTATTAACTGAAACAACAACCATGGGGAACAAACAGAAAAACCCGACTGCAGCAGTCACAGTCCGGTGAATAAAGGATGGAGAAAAAGTCCAGAAGTGAGGTGCACTCGACTCCGCAGACACGTCCACCCAAAGCTCAATTTGTATGGACTCCACTGACACACACATCCATGGGGTCACACAATGTAGGATGATGTAGGATAATAAATGCATGGACTATGAAACCTCAAACGTTTGCAGACAGTCTGTGGAGTCCATGCACTCACAGTCTGACACAGTCCACTCGGCTGATGAGGTGCAGTGAGGACACTAACCCAGACCCTCACATCCAGGGTCTGCTGATCAAACAGGAGGAGGAAGTGTCTGATGGTTGAGGGAGGGGTCTGCGGCCATGCCAAAGCAGACTGCACCTCCGCTTCCAACCGCATGCGTCAGGTGAGGAGGCGAGCATCAGAGCTCAGGCAGGGGGAAGTGGGCGGGGCTTTGGAGGGAAGTGGGTTGTTCATGTTCAAATTTTTACCAAGGGCTGTGAGAAATGCCAGATGGGTAGGTATAGCTTTAATATAAGGAAATAATTATCGGACTTATTACGAGCAGCAACAAAACGAGAACTTGTGATGTTGGTTCAACTGCAGCTTCACAGAAGTTCTATCAATTCATTTCCTAAATAGAAGAGTTCAGTGTGTTTAACCCTTTATAGGGCACTCATAGGAATACTCTGAAATTCTAAATGTCAACCCTTGTGTGTTATTGGACGACATAACAAGAATGTATGACTTTTGTGAAATTTTTCAAAAAAATGTATTGTCATGCAGAAAATCAAGGTCAGTGAAGTTACCATATTTGGTTCCTTACCCAAAAGTGGCAAAAAAACACATGTAAGGTGAAAAGAACATCTTTTTTAGAACATTAGACCAACATAAGTGCTGATCCAGACACCTGCTGCTGTCACTGCCTTGGACTGTATGTGGAAAGGACTGAAAATAGTCAGGGTTAAGTAGAGTTGCATTCTAGGACAGTATTATCCTTTTAAATGGAAACATATAATATATGCAGTGTGTGTCCTAAAAAAAAAAAGTCCCACTCAGTGTTTTTGTAGACCACCTTTAGCTTTGACTTACTATGAAACTGTTTATGCCATACAATGTTTATGCAACATCACAATAAAATTCCTCAACACTTATTTCTATCCAGAATTCATTTTAGGCCGAGCTCTTGTATTGATGATGGAAAGTCAAACTACTGCGTGAAGTCATCCCCAGCACATCCCAAATGATTCAGGTCTGGACTCTGTGGTGGTCAATCCATGTGTGAAAACGATATCTCATGCTCCCTGAACTCCTCCTGTACAAACCCAATGAGCCCTTTTTTATGCTCACTGTCAAACCAATGGTTGTTTAAGAAATGAGAAGCTACTCACTGCATCAGTTAAAGAAGTTGTTGGAGCTGAAACATATTAATCACAGCAGTAATTGTCCAGTGGAAGGATCGGAACTGTTGGTTTAGTTAAATCCAGGTGGGAACTTTTTTTTTTTTTTTTCGCAGGCTGTGTATAAATCTGATAACATTCTCTTACAATATTATAAAATTTATAGGAAAAA
>JAPTYQ010000005.1:32083042-32096014 GCA_029814465.1 Ostorhinchus cyanosoma | reverse complement strand
TCTGTCAGTCAGTACGTTTACATGCACATCTAAACTGAGCTGTTGGCAATAACTGAGCTGAGGAGTTAACTGGAGTTTCTGAGAAATCCGAGTATACATGCGTGGCGAGAGAATCGAATTATTGAGTGAGGTACGTTTGACTCCGAGACACTAGGTGGCGCTACACACCATTTTGCGTTGGCATTCTTCCAGAAGGTTGGAGTCATGGATAAAGAACAATTAGTAAACAAAGGCAGCAGATTTGAAGCAGACGGAATAGAAGGAGGACAACAACACCGAGCGAGAATATGGATGACAACGATGCAGAAGCTCAGAACATTTGGTCCAAACCGTTCATCCTGATCAGGTTACATGTAAACTGCACGCAAAGTCTGGTGGAGATGATATTAGCAGAAGGTATTATCCTTCTGCTGGGCTGTTGTCATGCCGTGGCTCTCGTCACTTCCAGAAGGGGGAGTGTCCAGGCCAGTCAACAGTCCAGCTAAGCGTAGTTTGCGTATACATGCCGGCATAGCTCCATTTAGAACCGCATTATCTGGCACCAATAGTCCAATTTCTTAAACTCCAGTTCGGTTCGATTCCAGTCCGACTAAAGTGTTTACATGGTTTTGAAAACTTTGATATTAGCCAGACTAAGGAAATAAGTCGATTTTCTCATAGTGCATGTAAACATACTGAGTAATGTTAAAGGGGCGGGGCCAGTACAGAGGATTAAAAACTAGGGTATGCAAACTTTTGATCAGGGTCATTGGGATAGTTTCTGTTTAAAAAGAGCAAAGACATTTCTTTGATGATAAATAACTTCACCAAACCACTAACCAAGAGTGAAAGAAAAGTTTCTGTATTATCATTCATATTCTCTGAAAAATGGCCAAAGAATCACATATTCTGTCATGAACAAAGCTGCACATGTCTATAGATAGAATAGCCTTTCCATGTCCCGCATTATATTTCGAACAATCACACTCCAAACAACCCTAAGAGGTACGATTTTATCATGACTAAATCCAGAGGAATGAGGAAATCCCCCAGTGTGTTTAGTCTCCAAGCCTTGCCCTGGCTTTAGAGTTAACCTTTAACCAACTATTCTCCAAATCAGTAAAGGTGTGTAGGTCTGTTTACTTGTGATAAGAGCAAGCCGCCCGACTCCATTCCCCAGAGAGGGAACAAGTACATTAAAGCTCCTCCAGTTTCACCTCCTGAATCATACTTAAATTGTTTTGGAGCTGGAGAACTGGTCCATCTGCAGAATAATAGGCTATAGAAACCTTTCCGTCACGGTTCACAATGAAGTCCTTTGTTCAGATGGATATATGAATATAGTATTACTATGTAGGACAACAAAGATTACTATATGTATTTATATTATATATGTGTTTTTGGTTTGTTTTTATTAATATAAGAGTGCTGATACTGGTATGATAATTTGTAAACGGGTATCATTATATTAGTGTATATAGGAATAAGGATGTGTTATATTGTTATATTATTATTAGTGTTGTTATTATGTTGATAGTCATATAAAATAATTGCTTTGTAGAGATCATAAGGAACAGAGATTTGGGGTAGGAGTATATAAGCTTTTACTTCTTCCTACTCCTTTTCGAGCATGTTTAAGTTCATTTATTGTATGTTATTTCTATCTATTTTTTGTTGACTTAACCTTTTATGCATCATTACTGATACTTTGTTGGTTGATTTAGTATTGATTTCACTGTCTACATGTTCAAAATAACAATTTCAATCAATCAATCAATCAAGGTAGACGACCGCTACCAAATCCTATAAAGTTCCAATGAGATTTTGTGCTTTTTTGGGGTTTTTTTTTTGTTCAACATGACTGTCTGAATCATTGAGTGATTGAGCTCAAATATCCTCCTGTCAGTCAGAAAGCATGTTAATAAGAAATATTCAATCTGGACCCGTTTCCCGTGTTATTATTTCACAGGAAATGACTGGCATTTCTGGGTTATTTGGCTGTTTTTTTGGGGCGGCTGTAACATCACTTTAAATTGAATCGTCTTCTGACAGCATGTCTCAGCCATGACATCAGTCTTCCCCCGTGTAAAAACAGCCATACCAAACATCTGGCAGCGCGTCTCCTCCCTAAACTTGGCTGACTTCATTTTCTCCTCTCCTCTTACATTCACTCTTGCCTCTTTTTTTTTCCTTCTCCTTTTTCTTCCTTTTCCTGGAGTCCCTCTCTCTCTTTCTCTCTGTCTTCGGCCAAGGTCCCTACATTTTCCCACAGTGTGTGCCGCTGAAGGCTGGCCCATTGTTTCCTGCTGCAGGGAAACTGGGAGGGAGGAGGCAGGCTGACTTCCTGGCTGCCAGTTCGGGGTCTGTGTCAGTGTGAGAAAGACCAGCAGAGACAGATCTGATGATGGCAAAGAAACTCTCTATCCTAGAGACTGATTTCAGCTAAAAAAGACTTAGATTTTGCTATATTTACCAAAAAAACTGTACTTTAGTGACAGATTTTGTTTGAGATTATTTTTACTAGTTATAGTTGTGATTATATTAGATTAAAGCTCCATTCTGTCCTATTTTTAGATCAGTGCCAGGTTAGTGTTTGTACATTGCCTCATCATAGTATAGAGTTACCTTGGACTATAGGCAGGCTCATTCTAAATATGAGCTCTGTCTTTTTAAATGGGATGTGGAGAGGGGTGTGTTAGTAGCAACAGACATCCTTTGGGAGCGGTGTGGTGTAGCTCAGAGGGCAGAGACTTCAGCCACGTTCCCAGGGACTCAAAAATAGTCAGGAAAACACAGGAGCACCGACAAGCTGCTAGTTAGGAATGCAACCCGACGTAAAGCGCTGCCTTTTGGGGTTCCAGCTCGGAGACGGCCTGCTGGACCATGTTTCACATATTCAGTAAATCGTAAGTGTAATTTTGTTGGAATCTTTTCTTCACGAGTCCTTGTTACTGTGGATGTATCAAACCCAGCTGCAAACTGTGGTTTCTGCACCCGCCCACGACTCAATCTGTACATTGTGGCAAAATATAAGCTTTTTTTTTCAATCTAATGCTATAAAACATGTTCTGTATGAATTACGAATGTAAATACAGGTCAGGATGGTGACGCAGAAGTTAGAAAAGAGCAGTACAGTGGATAACAGTTGAAGAGGATGTCCCTAGGAGAGAAATGAGGACGCGTTTGGACTTGAACATGCAAACTATTCAGAGCCAGAGGCAAACATTGGCTTTGGAGTGCAAATGGGATCCTGTTGTTGGCAGCACGCTCTACAATTTAGAGACAATTAAGCACCATGGTACATCACCTGTCAGATTATTAGATTATATATAATAATAACAATAATAAAGAAACATTTATCTAAAGCTGTTAAACAATGGAAGAAGTTTTCAGAGAGCATAAATTAGATATTGTTCTTGCCATGTTGCGTGGGAAGAAAGTCACTGCCCTCTTTTTCTCCTTGTGAACTTGAGTGTTTGCCTGTTTCTTTGTCCAATGCCACAGGGCTGTTTGAATATTCAGGTCAAGAAGTGAAAAAAAAAAAAAAAACACTTCCTCATCCATCCCTTTTCGCTGCTTTTCACATGTTATCAGTTCCCCAAACGCTCAGCAGTTATGCAATAGTCAAGTTAAAAAAGCTGCTTTACTTTTAACAAATTCATATTTTTGGTTTCGGAGCTGGAAAAAGATTGACGTTTTTTGTTTTTGTTTTTTTTTTTCTCCAAGGGCTTTGATTTTTCGTTAGCATTCGAGCGGTGTCATGTTCTGCACATGAGCACACAGATGCAAACACCATTTCCATGACCTTGGCATGCCTTAAAGTATTCTCAGCCTCACAGTTACAGCTGAGTCATACCCACCGATATGTGACTGTCTTGCCCCTAATTTTAGTTTATTAACGTCTCAGTGGGGCTTTCTGGTGGAAGAGGCATGCTAATATTTCCACGGTTGATGTAATTAAATGGCAAATCAATGAGAGCTAATGGGAAATAATGAGAGGAAATGCTGAACTTGAAGTGGAAATGTAGAGGATATCGCAGACAGCATCACTAATTTATGTTATGAAATTGTCCTTTCTACAGTTCTACTAAAATCAGCCCTTAATATTGAATGACAGTTTCTCAAACCACTCCGACACCTCGCTGCTCTTCAGGCTTTAACAGTAAGCATTACTGCATGGCCCGGAGCCTGATGATGACTTAAGTCAGCTAATTGGACAGACGTCGGCCCAATTACGACAGAGTTTTCGCTACCCCCTGCTTTACTGTAGTGATGACTACATTAGCTCTGCCTCTGCCTCTTACCGCTGCCTGAATCCTGTTCTCTATGAGTTTTCTACATCAGAATTAATGACTGTATGGAGCGGATATTCATGGTGTAGATATTGATATTTACAGCTAAACCTGTCAATGTTGTTTATTCACAGTGTTTTTTTTTTCATATAATCAAATAGCAGAGGTTACGGATTTAACAGTTTGAAATGATTATCTTAATATCAACACATTCTATACTAATACATCCACACTAATACATTTCCAGCTTAACCCATAAAGACCCAGTCCTACTTTTGTGGCAGTTTCCAAAATAATTTTCCCTTTATTTAACCTTTCTTAAGTGATTCATCACCATTTATTATCATATTATGCTCTGTATTTTGTGCTTTTTCTGTGATGATCATGTATTTTCCTGTTTAATTCACTGATCATTCATAAAACCTCAGACTAAAGTTAAATGTTATATCAAAAACAGAGAAAACTGAAAAGAAAGTGACTTCCAAATGATTTTTTTTTAATATTTAACATTTCCTAAGTGATTTATCAACATTGATTATAAACTAATCCTTCATACATTGCATTTTCCAGTAAAAATCAGGTCTTTTCCTATATTTAAAGTACTGATCATATAGATGTTCACAAAAGCTCAGAGTAAAGTTCAGGGTTATTTGAAAAACAGAGAAAACTGAAAAGAAAGTGACTTTTTCAAAAAAATCTATCATTAACTGAACATAAACCCAGAGTCTCCATCCACTGTTATTGATCCAACTCCATGGGTTTTACAAGGGAATCAATGTTTTAGAAGATGGCGGTGTTTCCACGGTAACTACAGAGCTATCCAAATGGGTCATATCTGATGACCATAAAAAGATGACAAACTGTATTTTACATCCAATTATTTACATGTGTTGATAGGACTAGTGGTTCAGAAGTCATTAAACATAATACATCAGTAGATGCTTTTGGTGGATGTTTGGGTCTTTATGGGTTGAAACTGTATTTTTAACAAGAAAATCATTTCTGTCAACATTGAGCTTTCAGCAAAGTTGAAACATGCCTCAAGCTCACATCACATGAGTAGGGGGGCTGATAACACAGCTGGACATGGGAATCGTTGCAAATTGCTTGGATAACACCTCACCTGCTGTGAATGTAATCAGTAACACCATGATGCAATACAAAACTGCTGCTAACGGAGACAAAAAGGACAGAATCAGTGTAATTCAGTATCCGTGATGAATTAACAGCTGGTGGTCAAGGTCTTGTCTTGTTTTTTTACTGAAAGGACCATGTCAAAGGGGTTTGAAAGAAATCAGAGAATGATAAATTGTGACTGAAGCAGTCGGGCAGAGAATGCACGTGTCTATGTCATTATTTCTAAGGGTCTCTGAAACCCACAGTTTAGAGTTTTCAACTTAAAACTGTCTGCAGCATATTTAGTGTCCACTTTTAGATTATTGAAAACCCAGAGGAATGAACAAAAGCAAAAGGTTTGGCTTTTAGAACAAAAACATGGACAAAGTCAACGGAAAAGGATTTAATAGATTCTATGGATCAATTCCTGGGCAGTGACCAATGTATACAGTAGATTCTAATGTTTATTAATAGTACGTGTAAATCGACATCATTTCTAACATTGATGAATGAGTCTTCATGTCTGTAAGTCAATCTCGGCCAGGGATGTGAGGTCAAGAGACCAGGCTGAATGACAAAAATCAATGCTGTGTATTGTAATACAGTCATTTTCACCCACATGTCACAAAAAGTGCATTGTATAAATCAATACAGAAATAATATCTCTATGGCAGCCGATTCAAATGGCCACTAATCATCACTAAGACACTTTACCTCCATCCCTCGACCTTTGCTACTGCTTGAGTCGCTCCTTACAATGATCTGCTATGTTCCGATTCCTGATATCACACCTATGAATAGACCTGTCCACCAGCAGGGCCATTTCGCTGTAGAGGCTAATACACTCTGTTGACCCTTTGACCCTCAGCTCTTAACTCACTGAGCTACGGAACAGGAGTAAAGGATGTATCATGTGTCACATCCTACATAAAACCACAGCAAAACTAAACTCCCACAGATCATCATAGGTAATCATTGATGTGCTGTGTTTTGCAGCTGCTAGCATGATCTTGTGCATCCAGTCGCTGTATTAACAGCCAGCTGCGCTGCTCTCTTTCACTCAACACATGATCTCAGAGCCAAACCAAGCCGGGCCGCTCCAGAGCCGCCCTTCAGCATGCCGTATCGGTCTCCTGCAGTGAGTGTCCTAACAGATGTTACACTGAATTACCTCCCAGCCTAGCAGGGAGGCTGCGCTCTCACTGTAATCAAGCTGCACATGTGTGTGTGCGTGTGTGTGTGTGTGTGTGTGTGTGTGTGTGTGTGTGTGTGTGTGTGCTACCAGACAGACAGCCTGTGCTAACTCTTCCAACAGTTGTTCTCCAAGCACCTGATCTCACTTATACGCCAACCTTTCCCACAATGTAGTGTGTCTGCCAGTGTTCTGAGTCAGGCATCCCTGCAGACTCCTGAAAATTCAGCCAAGAAGAGCTGACTGTTTAATAAATGCTAAATAAACAAGTCTAGTAGAGCTGGGCTGTACAGCAAAAAATATGAACGCAATATTTTTTTATATAATTTTTTTATTACAATGTATCCTTTGAGAAGGCCACTACCAGAAGGGAGTCTCTTATAATTCCTGAGAGCTAAAGAAAGAAGGCTTATTAGAATTTTAACACAGAAAAGCATCTTGATGCATTGAAAGGACAATTATTTTTTACAATATGTTCCTGTTTTAAACATTTGTGGACATTTGAGAAAAGAGGAAGCATGTCAGTAGATGACACAGCTTTTTTTTTTTTTTTACTACATAATTACTTCAATACAACATTCACTTCCCAGTGTGCTTGATAGCTTTCCAGGATTTACTTACCAAAGGGAAAATCTATCTGCATGTTCAATTTTCCTGGTGTCACACTTATTTCTTCCATGTGATCGGCTGCTAGATCCGTCTATAACAAGTAAAAGCATATATATTTTATTGCAGTCCCACTCTGAGATTGCTTTAGACTTAGACAAACGTTATTGATCCACAGGGGAAATTACTTGGTCACATTAGCTCAGTTGCATACAAAACACTAGCAAAAAAATTAAAAAGGCAAAGTAAGTGTGAAGAGATAAAAGCAATAAATAATACAAGTGGTGCCAGACAAACTCCAACCCTTGCTCACATTTTCCCCATTGTAAGTAAATGGGAATCATAAAAAATGTGAACTTTAACCTACTTTTCCCAAAAGTAATCACATCTATTCTGGGTCACTGGCAATCTATAAACCAAATTTGGTATGAATTCAACTATAAAAGTATTAAACAAAGAAACAAACCAAACCAAAAACAATACCCCTTGCCTCCCCTTTAGGGGGCGGGGTATTAGATAAAATACACTAATAAAGCAGAAAAAAATTAAGATTTGTATATGTACAAATCTACCAGAAATGGAAGTAAATACACTATATACATACAGATGTACATTTACTTCACAAAGCTAAAGTAAATGCTAAAGCTAGCTCCCTCCTTTCCCGTACACTTCTCTCTTCAGTCAGGACGGGTGCACTTGTGTTTGCATGTGTCTCATTCTTGCCTTGTAGGCTTCCTTCCTTCCTGTAAATGAAAAGCCGTCTTTATTTGGAGCCATTCCTTCTATATTTTGAGCTAATGCGCGCTCCTGTCTAGAACTTATTTGTCTTTTATTTTTCTTCTCTAAAGTGGTCACACCATAGTTTCATTGAATCTTTTTCCACATTAATGCCCGGGGCAACATCTCTGACCGCTCCTCACTGTAATCTATCTTTTGTTTTGCATGCACTTGACCACTGACAGTGTACAGTAAGAGCCTAAAAAGCCATCAACCAGCAGAAGTGCCGCCAAGCACTAATGCACTAGATGTGGAACAATCTGGACTGTGCTCCCTCATCCATGTCAGGCATCTTTTTAAATGTACATTTCCTCTTTTCTTCTTTTGTTCTTTATTTGTTATCGCTTTCATAGCCGTGCAGCGTAACCAGTCAGGAGTCAAGGAGGTTCTGGATAGATGAGCCGAAGGGGCTTCAGAGTGAGTGTAAGTGTGGTGTGGGGAAACGTTCCTTTAAGGGAATTGGTAGTGTCACGTTAGCTGCTGCATCTGTAGCTGTCTTTTCCCATTACTTCTGCCTTTGTCTCCTGAGATTGTTCACTGTCAGAGTCAGACATGGAGCAGGGGAAGAATGAAGGGTTCTCCACTGCTCCGTTGGCTTGTCTTTGTAGGTGGCTTGATTGGACTTTGGACTCCAAGGCCAGTAACCACGGGTCATTGATTCAGCTCAAACATCCACAGGATCCCCCTCGTCTTTTTCCCTCGCCTCCTTGCTACAACTTTACCACTTTTCATGCTGTCTCCTCACCATCAGCCAGGCGTATGTTCTGTTGTCCATACTCTCCTGTTACCCATCACCCAACTGTTCAGTCCGTCGCAGATGACAAGCGACAGATGGCAAGTTGATGCACAAAAGGAAAAAAAAAACCAAACATACATTTTGGCTGAATTTCTCAAAACAAATACTACTCTCCTGGTGAACAACCTGCAAAAAGAATCTAGAAATAACTGTACAGACTTCAACTTCTTCTCAGAGCTGATGCTGGCCCAATAACCACACTGAGAATGTCTAAAGACATCTGCTTAGATCAAACGAGTGATCAGGCCCTTGACAGAGTACTCTGTACTGTGACAGACACTTAGTCGTTTCATCACGGCCTGTGGTCCCTTCTACTGAGTCAGCGTCAAAGCGGGAAGTGGGAATAATGGACACTTTATTATGTGAGACTTGATGCATGGATAATGGCCTATTTGTCCAGTGCTGCTCTCTGCAGTGCATGTGTTTCATAATCAGGCTTGAATAATTACTGTGCGATTGTGTGTGCACATCAGGCAGTTTTGCCGCTACCTGGAATGTGTGACACTTTAATGTTTAAGTTGATGCTAGCAGAGAGGTTGGTACATGCAGGATGTCCATGAATCCTTAAAATGTCTTCAGTTTGATAGTCTTACATTAAGGCCTTCAATATTGCACCTTGAGATGAATGCACCTCTCTCAATTTCGTTGTACTTGTGCAATGACAAAGACATTCTATTCTATTCTATTCTATTCTATTCTATTCTATTCTATTCTATTCTATTCTATTCTATTCTATTCTATTCTTAAAATGAGCTGTTAATGCTTTACTGTTTTTTAATATGTGTATTATTGTCATGAAAAGGACAGAGTTTATTTTGCTTTTAAATATGCATCAGTCCTGGTGCATCTACAGCCTGTCCGTCCATGGGAGTGGATCTCTCCTTCACTGTGGTTCTCATTCAGGTTTCCATTTTCCCACTGGGTTTTTGGAGTTTTTCTTTGCCGAGAAGGAGGGTCTAAAGACAGGGGATGCCCAGGACATTAATCCATTTCCTTCATCTACTGTTTATTTGACTCTTCTTTGTTTATATCCAACTAATTCTGTAAAGCCCTGTGAGAAAACCTTATTGTGATACAGGAGTCTGCAAATAAAACTGAATTGAACTGAATCAATAACCCTCAAATTTAATCTGAGCTTTTATGAACATCTATATGATCAGTACAGAAAAGACCTGATTTTCACTGGAAAAATAGAAAATATGGAAGATTACTTTATAATAAATGTTGATAAATCACTTAAGAAATGATAAATTATTTGGAACCTGCTGCAAAAGCAGCATTGGGTATTTATTGGTTAATCATGGAGAAATAGAAATGTTATGTTACACTAGCTGGATTGCAAAATTGTCAAGACTAAGATGCCTGTTGTACAGTTATTTTTCTGAAAGTAAGGTATTAAATTTGGCCAAAGATCCCTTCAAAAAATGTCTCTAAAAAGTCATACATTTGGCTTCCTGCAGATATCCAGTAAATATGTCTAGCTTGAGGTGCTTGGACTGGAATGTTATATACAAGGCAAACCAGCAGAAGGAAGTAGCTGATGAATCTAGACAGGAAAGGAAATCTGGAAAAGCGTCTTGTAATTACTCGTAGCCCAAGGTGACATCTTTTAGACTGCTTGTTTTCACCAACCAACAGCTGAGACACTAAAAGGTATGATAATCAGAATGGTAGCAAGGATTTTTGTTTTTATTGAATAATCACTGAGAGTCAAATAAAAAGCTTTGTGTCTTGAATCGAATGCTAATAGGCACAAACTAGACTCTTCCATTGTGACAAATGTATATTTATGTTTTGTAAAATACTTAGATTATACCAGTTTGTTTTACTGTATGTCCTCTTCAGACTCCTTGTTATAATGCTTACCCAGTAGTAGATCTGTTACCATAATGAATTTTTAGTTAATGCTTAATTTTTATGCAGATGATTGAAATCAATTATGTAAATGTATGCTTCTGTTAATTCCTGTGCCACTTGTGTAATATAAGCTTAATTATGACTTCATTTACACACAGACTGTACTGAAGAAAAGCATTTTTTTTTTATGTTTAACACAGAAATAAATAAGAATTTCATTTTTGTTTGCCCTAAAGGGTTTGCAAATAAAGAATTGCACTGGGTACATTTGGCATAAATGACAAAGACAAAAATAAATAAATAAATAAAATAGAATAGACAGAAAAATACAAAGAAACAACTGATAATAAGACTAGGGCCCAGTCTAGATGCCAGTTAAATCTCAAACCTTTGAAGATGTTGTGGAAATAGCGATGGGAATACTATATTTCTACTATCTTTATCCAGCTGAATGGAGACAACCGTCACGATAACACTAACTAAGTGTGGCTAGATCATATAATTAAGATAATTATGCAGTAATTGTGACAGGCCTACCCACTAACGCTCCCCACCCTGTATCTAGGTGTTTGTTTTGGAAAGAGCATTAAGGGTGATAACAAGTTAACAAGTAATTGCTGTGTGAGTTTGCAAGTGGAAAAGAGTATTGATTGTTGTAAATGCAGCTCAGAAGGCAGAAACACTACTGTGTAAACACCGTGTGGGGCAGTATCCACATCCACTGCTAGGAGGACGACTTATGCTGAAGCTTAACTCTTAGCAGAACTTGGAAACCTGTTTAAGTAGCGTTAGGTTATGCATGTCATACGCTAAGCTTTGGGTTTGGACATTTACACATGCATTACACTGATGTAAGTGGAATCAATGTACAAAGGGGGTATTATTCTGATTATTGCCTGTGTGAAGATTAGCTTTGCCTCACATGGACTTGCAGCTGTTGTTGTTGTACATGTGATTATGACAAAACAAAACATAGACAAAGTTCTAAAGAGACTGTTATTTTCAGCACATTAATTCAGCTTATCTGGAGCTATCAGTACAAACATGGAGCCACCCAACAAGCCAGTGTGTTAGAAGTCTTAAGTGCTCAGACGCCTATATGGGCCACGGTTTCAGACTATATCAGATCCCAGACAGGCTATCAGATGAACTCTTTTAACAGGACGCAGAGACAAAGCGTACCGGGTGCAGCCCAGACCCACTCAGAACCCATTACTCGGCCGTGCTCTCCCCTGGCCCCTGCTCTTAACTGGGTTTCTATTGAACAGGCCTGAGTAGGGCTGAATAGTGCTTCTACTTCCCAGACTGTGCTGATAGGATTTGGCCTGATCCAGTGGCAAAGATTTTTAAGGTTTGTATGGAGGATGAGATAACTGCATCTCCTTCAGCATAACTGTAAAAAAAAAAAAAAAACCCTCAGCAATACGACAGATAAGCTGCAAGAATATCCACTTCATTTAAGTGCATTTGTGCCACATGGCTTTCACTGAAGAGATAGAGGACATCTTTAGTGGGACTCACTCTTCAAGAAGTTAATATTAAGGATTTTATTTGGTTAATAGGTTTTCATTCAGTTGTCTGTTGGATTTAGTGACCAAATGAAAAAAAAAATACAGTGATAAAGTAGAAAAGCACTTGGAGAGAGCAGATCTCCGCCAAGGCAGAGCAGCCCCCCCGCCCCCTCTGATCACCACGAAAATGTAATCATTTGTTCCTTGTGCTAGTAACAAAATTTACTGAAAATTTCATCAAAATCCTTCCATAACTTTTTGAGTTATCGTCTTGACAGACAGACAAAAAACAAACAAGTGTTGCCAGGCACAACAAACCCCGCCCCTCACAAACATCTTACCTGATTTACTCTATCACTTCTCATAACGAAAACCCATTTTTGGTGACAATGACCTTGATCTTTGACCTACATTCACCAAAATTTAATGGGATCTATTCTGGACCAATGTGTCTAATCTAATCTAAAACCACAACAACTTAAGAAAAGCTGACAGGATTTCAGTCAAAGTCAGCTTTATTGCCAGTTTTGCCATATGTACATCACATACAGAAAACTGAAATTACAAAACTCTAAGGCCCCATGGTGCAAATTAACATAGAAAAAACACAAAAATATATAACTATAACCAGAATATAACTATAAACCTACAATATAACTATAAAAAGCAGGAGGTTGAGGAGATGATGAATAGATGATAAAGGTGCAATAGTGAAGTTATGCTTTGTTTTACACCGATCACTGATATTTATTTATTAAGTGGTGACTGCGGATGAAAATTAGCACTGACTAGATTAATGTGCACTGTCTCACCCTAAATAAAGATATACATAATAATAAAAAAACA
>JAPTYQ010000005.1:32041016-32053849 GCA_029814465.1 Ostorhinchus cyanosoma | reverse complement strand
TTTATTTGATTGAATTAAGAAAAAAAAAAAAAATCTTGACTTGAGTAAAAAAAAAAAAAATCTGTCAATGGAACAAGTGAAAATTATCTGGGTAAGATTTCTTAAAATAATTTTTTCCAGATCTATCGTCTATAAATCAGTTCTTATATCTCACTGAAAGGTTACTCTTTATGTGCTTGTGTCTTATTTTAAGTGTGATGAGATATTCGGACTAGAAATGCGAAAACTTGGAAAGATTTGGATTTTTTTCCAGTGTATACGTTATTTTTACTTAACGTACAGATGCGTAAACATTTACTTAAGTAAATTAAGTACAGATACATTCCACCACTGTTTACACTTCATTATTGTCTGGATTTTTTGGTGAATATAGAAAATAATTAACCTCAAAATCCAGTGTTAACAATATTCATCCAAGGTTAGTTGAAGTGCAGTTTCAATAATCACCACTCTGTATGCTCTGAATGCTTTTGCTGCCGCCTGTTTTGGGAAATATACACAGCGGTAGTTTAATTTACAAATCGCACACATCGTTGCTGGCATTCATTCACTTTCTCTGTACGCTGCGTCTATTAATTCTTGTTGTGCGTTTGTCATTCTGCCGATGTGTGTCTGTTTTGGCGGAAACAAAGCGGTTTGTGCGCTCACACTTTACTGCCTCTTCCATTGAACGCCTTATTCAGGGATGACCATGACAAATACTGAAGGCTGATAAATTCTGCATCACTGTTTTGGTGCAGTTTCTCTTATTTGATGTCTGCGCTGTGTGTGACTGGAGCTACATAAGAGCAGCCAAGGCTCTTTTTAGAGCAAGAAACAGGAAGAGAGTATGATTCATGCTTTCTTTTGAGAGTCTTGGCTGCAGGGATAGAAGACGAATTCCTGTCCTCGTTTTAATTACACTGATTATAATGAAATAACAATCTAAGCCACTGCCAGACCAAAGACAGGCTCCTTTTACATGATGACCTCAAAGCAGTAATAGTCCCTTTTTTTTTTTCTTTATCTGAAAAGGACAACAGGAAATGAGTGTTTCCATTGTTTGTCTGAATATATGACACACACATTTGTTGTGTAGAAATGTCACTGAGCATAAAGAGAATATATTTGTGCATGTACTTATCAAGTGTCTATCTAAAATTTGAAGGAAAATGTCTTCTTTTTCCCTTCATTCCTCGAGGATTTGACTTATTGCATTGAGGTTCTTTATTGCTTTTTTTTTTCCAAGAACCTACTGTTAACTTCCACATGATTGTGTTGTTTCAGGTGAATTCATCAAGGCTCTCTATGAGTCAGATGAAAACTGTGAGGTGGATCCATCTAAGTGTTCGTCAGGTGACCTCCCAGAGCACCAGAGTAACCTGAAGATGTGCTGTGAGCTGGCCTTCTGCAAAATCATCAATTCTTACTGGTAAAAAAAGTCATCCGAGTCACTTAGTTTAACCCATAAAGACCCAGCATTTCCTTTGTGGCAGTTCTAAAATGAATTTTTCTCTCTATTTAACTTTTCTTAAGTGATTTATCACCATTTATTATAATATTATCCTCTGTATTTTGCGCTTTTAAGAGAAAATGTGGTATTTTCCTGTATTTAATTTGCTGATCTTGTAGGTGTTCATAAAAGTTAAGATT
Organism: Ostorhinchus cyanosoma; assembly: GCA_029814465.1. Taxonomy (NCBI): domain Eukaryota; kingdom Metazoa; phylum Chordata; class Actinopteri; order Kurtiformes; family Apogonidae; genus Ostorhinchus; species Ostorhinchus cyanosoma. Next base: position 32,052,217 of record JAPTYQ010000005.1, on the reverse strand, counting down.
ACAGTTGAGGGTTATTATATCAGGAATACAGAAAACGAAAAGAAAAAGTGACTATTTAAGCAAAGATATTAACTGAACATAAAACCAAGTCTGTCCTTCCACTGTTATTGATCCAACTCCATGGGTTTCACGGGTGAATCAATGTTGTAGAAGATGATTCTAATGTTTGATATGGTATGATAGAACACAACTTACTCACACAAACACCCAGAGGTTTTTAGCTCTAATGCTCTGAAGTAGGGCTGGGCAATAATACAATAGCGATATGTATCGCAATATAACTTTTCCTCAATAGAAATGAGACATGCGTGATACAATTTCCATAGAATATATTCTCTATGTTTTAACAGATGTAAGAACAGCCAAACATAAGTCACTTTTCCATTAGATCTATGCGCAAAACTTTACTGATATTTACTAAATGTCATAAAAACAGAAATGCGTAATGTCTGTTTTTCCATGAAATCACAAATGCGACGATTTGTTTATTATCGCCAGATGCCACGAGAAGCCATTCCACAAACATGGCGTTTCTTTTAAAGCTCTTCTTCTTCACTTGTTGTAACATCCGTCAACATCTGTTTTTTTTTAAATTCACCTTTCCATTGCAGTTTTGTGTAATATACCAATTTTGCAATGACCGAAAAACCACCTCTTGCCAGCGCAAAAACTTTTAATCGAAAAACGAAAGTTTTGGCAAAATTGTCGTTTTTCCATTTGGTGAAGTTTTATGCGTAAGTTATATTTGTGATATTTGAGGGTCAATGGAAAAGCGACTATAGTTAAGTAGCGCCACACTAAACCAATCACACTAGAGCCACGGCAGGTTAGGTTGACACACACAGTACATGTGTAGAACACATGCTAATGTTTGGGCTGCAGTGGGAGATGATGAGTGTTCCCTCGGGGGAAAATATGACCGAGAACTGAGGCGACCGGGTTATTGAAAAGTAGGGTGTGAACCGTTTCAGTTCCAGTGTACAAAAAAAGGCATAGAAGCCGAGAGTCGGACAGTCAAAGCATGTTGTTTCACTTTTGATTTATGCCAGTTAACATAAATAACATAATTCTAAGAGCGAAAGGAGGGACTTCTCCATAAGAACCGCAACATATGCATTTCTCTGTCTTCTCTCTCGCTCTCTGATGTCTTCACAACTACCTTATGAGTCATTTAAACTTGACAAAAAATAGTGATTTGATTTATATCGTGACACACATCGATATTGTGTGATATGAAAAAAATTAGCGTGATATGATTTCGTTCCGTATCGCCTAGCCCTACTCTGAAGCAACCAACACACATTTGCAAACTTACCAGCTACAAAATGAAGGATACAAATCATTTAGGAACCAAGATTTGTGTAGTACACCGAAAAAAGAAGTTGCACTTGTAGCTAAAAAATAATTTCCACGGTTCACTGCACTTTAGACCACAGGTGTCAAACATGTCCCTGCAGGTCAAAACCGGTCCAAAGGGTCCAATCGGCCCGTGGAATGAATATGTGAAATGCAAAAATTACACTGATCACAGATGTAAAAATCAAACCAATTCAATGTCAAGTGGAGCAAACCAGTAAAATATATCCTCTAAATAATGACAACTCCAAATTTTTCTTTGTTTTAGTGTAAAAAGTACAATTACATTAAAATATTTACATTTACAAACTATCCTCTTACAAAAGACAGTGAATATTCGGAACAGATATGAACAACCTGAAATGTCTTTAGAGAAATAAGTGCAATTTTAACAGCATTTCTCCTGTGATTAAATATCAGGTGTATTTGTAGATCCGCTGTGGTCTGTAAGATGTAATGGACAAGTAAATGACAAACTGAGGCAGAATATTGTAAAAACTGCACTTTTTTTTCTTAAGACATTTCAGGTTTTTCATTTTATTCAGATTTCAAGGTAACTTTGTAGACGCAAACCACATAATACGATATAATAATTTGACTTTTTACCTTAGTGAGGAAAAAAGCAGCTTCAGAAGATGAATGAATTTTTCTTTTTTTTTTTATCATCGTTATTATTTAGTAAGTTAGTGCATTTTATTTATAAAGCATTTTTCACAGATAAAATCACAAAGTGCTTTACAGTTAGTGTAAAATGTTAATAAAAGCTTAATATAAAATAAATAAAATGTGAGACCGAGAGAAACATAATAAACAATAAAAACAGAAATAAAAACAGTAAAGACAGGCCCGTATAACATCAACTCCTGCCTGAAAAGATATGTTTTAGTAGTCCATCCCATTTGAGATTATATTGAGCTGAATAATAACTGAAATGAGTTCGACACCCTTGCTTTAGACGAAAATGTCTGATAAATGTCTTGCAAAAATGAACTCTGGACCTGTTTCGTACTCTCTGCAGTGTATTTCCTCGAGAACTGAAAGAGGTGTTTGCATCATGGCGGCAAGAATGCAGCAACCGTGGCCGACCGGACATCAGTGAGCGTTTGATCAGCGCGTCCCTGTTCCTGAGATTTCTGTGTCCGGCCATCATGTCCCCGTCGCTTTTCAATTTAATGCAGGAGTATCCCGATGACCGCACGGCACGTACGCTCACGCTCATCGCTAAAGTGACGCAAAACCTGGCCAACTTCACCAAGTGAGTGTGTGTTTTTTGTGTAGCGTCGCCTCGCCATACCTACAGACAGGAGACAAATGAAAAGAAAATCCGACATGATGTGTCTTAGCATGGTGCTGAGTCTACAGGTCTGTGCACTCTACGGGACGCATGAACAAAACACATCCCCTCATTTAGTGTTTTGAAGTTGGTGAGGAGAGTGATGTCCCACACAACAGTCCAAAACCTCCTGTAGGTTAATTGCCATCCCCCCTTTGGGGTTTGACTTCAGTCCGTTTCCTGTCTGTAGGTCTGTGGCTGCTATATAATAGTCATAAATCAAATTGCACTTAAATGTCATTTTGTACCTTTTCATTTTGAGTATTACAGCTTGTTTTGCACCTTACAGTTCTATTTTAGCACATTACAGTTATAGATTCTATACAGGTGTTTTTATACTTGTATTTTATTATGTATAGGGTTTGAGCTTGTGTTGTATTTCTTTTTTTTACTCATATTTGCTGTGGTACATCTATACATACATATACACACACATACACATACACACACATATACATTCATGCATACATACACACATGCACATACATACACATACATCCATGCATACATACATATATACATACACACACACACACACACACACACACACACACACACACACACACCCATCTATACATGCCTACATCCTAATCTAAAATACAATATTTCAGCATACATTTGTCTTCCCTTTCTTTTTCTTATTTAAGATTTGGAAACAAGGAAGAGTACATGTCCTTCATGAACCAGTTCCTGGAGCACGAGTGGACCAACATGCAGCGCTTTCTTCTCGAAATCTCCAACCCAGAGACAATCTCCAACACGGCAGGATTTGAGGGCTACATTGACCTGGGCAGGGAACTCTCCACCCTGCACTCTCTGCTGTCGGAGGTGGTGTCCCAGATGGACCAGGTACAGGCTCCATACTGCCACAGCTGACGCTAACCTGTTCCACATGACACTAATAGGAACTGAACTTTTTACTATTCTTAAAAGGATCTAAGTGCTTCGAGAGGGTTGATTTTCACAAGCACCATGATGTGAATCGTGCTTAGACTACATTAAGATGTTTATTGTACATTAATCAATAATTTATTATCACATTACATAAACAGAGCTCTAAGGGACCTTCTAAGCAAAGGTTGCATGAAGCATACAGAACTAATGGATTTACAAGGACATTTACTGTAGATTAGCATTGGTAGCAGATGGGCAACTGGTAATTATTAGATCAAGCACAGATTCATGGTCCTTTTTGTCACTGGTGGTGTATTCAACTGTCTTTCATTAATTCAGAAATCACAGTGAGTCTGGCTAATACTTCAGTCTATCAGACCGGCCAGGCCTATTCATTATTCATTCTGTTGTCTGAATAAGAGAACTGATTGCATGGCATGCTGTAGGGAAGATAACTAAGTCTAAAAAAAATATGCAAATATGACTTGAAACAATGCACAACTGAATTCCACTCAGTTCCTCAAACTGAAGTGGCCTCGAGTAATATTTAATTTGGCTTAAATTTTCTGTTCGCAGGGTGCCGCCTCCAAGCTGGGACCTCTGCCCAGGATCCTGCGGGAAGTGAACACTGCTCTGTCTAACCCGTCCAGTATCCTGATGACACCCGGGCAGACCTCAGAGCATATGGGCTCGCCTCCCGCTGAAGCAAGCTGCAGCATCTCCAGCGGCCTGCAGAAGATGGTCATAGACAATGACCTTTCAGGGTGAGAAACCTTTCAAAGAGCAGATGATGCTTGAGAAAACATGCTAGTTCTTTGCTCTCTTGCTGTGAGTCGAGTGAGAATACATGTCCCAGTTTTCATGGCTTTGTATTGAATGTAGTGCCAGAAGCAACATTAACCCTCTGGTATCCGGGTGAACATATTATGCACATTTTACACTTCATGTTACAAAAGTTCCTGTTATTTTTCACAATTTGTATTAGGTTAGAATTTAAAAACTTGTCATTTTTTTAAAAATTATTTTTAAAATTCTGGCCAGCAACTAGAATATGCACATAGTAAACAATAGAAAACATGTGGGTCCAGGCACAACAGACCCCACCCCTCATACATATTGTAGCTTATTCTGGCTTCGATCCAGCTGATGTCATCCTTGTTTATGCGTGTGGTGATGTCAGCATATCAATTGCCTCTATATATGTGCCACGTTTGAAGTAAATTGACACAAAATTGATGTTTTTATAAACATGTGAAATTGCACCCATTATAAGTAAATAGAAGATAAAAAGATTTTTAAAAATTCCTAAAAAAATTTACACGTTTACTTACTTTTCTTAAAATGTAATAACATCCATTCAAGGTCACTGGCAATCTATAAACTCAATTTGGTATGAATTCAACAAATAGTTTTGCTCCTAGAGTGTTGAACAAACCAAAACCAGTACCCCTTGCACATCAGCTTCCATATCCTATATTTGAGCTTCACTTTGCCACAGTGGTTTGAAATCAGGTCATCCATCTTTGTTCTTAGTCTTCAGAAAGTGCTCATTTGCAAATTCTGGCATTTTTCCTCTTCCTGTCGAGTGCAGATTTTATTTATTAACATACCATACTACAGCAAAAAAAAAAACACTATCCTGGCCCTGTCCAAAGTTAAAAAATATTTGTCTCCTCAGGCTTCCCAAGACTCCTCTATTAAGATTCTTTGTATTTTATTTTTAAACATGAAACTGATTAAACATTGAATCTACCAACCAACCAATAATTTAAGCACAGTCCAATAAAAAATTAAAGGTCACAGTTTGACAGGAAAGAAATTAGCATATTCCTTTAAAAAAAACAAACAAAACAGAACTGCCTGTCTAATATTGTGACAGTGTTTTGTGTGTCATTTTGAACGCTCTTACAGCAGAAAATGAACGTATGTGCTGTACACTATCAGGCCTCCGTGTCAGCAAGAGTGTGATACGGTATATACCAATTGCGCTGACTGTTAATATGTGTGTCGGGTGAGGCTGAGTGTCACCCCTGCTTGTTTACATCAGCGGGCTGAAACCTCATTTACGCTCCTGAGAATGAATACGCATTCAGTCTTATCTCCCTTATCACCTGTCCTCTTACTCCCTGACAGAACAACAGCAAGGTGACACTTATGAAGATTAGCATGAAGGCACAGGGACCAACAGGAGGAGAAAACGGCTGAATAAAAGCCAGAGAAATTAATAGACGCTGCCTTAGAAACAGGGGAGTACAGTAGCAGACTGAGGAGGTAGATGAGATGAGAACATAGTGTACGCGTCGGAAAGATGACACGCAGGGGAAACAGGAAGCTGGAGCGACAGCTGGCATTGTAATGCTCATCAGGGGACCCGGATCAATACAGCTAATTAATTGATGTTCTTATATGACCTGATCCCGGAGCCTGACCTCTTTACTTTTATTATATTGAAGCATGCGTGAGGTTTCAGCTCGTCCACCAGCATTGAGACCCGAACCGCATGCGAATGAGCTCACCCATTCTCACCTAATTGCATCTCATCCACCAACCGGTGACATGAAAAGTCTGAAAAAGAAAAGGAGAAGGCGCCAAGATTGAGAAAAGGAAGAAATTGAGCAGAATGAAAGGGAGAAAAAAGAAGTTAAAGGAAGGAGAGAGAGAGAGAAGGGGGGGGGGGGTAATGGAACGGAGGGAGAAGGACAGAGAAAGAGGGAGGAGACAAGCGTGATGTGAATGATAGTGATTATTGGAAGATAAATCACGTCTGTCAAGGTAATCGTCTCCTGGCAATAAAGCCTCCATCTGTTGGCTAAAGGGAGGAAGAAAGGAACGACGGACAAAGCGGATGAGTTAAGAAGCGATACATCCTTGATATTTTTCTGATTCTGGCCGCATTAGTCATTTACTGCTTTGGAGTTTTCGATGATTGCCGCTTATAACTCGAACTGGAAATTCTTATACGAGTATATTTGTCTTATATTATTATTGTAGTTTTTAGTGGTGCTGTCAAGAGAGACTAAAAAGATCATTTAATGATACGCTTTGTGATTAATTAGTCTAATATCAGTATTTGCTGTCAGAAGCGTTTAAAAAATATCTCATTTCAATTGGATTTTGCTAAAGGTTAAAGGTCAAGTAGTTTTATTATCCCCATAGGGAAACTCAGTCTGTTACCAATCCTAATACACACACACATGCACACACAGTAGCGTGCACACACAACACTTACATGAGCAAATCAGTGAATAAACAGAACCTACATGTTACTCTGTCATAAGTACTCGCTTTTGCTTCTTTTGAGGCTGGTTGTTCGCTGTGACAGGTTTGTGGGTTGTGGTTTCACCTGGTCTGACCTCTGAGTTCGCTGCGAGTGATTTGTGATTTGCGTTGAAATTATTTTGTCAGGCTTCAAGTGCCCTGATGGGATGGAAATCATTCACAGGATTGTGGGCATTTTAAACTGAAAATTTCCTTTTACAGGGTCTACATCTGCTTCTATCATGTTTCCAAACCTGCTGTAGACAGGACATGTTCAGAGATGTGGAGGGACAGTTATAGAGCATTAGTCTGTGTTTGCTTATTATTAGTAGTATTATCACATGTGCACAGTCCATAGAACACTTTAAAGACAACTATTCTCAAGCTGTCTTTATGAATTGATTCTATATGTATATTTATGTTCAATTTATTTTATTTTGTTACTTTTTCTGTGATTAATGACCATTGGGTGCATATGCAATTGACATCTCGCTTTGTTTCTTTTTTTTTTTTTTTTACTTCATTTGCACTGCCTTTCAATACAAGTGTGTTTCTTCTGGTTGTATTTTTAAATACTATTTATTGTCAGCTTTAGTATATCTTATCTTCAATATCTATATGTTTTTATTATATTTTTTATTTTTACCTATATCCTTGTACAACACTTTGGAATCCTGGTGTTGTTGTAAATGTGTTGTAGAACTAAAGTTGACCTTGACCCAGTAGAAGTAGTTATCATAGGACACTTAAAATGATAAAGAGTAGCTCTGTAAATACATTACATAAGAATGTCGTCATGTATTTGACTTCTCAGTGGCGGGTGTGGGGTTCGGTTAGGGTTATCCATGCCAATGATGTTCTTTTTTTCTTTTTTCAGATTGGTTGACTTCACGCGGTTACCCTCCCCTACCCCAGAAAATAAGGACCTATTTTTTGTGACAAGGAGCTCAGGGATTCAGCCTTCCCCCGCACGCAGCTCAAGCTACTCTGAGACAAACGAGCCTGACCTGGGAATGGCCAATGGCAGCAAGAGTCTGTCCATGGTGGACCTCCAGGACCCCCGCAGTCTGGAAAGTGGCCCTGGTCCCAGCTCCTCAGATGCCCTGGGTGAGGGTCCAACATCTGTTGGAGGCTGGTCAGCCAGAGCTCCACAGAGCAGCATCCCTGGAGGTCCCACTCTGAGGAGACCAGGCCAGAGCCCTACCACTCCCGGGGCGGAAAGCACACCTGGACGACCTGCCCAGCTTCTAGCCCCCCTGTCCTTCCAGAACCCGGTCTACCAGATGGCCGCCTGCCTGCCCGTGTCCCCACGCGGCATGACCGACTCCGGCTCTGAGTGCCACAGCTCTGTCAGTTCCCATAGCAACAATGAGGACGGACTGGCGGGAGGAGGAAAACACACCTTTTTGAACCATGCCGGAGGTGGTGGCAGCAGCGGCGGTGGCGGCGGTGGCGGCGGTGGGAGCAGCGGGGATGAATACACAAGGCGTTCAGGGGAGTTCACCCGCAGACAGCTGTCCCTCACAGAGGCCCAGCATCAGCCCACCGTACCCAGACAAAACAGTGCCGGGCCTCAGCGGAGGATAGACCAGCCCCCGCCTCAAAGCATCACCAGGGGCCGCACGCCACCAAATCTACTCAACAGCGGACCTTACCCCCGGCCGTCGTCCGGGAGCATGATGACGTCATCACCCGACTGGCCCGGCAGCGGGGCTCGGTTACGGCAGCAGTCCTCCTCCTCCAAAGGTGACAGTCCTGAGACCAAGCACAGGACTCAGCACAAACAGGTACAGAGCACTCGACCGCTTTGATTTCTTTAAGTACAGTGAGTGAAGATGATACTCAGCAGCAGATGTCCACGTCCATGTCATCATCTGCTATTAGAGCAATAAAAAAGTCACAATTACAGAAGGCTCATTTGTCTCTTAACATGAAGAGCCTGTTGAGGAAAGCTGTGGGGGTGGACTCGGCGCAGACATTGCACATTGTGCCCTAATGAACTATAGTCGTTGTGTGTAATAACAGTCATTTGCATACAGGCAGCTCATCACTTCACCACTGTTTTACTGGTCAACTTTATTGGGCTGAGGATGAGAGTGGTGGAGACTCAATTAGCATCTTATTATCGCCTGTACACAAGGATGGTTCTACTCCTGGATACAGCACATAATACAATAGATCTGTGTTAGTGGATTATATGATATGCACATGCGCAGTCGCTGTGGGAGGCTTCCACATTTAACTGTTTAACCCATAAAGACCCAGCACTAGCTCTGTGGCAGTTCGCAAATGAATTTTTCTCTCCTGTTACGTTTTCTTCAGTGATTTATCGCCCTTTATTCTAATATTATCCTTAGTGTTTTGCGTTTTTTCACTGTAAATCATGTCATTTCCTATATTTAATTCAGATGTTCATGAAAACTCAGTGTAAATTAAAAAATTATTACATCAAAAAACTGAAAAAACTGAAGAAAAAGTGACTTTTCCAGCTAAATCTATCATTAACTAAACATAAAACAAACTTCTCCATCCACTGTCATGGATCCAACTCCATGGGTTTTACTGGTGAATCAGTGTTGTAGAAGATGACGGTGTTTCCATGTTCACTACGGAGCCTCCGAACTTCCAAATGGGTCATATCTGATGACCATGAAAAGATTTACAACAATTATTGACATGTATTGATAGGATTTGTGAATCAACAGATAATAATCATTTTAGTTCAGTAAATGCTTTTGGTCACCGGTGGAGGTTTGGGTCTTTATGGGTTAAGTGGGTATAAACCAGTTCTCTTTGCAGGTGAGAATCTGTCAGTGGTTGCCATTGGTGACTGCCTAAAGGGATCAGTGTCTGCATATTAACCATAATACATTTTCAAACCCTCAGTGGAATATCCTACAGGATTATAAGTCAATTGGCCGACTCATTGATTACTGATCGTACTGCTCCTGATGAGAGTTTCTGAGTTTGGGACATTTATTCTCTATTTGAGGGACAAAAGCTTGACTCAGTGACATTAAAGCCTCCAAATATGGATTTTTTTACATGTGGCATCTATTAAATCAACATTATTATGAGCATTAAAGCAGGACCAAGTGGCAGTCTGAGGTTTCTGCTGCTGTCAAAGTCCAACAAAGCTGTTCTTTTGAGGTAAAAATGATTCCTAATTCATAAATCAACCCCAGTGTACTTCACTGTAATGCAATTTGTTGCAACAAGCGATCCTGCATAGACAGTCCCGCTGCCATAAATACTCATAGCACACCAAATCTGTTTTAATCCAGAGGTGAAAATGGCTTTTTAAGGAAATGATTGAGCTTTTATTTAATGCGGCTGCATACTTAAAACCTATTTTAAAGATTTACATCATCTCTGGAAAGAACAGACTCTGGGGCCAAGAACTATTAACACAGAAAGCAACTCAGTGTGTGTTCAGAGGCGGACTAACACAATGTAGGTGTGAGTCCTTTTAGCCTCACGCCCTCTGCTCTTTGCTTCAAATTGAGATTCTTCTTGACATAAATGTAAATCACAAGGATAATAGATGCATTAAACGTTCACCGTGGCAGACTTGAGGGAATGTAATGCAGAAATGGAATATATTATTCATAATTATGGTTTTATTAGTGTGTAATCATTAGATTGTACACAACATAAGTCAGAATTGTTGATTTCATTACCTTGGAATGAGTGGATTATATCTACAGAGGGAGTCCAGTCCACCGCTCTTCATTTCCCTTTTGTTGTGGGTAGTTTCCAGCATTAAGGTGCATTACCATCACTGATTGTGTTTGAGGGTGAGCCGATGTTTATGTCCCCTTAACTGAAAAGGCAGAAACACTTACGCTTTGAACCTCACCCCTCAAATCTGTTTTCGTTGTTTTCTTAAGTCGGTCTTTGTTGACATTGAAATAAGATTTTTTTTTTCCAAACATAATAGGACATGGTAAGAAATGATAATGTTAAGATTTAATTTGTTTTATTCGTGTGACTATTTTTCTGTTTATTGTGTTTCATCCTTTGTTCGATGTATTTATTATGAACATGTTAGCTGATGAAAGCCCCCTCACCCCCCCTCCTCACGCCTACCCCCCACAGCTGCCCTTTCTATTTGTCCATCAGATACGCAGCAGCTGTAAACACACACCGTAGCTGCTTATCTCTACCTCCAGGATGATTAATGTGTCTGGATGTACACACACTTACACATGTTTACATATTCGACATGTGTGCACCTGTGTGCGAGTTTGCCGACAGCAGCGTGTATCCATCCCGCCTGCTTTCAAACCAGATGATTGGATGCATTTCAAGCTTATTTCTGTTTTTTCTGTGCTGTTATTGCAAAACCCTCCCTCCCCCT
>JAPTYQ010000005.1:32001096-32024889 GCA_029814465.1 Ostorhinchus cyanosoma | reverse complement strand
CGTCAGTTCACTGCATTCTTCAACTTCACCACTAGATATCACTAAATATTACACATAGAACTTTTAGAGAGTTCTTAGTGGATGCACTGCACATAAAGGTCTTTTCAGTCCCATTCCAACAGCTGTGTAACATCTTCAGATGGAAGATGTTATTTCAGCTTGAGTTTGGAGTTTAACCCTAAATGACCCAAACAGCTGCTGGTGGTTGAAGACATCTGCTGTTTTAAAATGTGTAAAAGCTTTGGAAACACTAATACTATTAATGTGTCGAAATAATTCAGATAAAATGCAGTTTCTCAGCTTTTCAGCAGCATCAGATATGACCCGTTTGACTCCATGGTGACCATGGAAACATTGTCGTCTTCTGCTTCACTAATTCACTATTAAAACGCACGAAGTTTGGTAAATGTCAGCGGATGGAGATTGTTTTAATCTTCAGTTAATGATATATTTGGCTGAAATAGTCATTTTTCTTCAGTGTGCTTGTGCTGATATAATAACCTATAACACTTTTTGAACATATATGATCAGTGAATTAAATATTGGAACATTTTCACTGAAAATACAAAATCCAGAATATATCATAATGAATGTTGATAAATTACTTGAAATGTGGAGAAGAATTAATTAGGAAGTCACCATATCAATAGATCTAAGTTAAAGTCAGTGTTTCCCAGGACATGTGATTTATACATACTAAGAGATTCTTTTTTTTTTTTTTTTACTGTTCCTTGTTTGTTTTGTAATGCATCTCTTGCGAGTTTTCCAACTTTATTGAAGTGCAATGCTAAATTGGTGGAACAGTGAAAGTCAGCCCAGCAGACCATGTCGATCCAGCCCTCAGAGTCTTCAAATGAACACGAAACGACCCCCTAAATCAATAAGCTGCAGCATTATGTTTGATCACAAGCGTTGGTTTAAAGCCAGCGTGTCTGATATGCCAAGAGAAGACAGTGATACACAACATCAAGAGACATTTTTTGACCAAAACACAATGAAAAACGCAAATGGGTCAATCAACCATGAATCAGCAGCCGTCACAGCAGCTCCAACAGGAGGCAAACCTTTGTCTGATGATGAATATTAACCACAGTTTAACACAATATGATGTGGATGTCTGACAGTTGAAGAGACTGATTTAACACTGAATGTTGCCTTTAAAAACTGTAAAAAAAAAACATTTTGTTCCTGTTTTTTTCAGCAAGGACTAGAGTCATCTGAGCTGAAAAATAGGACCAGTGGTCTTATATCTCACATGTTCTACTAAGAATCATTAACGAGTTGAATTTGTGAGGTCGTCAGGTTCTGTCTTTATGTTATAGTCCTGTGGTCTGGATGCAGATCAACCTCCCAACAGAAGTGGGCAATACTTTCACTGCAGAAGAACTCAAATAATTAAAGGAAATTCCATATATGACTTCATATCAGTGCTCAATAGTAACTATACAGATATCTCTAAACATTTCCATGTTATAACCAGGGGTGTCCAAACCCGGTCCTGCTGGGCTGGTATCCTGCATGGTTTAGATATGTCCCTCTTCCAACACTTGGTTCAATTAATGATCAGCTCCTCATCCAGCTCTGCAGAACCCTGATAACAATCTACTGGCTTCCAGGTTTGATGGAAGAGGGAAACATCGAAAACATGCAGGATACCAGCCAGTGTTCATTTTGTCATCAAATTTTGATTTAGTCTTAGTCTTTTGATGAAAATGCCATTTTAATTTTAGTCTTATTTTAGTATTCTTAATTGTGTGTTTTAGTAGACTAAATGTCTTTGAGATTTTAGTCAACTTAATAGTACATTTAGTCGACTAAAAATGTCAGCATAATAATAAAAATAAATAGCATAACCTGTTAAACCCCAAGGTCCCCGAAATGGAGGACCCTGAGATTCACCTCAGCAAGAGACATACAACACTGCGATAATTATGTAGCAATATAGTCAAACTGCACATAAAATTAAACAGGAGAAACTCCACTACAAACACATACAAGTCATTTTTATATACACCAAACACAAGCACAGTCATTTATTCTTGTGTTCCATCTTAATTTACTCTGAGAGGCTAGAGCTTAATCCTACTAAGGGTAGCTCACACTACAGTTAGCTAGCAAAAACTGAGCTTACCTTCGCGTGAATGTCTGGATGAGTGACTTACAGAAGCCGTTTAAAGTTGGTGGAGTTTTTCCCACAAGCATGTGTCACATGATTCAACCCGGCATTCAGTCTGGTCTTCTTTTTTGTCGTAATGGAAATGAATCCACACATCATCCCGGCGCTGACGACCGGTGGCTGCAGTTAATGCACATTTATTAAAGTGCCAAGAGAATGTGTTAAGGGAGCTGGAAAAGAAGGGGCCGCGTGCGCGTGCAGGTGCGTGCAGTGCGCGTGTGTCTGCCTCCACGAATCCATTTTACTCTCGTCTTTATTTATTGACGAAAATTACAGATGATTTCGTTATAGTTTTTGTCATCACCTGTTTCTTTTTAGTCAGTTTTTATTTAGTCTTAAGCGCAGCAAAACTGGTCGTTGACTCGTCGTTTTCGTCATCTCGTCAACGAAATGAACAAATGGACCGGATGTTTGAAATAAAATAAAATTAAGAAAAAGGAAAATGGACCGGATGTGGACACCCCCGTTAAGCCATCAAAGTAGTGTCCATTATAAGTAAAGGCAAATCAAAAATTCTTTAAAAAAAATTTCAAAAATCGAAATTTCTCAAAAATTATGAACATACTTTGCAGGAAGGAAGATACATAAAAAATTTAAATGGGTCCAACCAGTAGTTTTGGAAAAGAAAATTATTGAAACCTCAACACTGGTGACCTTGAGTTTGACCCTTGAAGGTCACTTAAAGTCAAAGATCATGGACCCAAATTCCAGTCCATATATGCCTGCTGAAGGCTGGCATAGAAACTATATTGATATTTCTATTTCCGTATGTCATCAACACATAGACTATTATAACTAAAGACAAATCTGTCAAAAATTCAAATAACTAAATATCTCTAAACTTTGTAGACATTGTCACAAAGAAGCTACATATAGAATCTGAAATGAATTCGACCAGTAGTTTCAGTGTTTCAAATGTTTAAGACCTTGCTAATGCCACACAGAGCCTTCACACCAGCTCATGACCCATCAGCCCATGAGCTTTTGTTCCTTTTTTTTTTAAAGCAAGGACTCGAGCGCTCTGAGCTGAAAAATGACATATTGTAAAGTCTGTCGTGTTGTTGTAATAATTCAACTTGATGTCTTTAATGTCTGAGAAACCAGCTTTAACATTCATACACTAGTGACTGCGAACCTACTCACTGATTCACAACCTAAGTTTTCAGTGGAGTCTCAAAGAACACCTCGTCTGAGACACCTTGAAGAGTAAAGCTACAATAATCTGTCTCCGAGGACGACGGTGGCATAGGCTGCGAAACACAGCCAAGGTCTTAAAACTTGGAGAAATGGTCCAGAAACGCTCATTTTTTGAAGCCTTGGATGTAACACAGATCAGGGCTGCTGCTGAATTACCCAGCATCCCCCTGGTTCTGTGACAAACAGTGTCCTTTAACGAGCCCCTGGTGGGTGGCGTGGAACAGAAAACAAACAGCCCAGATTCAAGTCTCCATATTTATTTTAATATCTACCAGTCGACAAACACACTTCCATTCACAGAGTAAAGTCAGTTTGATTTTTCGCAGCTCGATCGATCCACTGTGAACGTTCTCAGACGCAGTTGATCAGTTAGGTACTGTGTTTCTTAAGGTAGTACTGTAGAGCAGAAAATAATCATACCTGTAGTTCCCTGGATGTGTCGAACTGCCAAGGCTGCAGGGACTTAACAGATTTTTATTTAAGTGTAAAACTGAATTCACAAACAAGCTCAATATTTGTGAGTTTTAGTGTCAAGTGGCAGTCACACCAGAGGGCGTGTTAACCCAAAATATTCCATCATTGGCAGATTTTTTTTTTTTCAAAGATGATGGAAAATTCTGAAGGCCATCCGTCATTTTGACAGATTAAAATACTGAAGGTAACCTACCAAAGACAGTTTTACACGACACTGAACAGAACCTGGACCAGGATGGCAGGTCTGTCTGTCTATTAACAAGGCATCAAACAGTTCATAACAGTATCCTACCTGTACAGAACCCTATACCGCCTGTATAGAACCCCACAGCCCCTGCATAGAACACTACAGCGTCTGTGTGGAACCCCACAGCGCC
Source organism: Ostorhinchus cyanosoma (assembly GCA_029814465.1). Lineage (NCBI taxonomy): Eukaryota > Metazoa > Chordata > Actinopteri > Kurtiformes > Apogonidae > Ostorhinchus > Ostorhinchus cyanosoma. The sequence continues at coordinate 32,020,665 of JAPTYQ010000005.1, read as the reverse complement.
TGTGTGGAACCCTACAGTGCCTATACAAAACCCTACAGTGCCTGTATAGAACCCTACAGCGCCTCTGTGGAACCCTACAGCACCTGTAAAGAATGCTACAGCGCCTCTGTGGAACCCTACAGAACCTGTATAGAACCCTACAGTGCCTTAGTAGAACCCTACAGCGCCACCGTTCACAACTACGCTGAACACCACAGAATCCTGCACCAGACAAAAAAATAAACAGAATTTTCGCAGGTACAGGCACAGGTAAAATGAAACAAAATGCAGGTAGGTAGTGGGCAAGGAACTGAAAAAATAAAAGATTAGTGAATGAAACAAATTTTCAGGACATATAAAGATGATGATCCCCTAATTTGACCGTGGTTGATCCACAGTCGGTTGGTGTTATTTTGAAGTGAGCTTCACCTCTGTTTACATCCAGCCAAAGACGTTATGGAGCAGCACATGCTAAATATTTATTGAAGGCGTGTGTTTTAGCCAAAATTAAAGCCCTTAAAAGTGAGTTACTGTGTAGATGATGTGTTTAATCACAGGTCGGGTTGAGGTTCAAATGTACGAGTGTACGGACGGGTGCAGGTTGGGAAAGTGGACTAATGCAGGACTCTGCAACACCGTTAATTACTTCTGTCCAATGACTCCCCGTTAGTTCACCTGTAGTAAACCCCTGTCCAGTTGATGGTGAGTGTGCATATTAATCTGTCATTGTCAGGTCTTGTGTCATGGTTTAACTGATTTTAGCTGAAATTATATGCTATTTTGGTAGCGCAAAATGTCAAGACAGTAAAGTCTCCTTAGTTATTTTAAAAAGCCCAGTAAATGTGATGGCATTGATAAACTCAGTGAAAAAAGACAGACTGATGCAGTGGAGGATGAAGGACGAGTAATAGTGATAACGTTTACAACTACAGTTGCAGCATCATTGAGATGTTTTTGAACATTAAATACTACTAAATGTGTCTCATTATCATTAAAAATTTAATTTGAAATGATGGATAAATAATGTGTTATGATGGAATTTTTACAACCCTGTCCGTCAAAATGGCGGACAATAAAATGTATAGCGCAACCTTTGAGTCACACAATACTTATGGTTTTATTGATCACATTTTAGAAAGAAATAAGCATGTGTTCAAATGATGCGCCATGCGATTCCTGGTGAAGTAATTAAATCCCTAATGGCAACTGGGATCCTTTCCTGATCTTTTCTGCTGTTGCTAAAGGTCTGAGGCAGCCTGACTGGAATAGCTGCTGAACCGGAGGAGAAGTGGCCGCGTGGCCTTTTCCCTTTGAATACTTATTCACTGAACTCATCGCTAATGGGCTCGAGGAGCTGCGACACACAGCTGAGCCACTCGCTGTGAATAGGAGCTAAGCAACAAATAAATACAGCACACGCACACACACACACAAACATACACAATATGCACACGCTGTACGCTCAGTCACACTTACACCCACTTCTGTGCAAATGTAATAGTTGTGCAAATTTAAGGTTATAATACACATACTAAGGACACTCCCGCTCACCAGTTGACATGTTTTTATGCATTAATGTGATCAACAGTAAAGCTGAAACATCTAATGGTATCCCTGAAAAAAAAAGTTGGTTTCAGTGTGTGTGTGTGTTTGTAGATAAAGGTGAAGGGAAGCGAATAGCTGCCCTGTGGAATCTGTGAGTTGATTAAAGCAGCCTTATCCTGGTCCTGCCTGACCACAGTGTTCATGGACCATAACACCTGGAGAGGAGGAAGAAATGCACCGGCCTCCTCCTCCTCCGATCCAACCCCCCGTGGACACGTCTTCCTCCTCAGGACAAAAAGCAATCAGGCTGAAACAGTCCTCCTGTGAGTCAAGCAGCAGGGGGCTTGGCGAGTCCTTCTCACAGTTCCCATCATCCCTCTGTGTTGAGGCGTCTGTGGAAAAGTGGGGTGTCTAATTCCCCTGCTCCTGTGGAGAAGCTAAAGGCAGTGTGGAGAGCCCGGGTCCGCTCTCGCTCAGTTCTCCACGTTGGCCCTGAGAGTGCGAGGTTTCAGTCTTTGATGCAGACGGTAGTCCTGGCTCACCGCCCGCCGTAAGGGAGCCGGCGAGGTGAGCTGTGGGTTGGTCGGGCCCAGCGGCTGAGTCCTGGCGCCTCGCTGCTGGGCCCTGCTGCAGCTCACGGAGCGCCGGTCCTCAGCGATGCCCAACTGAGACGCCAGCGCAGCCTCGCACAGCTCCAGCAGGGCGGCGACCTGCTCCTTCAGAGACAGGGATTTGAACCGGCGTGCTGCCAGGTAGAAGAAGGCCTCCACGAATGCCTGCAGACCCATGCCTGGAAAAAAAGAGGAGGGAGGATTAAACTGAAGCCAGAGGGAAGGGAACGGAAAATGAAGATGTTCGAGGGGTTCTGTCAAGTACTGATATTAAAGAGTCTCAACAGCAGAGGGAAGATGCCTACGAGGATACGGCTCCAAATCCACAGGCTGGATCAGACACTGAAGAAAAGATGAGGCTCATCGTTTACACATATCTGTATTATGAGATCATTATGTTTACTTCTTCTGGTTGTTTTGACAGTCTAAATATCACTGTGTCATAATCTTCACATGCTGTATCAGCTGATAGTTTACATTATAGCTCTGTTAGTTTAGCCCTGTTTTTAGTCAAGGAAAAGCTACAGTAAAACTACCTTTTATGCTTTTGGAAGCCCTGGCTTTTACACTATTTTTAATGGAAAAATATTTAACTGATAAATAATATATGAATAATTTTTGGACAGAAAATAGCCACAGTAAAACCACAAATCCACTCTGTTTTCTGGACAGTTTATGTTGTCGATAGCTGTTGGAATCTTCCAAATAAGATCAGATCTGAACCGTGGAACAAAAAAAAGGGAACTCAGTAAAGATAATAACATCCTATAATAACTTCATACCTTCATAGGCCTTATAATTTTACTCACATGCGTAGAGGAAACACTGGTTTCAGTATCCAACTCCATTCTTTTCATTTATATCTGTGTCCAGTGGTGAAAACAACAACAGTGGTTCTAGATTTTAACACTTTCTTAAACTCTAAAAGTTGTTTCTTAGCTGTTTTCATCCATTTTTATCACTTTCTAATGGTTTTGTCAAAGGCTCCCCGGTGTTGGTTTTTCCTCATCATGGGAAACTGACAGTGACTCACTACTGCCTCTAGTGGTCACATAGATCAGTCAGGCTGTTGAAGAAATAGACATACTACATATAACCCCTTTACGGATTAAAAGTACTTGCTGTGAGTGATGTGAGTGACTTTTTCATGATTCATTAACAATAAAACTAGCTTTCTACCCTGGTCTGAACACACTCGCATGAAACAAAAGCTCAGTTTTGTGATGGAAAAAAAAGGATTGTGATATGATTGTGTTCATGTTCATAGACTAGAGGTGGTTAAGATGCAAAGAAGTTTAGAACACCACATTGAAAAAGACAAGCAAAATCATTCCATGTCTGTGTAAAATCCTTTTTACCTAGATATAATTATTAGTAGAGTTCCTGTACCTTTACAGTACAGAAATGTGACAGATAATTTATAACAAGTACAGTCTCATTTCAGATTTCCCAGTAGGTTAAAGACTCCTCTAAACAGTTTCTCTAGCGTCTCTCATCTCTGTTGCTGTCACTGAACAATTCTTGCCAAGTCTTGTGCGAGGATAAGCAAAGCCTTAGTCACTACAGAGGCTGAGGTGTGTGGAAGTGTAAGCGTGTAACTGGAGAAACAACGGGGGAAAAAAAACAAAAAAGAAGTGGTTTCAGGCAAATTTCGCATCAAATTATACCCATTAATCTTATTGATATTTATTTTATGAGCCTTGCTAGTATTAGGCAGTTCAGAAAATGGATGGATATGTAGTTTAAGTGCATTTTTAATGTTGGCAGTGCACTGAGATTTGTATCATATGAGCTTCATCGATGCTTTTAAAAAATATATATATAGAAAAGAAACCCCTCAAAATTCCAATGTGCTTCTGCGTTCCACACGCTTGGTCCGAGGTGTTTCCTGCTGACATTAAAACCAAGTAAACAAAAGCCAATTTTTCACAAAAACGGCTGCGAGAGCTCTTAATATTTTCTACTGTGTTCTGGTGAAAGCTGAAAAGGTTTATCTGTCTGAGAGAGTCAAAGAGTCAACAGAATACCGTTGCTGTTTAGACTGTTAGGAGGTAAACAGATTTTATGCTCTTGGAAGTTCTGTCTTTTACACTATTTTTATTGGAAAAAAGATTTCACTGATAAAATACTTCATATCTGTTTTTTGTTGTTGTTGTTGTTGTTTTGGGGTTTTTTTTTGCAATTTTATTTTTCAAGAAGGTTTTATACAGGAAAAAAAGAAAAATAACAAAATAAGAACATTTGACAAGGGGTGTAAATAATCAAATAAATTACAATAACAATATACAGGAAAATGCAATTCCTGAGGGAAAGTGAATATAGAAATAAAAAATAAAAATATACACAAAGTCCGGTCGTCTTGGTAAGATATATGTCGTCAATTTCTCCCACATTTTATCAAACCTATAATTTTGGAGTCTGTTGTAGAATGATTCGCTCCATCACAAAAACCATGTAAACAGTCTGATGCTGATCCTGAAATGTCTTAAGAGAAGTGCAATTTTAACAATATTCTGCCTGTTACTTAATGTTCTGTGCATTTGTAGATCCACTGTGATCTGTAAGTTCAAATGTATCAATGATAAGCTGACACATAATATTGTTAAAATTGCACTTATTTTTCTTAAGAAGAAATGCCAGGTTCAGGTTATTCACATTCTTTTTAAATGATAGTTTGTAGATGTTAACATTTTTATTATGTAATTTAACTTTTTTTCACTCTAAAACATAGAAGTTAGACATAAAAGCTTTGGAGTTGACGTGTTTTACTGGTCCGGCCCACTTCAGATCATATTGGGCTGAAAACTATAATGAGTTTGACACCCCTGCTCTAAACCTAGAGATGGAAGAAATGACTATCTAGTAGGAAGACATCACCATATTAATCAAATACTCTCATGTTGCCATATTTGTCCTGAAATAGGCGCAAAAATGCTGGTAAAATAACGCTAACTTTCCAGCACGTCCGATTCCCTGTTCTCCTGTCAGTCCACAGAAATAACAGACACCGTCCTCAGCCTCCCTGAATGCATATGAGCTCATTCTACATTCTGCTCACAGTCCTCCGTACGGGCCCTTACATCCCGGTCCATGTGATCTCCATCCATCCGCTCCGCCTCGCAAACACTCTTCGCGAGGTGCAATCTCTGAATATTTCATGTCGGATAGTCTCCTCGCTGTCACATTGTGATCTGAGCTCATTTCAATTATGGGAGTGCAGTGTCAGAGGGAATTTGACAAAGAATGACAAGCAATTATCTCAGAGCATGTTATTTGCTCTGAGTCTCAAGGATACCTGACTTTCTGTCCTCTACGAGTTGTTTCTTTGTGAGCTTTTTGTTTGTTTGTTTGTTTGTTTGTTTGTGTGTGTTACCTGCTTCTCTGGAGTCGGGCATCACTCCTGACCAGCGCCTTGTGATGTCTATGTAGAGGATGTCCACCGAAGCCATGGTGAAGTTACTGTTGCTCAGTTTGCAGGTTCTAAACATATAGAAGAAATCATTCCTAGTATACGTCTCTGTTCATGTGTTAAAGCAGGCATGTCAAACATGCGGCCCGCGGAAATGCAAAAATTACACTGAAGATATTAACAGTCAATAATTCTGGTTCAGAGGAATAAAGCCCTATCTTTGGCCATGTCCATACGAACACGGTTTCGGTCGTATCCGCAAAAGTTCTGTATCAGATTGGCCTTACATCCACACAAAACCGATGTTTTCAGTCACTGAAATGGCAACTTTTTGAAACCAGGTCCCCAGAGTGGATACATTTGAAAACGTCTGTTTTGCATCTGTCTGTACAACCAAAACGCAACTTTTCTAAAATGATGATGTCATAGCCCCGCCTCTCTAACCTTTTTACGCCAGAAGCAAGACGCCACTTCAAAACAACAGCAATGGTAGACTACAGAGTAGAGCTCATGCTACCACAGCTTTTGAGCTGATTGGAAATATTGAACCCAAATCTTTGGCTACTCTTTCATTCCGATGAGCAACAAACAACCATAGCAACAATATTCACTACATGCTCTTGGATCTACCGCAGAGAGGGGCAACCAGAAGGAAAAACTGGATCAGCCCTGGTAGAATCAAGTAAGCTTTATGCATATGCTTCATGCCTTCTTCTTCTTCTTCTTTTCCTGAAACAACTCCATGTTTATGGAGCACTTTTTGGAAAACAACAAGAAAAAGACTGGTTGGAAAAGATGCAGTTTCATGTGGACATGACCTTAATCTTAAGTGGATCAGAGCAGTAAAATACTATCATAACCTTTAAATAATGACAAATCAAATTTTACAAATTTTTTTTGGTGTAAAAAAAGTAAAACTGCATGAAACTGTTGACATTTACAAACTGTCCTTTTGCAAAAAATGTGAATAACCTGAACAAATATGAACAACCTGAAATGTGTTTAGAAAAGTAAGTGCAATTTTACTAATATTCTGCCTGTTACTAAATGTTTTCTGTATTTATAGATCTATAAGTTGTAATGCACATGTGTAAATGATAAACTAAAGCATAATATCGTTAAAATTTCAGTTATTTTTCTTCAGGAATTTCAGGTTATTCATGTTATGCTTTTAATAAAGGATCGTTTGCAGGTGTAAACATTTATTCATAATGCAATCTTACTTTTTCTAGTCATTATTTCATTGGTCTGGCCCGTTGAGATCATATTGGGCTGAATGTGTCCCCTGAACTAAAATGAGTTGAACATTTCTGCTTGAAGCATCGTCTACCTGATGAAGGTTCTGAAGGCGGTGGGACCCAGACGCATGTTGCCCTTGACCCCGAGGAAGCGTATGAACAGGGCTGCGATTCGCTCCACCAGCCTCAGGTAGTTGAACTGTTTGGTGTACTTGGGGTAAACCTGCTTCAGACACAGAGAGGGCAGGGTTCCGCCTCCTTCATCAGGGTTACGGGCCTGGGACTCCGCCTCCATGGGAATCTCCTCCCTCTGTTCACACCCGGCCTTAGGTAGTGAGCTTTGGGTAAAGACAAGCACATTGACAGTTTAGGTTTTGGATTTCATAGTATTGGTGTTATTATTTCTGCATGTTCTCCCACAGCTCTGAAAATCCGGTGGTACTTTTGTGGTGGTTCCCAAATTAAATGTTCTCTCTATTTAACCTTTCTTAACAGATTTATTACCATTAATTGTAATATTATCCTCTGTATTTTGTATTTTTTGAAGTGAAAATCAGGTATTTTCCTATGTTAAATTTACTGATCGTGTAGTTGTTCAGAAAAGCTCAGATTAAAGTTGGGGGTTATTATACCAGAAATAGAGAACACTGAAGAAAAAGTGACTTTTTCAGCAAAGGTATCAATAACTTAACATAAAAACTAGCATCCATCCACTCTGTGGGTTTTACTGGTGAATCAATGTTGTAGAAAATAATGTTTCCACATTCACTAAAGAGCCTCTGAATGTCCAAATGGGTCATATCTGATGACCGTGAAAAGACGACAAACTGTAATTTAGGTGAATTATTTCAACACACTGATAAGTGGTTCAGAGGTTATTTAACATTTTAGATCAGTAGATGATTTTGGTTGCCAGTGGCTGTTTGGGTCTTTGAGGGTTAAGATTTACAGGGATTGTGGAGGATCTTATTATAGAAATTGAATCATCAATTGCATAACAGTTCAAAGTATGAACTGTTGCAAATTTCATTACCTTAGAACAAGCCATTTATAGCTACCAAGATAACAAGATGCTGCTTCATTCATTTCATTTGGAGCCTCTACTAAGTGCTCTGGTGGTCCAGCTTTAAGTTATTGCTGCATTAATTAGAAATTTTAATACTAATACAAAGCTTTGAGTAAGAGGTATGACAACAACTCAGACTTTTTTAGCTCCTGTTCATTGGATTAAACTTTTTTTCTAAACACACAGCTCAGCTGTAGTTATGTTAATAAATTAGCTTCAGAACAGCTACAGAACTAAATTTGTTGCACAAATGTTTTGGATTTACTGAATTCCTGTGTCAGTAAGCTAGTGTTGAGCATTAGCTAGCCTATCATCCCTTATTCTCCCTCTTGCTCCGCCCCTTTTGTCCAAATATGGTCACTTCTGACTCCAAAGAGGCAACATGGTCAAGATCAAATGGCAAACTCTTGGCTTCAAAATCGCAGTTCAGAAACCAGTATTTTGTCATTTGTTGCCGATACAAAACTGGGAGTCCTAAAACCAACTTTACGGTTTCTAAATGTTGTCTACAAAAAATAAGAGTCAACTGATTTTCACTGTTTTAAAAGACTGTATTTGACGTAAACTTTTACATTTTTTGTCTCATACTTGGTACTGGTTTATATCTCAACCTTGACAATTAAACGCTATTTATACTTATCACTTATTCACTCTAAGCATGATATTGGGATAATATTAAATCACTTGTGCTTGACAGATAATTTTGATTACCAGCCTCGAGGACTTGAGAATTTACCCGATGTAACCATAATGACTTTACCCTGTGTAACCAGACTTCCCTTCATATTGATAACCCTCAATCCTAGACTGATTAAATTTTTGTCACCAAAATTGCAGGAGTTGCAGTCAACAATACACCTATGGTAATGTTAATTTTGGCAGCTTCTAGTTTAAACAGCAACTTCTGATACGCTGAAAAAGGTTCAAATTTTTTATTTTTATGTACTTTTTTTTACCCTACGTAACTGAGAAGCTCTTCATTAAGATTTCGATGAAAATGGCTGAAATTGACAAATGTCTTTGCATGACCTCAAAATACTAGAAATACCCTTTCCATCCATGTATTATACTTCTATGTCAGGTAAATGTAGGCTGACACATTATCACTCATTATTGACTATTTTTATTCAGTTTTTATCTTATGTGTAGTTTCATACTTTTATTGTTCCTTTCATACTGTCTTTTTTTACACCTTTTATAATACTTGTATGTTTGCAGTGTTTTTTTTATCCTTTGCACTGTGGGTGGTGAGCGCCACAGCAATCTCATTGTTTTGCACGATGACAATAAAGGCTATTCTATTCTATTCTATCATCTGAACAATTTCTTTACTCTATGTAACCACTTGACCATGCCCTAGTGGGAGATGCCGCAGTAGCGTCATTCACTTCTTATACAGTCTGTGATATCTACAGGTGGAGGTCACCATGTGGTAATGTCATGTGTCTACAGCGACTCAGAACTAACTTCAACCTTCTTTTTACATTTTCTGCATTCATTCTTCTGCCATGTTTGACTGTGGGCCAGAGCTATTATCTCCCTTGTTAAAAAGGGATGGACAAAACAAATATGGGCTCTAACCAGTGCCATGTAATCTGCACTTTTGCCACTAGGTGTCACTAAATTTCAGACACTCAACCTTTCAAAACAAGAAAATCCACTCTTTACTTTTACTGCCTTTTGAGTCATCCAGCAGCAGGGCTGAGTAATGGCCTTCAGGCCCGGCAGGACTGAACCATAAGACTGCAAGGCCACGTCCATGTGTTTTTGTCGGCTGAGTTACACAGTGCACCACCTGAGGTAGACGAATGCGCCATGCTTTCCCCTCGAGTCTGCACTTATAGCCTGGCGTGGCAGGAGGAAAGGAAGAATAATGTTGTATGAAGTATAAATACTGGCTCCAACTCTCTTTTCATTACCTCATCTCACCGTTTCCCTACAGCCTTTCCATTGCCTGTGTTTTCATCCACTACACTGACCTGCATCAGCAGCACAACACAGCCTTCAATAGTTACCTATAGCAAGAGTTCTGAATTCCTGGGAAAACAAAGTTGAAAAGTCTTGCACACAATTACACGCACCGAATAACAGACGGCAAAAAGGGAGCAACACAATGACTCGTATCACCCAGGTGATGTCTGTGGAAATATCACAGCGGACCCCTGCTGTTAATTCTATTTGATGACAGCATGCATTACACCTACTGATGACACACAAATGGTGCTTTTAAAGGCTTATTATTTGCATTAAGTCTGATGTTTTGAATGCCAGCGAGGCCGTCTGCCCGCTTACAAAATGCATCTATCACACTCTCCTGTTACCTCTTTGACCACATTAGTGGAGGACAAATTATCATCACCCATTTGAAGCCTGGTAACTGCGACATATAGAGGGGAAATCTGTTGGAGAAAATTCTACATAAAAATACTATTTCTATCAAATCAGTTACAACATGCGTCCATGAAAACAATGATAAATACAACACACAAGCAGAGGTGGACAGAAGAAACTATGTGCAAATGCTTCACTACTTAAGTAATTTTCAGGTATCTGTGTTTCACGATAGTATTTATTTTTCTGACAAACTTCTTTCAATTTTATTGCAGATTGAGATGTTTTTAAAACCATGAAAAACATTTCCTTTCTCCTGTTTCTACAATTTAATTCTTAGTTATTTTTTTTCACTGTACAGGTGGTCACAATTCAGGGAGATGGTTCCTTCTTTAATTATATTACTTTCTTTATCATGATTTCATCTATTCTATGCTTTTTTCATCAATATTTCTAGCTTTTCATGATTTTATTTTCCTCCGGATGTTCCATTTATGTTATATTGAATCGCTGAGTGTGTATGAATCTTCTATATCATGTAAATAAGGCTGGGCAATAAAACGTTAACAATGTACATTCATAGAATTCATTCGTCCATGTTTTGACAGACATAAGAACAGCCAATCATAGTCAAGTAGCGCCACACCGAATCAATAACACTAGAGCTTCGGCAAGTTAGGTTGACACACGCAGCACAGGTGTAAGAACAGCCGTAGAACACACGCTAATGTTTTGGCTGCAGTGGGAGGTAATGAGTGTTCCCTCCGGAGAAAATTTAACCGAGACCTCGGGCGACTGGGTTATTGAAAAGTAGGGTGCGAACAGTTTTGGTTTTTGGCCTTCAATAAAATCTGGAGGTGTACCGAACAAATACATGTAGCCTGTGTGAAGAACGTCAGCACTCACCTTTCCTTAAGTTTCACGCCAGTTACAGCAGTTAAGGAATGCACCCCTACGTATATACCCCAGTATTGTTTCATGAAGATGGTCTGTTTTGTTTGTGTTCTCTTTTAAAACTTGAAAGCGTTTGCCTGCTGGTCAGACTTTTAGTTTAGTTTTAAATATATTGACTTTTTTATTGATCTGAAACAGTTGCATAATGTTCTTCAGCAGATCTGTCATGTTCAACCTGACAGAAAATAAATCATATTTAAATCAAAAATAACCTTCTGATGTCTTTGCAACTAACTTACGAGTAAAATTGAGTAAATCTGAGCTTGACAAAAAGAGTGATTTGATTTATATCATGATGCATAAAGAAAGTGTCCGATATGAAAAAAAGGCGCGTTATGATTTCTTTACATATTGCCCAGCCCTAAATGTCCATAAAACTGTCTTGTCTTACCTGATAAGATCACTTAATAATTAGATATAAATTCAGTTTGCATTGGCAAAGACATCAGCTATTCAATCAGAATTTATTTACTGTTGTGGTCAGCTCTTTCTCATTTAGAGGCATTTTATACAAGACTTGTGCAGAGGCTCTTGGGTAATTAAATGATGCTGAGGACTCTGAGGGTCCATACATGCATCCTTGAAATTTCTCCAAAGGAAGGACTCAGTTCTTGGAGAGAGTGTAGCTTCATGGAAATGATTCCTTGAAGTATCCAATCTGGAAGTTGAGAAACGGCCATAGAAAGCTCATGCTTTCTATGGCAAACTGTGGAAAATGCAACTAACATGTAACACTGACCGAGTGCTTCAAGAGTTTTCACAAAATATAATTTTATCAGATATCAAATATCTGATATGGAAGGGTTTTGGTTGAGTTTAGAAAATGAGCAGTTGGTAGAAATTCATTTCCAGGGCTAATTTTAACTTTCACACTTTGGTTACATTTCAGACCCTGTCCATTTTCACTTTAACTGTGGTACAGAGGTGGAATCAGTACTTCTACATTGGCCAGTATCTGTATTCAGACTTCATTTAACTATGCATGTACTTCTTCCACTTCTGCATATGTTCCCATGGAGTCCTTTAAATGCACTAAATGCACAGGGGTCTAAATAGAGAGGCGTAATCGTCTGCACATGAACTGTGTTTTCATGGGAGGATAATTTCATGGTTGTGCTTTGTTCTGAGTAAACTGAAATGTCAAGTTATGCCATCAAAGGCTCACTTATTTATTCAGACTGGAGTGCACAGAAACCTGCTGGACCAAGTTCTCCAAACTTTAAGACAAAAAGTGAGAAGTTTCCACCAGTTGTAGCCATAAAATCTACTGCTCCCACAACTCTTGTTCAATGTTTACTTTCATAGATGTTTATGTGCAGAGGGAAAAAAAGTAGCACAACCCACACAGTCACACATCCACTTCCAAAGGAATTACTCCGTGTTGCAATTCAAACAACGTAGTGTCTGCACTCACACTGAACCTGAGCAGATGTCCATTCTGCCAGAATAAGGAAAAAATACTCGTGTTGAGTTGTCAAGGTCTGCTCCTTTTGTCAGGGCATGAACACAAAGTCAGCGCAGAAAAACACACAAAGGTGCATTTACGTCCAGGGGGTGCAGCGCAGCCGACTTTTATGAGGCAGTTTCTTCCTCTATGAATTAGTAAGGAGTGTGAATGGCACTGAGAGAACACTGCTGAATGTTTAACAGAATCAATCGTCCCACAGCAGCCAACTCAGAAGGACATTGCCCATATCTATTTGGACAGGAGGACCAAGGGGGGCACGTCCGCAAGTTCCTCCGGCAGGTAGTGAGAAGAAAACAAAAGGCTAAAAGGTGAAGACAGGCGGGTTATTAAAAAAGATACAGAGCAGCGGTGCCAGATGCAAGGCCGTACAGCATAAAGCCTAATTCAGATGTCGTTAACTGCAGAAATGCTACTTTTTGCCCTCTTGGTGAATACATTTTTAAAGCCACCGCACACTGGCAGAGCTCCTAAAAGCTTCAAGGTACTGTGTGTCAATGAAAGGAAGTCAGAGTGCCCACTCACTCATCAGAGCTCTCACTCAGACTGTGAGTCATACATCACACACACAAAAACTCTCAGGATATAGCCACACATCATTTTTCCCCCCTGCATCCTTTAATAATTCACAATGTGCTTAAATATTACTAAGAAATTGTTACACCGAGGTCTTAACAACCTCATTATTTTTTTTTTCTTATGGACCCACAGGAATCTAAAACGTTTAAAAAAAAAAAAAAAAAAAAAAGAAAAGGAGGTTGAATGTGACATAATCAGACATCATATTAAAAAAAAAAAAAAACAATTTCCAGCCTTAGATAACCTGCAGGCAGTCCGGTTTGTTTGTGCTCCGAGTTGTATTATTTCTTTTGTACTCATTTACCTCATATCCTATTGTCAGCTTTTTTTTTTTTTATTCTTTTCCACTCTCATAATAGCTCATAAATCACCTTAGCAGACATCACACGGAGGAGTAATGAGCTGGGCGCTAGAAGAACATGTCTGAGAGTCACCGATACTATCACACTCTCTTTCTCATAATTCTCCATTTATCTCTTCTCCCTATTCTCTAAAATGACACTTTCCCTCCTTTTGTTCTCCTATTTTGTGTTCTCTTACCTCTCCCGTATAAAACTCCTACTTCATCTCCTTTAAATAGCAACACCATTTTTTCCTTTTTCCTTTTTTCCTTCTTGTACGCCTGGTCTGTCCTCACTTCTCTCTCACTTCATCTTGACAAGTGAAATTCATACAGGGGTGAATGTCATTTAAACTGTGCGTTCTGAAAGGCTGAATCCCATCCATCCCACTGTGGAACAGCTGTCAGCTACACACAACACAGGTATATTCACTGACTGCTAGACCAGCTGTGCGGTAAACACATTTTTCAACCTCTTCCAAAAGATGTCGGGTACATTCTGTCTCCTGAAGACGGCTGGTCAGTGATGCTTCAGTGTCTTTGGAATTTTAAGACAAACCAAACGTCTAAAACATGTGTGTGATCTTGATTTAGAAAGGAATAAATTACAACAAATGAAACCGGAGCATGTCTTCACTCTTGGATAACCGTGTATGTAAACGCCATGTGCCTGTGTGCAAACACCTAAAGAACAAACTGTGGAAGTGCATGATTAATGAGATTCTATTTGGTTCCTGTGTCGTTGGCTGCAGTCATGATTACATTTTTCCAAGCATATCCAATCTAATGGCTAATTTAATAAACATTAGCACTAGCTAGTTGGAGCGTAATCAGCATACCCCACCACCCACCCCTCCCTTCAACCATGAGCCTCAGTCACTATCTGCAAAGCTGACAGCACACATCCTGCAAACACAACCTGACATGAATACTAAACCTTCACATCAGTATACCATGTGCACGCACCAGTTTCTGATTTTCACACTAAAATTGCAGCAGTTTGATGTCACTATTTGTATATGAATAATTCACTTCAGATATTTTGCCGCTGCACAGTCCTGATTTGGCCTAAAACAAGTAAACTACGAGCTCCAGCTGTCACTTTCTGTTTTCCACCGTCAGTGTCTGTGTTCAGCGTCTTCAAATATAAAGATACACAGGAACACAAAACATTACTCCTACTCAGCAGAACGCGCTTCGCCGTCCTTGTCTGCGTCGCTGCTTCCCACACAACTCACTTTTATTAAGATGTTGAATTATATCGCATTAAAGATCAGGGCGCCTGTTTCCTTGAGGATGCACACCACCTCAGTCTGGACTTAAGCTGCTTTTCACCACATGACTGCTGACTGCAGATACTCTCACACAGGGAGATGGTTCATAAAGATAGACTTGCACTACTTAATTAGTCTGAGGAGGCTTAAAATTCAGAGATTGTCTATCTGGGTCTATTGCACACAGAGCAGTGAGGCAAAGCATTTAGAATACACAATATTCTAAAGTTTGAAAGATTATTTACATTTGAGTAATGTTAGGGGGACTATTATGTATTTGTTTGTTTTTTTAAACAATATATTTATTGCCATTTTTTCTTACACATACACTTGTAACTAGGCTTACGGGGTAGGCTAGGGGTATATCCCCGCACGCCCCCAATCCTTAATGATGTCATGATGTGAGGCATCCCCAGGTCACAGCCTTTCATTTGCACTTGATTTGAAATCAATCAGACAAATAGGTCCAGATATAGGAACAAATGAGTGTTTAGTGATTTTAAACTTTTGAGCAGCCCCTTGTGGGGAATCTCGAAATGGTAAATCGTCCAAAATCGAATCAGTTCTTCCTCTCCATGATATTCATTGATATAATTTTAACACGAAGGATATCCGGAGCGGCTGGTGGTGGCGTTCGGACCAAAAACATAATATCCCCGACACTCCGTTCGGGGATATAAATATACACACAATTATAGCAAGTATGCAAACCTGTGCCTCACTAACAAAGGCACCTGCGGCATTACAAGTGTTGTAAACAAAAACAGAACAAACTAAAACAAATCACAAATAAACAACATACACATACCACAAACTTCTCAGAGATAAACATTTGTGTACAATTTAATGTCCTCTTATAATGACTTGAACTCATTAACCCTGTTTTAAGGTTTACACAACGGAATATTGAGTCCTCCTTGTTTTCATTTGCTAAATTGATACTTTGAACAAACACCTTAAAAGGTTCCCATGTCTTTTCAAACATATCCCGTCTTCCTTTTCATATGTACGTCAATCTCTCCAAAGGAAAACTTGTCAACATTTGCCTCACCCAGTGTGTAACACTCACCTGCTGACCTTATTTCCAAAACATTGCAATGGATGTTTTGGCATGTAAAAGAAACATATCTATTGTTAATTGTTCACTTTTGTTATATTTGTGAATGTACTTGTATTTTTTTTACTATATTACCATGCATATTACTTTCTTAAACCTCAATAAACTAATTTCACTAATGGACCATTTTTGTAAACAGCACTGGTTTCAGTGCCTTTGTGCAACAGGGTCCGTCTGTGCCTAAAATCTAAAGCACATTTTGACTTTTCATTGGTTAAGTCTGTACCATATCTCAAACCTCATCAAAGATGATCTGGATCAAGATGCAGATCTAGATTCTAGAGCTTTTATCTCATCTTCCTCGGCTACTTGCTCAGTGCCCCTATGGGAAGTTCAGCATCGTGGATATATTCAGCATAGTGGAGATGATCTAAGGAGGAGAGGCTCTGCAATCTGACTGTCTAGTTTAAGTTGTCACTTCATTCCCTATTGCTATGAATTTATGTCCTAATATTTTCTATCTTTTAGGGTCTGTACTGCTTTGCTTCACTCCTCAGTAGAATATCTGCCCTTTATACAGTTAAATGCCCCATTATGTTTACTACCTATTAGCTAAATTTGCCCAGAGCTGAACTTAATGACAGCTGCAGAGTCAGGTGGAAATTCTCTGCATACTACTTGAAATCAAACTAAGTTTTCAGCACATCTTTTTTTTGCCTAAACAGTATCTTAAATTGATCTTCAATTAGCAAAGCAGCTGCTACGGACATCGATTTATTACCAATTAATAATAATAGTTTAAAGTGGGCATATTGTAAAGTTAGGGGGGTGCAATATGACGAAGTTATATACCGAAAGATTAGAATGTATTGAAGATCCGACAAAGCAGAGAGATCGTGGAATTGAGGGGTTTATACTGGGGTGCATTCCGTGCCACACGAACCCCACAATGAGTACGCGCAGTGAAAGTGAAACTTTAAATGGCAGGATGTATATATTTTACCGTAAGACTGGGCCCCACAGAGTCAGCTGTACAGGACTCTGTGGATGTCCAAGCACATTAACCTGTTTTTGAATGTGAAATTGGTACAATCCACTAAAACCTCGTTTTGGACATAAACAACGTAGACGACGTAAAACAGTGCGTGCGGAGTACATGCTGCTCACACGTGCACAATATGCGGGACTCTGTTGGACCCTTTAAAGGCTCCAGCTGTGGTAAAGCTAATTTTCCTTTAACCTATCTTTGGAAACTTTAATCTGAGGGGGCAGGACGTGAGTCCTCTACGTCCTCTACATACAGGTTTGTTCGTTATACTCTTAGAATAAAGTATGTCAACACTACAAACCTGTTCAATCCGCTGAACAGACAGCATCCCAAACAGTATATTCCGATTTTTTTATTTATTCTTTTTATTTTCATGTTTATTGAGAGCTATTTCAAAAACCAAGTGCAGTTTGGTTTTTATGTTCAAGAGTGCACTTAATCAGAGTGTTATTTACATTTTTGTATGTTTATATTCTTGGCACATGTTGGCAAAATTGCACAAACAAAATTAAAAATATTCTGGAAGGTTCTTTGAGCTAAATAATTTTTTTCTTTCAGGGCTATGTTATACATCAGGAAATAGTTTGTCTGCACTGTTCAGAAACTTGCAAATTAGTCTCAAAGATCAGTGTAAAGAATCGTGATAAAATCGAGATTGTGATTTAATTTTTTTTTTAATCGTCATATGATATTTTTGCCATATCGCCCACCCCTATGTGAAATATAATTTTTCATTATAAACCAGATCTGGGGGCACAACGTTCACTTGTTGGAGAAATTCACAGAAGCACTTTTCAGATAAACTGGGCCTGAAACAAGCTGATGTTATACTGGTGACTATACCGTCAACAGCCTCCCTCAGCCGTCTAACACTCACCAAAACCACCAGAACCATCCTTATGAATCGGAAGGGCATCTACATGATGGTATCCATGGTACCAACGGGGAAGGGGTGTGGTCAGCAGCACCGCTTCTGCAGTTCATGATGCAACACAATGCAATGATCTGTGACTTATTCTGAACTGAACCTTAAAATCACACATTATAGGGACACGTGAGACTTGAAAAAAGGTACAACATGTCCCCTTTAGACTACATAAGGAAGGTCAGAGGCATTTCAAAAGCCAATTAACAGAGTGTAAAGATGAGATAAGGAGCAGGATGGACATTAGATTAATAATTTAAGTCTGCGGAACAGGGCAGAAGGAAGCAGAAAGTGAATTAATTCTAATTATATGGTATATTACATTACCAAGTAAAGCATTCCTATACTGAACGTGGTTCTGCTTATTCTAGTTGGATGAAAATAAACTAATACGGCAGCAGCACGGATTAAACATATTACAGGGGGATTACATCAATATGTTAGTGGTCATGAATATAATAGTTAAGTGGGTATTATCCCTAAGGAGACATCCTTCTCACTTCTTCTCACTCACACAACAAAGCAGATCGAATATCTGATATGGAAGATAATCTGGACAGGAGGGAGAAAGAATGGAGAGAGATGAAAAATGTGGATGACGTTACAACAGAATCAGTAAATCCTCTTGTCATGGAAGAAAAATAGATTGCGGAAGGAGAAAAAAAAAAGCCCTAATGGTGGAGGAGATTTGTTGCCAGGCACCACACAGGACAGTCAGCCAGAGACTCAGCCACCAGACTTGTGCAGTAATGTGTGAATTTCCACCACGGCTCAGCTGAATTTAATTTTTCCATTTAACAGGCTTATGGAGTGCTGCAGAGCCGGGCTCCGAGAAGGGATGGGCAGAGTAAGATATCATGTCCTTAAAAATGAACTACTAACTGAGCAGACAAACACTGGAGGACGTTAGAACTTTCAAGTGTGTTGCATGTGTAGATGCCAGTGTGTGTGTGTTTACATTGTCGGTTTCTTATGGCCGGGGTCCATGAGGCGTAGGGTGTCCCTGATCACACCCACTTTGACTTCTTCATCCACTGGACTGGGGACATACTCAAAAACACCAGGCGCAACCTGGATGACACAATATTGGAAATAATGGTTATGAGGGATATGATATAAAGGTAATAGAACCGCGATGGAGCCATTAAGTATTCACCTCCTGTTCATGTTCTATCCTCATGCTGGGGTTGGAGTTGACCTCTAACAAAACTGGTTTCAAGTTCTTCATCAGCAGGATGTCAAAGCCTAATATCTGAGACACAAACAGACTATTAAAGCCATTCTTTTAAAGGCATTTTACAAACTGCAGGTATTCGCTGACCTTCGCTACGACAGCAGTCTTATAGCGAAGTTCAGCTATAGTACAAATCTCAACTGAAATGATGGACTCTGATTGAGAATAATGACTTAAAAATAGAAATTCCTCCCATCTACACCTTTAATGGTTTGGTTCAGAGATCAGAATCAGAACAATTTATTAATCCCAGGGGGAAATTATTGGGTGTTGCAGTCATTCCATTCAAGCATAATATAAAGTAGCAGGAAAGAAATTGTGAAATTATGAATGAATGAATGAATAAATGAATAAATACACACACACACAATGGATTTGATTTATATAATACTTTTCTATGAACTCTTAATTCAAGCAAAAAAAATCTGCCAATGGAACAAGTGAAAATTATCCTGGTGAGATTACTTGTAATGAGATTTTCCAGATCTATTGTCTGAAAATAATTATTTTATAT
>JAPTYQ010000005.1:31944963-31963550 GCA_029814465.1 Ostorhinchus cyanosoma | reverse complement strand
GCAGCATCTGAAACCGACCACAGTGAACATTTGACAGATAAACAGAACCACAGTGCTTCAGTTTCACACTCAGGTTGCCATGTCTGTTATGGACTGTGATTGTCTCTCAATTCACCATATATTTTTATTAGCTTTTTATTTTTTTTAATCAGTTACTAGAAATTTCAGGTGACCCCATTTGAGGTTGAAAAAACACTGATTTATTGTAATATTATCAACAGTATTTTCCATTTTATTCAGCGTAAAAAATCATAATAAATCATATATTTTCCTGCATTTAATCCACTGATCATGTAGATCACAGGTGTCAAACTCTGGTCCTCGAGGGCCAGAATGCTGCATGTTTTTTCCCTCTTCCATCACACCTGGTTTAATCACTGATCAGCTCATCATCACGCTCTGCTGAAGCCTGATAACGATGTAATGGCTTCCAGGTGTGATAGAAGAGGGACATGTCTAAAACATGCAGGATACTGGCCCTCGAGGACTGGAGTTTGACACCCCTGATAGATGTTCTTTAAAACTCAGAGTAAATTCGAATGTTATTTTATCAGAAATAGAAAAAATTGAAGAAAAGTGACTTTTTCAGCAAAGATATCAATAAGTGAACAATTATATCATACTCAGGGAAATGTTTATCAGAAGTCTTGACCTTATATGAGTAAATGTAGTGGCATAAATAGTTATAGATGCAAAAAAATTAAGCAGGAATTAAAACAGGTTGTAGAAATCCACTTGATTTTTGCAAAAATTTATATAAATATAGCTTTGCAGCACCTGGAGGGTTCAAACTAAAAGACCTCTTAATGTCCAAATGGGTCATATCTGATGACCATGAAAAGATGACAAACTGCATTTTACACCAACATGTATTGATAGGATTAATGGATTAACAGGTATTAAATATTTTAGATCAGTAGATGCTTTGGTTGTTTGGGTCTTTATGGGTTAAACATACTGATAGATTTTGAACAAACAGTAATGAGGAATGCCTCATTGACCTCCAGGCAGCAATGAAAAATAGTATTGAAAAAATGGTAAAAGAGGTGCTCTTTGATGAAGGGACCATCAATGCACAAAAAAATACAAAAACCAAGGCACTCTTCTAATTTTCAGATATTTTCATTAATGATGGCATGTCTCAGTGGGGCTCAGTGAGGTCCATTGAGACATGCCATAATTAATAAAGGCATTTTAAAATTCTAAGAGTGCCTTGGTTTTTGTATTTTTTGTGCATAGTGATAATTTAGTGATTAAAAAGTAATTAAACCTTTTAGATCAGTAGGTGTAATTTGTTGCTTGCAAATGTTGAGGTTTTTTAGGATTAGAAACAGCCCACACCGTCCAGATACATATTTCCAAAGCTAAAAGAATATTTTCTGCTGTAAAGAAAATATCAATTAGGGAGTACAGTAAAGCATATGTTTTGTTAACTTGGCTCGTTCTCACCAATGATTTTATTCTTAGTCACACAAAAATTTTTTAACATATGCATTGCATGCACATGGACTGAAACAAATTAGTTTGTTTTATAACCCACATACAAGGCCATACACAAATCCAATGAGGTGTAAAGGATACCAACATTTCATCAGTACATTGAGAAATTCTACATGACTGCAAAATATGATCTGGAGCCAAAAAAGAATCTTGACACCACCAATGTCATAGAAGTTTTAGTTCTTATTTTGGTTATATATTACAGTTGAAGAGAACTGCTGTACAATGGAGTATAAATGTTTTATCAGTGGTGATGCATGACAAATTTGGACGCAGCTGCAGCAACATTAAGTTCCTTACAGGTCTAAAATAAGCAAAATATTGCAAATAGAACAAAACCACATAAATGAAATTCACTAACAGATGTGGCCAGTTCAACTCTGCTCTGCACCCCGGCATCAGATCTTTGTCAAATGCATATACAAGTGAATACCAAGTAGTCTTAACTTTTTATTACTTTCAATGTCTCTAGTCTATGAATAAATACTGTGTCATGAAGATGGTGAGGGAGGTGTTGACAACCCATGGAGAAACTCTATCTGTCTCCTTCTGTCCTTGGCACGGTTGATAGTCATCTTGAATAAGCGGCAGTACAACTCCATCGCAACTGGCGTATCATCATTGCCAGGCACAGGGTACGTCACCAGGGAGGGGTTGCAGTTAGAGTCTACCACACCGATTGTTGGAATGTTCATCTTAGCGGCATCTCTAATTGCCACATGCTGCTGAAACACGTTGTTGAGGGTAGAGAGGAAGATGATGAGGTCTGGTAAGCGGACTCCTAT
Organism: Ostorhinchus cyanosoma; assembly: GCA_029814465.1. NCBI lineage: Eukaryota > Metazoa > Chordata > Actinopteri > Kurtiformes > Apogonidae > Ostorhinchus > Ostorhinchus cyanosoma. The sequence goes on along the minus strand of JAPTYQ010000005.1, from coordinate 31,961,265 downwards.
GCCGTACTGGATTTGAGCGTTGGTAAGGAGGCCACCCTGCCAGTACCGCGTATGGGCATACTCCCCACAATCCTTGGCAGTGTTTTCAATCAGGTGGATGAACTGACGCCGCCGGCTGATGAACAGTATGACGCCACCACGGTATGCTACATGGGCCGTGAAGTTGAGGGCTTGCTGAAGGTGCTCCATGGTCTGGTCCAGATCAATTATGTCTTGTTCCAAACGACAGCCATATAGGTAAGGCTCCATAAGTCTGAGAAAAAGCACAAATACAGTTAAGAGCTGACAATAACAACATCTGTAATGAGCGTTATACTTGGATATATATATGCATAATGGTCCAAAAATTTAACTAGAGTGCTATGGACCTAATACCTGACTAAATAAAAAAAATTTTTTTTTTTAAATTGCTCATATTTTTCATCATCGTGGCAGTTAATCATGAGTCGCAATTTTAGCAGGAATCTGCTTTTTTTTCCCTCTACATTCTCTTCAATAATAAAATATTCTTAAAAGTGGTGATTTAATTTGGGATAAGGTCGGCACCAAGCAAACATATTTCATCACGTCTGGAGATTATCATGTAGTTGCACCTCTGTAGCTTCATGATGCTCCATTAATAATTATATAGGTAGGCTGGGACATCATTTCCTCAGACTATGCAATTTGTACTATTGTACTACATAGTATATGTACTCTACTACTATAATTTGTAATTTCCCCATGTGGCACTCATAAAGGAATATCCTATCTTATACTTTTGAGAGTACTTTGGCTTAAATGTACTCAAAAGAGTGATGACAGCCAGCCCTGAATAAACAAAATAATCTACATAAGTTATACAACTTTATACAGGCAGTTTTACACTGTATTTATTGTATCAACAATGTATCATATGATGTACACTTTTCTATAGTAATGTGTGTATACACTGTAGTTTCTCTCTTGTTTATATGTTTAGTCTGTCTTTAAAATTTGAGGAATATGGATGGAAAATATCTTCCAACTGAATCCAGCATATTTACACAAAGTAATGTTTTTTGTACTGAGTGTTCATTAATGCATTGCCCTCATCAAATAAATAAATGAATATAGATCCTGTTTGCACCCAACCCACAATTGGCTACACACAATCAAAGATACACAACTCTTAATGTCACCGTTTAAACTTAATTAGCAAAGAAAAGAAGCCCAATCATACCAACCTGTGCCTGCAGCCTTTTTTGTGCCCAAGATGCACCCTGGCGTCGAACAAATCTTTCAAGGAGAACAGCTCTGACACACGGAAAAAGTCTGGCTTTTGCAGTGGCAGGTTCATTATTTTTTCTGCATGTAAAATAGAAAATGTCAAAGTCCGACACAAACTAACCAACACTTTCTACTCCATCATGGCTCAGTTTACCTCATACTAGCTTACCGTTAATATCGCGGTCTTCGGGCTGAGACACTTGAATTGACTCTGCAGTGGAGTAGTGATGCCCATTACACGAGTATCCTATCGCAACAGCCCGCGACTGCCGGAGACCCCAAAGACCTTAAAAGAAACCAAATGATCATATCGATTATAAAACTGATTCGGAGCTTAGTAAGCTAACAGCTAACGTTAGCAGCTAACCAGTCTACACCTTTTAACTACTAGTATGATACAAAACAACACTAAAACTATAGTAGATTCATCTTAGTTATTGACAATTATTCAAATGTTTTAACTGTAAAGTTACACCACACAAAACACACAAATACCTTTCGCCAAAGTCCTAAGAGCCATGCTTGCTTATTACGGAAGGTCAGCAAAGTGCGCCTGCGCACTTGTATGTGTATCTCAGAAGCCGTAAATTCGTGTTACTGTCGTAATAGTTTTGAGCATGATTTCTACGACACACGTAAAATTTGTGTAAACTTTATTGAAAATTTAAACAATACTGAACAGCGCCTCCTCAACAAATGGCAAAGGCCAGAATAACAACATAATAAAAAAGAATCGAATGTTTGTGAAAATGCCTGTGATGAACCAATTCAAACATATAATTCACATTCTCACATAAAAAAAACGACAGAATTATTGCTGTCTTTTTAGACAGAACAACTCTCTACATTTTATGAACAGCAACTTGGTAACTTGAAGTGCAAATAATAGCAAAGGTTAAGAATATTCAAGAAATCCTTGGAACTTAAAAGTTTGTGGAAGACAGTAAAAGGAGAAAAAAAATCCTTGGTTAAATTACAAAAAAAACCCCAACAACAACAACAATGCTTTTTCTTTGATGTCAAACTGTGTGAAATAAATATGTAACAAAATAATAGAATATGACAAATCTCTAACTTAAAGATACAGTATTCACCAATGTGATTCCAAACATCATATACTTGGAGGTTTCACAGGCAGAATCCTGTTTTATTTAAGCATGCTGTGCTGATTAGGTGCGTCATTTCTCCTGAAAAATAAAAAGATAAAAGCAGTGTGTCATTGTTTGAAAATGATCAGTTTGTGCAGATAGCAAAAGCATGGGTGTGGTCAAGTACCTGTGCACTGGAACAAACTGAAGCTTTCTTTTAATGCATTCCAATGTCTGCATCCTCTGCAAGCATCATATACATTTAGGTCACATTCTCTGCATGTGGACAAACCCTTTTTCAAACAGTCGAGTGACTTCAGCTAACATGTTACTGAATCTGTTTTCATCATAAAGTCAAACCTACACCATCATTGAATGCTACCTTTAGACTTAATTGCACCTTCTTGCACTGTTCAGCCATGTAAGTCTTGCTGAACCTCTTGCTTCGCTCCTCTGTTGTAAGAGCAATGCATGGTCTGAATGTCATGCCAGGGTCTATGGCACTTGACAAACACCTGGACAAGGCAGAGTAGGACACACATCAGACCATTCCTGACAATTAATACAGACAGCTGCAATTCATCAAAAATGTCACCTTCAGACCAGCAAAAGCCCTAAAAAATGTGATTATTTTGATGCATATCATTAATGAGAAAAGGCTGTTATTTGACTTTGATTCTTTATTACACAGATGCACTTAAAGGACACAGCAAAAGTTTTTTTTTGTTTTTTTTATCTGAAAGAGTAAAAGAAACAAACAAAAAAAAAAACACTTCTTACAAAATATTTACAAAACCTGGCAATGCACAGCATGTTCAGTAATTCTTTTTTGATAACCAAAAATAAATAGCATTTTTTTTCACATAGGAAATTCAAGAAACATTTTACATGACAAAGAAAATAACACACTAAATATCGAGTCTAGTAAGACAGAGAGGATTAATTATGTGGCTTCTGTGGATTGTGGAACAACACTTGAATCAAAGAGGTAATAAGTTCAAGACTGCTATAGTGGCTTTCATAGAAGATTGAGTGTTAAATTCCATCTATAATTTTAAACAATACAATTGACTAAGGGCACTGTGTTTGAAGATGAAATGTTATCAGCAAAATGTGAAATAATAATATATATAGGGTATGAGGCAGGATGCAAGACTGTATCCCTTTTTTGTCATAGAAGTTATCCTGTATATCAGAGATGAACACTTGACTTTTGCACATATGCCTCTTACAGTAAGTCTATCTTTATATTGTAAAATTAGGAAATAAGAGTTACGCAGATTTGTATTGAACTATGTTTACTCAAGTTATCTCATTGGTAAACTAAAAAGATACAACTTAATTTTAAGCAGTCAGACTTATTTTCAACCTTTATTTTGTAATATTAAGAACTTATTTTTCTTGGTCATTTTTTTTCAATAAACAGTGACAAAAATTTATTTTCTGCAACAAAGTATTCCTGATTCTTCGCTTTGCAGTTTGCCTCTTGTACCAAAATGTTGCTGTATTGCTTTGCAAACATAGGTATAAATTAGAGTATGGATTGATTCTTCATGTGGTGTTACATAGAGTATCTATAAATGAACAAACATTAAAATGCTTGGTTTGTTTCTACTTTATGAACAAACATTCCCTTAGAGCCTATAAATGAAATGAGCTTGATCATTACCTACATGATATTTATTAGCAGGGTACAATCAAGTACTGAACTTGTATAAAAATTGGTTTATGATGCTATGGGACATCGTGACCAAAAGAATTATCTATACTTACAATGTGGAAAAACCCTGCTTCTTCTCTGGACTTCCCCTGTTGTCTGACTCACTCTCCACCTCATCAATAAATTCCTCCTCAGTTCTTTCTAGATGCACTTCTGTATCCTCAATCTTCATGCTCTTGCCCTCTCTGTTTTTCTCAGTTAGAAAGTCCGCTGCTCTCTCCTTTCCCTCGTCCCTGTCCCTGTTTCGGACCTGGACATGGTTGGTCCTGTTAGTTTCAAGTTCAACAAACACACTCTTATCCTTAGGTATGTGCACCATACTCTGAGTATCTCCTTCAATGGGGCACTGCGACCTGAAGCCAGGTACAAGGCTCTGTGTAAAGGGCATCCCTGGATGCTGCCTGGCAGCCGACAGAAAACTCAAAACTGGGGAACGAAATGTGGCATTTACAGCTGGCTCTGTAGAGGAGGGGAAAGGTGATCTACTGGTCCTTGCAGTAGACCAAACAGAGACCGGTGTCTGGAGTTTGAAGTTAATGCCCCCACTTTGATATGGTGCTCCTGATGGGGTCTCGCTCATTTTAGATGAGGTGATATGAAATGGAGTCCGACTAAGAGTCCTAGTATCAGTAGTGGGCAGTCCCAGGCTTTGACGCCATTTGATTGATTCAGAGCGAGAATGAAGGATGTTGGAACTCAAAACTGTCCGAACTCTTTCCTTCTCCTGGGTGTCCTCCTGGGCCTTTCCTCCTGCGGTGCTAGGCCTCCTCTGCTCCAGTCTAGCAGCTCCTGCCCCGTCAGCCGGCTCCAAAAGACCAGGGCTGCAGCGTTGGACTGAGGACAAATGTGATTGTGCACCAACAGGGGAGATGGAGTTGTCTGGCAGCAAACTACATGGCATTGGAAGTTGCAATTTATTGTGAGGTTGTTTACCATCAGGAGGAGATTGTCCAGAGGGAGAAGGTATATTTTTTCTAGGAATTTCAGCCAGCTGATTTTCCTGTTTAATACCCTCATCTTTAGCTTGTGTACAAACCATTACATTCCCATTCCTTGAGTCGTCTTCATCTTTAATTTTCTCTGCTGTGGAAACTTTGGCCTTTTCAGCCAGAAACTTTCTGATTTCTTGCTCGATGCTATCATCACTATCTACAGAACTGCTTTCTTCTTTCATCTGCAAAACTGTCTGAGCATCATGCCGCAGCGGGATGTCCTGACAGTCATTTCCTTTCATATTCTCCATTTCTCCTTCATATATGTCATGCTCTTTACTAATGTTCTGTTTATGCTGAGACATGGTCTTTGTACTCAGTTTAGACTTGTCTCTCGTTTCATCCTTAGTCTTTTGTACTTTTTTCAAACCACTATGCTTGGTAAAGAGTTCAGGTTTGAGCTTTTTGGTCTGTGTAGCATTTCCGAGCAGTGGTTCGTCCTTCTTGAGGCACTTCCTTGATTTCCGCTTCAGGTCTCTTAGCTTTTTCTTTGACTTCTTTTTTGTCTTGAGGAGGTCTTTTATAGCCGTGTCTAGGTCCTCATCACTGTCAAGTGAGCTGCTTTTGTCTCCGCTTTGCTCAGTCTTGCATAATCCAGGTATTGGTTGGGTTTGACTTGTCTGGGAAAGTGCAGATGGACACACTTCTTTCTTGTGCTCGGGTGAAGTTTCAGAGAATGTCTCTTTACCATCATTATTGATGCCGATCATGTTAGAAATGCTGTTTTCCTCTTTCTGTCTTCTCTTCTGTGTTAGAGACAGTCTTTGAGGCTTCTTTTGGGATGAGACCTGTTTTGATTTTACCATTTCAGGTTCATTTATGACACATGGCTCAAGAGTTGTAGCAGAGTTAAGTGGCTGTTTGTGCATTTGGGCCTTCTGTTCAAGAAACTTCCTGATTTCTTGCTCAATCCCGTCTTCACTATCAACAGAACTGTCATCACTTTCAGCGCCCAGGTCATTGTTTGGAAGTGAAGACTGCACACATGATTCAGTGGGAGCACAGCTACTAAGGCCAACAGTAGGATGGAAACCCCCGGGCATGACAGTTTTAGAAATATCCAGTATTGCCTCAGCACACATGAGCTCTGCAGTTGTATTAGCCTTTGGAGGGGCAGGGTGCTCCCTAAAACCTTCAATTTTAAAAGAAAGCAACCTGTTTCCTTTACCTTTAACACTGTCTGAAAGTGTATTTTTGGGTATGCAAAGATGAGATGCAACCGATTTCACTTCCTTTTCTGGCCGGTTTTTCTTTTTCAGTTTGGGTCTTTTCAAGGTTTCCCCACTTGTGCCTCCTACTGCATGCATTAAGGTTTTACATACAGGTTTTTGTGTATGAAAGAAGGGTTTCAGAACACTCTTCTCTTTGAGTTGCTCAAGCTGGTAGCAGCGGATAGCCTCCTCAATGCCATCATCACTAGTAGAGTCAGATTCATCTATGAATGCATGTGGCTTATGAGGTTCTTGTCGGTTCTGCTGCTCCTTCTCTAGCTGGTATCTTTGAATGGCCTCCTCAATGCCATCATCACTGCTTGAATCATCCGAGTCCGTCAACTGAACAGGATACTTAACCTTGTTTAAGAGACTGATTGTTTTAGAGGGGCTCTTGGTCTGCTCTCTGGGCAGTTCTAAACTTCTGGCTGTTGTTGTTGCACTTTTATTTGATTCTGGTTTCTGGACTGGGCTCTCATTAAGGGAGACCTTATGTTTGATATACTTTTTCATGGGAAAAGCCGCTGGTGCTGTGGGCATCTCTGCTTTGACACTTTTGGGAAACTGATTGCTTGTAATCAAAAATGTATTGCTTTCGGAATTCTGCTTGGAAACCTCTGGAACAGGTGGGTTTCTTCGGGGAATTTTAGATTGCTGGAGAATATTAGTGCAAGGTTCTGCCTTACGTTTGTGACCATCCTTTTCCTTCAAGTATTCAAGTATTGCCTCCTCAATTCCTCGGTCCACAGAATCATCACTGTCTGAGTCATGGCTCTCATTGTTGATTGGGGAAGAAAGATTTTCTTGTTTTTCGACAGGACCTTTAGCTTTGGACCCATTGGTCCCAAAAGAACCTGCTGCAACCTTGCAGACATGGGGGTGGCCTTCTTCTCCTGATAGCACATTTCCCTCCATCTCGTCGCCCATCTCGAGTGAGGACTGGGTGCTCCTTAGGCTCTCTATGATCATCTGGACCTTATCTGAGATAGGTGTGCCTCTGGTGGACAACTCGGTGTCAGAGTCATTGAGGCAGATTGGAAGGCTATAGCCTCCTGGTGGGCCACATGTTCTCCATTCCGTGTGAGTCGCTGCGACAGGAGGTACATTCATCAAGTACATTCTAGTGAAGTGAGGTGCCTCCGATCACAATCACATTGTTCAGTCTGTGGAGGAAAACAAACAAGTGGTCAAACACCACACATTTAAAAGGCTCATGTAGCATTTACATTTATCATCTTTCAAATCCCAAGGATGGATAATTTGCCATTCATTCTGAAAATTTAATAGTCTATACAGTAATGAAAACAGATCTGATCCACCCACATAACACTATTGAATATTTCACAATTTATGTCATATTTGTATTTTGTCAATGTTGTTTCATTAGTATTTAAGGACAATTAGAACTATAATTAAAAATCCACTATTCTTTGCTTTATAAATGTTAAAATGAACAGTGACCAACTGTCCTTAACACAGGGAGGAGTCATACCCTATATTAAGATCTGTATATGAATGGAAGCTGAAAAATATCTCCAAAGAACTTTCATCAGAATCACTTAACAAAACAAAACTACTAATTGCTTTAGCTCTCTGTTAAAATTACAACTCCTGCCTTAGTGTGTGACATTACCAATAGGTGGGTAGAAAAATGAATGAGTAAAAGTTATATGTCCTAAATGCTTTTCTAGTTTTATTTTCCTCTTTAAAGATGAAACAAAAAATACCCTCCTATTTATGGGTCAATAAACGAATAACCTAAAACTTAAAAAAAAATTGCTCGTTTCATTCGTCTCTGCAGTTTGTCTATTCACATGACAAAAAGCATAAACATGACTTAATACAATAAAATAAAATACTGTCACACTATCATGCCGAAGACAACAGTGTGATTCATCAACCAGAATGAGGATAATATTTCCTCTTTACACACATCAATTACAGACACCACAGTTTACAGTAATTTCCTGAAAACAGATATTACTGTGCATAAAGAAGCACTTTTCCTATTTCAACACAGTACAGCAGTTGTGGTTAGCACACTGCTGCCATCCTGTGGAGAGATTTAATGCAACTACTCTGCAGTGGTTCTTTCAGTTTCCATCATGTTGTAATATTAATGAAAGGCAATGCTGTGGTTTTGACAGATTTTCCTTCTTTTGAGGTGTGGAATTGTGCATGAAACCTCTGGACATGACATGTCTGCCTCCATGTGTCGAGCCTTTAGCTGCTTTAGCTTCAAGAAAATCCTGCATAGGACAATTATACCATGTAATCTTGAACATATACTAAAACTGTTGCTCTTTTCTTAATCCTTTGAGGACCGGGATGAAAATTACTTCAACTGTCATGTGCAGCTTCTGCTAATCGAGGTTTATTTTCATACAAATTTATTCTAAAATATCAGTGGTTTCCAAGCATTTACATTTTGGAGTGAAAGAGACCTCAGTCAATGGTCATGTGTGTTGTTTACATGTTAACAGCTAATAGGATGCTAACAGGAACTGAGGTTAGAAGGTGAATTATTTATGAGCACACAGGCTTGTAGTTGTGTTTAACACAATGACGGATTTGTAATAAAGTAAAAATGTGTTGCATTATTGTTACATGTGTTATTTTTTCTTTGTGCCTGGGCCCCTGTCAAAAAGCTTCTCAGGGTGTCTTATTTCACATAATGTAAATGCAAAATTTAATGTTCTTACACTTGGGTATTTTAATAGATATGTAAATAATTAAATAAATGAAATGAATGAAAACATTGCTCCATTGACAATGGAAAATTAACATTTTCATTGTGGGTCTGCCTTACAGTCCCAGTGTCTTAGAAGTAATTATGTAAGATCCCCTTGTTTACATAATCATAGTGTGGAACGTAACAGAATTTTTAAAAATTATTTTCTAGTAAATGTCTCATATTATATTTCATAATGTGTATTGTGCTAATACACATGTACCTGCAAGATTTTTCAGCTGGTTAATAGGAATCTTATAAGACACTAAACAAACAGGTTAATGCTGCTGCAGCAAAAAAAGTGAATATTATTTACATGCTGAATGTATACACTTGTGTACATATTTGAGTTTTCAGATGAAAAACATGAGGTAAAAGGAGAGAAAAGTCCTTCTGCAAAACCACATTATAAGACTAAAGTTGATCAATTGAAAGTTTTGTATATTAAATGCAAATACATTAGATCTGAGGGAATAAAACAGTAATTATTGCACAATAGACGATCCAAACCAAAAAAAAACAAACCCTGATTCCTGTTAAAACATAAGGGCTGGACGGATTAGGGGGGGGGGCACCATGACCCATCCGGACCCACAGCCCGGTCTGTCTGTGGAGCCTGTTAGCCCGCGGAGGCTACCGACATGTACGGTCTTTCCTTCCATCCCAGTGTGCAGGTAGAACAGACAGACGAACACCTGACAACAATAGACCCCATCCCCACTCAGTGAACCCACTGTGTTAGCAGCACAAACACGACACAAAACAACTCAACTACTTCCACGAAACAAGGGTGGGTCACGGAAAGAAGTCCGGCAGAAAAAAGGCGAAAAACACCAAACGGGGCTAAAAAACGGAGCATTCCGCGGCACTGGGGCAACTTAGTTTGACATTTATCATGTGTATGAGGAAAGTTTGACCACACAGACCACAATTAGTCGTAAACATTTACTGTATTACATAATGAAACGTGTCGTCGGGTGCTTTTTCACTCCCGGATGCTGTCTCGGTTGTAGCAGAGTGAACCCAGGCTATCCCCGTAAGCCTCTAGCGGCACGGACTGCACCGATGCCCGGCGTGAGGCGCTAGGAGACTCCGCAGAGCAACCATGTTTCTGGGCACCGGCCACGGCTGTCAAAATCCACCGGAACTGTGGATTCAACGCCGCCAAATGTAAGTGAATATCATTTAACGCTTAAAATAAACACTCCGAAGCTTGTTTTTAGTCCGAAATAGCCCGGATGAATGAAGCACGAGCGGTTGAAGCACGGGCTAGTCGGTGACTTGAAAGACAAGAGGCGGGCCTCGAGCTGCGGCAGCCCCGGCATTTTCTCCGGCAGAGAAAGCCTTTGTACTCAGCCTCTTACGCTTCTAGCTTCGGTTATTTCCACCCAGACACATCCGCAGACACACGTTCAAACTCACCTGAATATGACCCAAAACCACCGCTGCAGTGAAAGGTGCACATTGCCGCGTCCGGGTTCGGTTGTTGTGGGAGCCGTTGTGGAGTAGACGTCGGTGTCCGTCCGCAGCTCACACCGCGCCTGAAGCCCTCACCGTCGAGTCCCCGTCTGACTGCCGTGCCGTGCCGGGCGGACCCGCTTCCTTAAAACCCTGCGTCCAGCCAAGCATGGACCCCTTCAAATATGGCATCAGCCCTTTTCCCCGGGAAGTATGTCATCCACACTTTACCATTTTAATACTTACAGTAGTAGACATAAGGCTCCACAGTCACATACTTATTTTAATATACTTGACTTTAAAACAACAATCACAACAGTGGTTTCCGGAAACTACCACTACACTAATCAAACCATCAAAATAAAGACTTGTCATTAACCCATGTTTGTCTCCTGAAAAGTTCTATGTTTTGTAGCTGCAGCTGCACACATATCAAATGGGTTAAAGGATTTAACACCCACATTTCTGTAGCATTTAGATTCCAAATTAAATCGAATGTTATTTATATAGTGCCAGATCATAACAAAAGCAGAAAACACTTATTAATGACTTAAAAATACAATTAACATTTTCACTTAGAATTTTAATCTGAAAAGACACTGTAATTGAAAGTTAGAAAACTGGTGTCACTCAGCCTATTAAAGTGGATTTTGATGACATTTTTGGATTTTTCTTTATTTTCATTACTATTTACATGGGAGATTCTCACTTAAGGCATCAAAACTATGAACACATATGAAATTCTGTAGTTAAAATAGACACATTTTGCTTGTATTCCTGCTTTGCACATTCTTGTCATTCTCTGGATGAGTTTAATGAGGTAGTGACCTGAAATGTTTTCCAACAGACTTGAAGGCGTTCCCAGTGATGCTTGGCACTTGTTGGCCGTCTGCGGTTCATCTCATGCCATTTAAGTGAGAAGGTGAGTCCAAACTTCTGACTGCAGCGTATATTAATGAAAGGTTCACTCTTTTTTTTGGATACATAAGATAAGATAAGATAAGATAAGATAAGATAAGATAAGATAAGATAAGATAAGATAAGACTTTATTGATCCCACATAGGGGAAATTGCAGCATTTACAGCAGCAAAATACAAAAATCAAAGTACAGAAAGACTGAGATATTAAAGAATGAGACATGAAATATAAAAGAGAATACTTGTTCTGTATGTACATTAATATTATTTACATATCAGCAATATAGTTGCACATTATATTGATTAATTGCAAATAGATATGTTGTAGATTGTCTTCTGCCACAAATAGCCACATCATCTTGATTACTGCAATGAGTCCCCAAAGAGGTGTGTAATACAATTTAAACACCATAAAAATGGACTGAATGGAAGAAAAAGCCTGTCAGCAGTTAGCAAAAACAGCTGGACATAAATGCGTCATTAAGAGTGTAAAAATCTGTAATGAATTATGACGCCTTTAGTCATTTTGTTAACCTGTTTGTGCTGAAAGAAAGAAAAGACTTTGACTATAAATCCATATTTGCTCGTTTCACATAAAACATGCCTGAAGCAGCTTCAAGTTGAGTTCTTCCTCAGACATTCCCAAAGTCTCCCACATTGTACAATAACAGGACTGGGTCACATCTCCAAGTAATGTTCGATAATGCCTATCATCCGCCAAGGAAAAGAACATTGCAATAATTTAAGACCACAAAATGTGATGAAATAGTATAAACAGTGGAGTGATTGTTCCTTCGATGTCAAAACTGTGGAACTCGCTGCCTCTTGACCTGCAGGTCCTCACTGACCTGTCCCTGTTTAAGTCCAGTTTAAAGACACACCTGTTCAGATTATCATCATTATTATTATTATTATTATTATTATTATTGTGTGTTGTGTCTTATTGTTTTATGCACTTTTACAGTATTTGATTAAACTGTTGTTATCTTATACGCATGTTTTTAGATGTAAAGCACTTCGGTCTTCTTTGTGTTGTAAAGTGCTACATAAATAAACTTTGATTGACTGATTATGCTCTGATATATTAAATATTTGCACTGCCGGAGTCATCAAATCTTAACCCTTTTAAATTGGAACTAAAGTGTCTCGACCTGTGTGGAACCACGGGTTCTAGATCTTCTGGCCCAGTTCATTCCTTGACATTATTTTTACTTTCTTGGTAAATTCCACTGACATTTTCAGTTGAATAACCTCTCAGCTGGCATGTCTGTTTATGCACATGAAATTTCACACCATGGCAACGTGGCCCTATTGTTTATCTGTTGCTACGTAACCCACTTCAATGATGATTCTGTGATTCTGGGCATAGCAACGTGATTTGTGATTGTTTTCCAAAATTACCAATACCTCCCAAAATATTGGTCCTATCAACTTGCCGTTTTCACTCATCTGACCAACCTTGACCAAAAATACATAAGTATGTCAGCTCTTTCTAGATTTTGTGTGATACCCAGACACAGATAGTCCACTTCCCTTTTATAATATAGGATTCTGGATTAAAACAGGAGGAGCAGACTGGTAACAAACACAAGGGTATAACAGATTTGCTATGAAATTGCCTTGTTCTTTGGGATCGAGCTGGGATGGGAAATGGAATACTAAATGCATTTTTAGAAACGGTCTTGAAACGAGAATAAAGCAAAACTAAATGGACAAAAAATCCCAACATTTTTATGATTCTTAAATTACAATATGTTCCAGTTATTCATCTACAATAACAAAGTGAACTTGTATGGACTCTGGTGTGCCTCATTCTTTATCAGTTGGCCTATGGCAGGACTATTACATCACTTTTGTTTGACCAGAGTTTGGATCACATTTTTCACTTTAGAACATTTACAGTAGTTTTGAACCTTTATGAGAAGAATCTTTATTCTAGGTTGAATTTGCCACACCCTGATGCATTGAACGCTATGGTTTCAAATAGAGGAAGCAACACTTCCTATTGAGAAGCAGTCAAATAATAAATGTGCCTGGTAGTTTCTTTTAGTGTGCTTTCTGTAAATATCCGGTTTGTTGACTGTTAGATAGTTGATATTTAGATTTACACCATTTGAAGTTAAACCAATATATGTAATCTACATTTTTTCCTGCTTACAACTACTTTGCACTCAATGTTTTTTGTCATTATTTATGTATCCAGACATGATATTTAGTTAATTTTCTAAAAGGCCTGGAATACCTGTTTGTTTAAAATGACCAAACTCTCAAAAGATTACATTTAACTTTTTAATTTTTATATCCACACATCCTTCTCATCCTTATATTTTGTCTTTGCTCGAGCCTTTTTCTCTCAACGAATGAACAATGGTAAAAAACAGCCTCAGCTCACATATGTATGTACACTATGTCATATACAGTCGATACTGTCGACACCACTGGAATAACGCAAAAATATACAAATCATAATTGCACATAGCATGAAAAGCAACAATGTGTATGACATTTTTAGTTAGGGAAGTTGACATCATGCACACAATTGCTGAAAATAAATGCAAATGCAGTTTTTTTTTCATAATCCTACCTATACAGTCCTGGAAAAAATGATTAGACCATCAAAAATCATCAAAAACAATGGTTATGCAATAAAGTATTAACTCCCGTGTGTATCATGTGACTAAAACAGACAAAAGAAAACGTAATTCCTAAAAGCACTGTTTTTGTCACTACAATGACATAGATACTGATGAAAGAAGTGAAGTGATTTGGGTTATTATCAAGAAAACATGGAAAATGGATCGATATCAGCTCTGAAATTAAAGTACAATGAGCTGTTTTTGTTGCTGTCATTATATTTGCCCAAACAAATGTACCTTTACTTGTACCAGGCATTAAAATGAACAAGAAATTGAAGAAAACAAGGGTGGTCTAATAATTTTTTACTGTAACTGTAGATGGACTAATGGACTGAAGAATAAACAAAGAAAAATGCCGTCACAATTACAACATAAAACGTAAAAAGAAAACAACCGACATGAACACGCATTTACAACATGATTCAGTATTTTCAGTGGGTTGCTGCTAGAGCACAATGGCCAATATGATGCAAAAACATAAATGTTGGTTAAAAAAAATTATAAAAAAAAAATCTTCCTTTATCTCTCCCAACATTTGTCAATATGCAATTCCTGTCAACCCAATATTGTCTGTAATTAATTCTGTAATATGAGCAGCAGTAATGCTAATTTGAAGAACATCTCCAGATAACTAATGACGCATAATGAAAGCACTGTATTATGAATAATGATTTTAATTCTGACATGTTTTTTTCCCCCTGCCAAGTGTTCACTTACCTTGTTAAATGTTAGAATAACATCTCTGCCTCTTTTCTCATCAGAATATGTAGAGTCCCCAAACATGGAAATATTTTAATTACTTGTTTCTATCTTATACACTAGATGTTTCCCAGTCTCTTAAAGGCCGATTTTTATTGAATGTGCATGTCATATTTTTATATCATAAATTCTACAAGCGTCAAACTTAAATTTTAGTTAGATTGTCAGACTGCACAGACAGTATTCTACGCTCTGAAAGTCTTATATTTTCTTGACCACATGATACCATCTGCATGCTCATCTGATATTGAGTAGAAGCAGTGGTTGGTTAGACTGGGTTTGGTGTTGCACTGAGAACAGATGTACTAAACCTCTTCAACCTTCATCACAGTGACACTTATGAGATTGGGTAATGATACCAGTAAGGCTCCTTTATAAGTGAAAATAAATAAAAGTGTTGCAGCTGTGCACACACCAGGGTTAGTGTAGCCAAAAAAAGAGATTCAGCACCATGGACAGCAATTCAGTTCAGTCAGTCCTGGAGGGAAAAGAATGGGATCATTAAATAAAACCTAATGTCAAATCTATCTCAGAGTTTAAGATATTCACCACTAGAACCAAAACCTGGCTAAAGACAAAACACAACTGTTCTCATCTGTAAATATTGTGTGGGAGAGTGAGTGAGTGAATGAATGAATGAGTGAATGAATGAATGCCTCATATAAATGTAACCCTGGATTATAAAATAGTATAGTATGATCGTTTTAAATGATGTATATTTTATACTTGTACTGTAATGTTGTAGAAGAGCCCAATCGGAGAACTTGTAACTATGTTTAACTGCATTGTCCCTGTCAAATAAATAAATAAATAAATAAACAAGTGGTGCCAGGCACAACAAACCCCGCCCCTCACAAATGTTTTACCAGATTTGCCCTTTCTCTTATCACTGCGAAAACACATTTTTGATGACATTGACCTTTGACTTACATTCACCAAAATTTAATGGGATCTATTCTGGGCCACCTCACACCTTTCCTAAAAATTTCATGGAAATTGGTCTGGTAGTTTTTACATAAAGTTGCTGACAAACAAACAAACAGAGACAAACAAAAAACCCCAAAAACAAACCAAAAACAATACCCTTGCCTCCCCTTTGGTTGGCGGGGTAATAAATAATGTCATATATTCACAGATTCATAGATGTACATCCTCTCTCTTTCCTCTCCTTTGATATAGTGCTTAGAAACATTATAGATTGCATGTGGCATCTCATGTCAATACTAATCCTTTGTGCTGCTTCAGACCTCTTTTAGTGAACAGTGCAGACATCCTGATGCACCCTGTGTAAGTGTAGACCTCAGTGGAGATTAAAGGATGATCAGATGATGAACATACTGGTCAATCATGCAAATTGTCAACAGTATGGCAGGCTACTGCTACTTTGAGAGATTGTGAGTGTCCTGAGTCAGTGTAAGCCAAGGGAATATTTCCTTCAACATGCTCACACTGGTAACGGTTAAGAGAGCAGGCGTCCTCTTGACACTAGAACTGCCAACAGATCAAATTCATTCGTGGTTGTTTTTGAAGCTCCCTGTGAT
>JAPTYQ010000005.1:31824594-31836531 GCA_029814465.1 Ostorhinchus cyanosoma | reverse complement strand
CTATCTATCTATCTATCTATCTATCTATCTATCTATCTATCTATCTATCTATCTATCTATCTATCTATCTAATACTGTATAAGGACCTCAAACATTGTTTATCATATGAATGCTACAGATTAGTAAAGACGAATTCTTCCTTGTTTACTGTGTTTGCGGTTCCTGGAAGCAAAGAAGACATGTATTCACACAGCGAGCTTTAAATCATTTACTCATGAAATTCTCCCACACAAATCCTGCACCAATGTTAAATGAACATCTTTACTAGTGGCTGCTTCTGAGAAATGTCCATCTGCTGCTTTCTATCACAGGACCATTGCCTGGAACATGCCAAACACGAATTCTTTATACTTGGCAGCCTTGAAAAAAGGGAACTTTATTACCAGACATAGCCAGCAAAATGACATCAAAAGGCAAAGACGTTATCCTGTTGTAACCAAAATAGACATTGTCACTTTGCTGGTCCAATAAACCCAAAAGCAAATTTGGCAATGAGGAAAAACTGGCATCCTAATACTGTATATTTACTAAAACAGCATATTGCCTTTAACTGTGGCTTATAAACCTAAACAACTCCTCTCAGAAACACACTGGGCGTCGCTTTACAGGAGAGGTGACCGACCATCTGTGGTGAATTCAGGAAATAAACAGTGTGATCAGGGAAGTGACCAAAAGCTATCTTTTTTCATCCCATAAAGCTGCTGTCCCATAGCTGCATTGTAGAGCATTTTCCATAAGAACAAATCAGGTGTTTGTAGTTGAACAACATCAAACATAGAGTAAAGGTGATACAGTTATGGAGGGTTTGTGTCGAACAACTCGGGTCCATTTGCGACGATATCAAAGTGAGTATTGTCTTGCATCATTATTGCTGCAATCACACAGTGCTGCTTCCTAAAGTAGACTGAACAAGTCAATATGAGTGCACATTAATACTTAAAAGATGTAAACTGTGTAAAAACAACATGTCAGCTGGATGAAAGGATGATGTTTTGTTTTTATGATTTTACTTCCCACAGCATCAAATTAAAGTGAAAACCAGAAAACAATAGTTGAAAATAAAATGACAGGACTGTACAGTTACATAGTAGAGCATGTTCCACTTCCTTTTACGAAGTTTTGGTTGTTTGTTCTAAATGAAAAACGGGATCAGAAAATGCAACCTTTATCTTCACTGTTCGCCAACAGCACAAAGTGGATGAAAAAAATCTAATGTAAACTTATGCTTCAGTCAAACATTCAACCTGATCATCCATTGTAACTCCACATGCAGATTTACTTTAGTCTGCAAGGGATGCACATGACCTGATGTTTTTTCATATTTATATGAGGGGTATGTGGGAAAGTAGTGGGAAATAAAATATTTTGATAGCGCCTATTTCAGTCGTACCTATTTCATAATCTAATTAATTCATGTTCAAGACAGGTATTTCATTACTCTCTGACACAAGACTGTGTGTTTTTCAGAAAGCAGATGCTGTTTTCAGTTGGATACAGGTGAGGCAGGTCGTAGTCCTAAACATGTGGAATGAGGACACTTGCTCGCAGCTTAGACTATATGAGACTGATGGAAAATTGAGGAACCCAGTGAGTAGGGCCAAATACAGGAAAGATTTTGAAGCCAGCACAATGCTGGAGCAGCTTCTGAAGAAATCCCCGAATGTCCTCGAGTAGCCCAGCCAAAGCCTGGACTTAAATCGGGGATCTGAGCGAAGATCACAGTTCAGTCACTTGCCTCATCCCAGGCTGTGGGTAAAAATGGGGCAAACTGCCCAAAATCAGGTAGAGTACAATGCCACTACTATGAAATGAAGAAGCACAAGGCCTGTATCATTGGAATACAAATGTTAATACCTAGGAAAGAAATGACAAGAATTCCGATTTTCCAATGTTGGATCATAAGCAGATTGATAATGGGGTCTTCAAAATGCAAAAAGCAGAAACTGGAAGAACACACAAAAAATACAAGACGGAAATTATTGAATATTCATTTTAACTCAAGGAAGCTGTTCATCAGCTGATCAAACATTACAACCATAGCACAAAAATACCCCAAAACAGAACTGGAAGTGTAAAAAACCTGACTCTGCAGTGAGTAGCCTCTGCATTTTTGTTGATCACTTCAAAAATTCACTCAGGAATGCCGCTCCATGTTGTGAAGATGGCTTCATGAAGGGCATCCATGGTCTGGACAGGACATCTGTTTTTTTGAACTTCCCTTACCCTCCATCTAGCTGACATCTACCTCGAAGAAAAATTTTGTTATGTGCATATAAAGACGATAAACATTCTTGAATCCCAAAACATTCTAAATGGGATTTAAAGCAGTGGAACATGCAGGATGTTCAGGTGGGGGTTGTGAACTGCAGCGTTGCCCTGGTGATAGACCCAGTCATTAGCACACAGACCAGGACCTTCACTGATGAGGGATGCACACTGCTGCATCTCCTCTGTTGGTCCATTGAAGGAAAATGCACAGCTCATGATGGATCCTCCTCCACTGCGCCGCATGGAAAACATCTCCACTGGGATCTCATGCTAGCAGGACCTTCAGGTTGAATTTGTTCTCATCAGAGAATAAAACTCTCTTCCACCTTTCAGTGCTTCATGTTTGGTGAATTCTTACAAAGTCCAAACAGGCAGGTTTGTGCCGTTGGAAGAGACATGATCGTTGAAGATGATTTTTGTTCTTTCAGCCCTTTTCTAACAGATGCCGTCTTTTGATAATCGGGCTGCAGTAAACTGAGACACTGATAAGGGGGTAAACATGACAAATTCATGGGGCCCAGCATTTATGGGGGGGCCATCGAGCAGAGGAGGGGGTCCAGTGGATACAGGCTAGAAGTTGTGGAAGATCCGCTATATAAGAGAGGCATAACAGTTGGGAATCGGACATTGAATGCATTTTAAGTTTCAGTTTAATTTTCATTCGCAAGTGACGTTATGTTTTGACCACACCCCTACACACAACCCCCCCCAAAATACTGAACTTTATGAAATTGCCCACAACATTTAGCTTTGATGGGGCCCACAGTTGGTAGCAGCGCCCCTGGCAGTCAGCATCACTGAGGGCCTTAGGTTGAGTTGAGGATCAGCCTGTGTCTTTGCAGATCCTCCAGCTCCAGGTGACTTTTTTTGGGTCTATCTCTTAAATTTTTGTCCCATAACCCTTTGGATCTTTTAAGACATTTAAAATGGCCTTTTGTCTTTTGCTGCAGTGTCTTGTTTACAACCTGGCTATGATCAAACCTTGCTGTAATTTCCCCCCAGTCTTAAGATTTTGTCCAGGATTGTATTGTGTTAGAATATGTCATTGTGCTGCTTCTGTGCTAAGGCAGCTTTGTTTATTCATGGCCGTTTGCTTGCAGTCCAGTAAAATCTTTGCATCTGTCACTCCCTTTTGCATGCGACAGAGGCACTGTGGCAGGAAAGGTACAAGCTAGACATGTTCTGAATTCAGCCCAGACTGACAGATCAGCAAATCTCAGGCCTACTTAACGACTTGAATCAGACACACTTCCTATATAGTCATGTTCAGACAAGGTGCTCTGCTTTGATACCTGTCATAGTTCTGCATATCACAGAAAGCAGGGAAGTGTGTGGAGCTGGAAAAAGGGAGGGGAAAAAAGAAAGAGAGGATGAAGAAGAAGAAGATGAAGAAGGGTGCAAATTAAATCTTGTGATGTACATCTTTACAAGTTGCCCACTGATGCTTTTATTTATTTTCTATTCATTAAACGATAAAAACAATTGGTAATACTTTATATTAATCCTTTATAGGACACTCATTGAAATACTCTGAAATTCAAAATTTCAACCTTAGTGTGTTCTTAGACATGGTCATCTACCTCTTCTTGCCTTAAAACATCTGAGCAGCACTTGTTAAAAAGTAAACACCTGCAATAAAACAACTGTTATAAGGTCATAAACAAACAAAAATCACTCAGATTCACTATTTACAGCTTCAAAATGTCCATAAAATCTGTCTGAATCACTGTATAATGTTCTAAAAACCAACATTCTAAAGTTGGGTGCTTGTTCATGTTTTATTTAGAAGTGATTTGGTACCTGTTAACTCCCATGTGTTCTTTAATCTAAAGTTGCGTCCTCTTCATACTTAGTAAATGCATTACAGTACACAATTACCACAAGAAGACAGCCAAGTTAACTATGAAGAAGTGGTAATTAGGAGCTTAGTTAAGGGTAGAATAAGGTCTTACAGAATAAGGTATTAATTAATGATTTATAACTACTAATATGCATGTTAGTAAGCTGCTAATTAATGGTGAATATGTATGTCTTAATATAAAGTGTTACCAAATAATTTGATCTAAATTCAAAAAGGCAAATACAGCAGTGCGGCATTTTTTTTCTGCTTTCCCAGGATCTAAACAAATATAGAGAAAATACTCACCTGCTCTACATATGCCACCATGCTACAGTAGATATAAAGGTATAGACGAGTAAATATTTTTTTTAGCTTGTATATTTGTGTAAAGGGTAATAAAATGGTGGTAACAACATGCACACAAACGCAAGTAAAATTGATGTGTCTGACAAAGGCTATGCTACATCTGTTCTTCCCTCTGGCAACATCCACAAAAGATGCATTTTTTTTCAAGTCAAACCCTGACTAAAGAGCAAGCAGATAAAGTAAATAAATATGGAGCTGGGAAAAAAACAAAACAAAAAAAACAGCGTACAAATCACTTCTCAGCGCAGGCTTATTAAATGACTAAGGCAACATTAGCCGAACATTAGCTGCTGAACTGGACAGAGGGAGATGAATATTAATGGACGGGTCAGGAGGTTCAGAGTCAAGATGGAGAGAATAGTGTTGTGTCAGGTCACAGCCTGAAGACCACATGTCAACGCTGTAACATCTGCCTCGCTCAGTCCTTGTGTACTTACTGCTAAAAGAAACTTTTGCTGCTGAGTATCATTATCCTCCTGCTTAGATAATACCTAATTCATCTGGGAGCAGCGTAATTACATCTGAATTGATTGTATTACACGCTTAAGTTAACATTCATTTTAAGACCGACAGGCGACAATTTAACATGTGGGTTAGACAGGGGAAAAAAGCCAGCATTAACCAGAATTAAACAACTAAAGCACTTGGATATAAAACTGTAGCCTTGACATTTTATAACACATTATAAGTGAAGTATTAACATATGCTTCATCTTAATCTGCATAATGGAAGTTTTACAGCCCGCTGTACTGTTACCGAGGCTCATCAGATCAACCAAGTAAAAGGTTCAGGATTGCAAAAATATCACCTCCTTTTAATCATTGTGCCTCAGAGGACGCTTCCAGACCTCATGACTAATGTCAGTGGATGAAATGTTGCTTGGCATAGTTACAATACAATACATAAGAGACAGAAGACAGTTGCACTGTCAGCGTGGCCATCCATCTGGGTTTCTCAGCGTATTCAGTACAGAAAAAACAGTCTGGAATTTGGCCGATGGCTGTGAAATATATGTAATCTATTCTATATCGGACCAGTCACAAGTCTGGGGGGGAGGTGTTTCGCAATGCGTCATTATGCACCGACTTATTTTTGTTGCGAGTCAAAGTCAGTTCCAAGTCGCAAATCTCTTTACAACTGTTGTCAGATGTTTACTTGATTCAAAACTAAGGGTTGAATTACAGATTACATTATTCTTAAATTTCTCTGATAAAAGCGTCACATCCGTGTTATCTGTCATTGGTTTACTGGCCGTCTGTTAGTCCCGCCTTCATATTTGGATTCAAACCTCGCGATTCCAGATGGATTTCTCATTGAGAAAGATGGATGGCTGACCAGGCTCGCACCGTCAGATATGAAACACGAAGGACGAGTAACAGCAAAGACTGCACGGCTGAAGGCACCTTAAAATTCAATGGTGCAGTGTTGGATATTTAGTTTATCCGTTTATTCTTTATTGCGGATCCCCATGAGCCGATGCACAAACACCAGGCTAGTCTTCTTGGGGTCCTCTAAAAAAAAAAAAAAGTAAAATAACTCTTCTGCCTTGGAGGTCTGCGCTCTCTGAGTGCTTATTTTAGTTTATAGGTTATTATGACAGTATTTTAACTGATTTGACGCATTTGAGATTGAATTAGGCCAAATTTGGCTTCTGAACTACAATAATTGTTTATATCTTAAGTGAAGTTTTCACATTTCACAAATTCATCTGATAGGCTGGATTAGATCCTTTTGGTGGGCCAGTTATGGTCCTATGTTTGTCACATGTGCTCTATAGCATCAGTTTTCAGGTCAGAATTCAGTGTCTTTACGTATTGGATATTGATGACCTCATGTGGTCAATGTCCAATGACAGCATTTGGATATTGACCACTTTAGACACTGGATATTGACAATATGGGGTGGTCAGCATCCAGTGTCTAAAGGTTACATTCAGAAGCAAAACCCTGGTTGGGGTGGGGGTCACCAGTAGGCCACGGTGATTCATGTCCTGTTTTATGTTGTGTGCACACAACAATCAGCTATAACAATACAACTGCTGACAAGTGAAGAAGTTGATTATTTTGTTACAGTGGTACCTCTTAAGGGATGTGATATAGAGTATCAGGCAGGAAGTGAACATTTAGTCCTCCAAGTTATTGTGCAGGAAACAGCAAAATGGGCAGTGAAAGGATCCAAGTAACTTTGACAAGGGCCGGTGTAAATGGTCAAAGGATTTGTCAGAGCAGCTCCAAAACTGCCAGTCTACAGTAGTCAGTGCAATACCAGAGAGAGTCTAATGAAAGAAATAAAGCTTCAGCTCATTTGAGTATGGATGCCTAGATATTCTCTATACCGAAAGGTGCCATTGTAACGAGGTAATTAAAATGTTCTCAATTATAAAATGCATCCCAGTGTAAACATCTGCATCGATGCAGTAAATTAATGACCAAGAGTTTTCAGTATGTAAAAATATTGATTATTATTATTATTATTATTATTATTATCATCATTGTTATTTCTATAGAATAGAATAGAATCTTTGTCAGTAGGGGTTAAGGTTATTATAGTTACTGAAAACTAATGAAATGGCGAAAACTAGAATTGAAAAAACATTTTCGTTAACTGCAATAAATAAAAACTACAATTAAACAAAATTAACTAAAACATATAAAAATTAGGGATAAAATTCCCTTTGTTTTTCCCTTTGTCTTTGTCTGTCTAAGTGCCTTGCTCAAGGGCACATCAGCCAACAGGGAATCACACAAGTACACTCTCCAGCCATCCACAGCTGCCTTAGGTCAGACAATAATGCTGTAAAGGTATTTTGCTGTATTGCTCGTCTCTTTTTCTTTTGATCATCATGGCAAAATCATTACTTATTACTGTTGAGGTATTTAGAATTTTGCGTAGGAAAAGTAACAGTCAGTCAGATCATCTCCGTTACCATTACTCATCTGATCTGAGTGAACTGAGTTTGTTTGTCCTGGTTTCAGAGGCTGCTGGTTCTGGGGTTGGTTTGCTTGTACATTTTGCGTGTATGTATATATTATATATATTATAAAATCGAGCGGCTATGGTTAGTTTCATCTTCATTACTGTGCACTGTAACAATAACTGGATGCTTTAATTTCATCCCAAAGTTTATTTACTTATTTTGTAACATGGTTAAATGCGATTGTAAACCACAGTATTTTCAGGTCACTGTAAAACCACAGAGGAGATAAAATAGAAGATGGCAGTGCACTATAGTCTGTGTCAACAATGGGAAACACTGGGTAACCAAATGTAGTTTGTAATGTTTGTTTCAGGGAGCGATGTGGCCTTTCTTAGAGGTGCAGTCTGAAAATGAACTGTATTTTTTTGTATCAATTCCAGCTCCATTTATAAAGTGTGCAGATAGATTTGGGTTTTATTTTGTCATGGTTACAGACAGGGGTGGCTCAGACAGATACATGTGCTTATATTAGACTGTTACGGCTTGTTTTTTTTGTTTTTTTAATCCATCCATAATAAGATTTACCTGTTTGAAGACTGTTTGTATTAATGGATGGAAAAATAAAGGTTGATCATTATAGAAAATTGAGGATGTGACCATTAAGATGTATCATGCATTGTTGACAGGTGAGGCCGGTGAAGTTTCACACCCTTTCCTCACACATTAATAACTGATGGTATTGGGGTACCTGTAAATTAAAATGTGACACCCTGAGAACCCTTGAGGCATGTAAGTGACCTTCATGCACCTAAGGACTGGATACCACCTGTTATTAACTGGAAAAAGAAGAACATGTATTGGAAATCACGCAAAACTGCAATGAAAAGACCTTTATCTGCAACTAGAGTCACATGAATGAAAAAACAGATGTTGATGGATGTTACAACAAGTAAAGGAGAAGAGGTTTAAAAGAAACACACTAGGAAACCGAATAATTTTTACATTTAGTGTGGGATACAGGGGTAATATACAGTCCTGGAAAAAAGTTTTCAGACACCCTTAAAATTGTACACAATGTCAAATATAATCATGAAGTATGTTTTTTGTGTTTCTAAAGATGTGGCTGCATCAGACAAACAGATGCAAATGATTTTTTTTGGTTTTGTTTATTGTTTATAAGAAAAAAATAAGAATTCTTGACAGTTTTAATATGTCATGTCCTGGATGTTTTCCTGCTGAAACATCCAGTTTTGACCTGGACAGAACGGAGCATGTGCAGAAGAGAGCATGTGGGTTTGGAGAAAGGAACAATACTTGGCAGATTTCAGCGACTTAAGAATGATTCTTAATGCAGTATATCACAAATCCAAAAACTTTTTTACACCACTGTATAATAATAATAATGACTATATCTGTAAAACAACATGATATTTACATTTTTTTTGACATTTAGTAAATATCAGTGAAGTTTTGCACAAATGTCCAATGGAAAAGCGACTAGTGAAATAACATGATGGAAACAGAGACCCACTCATATAAATGACTTATTTTACCGTGATACTACATGGAATTATACCTTTAATTATATCCCCCTAAATGCCCTTAAATCATACACACTCGACCTTCTACAGCCATATCTCATTGGTAATGTTAATTCCACTTTTCCAGATTTATTAATTACACCTGTGGGTTTTTAAGGATGTGCCAAAATATCCTCAGTGAAAAAGCCTATTAGCCTTAACCTTAAACTTCGGGTAACTGCTCCAACCCATTTGTTGTTGTTCTGCTCTCCAGAGACTCACAAACTGCTCTGCCACGACAGCTGTGAAAGATCCAATGGGAAACACAAATCAAAGAAGGCAGCTTGAAGACGACTCACACACTCTACACACTGTCTGTGATACTGGGGCAAGTGCAACCCAAACACACAAACACAAGACTAAAGTACATCACAATGCCAAACTTTGCTAAAGAGCTTTTAAGGTGACAAAGTAGGGTATCAGCCGATTTAGATCAGGAGTCGCAGATGCTAAAAACAGTGCTGAGGGGGTTTAATGCACTTACTTTGAGCTAACAAAGTACGAGTATACCTGCTGTTTGAAGCAGCAGATCAGGTGAGTCAAATCTACAGGCTGATGTAGTCTGTATATTGTGGAAGACAATATATACTCATAACTATGCACTTTCAATATGACAGACTGTATGGAATAGGATTTTTCCATCTGATTTTATTGATTTTTCCCCCTATAAGTCTTTTATCTGTGTCTGTAAATATCATGAAAAGAACTGGGATGAATGGATACCTCATTAGTTTGCTCTGAGCCATGATCCTCCATTGCTGTTACGCTGTTAAATAAATGAGTGCTGCCCTTTTTTTTTTTTACTGCTGTAATGTGAGGGTATGTAGGAGGTGTTGGAAAAAATGCCTGATTGCCACTTTTTGTGATCAGATTATACGCTGCAAAATTCAGTGTTTTGTATTAAAGCTAATGCTGTCAAATGATAAAAATTTTTAATCTGATTAATCACAGGGTTTCTGTAGATTAATCATGATTAATAATTAAGTAATTTTTAATCTAAATTAATCATGTTTCATTTTGCATGAGCAAAAGACTCAAGAAAGGCTCAAGAAAAGAGTGAATACATATGCAGATATATATATATATATAGATATATATATATATGCACTGAATGTGTTTATTAAACACCTTCAACAGTTTCAACAAAACCACTTGAAACAACTGTTTCATCTTGTTTTTTTTGTCCTCATATTTCCATCCAGAGGCCAATATGCAGTTTAGTGTCTTCTATCTTTATCAGTTGGTTCTTTGCCTGTCACAACTGGATCAACTGCCAATCTGTGCAACAGTAAATTTACTTGGACAAACGGACCCAAATGTGTTGGCAGAGACATTCAGTCATTCTGCACTACAGATGGGTGAATTGCGTAATTTTTAAATTCAGATTAATCATGATGGATTAATTCACGTTAACACGTTAATTTTGACATCCCTAGTTAAAGCAAATAATAATAATAATAATAAGAAGAAGAAGAAGAAGAAGAATAGAGAGCCAGGTCTCTTTTTTTAATCCTGTGCCCCATGATTTTCATATAATTATATTTCCAACATAATTACATGAGCCAAGAAAGTTTCTCATGAAGGCAGTAAAGTACAATCTATCTAAGTGTGAAACGGCTCAGTAGACTGCGTCCCTCGTTGCATGTGAAACACGTCACCAACACCAAAAGATCCTTTCCCCCACATTTTTCCTCTCATCCTTAGAGAGCGAGATGAAAAAGTAGTAAAAGAGATGAAAGTTACCACAATTTTTGTCATGTTGAAGCTGCAGAGATATCTTTAGTATTTTTCTCTCATCATAGAATATTTTCTCCCTGAAGTAAGGGCCCTTGGTGCACAACCTGAACTATTTCCTGCTCTGTGTGCAAGTTCGTGGGCATTTTGGAAGAGCCGTGAGCTCTGTGTATATGATTATGGCTAATTTTTTTTTAAATAACTCAGGCTCAGCACCTGTTCTAATGGGAAGAGTCAGCAAGCAAAATTCCCAATTCCCCTCTAGAACATATGACTGTAGATGGTATCTACCACCATTAGAATTGCCACCTTAAATCTATGACTTCATTGCTCTAATGAGGGTTTATCATGAGACATGGAGATAGTTACCATTAGAAAATGAGTTGGTATGGTTGGATGTTGGTTAGCTGAAAATAACACCCATAAGGAGGCACTTGGTAGAGAATATAAAGGAATACATGAAGAGAGTGAATTCAGTAGACCCTCAAGGTCTGCAAACTTTGCTGACGCACACTGGTTTATATCAAAAAAACATTCATAAGTTGATTTTGACTTATTTTTGAGACTCCAGAATAAAGAGAAGAAGCAGCAGCAGAAGAGCAACAGATAAACTGTGGAGAGAAGTCAAACTTTACTATCCAACTATGCTTGCTACAACAGAAACAACCTCCTGAGTCCTGAGTGAAACACTAATATGTTAATAGTAAAGACCTGAAGCGTATTTTAGACTTAAATGTGCATGAGGTGAAATTTGCTGAGGTAAAGGTAATAATAAACAGTTCAAGACATAGGACAATCTTCAGTTCACCAAAACGAACTTTGATGTTTGGGTACTTGTCTATCGTCCAGTTTTGGTGCCTGTAAGAGTATCAGTGTATTTCACATACAGCATTGCATCATGGATTCTGTAGCGTGAGTGCGGCTAGGTTAGCGAGTTTATGTGTGTTAATTTATAATGATTCTTCAGTCCTAAAAGTGTTTTATGCCGCAGGCGTTTGTGTAACATGTTTTGGTCCTGCTGTGGAGTCATGACATTTGAAAAGGAGTTCAGATCATCTCCATAGAAACGTAACTGTAGAAACATGGCTCACAGATGATGCGCTCAGAAAGGTGCAGTGAGTGGACCAGCTGCAGAAAAAGTATAGAATCAACCATTGAAATAAATCTATCTATCTATCTATCTATCTATCTATCTATCTATCTATCTATCTATCTATCTATCTATCTATCTA
>JAPTYQ010000005.1:31686807-31699433 GCA_029814465.1 Ostorhinchus cyanosoma | reverse complement strand
TATCTATCTATCTATCTATCTATCTATCTATCTATCTATCTATCTATCTATCTATCTATCTATCTATCCGTCCACTTCTCCCTGGTGTCATTTGTTTTATCTGGACTCTCTAATAAATGATCCGGTGTCAGACTTTGATTGACTGTTCACTAACCTGTTCAGACAGATTTCCAGGGCTTCATGTTATTGAATAAAGTGTGTTTATTCCCTGACTGACATCTCTTCTGTCTTTGTGGTTAATAAATTACTCCAAGACCATAAAATTACCATGTTATTTAATGCTTACAAAGTCAGTAAGCTAGTATTTAGCATTAGGCAAGGACCAACACTAATGGTAAATGTATATCTGGAATTGGAGTCAATTTATGGAATAACCTGGAAAAACAATGAAAAATATGCACTTCAGTCACTACATTTAACCCAATAAAGACCCAGTGCTACTTCTGTGTCTGTTCCCCAATGAATTTCTGTCTCTATCTAATGTTTCTTAAGTAATTTATCACCATCTTTTGCAATATTATCCTTTGTATTTTGTATTTTATCAGCATAAATCAGGTATTTTTGTGAATTTATTTTACTGATGATGTAGACTTTCATTAAAGCTCAGAGTAAAGTTGAGGTTTATTATATCAGAAACAGAGAAAACTGAGGAAAAGGTGATTTTTTTTTTAACACATATATCATTATTTGAACATAAACCCAGTGTTTCCATCCACTGTCATTGATTCAACTTCATGGGTTTTACTAGTGAATAAATGTTGTAGAAGATGACTGTGTCTCCACGGTAACTACGGAACCTTTGAACATCCAAACGGATCATATCTGATGATCATGAAAAGATGATAAACTGCATTTTACGCCAATTATTTACATGTATTGATAGGATTAATGGATCAACAGGTTTGAAACAGTTTAGATCAGTAGATGGTTTTGGTCGTTTGGGTCTTTATGGGTGAAAAGGATGTTTAAAATTATGGTATTCAATAAATATAACATTTTAGGATAAATTAAGCCAAATATCAGTATGAATCTACATTATATTATTTGTTTTACTCATATTATTGTTTAAAACTGTGCCATCTTGCTTCTGCATCATTACTTTTTGCAAATAGGGTAGGCGTAAATAAACTGTTGCTTCAGCCAACACCTTTTCGCCCTTATTTAATGTAGAAATCCAAACTGTATGTATGTTTATATCATGTTTTGTTAAATGGGCAAATAAACTACAACTACTAACTAACATTAGCTGGCCCATGACTCCTTACACTCCCCTAGCTCCACCCATTTTATCCAAATGTGGTCACTTTCAGCAACAAAAATCCGTGTTGATGGTCAAACTCTACACTGGAAAAAAATCTAAATCTTTGCAAGTGTATTTTTGTCATTTTTAGTCAAAATATCTCATCAAGCTTAAAATAAGACAAAATCACATAAAGAGTAACTTTTCAATGAGATATAAGAACTTATTTTTAGACAATGGATCTGGAAAATCTTATGTCAAGAAATCTTACCAAGATAATTGTCACTTATTCCATTGGCAGATTTTTTTTTTTGCTTGAATTAAGCAAAAAAAATCTTGAATAAAGCAAAAAAAAAAAAAAACTCTACCGATGGAACAAGTGAAGATGCTCTTAGTAACATTTCATGAAATAAGATTTTCAAGAACTATTGTTTCAAAATGTAAAAATGTTTTACTCTTTACTACTGCTGATGTGCAAATAAATAAATAAATAAGTTCTTATTTCTCACTTACAAGTCACTCTTTAGGTGATTATGTTTTATTTTAAGTGTGATGAGAGATTTTGACTAGAAATGACAAAAATACACTTGGTAAGATTTATATTTTTCCAGTGCCCTCAGAACCTCGGCTCCAAAACTCCCCTAAAGGCCTGGATCCCATAGACTCACAATGAACTTCTGTTTGAAAATCTGAAAAAATAAAGTCAGTAATTATTTCTCAGGATTAATTCCAGTCATATCGTTTTTTTGTTGTTGTTTTTCCAGACAATCTAATCAGTGATCTGATCCATCTTTAAAATGTTTCTCCATTAATTGGATTTCAGGTCAAATGGAAAGGTCTGTTGTTTATGGGTTGAGCTTTGATGGGCAGGTCCTTATGACAGCTCACTCACCTGCTGAGTTGGATTTTTGGAGTTTCAGTTTATTTAATGAAAAACATTTCTTCCTTCCAGACAGCTTGACGGTAGCTGCAGTTAATAGATTCCACTAACAAGACTGTAAAATGACTTTGGTACACAATGCTTATTGAAGTTTGCTGTTTGACAGAATCACTAAGTTGGCATTTAGCATTTTCTGTGCTTTAACCCTACAGCTGCTTTAAGCTTTAACCCATTAGACTCCCATCGCTCTGCACCTTTTGTCCAAATATGGTCAATTCTGGCAATGAGTAACACATTTCCATTCTTATTCTCTATAACATTTGCACATAAACTACAAAAACCATTCAATCATGTGGATGATTTCACAAATTCTTAGATATTTTACTGAATAATTGCTGAAGTTAGTTGATGTTTCCTACCGTCAAGTCACTGTTTGATCATGTTTGCACCTGTTTTCCATAGTTTGACGTGTTCTGGTTAAATAAAGGTTAAATTAAAAAAAAAAAAAGTTACAGTAGGTAGTTTAGGTGTCAAACTGTGCACTGGAACCCGTCGTTACTACATTACACCATTGTTCAGAAAAATACATTTGCAACAACCTGCAATGATTGTGTTGAAACTGCGTTCCTTATCTTTGAAACAGCACTCGAAAAGCTAATCTCACTCCAAGGTCATTATGGCTCACATGGGCTTCGTCAGCAGATGGATTTTGCCCAGTTGTCATGATGCTCAAATTACTATCTTTTCTGAGCACTTTAGGGACATCTCATCCACAGTGAATGCGAAGTTAAGACGGCTAGTTTATTTTACTCCAATGTTAATGACAATTTGAAAATGTGTTCAGAGATGTTATGAATATAAACTCCTAAACATCCAAGTGCACAGAGACAAATAATCTGCTGCGTTGTCAGAAGCACACATTCTTGACTCTTGCAAAGGAAAAGTTTTGTCTGGTCATTTATCTTCATCCAGGCACATTCATGTGTCAAGGAAAGCTGGAAAAAAAACAACTCAATTGTCATTGGCAGATGTTAAACATGCTGGTGGGTCTGCAGTGAGACAGACAGCCATCTACTGCGACCCATTAGATCTGATTATTGCACTGCATGAGTGTGTAACAGCAGAGGGGTATTAAACTGTGTTTACAGCGTGAGGAGCACCGAGTGAAGCTGATACCTTCCCCTTATGGTGCTCAGTGCTCACATACTGCAGGATGGTAATGTCACCAGATCCAATACTGGAGCATTTCAAGAGCACTTTTACTGATGTCACCATGAAGTCAAACACATTATGTGGCCTTCCCGACTGCCACATCCAAAAATCATTAAAGCTTTATGGGACATTTTGATTCACAGAGTATGAATTAGATCATTAACATCTAACCTGTCTGACTTCATCTCATTCATTTAAAAAATGAGGCATTCTTAAAAGACGACCTATCATCCCATTGTATAAATGAGTAGACATTTCTGCAATTGTGCTCAACCCCCGAATCTATCAGTTATACAAATGCAGGGTTTGAGTTGTACGATGACGGTGTTTGTGGATCGTTCTGTAGGTGGAGTAGGCCGCTGCGAGAGCCGAACCAACACAGTTTGCTACAGTAAACACAAGCACATCCAAGCACAGGGGTGGAGATGCCTACAGGCCTGCCCCAAGGCCCTGACTTTGATTTTCTGACTAAACACTGTGTGATTTGACTAATGTAGACATTTACAGCAACAACACAAAATACTAAATTGACTAAATCTGTGCATCCCATTCACACACCTTCTGCCGCAAAGCTCTCTGCTCCGAATGATTCAGACACATTCACAGCATGACATGTTCACTGTAGATGCTCTTTTATTTGCACTCTGATGAACTAGTGGTACGCTCTGCTCACCATCGTTCCGTCAAACACCTTAACAGCTGAGTGACCGCATGAGTCTAGAAGGCTGAAATATGTCTGCACTCTTTGTTTCTCAGAGCCTCCATTCAGATAGCCTCTATTAGAGCTAAGGTCTGTGTATTCCTCCCCTCATCTCTTAATTATCCGTTCCATTTATTTTTTTATTCACTACATCCAGTGTCTGTGCCCTGATATCATCCTCTCCACTCAGACAGTGCAGTCTTCCTCCATGTTTTTCTCCCCCTGAATAGGCTGCAGTGCTGTTTGTTCGTGTATGTTGTTGCCGGGGGGGGTTTATGTCAGCGAATGACTGTTACAGCTCTGATTTATTTTTGTGTGCGAGTATGTGTGTGTGTGTGTGTGTGTGTGTGTGTGTGTGTGTGTGTGTGTGTGTGTGTGTGGTGAGTGACATGGTGCTGTTCTCTGCCCACAGCAGGACCATTCCACCATACAGATTCATGCATCATAATGCATCAGCGATATACAAAATTGATGACCAGAGGTTATGTAGGTCAGACCCGAATGATGCAGCAGACATACACAAGAGGACACTGACAGACAATGTGAACAGACAGAAAAAAAATATAGCCAGGAGAAGTGGGGGAGAAGCTTGACTGGTGGACAAGCAACGCAAGACAATGCAGGAACGAAGTAACGGGAGAAGCTCCGGCGGGTCTTGATGTTAATATTACTGTCATATGGTACCATCCTTTGTTTGCTCATCACACACTGCATCCCTGCGTGGTTCTTGTATTCATGTCAGAGCTAATTACAGGACGATGCAGCCAGTTGCCAGATCAGTATAACAGTCAGAGGACAGGGCTGCGATGTACTTTCCACCCCTCTGCGTTGCCAGATTTGTGGATGTCTTAATTACGCTGTGTAAAGCCTCGCAGCAACGCCTCACCTTCTGCATGTCTTCAAATAAAAGATTTCTTCACTAGGTTTTGCCTTGAAGGTCAAAATATGTCATTAATTTCAGCTGCTAAAGCGTGCATAAAGTAAGGACAGCAAAAATAAGTCAAGTCATTTTTATGCATCTGACTCTGGTTTGTGTTTCGTAACTAATGTAAATGGCGCTCTTACTGTAGTAGGTGTGTAATAGCTTCAGTTCAGTCTTATGTTTGTATGTACTAGATGTGCGCCTTGCTGATACTTCTATCACTACAAAAGATTTGGTTGATCTCTCTCAGCAAATTAAAGCTCACTAGTTATTATTGTCTGGAAATTGGATTTGTAAGTCTGACACTGTGTAACTCATTCATACATAAATTGCTCAATTATACATCACAAGGGAAATTGGATGACTAGTGTATACACACACACACACACACACACACACACACACACACACACACACACACACACACACACACACACACACACACACCAAGAAAATGAACTTTGAGATGAATAGACAAGAAAAGTGATTTAGTATTCAAAGTTGCTCCATCCAGAGAAACTTCGCCAAACTTCTCATATTGATTTATGAGGGCAAATATGTGTGATTTGTTCCTGAGAGCAAACAAACTACAGTCCTGTCAGTGTAATAGTGATCTGAATGCAGCGTGTGATGCCTACATGAGCATTACACTCGCACTGCCGAGTTCAGTTAAACACAATTTCAAAGCCCATCAAAAGGGAGCAGTCGGATTATAGTGATGTATTCGCTACTCGGAGACATCATAGTGCGAGTGTTACAACTTCAAAGTGGTGACAGCAAGTTCCATTGGCTTGAACGCTGGGGTGCCATAGGAAACTAAAACAAAACATCTACATCTGAGTAGAAATAAAGCCTAAGAGCACATACACAAGTGAACATCTCGACTACGTTGTACGAGGATAATTTTTCAAAACATCCGAAAGATGTTTGCTGTCAACTGCGTATTCCTGCTCGTGTTTGGTTATTTTTGACTGCAGCAGGTGGTTAAATCTCATGAATCCCTTTGCAGATGGAGTTCTACAGCGCTTTTGTGAAGCTTGTAATGTTCCGTTTTTGTTGTCAGAGAGATTTTTTTTAAGCAGTTATTTACGGTGTTATAATATATTGTATTGTATTATGAGGTGCACTGTAATATTTTGTCCACCTCTTCTGACAGTGCATCTTTCATCATACTCAGACGCCTGGCAGAAAGTGTGGTATTTCCCCTCTATTTTTATCAATGTCTCACTCTCCTTCCTTTTCTCTCAGTGTGTGTGTGACATAGTTTTCATCTTTTTGTGCTGTATCTGGAGGGTGCCCAGGCAGGGGAATTCATCATCCTAATACACCATGTATAAGCACTTGTTAAAAACCCCACACTGCATTTTTTCGATATTCATTATGGTTGTAATATTTTCTGCTTTGGGTGCCTTAGGCGAATTCTGCAGCCGGTCAAAGAGCATCATTGAAAAGCATGAAATCAAGCAGTATCTGGTGGAACTCCAAGATATGAAAGAGATGACTGTTCAGGAATACCATTTTCCTATACATATTGAGTATGTCTAAAATAAGTTGTATTTAGGAGCGCTTTTCCCTGTATATTGTGAGAATTCCGGAATAAATTCACACGCACTACAACTAAATCTTCTGCCATGAAATGAAGAGCTACTATGGATGTGTGTGTGTGCATACAATTTCACTGTAAACAAATGATTTCTTCAGGGTATTTTGTGCATTACAAACATGTTTTCATGCACAACATCATATCCATGAGGGTAAAAATATGAAATTGCAATCTGCATTTTATACTGCGCCACATAGTGTGTGTGTGTATGTATGCATACAATTTCCAAAGCATATTATGTGCACAAAGAGACTATAACCACATAAACATGCAGCACGTAAACACAAAGTTACATGGCAGGCCGGCAGCTCCCCTATCGAAACGTAATTTCCTTTGACTTGTTTATCTCCTTTGTGCCACACACATAGAGCACCTACATACATTAAATATGAAATGAGTTTGCCGAGCTCCATGGATGATAATGATGTTGTTTAACTGTTTGCTTTGTCGTTGCTCCAGGCTATGCAGTCCTCTGGGTTTGTGTGAGCCATTAAAGCCAAGTAAATGTCATCCAGGGGGGACAAAACACCCTTGAAATAGCTGCCTGACTGCGCATTTTTTGTTTTATAACTGCATTAAAAAAGAAAATATGATCATAAATCAGATGTCCAGATGACCAAAACTGTGTATGGGTATATTTGACACAGATAACTAAAAGTAAAATGGATAACATATGAAACCGTAATAGTGCCAAAGTTCTACATTTTGTGTGTGGTTTCACAAGAGAAGTCTGTCTTGATTTTTTTCGATAAGTCAACCCCAGACAATACAGATGAGTCTTATTTTAATGCGCCTTAGGCTCGGTCTATGCTTAGACGTATTAAAATTAAACACAATGACCCCAGGCCAAAGCCTAGCCATTATTCTTTATACTCCTCTGTTGCATCATCATTCTTCTAGACTAACCTGTCGATATGACGCAACACCAATTAGGCAAAATGTCAACATGCAGTTCTAAGGCAGTGTAAAGAGTTTAACTGCCTCCATGAATGTCTTATTTAGGGATGTAGTGGCTCAGAATCCCTTCAAAGACCTTTTGAAGGGAAAGGCTGGAATCCCGTTAGCCAGTCCATCATGTAGCACCACAGATTAATGCTGATCAGTTTGAGGGTAAAATCGATAGGAGCTCACTCTCCCAGCTGTCCCCCCTTTAAATATTAGGCCCTGTAGGGAAAGAGATCAATGACCACACCAGAGGTAGGTGCATGATCCAATTACACCTGTGTAGCAGCAAGCATCCATCTTGCTTGTTGGCATGCACACAGGAGTATCAGCCCCTCCTCACAACCTTATACAAACACTATGATAGAAAGACCCCAGTGTTCCAGTTACAGTCAAGACATCATCAGCCTCAGCCTCAGCCTCAGCCGCCCCCCCTCCCCCACTGCTGTAGGCTATACCACAAATGGACAGCCATCCACTCTGCACAGATGATACAGCTAAGCAAGAGTTGTTCATCTCCACAGTGCTTGCTCAAATATACCATATGTAAACATGACATTCTGGGTTTACAGTGTTCAAGCTGCACTAGCGGAATGCTGTTTTATTCATTTTTCTATCTACAAATGTCACTGAAAATACATGTTTACAGGTGGGGGAGAGATTTACAAACATATCCTGACTTATAAAAAGAAACCCGGGCTGACATTTAAAAAAAAATAATAAATAAATAAATAAATAAATAAAGCATCAGAATAAGGCATTGTGATTAGCTAAATCAACTGATTGCACCGTGCATCTCAGCTGGCACTCCTCAGACCAGCAGTGATTGTTAAACCTTCATAAAAATGCACAGTAGGGATCTTAATTCAGTATTAATAGAGCATGCCAGAAGATATACTCTCATCTAGCTGGAGGCGTCAAACAGTTACGATTACTCCATAAAGTCACTGCCTTCCTATTATTTCAGGAGGCTGCACAGTGAACAGAGTAAATCAACATAACCCTGCAGAGCTGCCTTCTGACAAGACATATTTTTTTCATTTTACAGCAGGAAGTGGTGGGCCTCTTGCTGCCATCTTCATATATCAGTGCTGTCGGTGAACAGAGTGCCTCCCTGAGTCAGATGTGTGTTGACAGATCCACGTCATGTAAGTCTGTGCTGATGAGAAGCTGGCAGAGCTAGATAGATGGTTTTAATATCTATTAACTGGACGTTGAGGAAATGATTGCTATTTTGTTTTGCCAGAAACACTACTCTTTTTATAACATTATCGTATATTTGATGTGTGCTAGAACAAGGCAGTGCAAAATTGATTCAGATTATACAGTTTTGATGTGCCCACACAAGCCAAACCTCACTTGATGCTCAAGGCATGTAATATTAAAACCCAGCAACAGTTCTGTGAATGGATCTGACACCGCATGCACAGATTCTTCAGCTCCTTCAAACTAGCAAGGGTGGTAAATTGTCAGTGTGATGATGAGCTGGCCGGGCACTGTAGACTGTTCATTTTTGAAATAGATTTTCTAATGTAATTTGAACAAGAGTCTGCAGGCTTCAATGAGATTCCGTTCCGTGTTTGATTTAGTTTGCAGCGGTATAAGAAAAGATATTGTATTTGCAAATGAATTTGAGTCCTAATGCAGAACAGAGATTCCATCCAAACATCATTAGGTCTTAGCTTTCCCTCATCTATTCTAACCGAAGCCAGGCAGCGGCTATGAATGAGTAATTTGCATCACATTGGGTATCATTAGGAGCCTTTACGTATCTTTAGACAGTGTCTTAGAGCAGCTCCTTTTTTAATGAAACAAAAATAGGCTTTTCCTCAAAAGACAATATCCAGGCAAGAGAAGATGCACCTTCTGAAAAGAGACTTTTCTTCTGTTCTCCAAATACAAAGTGACAGTCCAAGTCATTGTGTAATTATTAATACACATGCAGACTAATGTTCTATTGTTGAACTACATCGTATTTCTCTCTAATGGCTGTTTTTTATATATATATATATATATATATATATATATATTTAGCATCCTTTCTATTAATCTTCCTGGTGTGCACTCACTCTGATAGAGGAAGGAAGGAGACATACAAATTATTAACCCTGTTCTTAATGAGACAATGGGGCGTTTAAGGGATGCAGACTTTCCTGGAATGAGAGTGGTCGAGTTAACATGAGATTTCCCTCTATACTCGGTTGCACACGAGGCAGCATTCAGTAAGTAGTCTGGGAAGCTCCTGTCTCCCCGCAGGAGGAGACGCTGCCTTCATTAAGCTCTATTGTCTGCTAATGCTGCTCTCAGCTGCCTAATATAGACCGGTTATATTACACAGTTGTGGAGTTCACCCAGAATGCTGCTGGAGAGATTCACGAGATATAAATTAGAGTGATATAGCTAAAAAAAAAAAAAAAAAAAAAAAAGCATGAGTCACTTTAATTGAGTGTATGTGATTGAAAGGTTATTCTCTGAGTTGTAGAGCTGAGTTTCAGCAGACAATGATAAATCTGACATCTCCACCCTCTGGGCCCTTTTTACCATCTACTCTATGTACATCCATCATCAGCGACAAAAACAACAAATAAGGGGGAGGTGACAACAGGCTTAGATGAGCAGGGAGTGGCTATAAAGTTAACATAAAGACAGGAAAAAAAGAGGGGAAAAAAAGGGACAAAGAATTTAATTTAGCAAATATGATCACAAAGTGGGACATTTTCCAATAAAAATGTAACAACTCAATATATATATATATATATTGTAATAGGAGTCGAATTGACTATGATGGATGCCACCCACTATAATGTGGAGAAAATGAGAGAGAAAGCGCAAGTCCATTTAGATCCACTGTAATATATATGTATGTAATGAAATATGGCAATGTGACATGGTGAACTCCTTTAATAGCAACCCATTCCCTCTGTAGATGTAAACGGCTCATTGTAAGGTAATGAAAATACAATGAATCTTATTTTCACATGATTATACACTGAGAGCCTGAACCAAAAAAAAAAAAAAAGATTGAATTGTTTCATGATATAAAGTATGAAATCTCCATCAGATATTGAAGGATCTGGTCAGAAGACTATACGTGTTATCTCAGGGTTTTAGATACTTACTATAAATCTTCCACCGCTACAACCTGAGAATCCTGTCATCCCAGAGCATAACAGCTGCACAATACGCACCATAACAGACTGTTGCATCTGACTAATCAGATGTTAATGATGTAACTGTTGCTGCGTCTTGTGTGCAATTGTTCACAGGCCTTTTCTGGAGTTTGGAGATGCTGTGACTCATACTAAGCAGAACATCAGCACTGATGTAAAGACATTTTTCAGAGCGGTTTTGATCCACTACATTCATATAAACAACAGTACAACAGGCCTCAGAATTATCGCCTTGAACCAGTCTAACCATGTTTCAGTCCAGCTGATGTTACATATCTGTTTCTACATGGACAGTGTTTCTGCTGCTCATATTCATACCTGAACCCCCCCCCCCACCCCACAAGTGACTGTTGGTGGATCCACTAATGGGATAATGCATTGCACTTTTATTTCACTTATGTATTTTTTAATTCTGGATGTTTGTTATTTAAACCCCGCCCCCTGAAGGGGAGACGAGGGGTATTGTTTTTGGTTTGGTTCTTTCTTTCTTAACACTCTAGCAGCAAAACTAGTGATTGAATTCATACCAAATTGAGTTTATAGATTGCCAGTGACCAAGAATAGATCTCATTACATTTTTGAAGAATAGGTCAAAGTTCTTTTTTTTTTTTTTTATGAATTTTTATAATCTTTTTTTTTCTCCATTTACCTATAATGGCAAAATTTCAAATGTCTGTAGCAGCAAAACTGGTGGTTGAATTCATACCAAATTGAGTTTATAGATTACCAGTGACCAAGAATAGATCTCATTACATTTTTGAACAATAGGTCAAAGTTCTTTTTTTTTATTATTTTTTTTTTTTATGAAATTTTATAATCTTTTTTTTTCTCCATTTACCTATAATTTCTAAATTTCAAATGTCTGTAGCAGCAAAACTGTTGGTTGAATTCATACCAAATTGAGTTTATAGATTACCAGTGACCAAGAATAGATCTCATTACATTTTGGGAACAATAGGTCAAAGTTCATTTTTTAAAATGGATTTTTCTTATCCTTTTTTTTCTCCATTCATTTATAATGGGTGAAACTTCAAATGTGTGTAGCAGTAAAACTGTTTGTTGAATTCATACCAAATTTGGGTTATGGTTTACCAATGACCCAGAATAGAAGTGATTACATTTTGGGAAAAGTAATTGAAGTTCACATTTTTTAATGAATTTTTAAAATCTTTTTTCTTCTCTTTTCTTCTAATGGGCAACATTTTACATGTCTATAAAAACATCAATTTTGTTTCCATTTACTTCAAACTTTCACCATATATTGAGGCAACTGATATGTTGACATCAGCTGGATCGATGCCAAAATAAGCTACAATATGTGCGAGGGGCGGGGTTTGTTGTGCCTGGAACCACTTGTTTATTGTTGAGTGATATACAATATGAGTGATATATTGGACCCCTCTGTACAAGGCACATTTCTCTCAAGGGAGATTAATACCTTGACCTTAAACATTAATTACATATTTGACTAATTCTTTACATCCATAGATTTCCAAAGTAAATGTAATAAATGCAATTTACTGTGTCTGTGCAATTTTAAGAGCTTTAAGTAACAGATTTAAACATTATTAATGAGTTTTAACCCATAAACACCCAGTGCTATTTTTGTGGGAGTTTCCAAATACTTTTTCTCTGGATTTCACCCTTTTTTAAAGTGATTTATCACTATTCATTCTAATATTAAGCTCTGTATTTAGCATTTTTTCAGTGAAAGTCATATATTTTCCTGTATTTAATTTACTGATCATGTAGATGTTGATTAAAGCTCTGATTAAAGATGAGGGTTATTATATCAGAGACAGAGAAAACTGAAGAATAAGTGATTTTCTCAGCAAATAAATCATTAGCTGAACATAAAACAAGTGTCTCCATTCACTGTCGTTTATCAAACTCCATGGGTTTTACTGGTGAATCAATGTTGTAGAAGATGACGGTGTTTCCACGGTAACTACGGAGC
>JAPTYQ010000005.1:31637800-31650321 GCA_029814465.1 Ostorhinchus cyanosoma | reverse complement strand
GTGAGTCAGTATGTGAGAAAGCATTTAGGTCGAGGTCAAGTTTATTTCTACAGAACATTTAAAACACTACAAAGTGCCCAAAGTGTTGTTCAAATCTGCAGATTCAAATGCAACATATACTAAAACTACAAAAATAAGAATAAATACAAGATACACTAAAACTAGTAAAATAATAAATACAAGATATACTAAAACTAGTAAAATAAGAATGAATACAAGATGGGTGCTTCTATGAAACTGGTCCTAAAAACAGGACATGGGGCTAAAAATTCAAATCAGATGTAGACTAATGTTATGAAGGAAGTTTGGAAGCACTTTGGGTGTATTTTTAAAATAAATATTTACTGAGATAAAAGATAAACTATTTTTCAGGTAAAACACACTTTTATATTATTTTCAAAAATTGTTTTTATACAAAAATCCACTTAAAAAGACATGAAAATTATGTGCTACTTTTTTAAAATATATTTTTTAATTCTCTCACAGGTACATTTTGGGAATTGAACTAATTATTCAAGGCAGAGTGTTTCACAAAAATGACCACTGTTGCAAAATCACTTGCGATTTATTTGTGTTTAAATGGGCAGGTTCTGCATGTAACGCGAGTGGACACGATGGGTTACACGTGAAACCTGGAATGAGACTGAGATTCATGGAAAACCTGCATGTCTGGATTAGAAAAACCACTAGGATCATCAAATTTAACACAAACACAAGTAGCCTTTCATGTCCCAATTTTGGTTCTATTTTTGGCCCCAATATTTTATTAAAAATCCATTCATTTTGGGATGGCTCAGAGGAAGAGTATAACTTTTTAGCATTCATTGGAGGTCATCATTAGGTACATCCTGAGGGGAAATATGTCTAAAACTGTCCTTTATTTTTTGGGTCTAAAAAGCTGGAAAAGTGTCAAATACCAAAATAAACCCAGTTTCACAGAAGCACCCAGATATACTAAAACTGATAAACGGATACACAGTAATAGGATAAACTACATCTAAAAACACAACCAGAAGATGAAACAAATAAAAGTCACACACGTGTATTAAAAACCAGTGCAAGCAGATACCACTTTAAAGACATTGAAAGCGCTCAATGGACTGTGCACATGTAATATGCTCGGCTAGAGAGTTCCAGAGCCTTGGACTAACTTCAAAAAAATCTAGCAAAAAAAAAAACCCATCACAAACTCTCTTATTGTTAGAGTCCCTGCAAAGACATCAAACATCCTTTTCTGACATTGTTTATCAGAGGAACCCTGCTGGCGAGGCAGACGCTCTCATAAACACACATCTCTTTGACTCACCGCACAGCCATCGACCAGGGCGCGCAAGTATGGGTTGTTATCGTAGGACATTTCCTCATCGTTGGAGCCCAGGAAGCGGATGGCCTTGTCGTAGTTATCCTGGTCTTGATCGTGCCAGGCCACTGACTGGTAGCAGTTGTAAGTCATGTTCTGTCTGGCGGCAGCGCTCAGCAGCCGCAAGAAAGTCATCTGGACCACGCCGATGGGGTTTCCTTCAGCGTCCACGTATGAGAGCTGCAAAGAGGGACACACGCTGAGCTGAGCATCAAAAAAACCCTCCGAGTTTAAAGGAACCTCTTGAAGATCCTAATAGAGCTGTTTAACACACGGCCATGTCTACGCTCGCTGTGCTGTAGTTCCTTGGAAGTCATTTTGGACTATTTTATAACCGGTAATTTGTGTTTGTGTTAGGGTTATGTGGGGAGAATGTTTCTTACAAACAACAGTAGAAGGTCAATAGCTTTATTTAACTGGACCTGTTTATACTGTACCGCTGTGGGGTTTTTTTTGTGTTGCGTACACCGGTTATTTCTTCCCAGATGAAGTGCGGAGCTGAAAAACGAAGCTGTCGATTATGAAACTGAGCTGAATTGAAGACAGTTACTCGACTCGAGCGCTATCATCGCTACTACAGAGAGACAAACTACAGAACAGAACACTGAAATCCATTTGCAGCACAGCATGTTGCCTCAAAATAAACCTCAAAATAAACTAGTTCCACTGAGTAAAGCATGTTATCCAGGAGTGTGGATCCTTTAATGTTTGCCTCCATCCACTATTAAACAAATATATTTGTTATTATTAGATGCTTTTTGGCCTTTTTATTAAAAATTTGCAGCCTAATGAAAAACACAGAAAAATCAATACTCTTCCCAATGAAAATATGTGCATACTCTGTATTTTTAAGTCCGTATAAGCAATTAAACACACATATCGGTTGTTGGTGTATAAAGAGCTGACGATGGTTGCAAAATGTGTTCCTGCAAAGAACAAATAGAAAGCATAACTAAGTACTTCGTTTAGAGCTTGTGTATGTAATTCTGACACATCACTAATATGAGTGAATTTTGGTAAAAACATCCACACGTAACCACCTTAATAGGAAACATGCTGCAGTAATGAGATGTTAATTGCTTGTTTATTAACCTATAATTAACTTAGAATTTAGCGCTTTTGGCTCATGTTACAGGAACAGGGAGACTGTATATCCCATTAAGGCTGATTATGTCACAGTAATCCTGACTGATAGGATAGGAGCCTGGTTTGAAAACGGTCACAGTTCTACTTAATGCCCATAAGTGACAATTTGCATACCAACCATCAGGAATCCATTAGATCCACATGGTCTCTTTGTCTTTCAAACACCGGGACTGACTGAGAGTAGAGCGCATGCAGCATCCATGCCATGCAGCGAGAGCAGCAAACCATCTGTGAATCTCCATGTGTTCGGTCTCAATTTGCTCGTCCGACTTTGCCTCAGGAGTTCAGAC
Organism: Ostorhinchus cyanosoma; assembly: GCA_029814465.1. Classification (NCBI taxonomy): domain Eukaryota; kingdom Metazoa; phylum Chordata; class Actinopteri; order Kurtiformes; family Apogonidae; genus Ostorhinchus; species Ostorhinchus cyanosoma. The sequence continues at coordinate 31,647,525 of JAPTYQ010000005.1, read as the reverse complement.
ACACCTTTGCACACATGCACTGAGAATACCAACACTCAAATTTGACATTAATAGACATACTAATCATCGTCTACATTTGTTGTGCGACAATTTAGTGCTCGACTGAGATAATTGGCTAATTAATCATCAGATTTAAGTAGTGATGGCAGCATTCTGCACGTTATGTCTTTGAGTGTTGGTAGTTGGGGCTGAAATTATTATCAGTGCCCACATTCGGTTTAGTAACCTCAGAGTGGTTTGGTAATCCCATGCTTTTTATTTTTACCCAACCACTCTTCACCCATTTAATCCCTCCCTGCAGTGCGCGGATCCAGCCCGACATTCACCAGAGAAACATTACCTCTTTATCATCACAGCCGCAAGTCAACAGTGACTGAGTACCCAGAAACCCCTGGGTGGTGACTGAGTGCCTGACCTGTGTGACTCAGAGCTACTCCGCTGGATCTAAGTAGTGTTTAAGGGAGACACTGGGAATGTGAGGGCAGCTCAATGGCCGCAGCTGAGAGGAAATGGCACTTATTTTTCCCTCCTTGTAGAGAATAGATGACCTGCTGAGGCAGGAACTCCTTTAGATCTATAACTAAAGACGTCTAATGTGGAGGGCAGAGGAGTGTGAAATGATGTATTCACTCTCAGCTGTTTCTGTCTGCACTATTAAATCAGTTACCTATGGATACAGTGATGCTTCTAGAGTCAGGGTGGTGTCAAGGCACACAGTCAATTTTGGTGATGCTCTCTTAATGTAGCAGAGGTGTGGCAGAGTGGATTTGTACAGGCAGGAATTCACAGTGAAACAGCTCCATATTGTTTTCACTTTGTTTCCATTAGGTGTCAAATATACTGTTTCACCCGACGAATCCTGCCTGTATGCTCCACAAACCTCGCTTCCATTTCCTTGTAAGAGCATAACCAGTTGTTGGACTGAAGGTGAGAGCAGTTTGTGCTGAATTATGCATCGCAGTAACGCAATAACCAACAAGCCAAGTGCCAAGGTATATATACATACTTTGTAGAGCAGAACCAGAACCATGCAGAGCCTCAGCCACACAGAGTCCTGGCCTCAACCAGGACCCTGGGACCATAGGCAAGACCACTTACCAGGGAACCTCTCTTGTAGTGACTATACCATGTGCCTGGCGAGTCTTTGGGCCATTTTGCCATTTTGCTCTGTAAAATATGAAAGGCATTCAGGGAAGGGAAAAGGATTCGGAGTCGGGAGTCTAGCTTACCAGTTTACCACGTTTGAATTCACTGAACCAGGAACCAGGATTCTCCTTTACCCAGGATGTGAGCCTAGCCTGGGGGCATGGATTGACAGAAGGGCAGAGGAGGAGGAAAAAACAGCAGTATTAAAGAAAAGAACCAGGTCTGACAGAAACACATTCACGTCAGTCTTTTTTCCACACTCTCGTTCCTTGTGAGTCGTCCAGACCTGAAATAGTATTGAGTGAAATCAGCCAGACCAACCGGACCGAGGAAACAGATTTTAGTAAGCCATTATAGCATTTTGTATAGTACAAACTGTAGCTGGCGGCTAATTGCTGCTGAAAAATTCATGAGTACACAGTGATTAATTAAGAAATGATCGCCTGCGAGGAGTCTTATACTGCGGCCTCTATTCCTGCTGTTCAGTGTTAGTACTGTGCAGCCATGGTGCACTAACTTTGTTATGTCGTTAAAAGCTGTGAATGGGCCAACAGGGTGCAGCTCTAACGGTCCCAGCAATGACAATGATGAATTCCTCTATAATTAGATAGCAGACTTTGATATGGAACTGTCATCAATAGCTTAATGCTTTAATGAATGATGGACCGGAGATCACTTATCACCAGGAGATGGCATACATTAGACCCATGCTGCCTTAAAAGTGACCTTCAGTTGTTTTCACTGAATGGACAGAGAGAGGGGGAGGAAATACTGTGTATCCTTGAAATGACTCTCTTTTGTCACCTCCATGATAGCATGACAGTGGCTATGTGACTGTGCACTGCATGGACAATATAAATATATGCTGCTACAATAACCGTGCCCATCTAAACGCATGTGGGAGTGTTTCAGTCTCCAGACTGACAGCACAGGCTTTTCTTTTCACCCTCGACACAAATGAGAGCAGCCCATCACCAGCTCGCTATAAAAAGTCTGCTTCATTATTCCAAGCTTAAGCAAACTCCGGCTCCTCTGAGGCTTGGTGAGTGGGATCATTAAAATGGCTGTAGCACTGTGCTATTACACAACCCCCGACTTGTCAAAGACAGTGTTCCCAATGTTTCACCACACTTCTCCTCTCCTCTCCTCTCCTCTTCTCCTCACATTCAAGCCTAATGAACCAAAAATTGTCTCAGTGTGCTTGTCACCTGCCAAATACCTTTAAAGATAATAAAGTCCTTAACAGGCTTCTCCCCAAAAATGGCACTGAAACAACAGGACTTGAATGACTAAGTGTGAATGTGCGTGCCTGAATGAAGAAGTTGTCTTGCTGCTGATACCAACTGTCAGAACTAAACTATAAGGTTTAGTATGCTTGTAGAATAACTTTGCCTTGGCTCTCATGGGAAATGCAGGGAGTTGTGGTGAGTCATCTCCCACAGCGTGGTAACAACACCCAGGTAATCTCATGGAGGCTAATTATATGGGTACATGAGCATATACAATAGAGTTACTATCACAAAAATGCTGCCTTGAAGGTTAGGGTATTTATACAGTAGGCGCTGCTGTTAGTCTCAGACGTGGGGGAAAAGGGATTCACTTATCTAGAGTATTCAGCTTACATTACTCATCTGTCAATCAATTCATGAACTGGAAGCTGAAAATAGTAAGTATTTTATTCTCTATTCATACCACATTATGCAACCACTAACCCTATTTTCTATTTTTTTGTTATTTCCTTTAGTGCCTAGTTGTCTTTATTTGTGTACGTGTGTGTATACGTGCGGCCTCACTTACCCCTTCAGACTTTTTATCTGGGTAGATGCAGCTCTCTCCACCTGCTGTGAAGTTGCAGTACACCTTGAAGGAGTCCCGAGAGCAGCCTTGGTTTGGATCAATCCAGTACTCACCTGGAGAGGTGGAGAGAGGAAAAACGCAGAGAGAGTTCAATTATAGAGCGGTGCATATGATTCCAAGCTTAGATTATGCTTCTTGAGGCAAGATGATGTCTGACATTGCATATACTAAACCTAAACCTGCATGTCGATGTGGCTACGCTATCAGAAAAAAATCACCAGACTCCATTAAAAAAAAAGAAACTCAGCCTGGCAACAGCCTTACAAATTAGCTCAACTTGCAGATGAAATCCCCTATCACTCAGTGAACATTTTTGACGTTTCTTAAGAGGCTTATAGTTGTTGCACCACTTAAAGAAAGGCACTACTTCAGAGCAGGATTTAACAACTGCACAAGCGAAAATGAATCAAGTGCAAAGTGCATATTTTAGATATAATGAGGTACAAACCATCAGGGAAGTCAGGGTGGCAGAGCTGCAGATCCTTGCAGGTACGTGCAGGGTTGCTCTGTGTTCCCAGTGGGTGTTTCATCTGCTCAATCTCCAGTTTAAGGGAATTCAGTGAACCAAAGATTTCTTCCATGCCGTCATCGTAGTCCTTGTAGTTGGCGTCCATGGCTGCGTCATCGACCACCTGGCTGGCGTCGATATTCCTACGCGTTCTACCCTTAATGGGGGCCTGGATGGGAAGAGGATGGATGACATCGCCAGGAGGACCCTGTTTTGTAGAGATGAAACAAAGAGAAACATGTCATCACAAGACATAAATAGTCAGGACCACAGCCCCAAAAAAACCCACTTCAAATCAACTCGTGTAGAACTGTACTTACTGGTGGGCCGGGAGGTCCAGGTGTGCCAGTCTCTCCCTTTGGTCCAGTTTGACCCTGAGCAGGACAAATTACAGTTTCATTAATCACAAAGGCACATAGCATGATATAGTGAAAGTGACTGATGTTAAAGGTTTTGGTGGAATTTCACGTTCTCTAAAATACTTACCGATGACCCTTTGGCTCCTTTAGGACCAGGAGGACCCTGAAGACGCAGAGATCAATATTAGCTTGTACGATACTTTGTACATTGTGTAACACATGCAATGGGTGTATTCTTACAGGTAATCCAGGAGGACCAAGAGGACCAAGTGGACCTGAAGGACCAGCAATACCCTACAAGAAAAAGAGAAATTGTGAGGTGATAACTGTCTGACACATAACAAATTGCTTTTCACTGTGTATTGTATATTCCCCATGCAGACGTATTGGCTAGCCTAAGGGATAACATTAGTGATTTCATTTTGCCTGAGCAAAACTGAAAATACTATAGAGACAAAGAAGGTTATCAATAACTTTCAGCTGGCTAATTGTTGTACAAATTGCTCTGACTTTCAGTGTGTTTTGGGTATATGTAATTAGAAAGCATCAAACTGAGCCCCTACTGAAGCAGTTTACAGATACTGTTTACTTACATTGTCTCCTTTGGGACCATGCGATCCTGGTGGACCGGGAAGACCTCTGTCACCCTTTTCTCCCTGTTCACCAGGTGGTCCGATAAGACCGATGAGACCTGGATGGCCCTGGGTGCAGCAAACAGCAAACACAGATTATCAATACAAGAATCAATAATTCACCATCACAAAGATTAGTACTGTAACATGTCTAATCGGCACACCCTCCAATCATTACAGTCATTATTTGACATCTGTGCGGAACCCACCAAGCTGATCATTCAGATGGTAAATAAGCCCATTAGTCATTGTTACAGCATTTAGATTATGTTTCACATCTGAGCAGGTGCTGTAAAGGCTCACCTTTTCTCCTTTAACACCTGAGTCTCCTTTCATACCGGGCAAACCTGGAGGGCCCTGTGAGACACAAGAGAGGTAAATCCAGTGGAGTGGAGGCAGACGGCCGAGTAAGAATTCAAGCAAGACACAGACAAAAGAAGAGCCATCTGTTAAAAGATCATGACCTACTCACCATAGGTCCGGGAGGCCCATCAGGACCTGGGGAACCAGGAAGACCTTGCTCTCCCTGCATAGAAAGACAAATTATAATATATGTTAAGTCCTAGTTGACAAACAGCACAGGTTTCTGTTATATTCAGCAGGTTACTGGACCTGTGTTCTGTATGTAGTTTTAATATCAGCTAAAAAATGGTGCATGACAGTGTAAAGACAGAAACATTCTACTTACAACTGGGCCAGGGATACCTCTGAGACCCTCAGAACCAGGCTTTCCAGGTGATCCTTGAGGACCAACAGGACCTGTCTTTCCTTGTGGACCTTCCAAACCAGACTCGCCCTTTCACATGGAAACAAAGATAGTTACCCGACTGTTTCTGTGATGCAGTGAAAGAATAAAATGTGTTTGGATCATTGCATAAATTACCTTGGCTCCCTTCTCTCCTTGTCTTCCCTCAGGTCCTGGAGCTCCAGGGGGGCCCTATTCAAAAAATAGGTGACAGAGATTAATGGTGTGCAATACAAAGATAGAACATTTTAGCATTTTGACACTGATAACATTTTGCAAGGACAGGGAGGAGTGAGGGTGGTACAGGACTTACTCTCTTTCCTGGTGGTCCAGAGGGACCAGACTCTCCAGTGGGTCCAGGAGAACCCTAATGTGAACGGTTGAATGGAATGGAAATTACAAATTTGCGATTTATGTCAGAATTTACATAAAATAATTCTTTTTTTGGAAATGAAAAGCAGCACAGATGCTCTGAAACACTCACCGCCTGACCAGGCTCTCCATCATCTCCCTTGTCACCAGGTGGACCATCTAACCCCTGTGTGAGTAATATAACCAGACATTGCATCAATAACAAACAATTCACAGAGAATTTACAGATTAGCTGATGAGTCATGGTATATTTACAGATGGACCAGGCTCTCCAGGGGGGCCAGGATCACCAGGGAACCCGCTTGGACCCTGAGAATCAATAAAAAGTGCATTAAGACCAGACATGACCACCTCTATATCAGGTAAAGCAGATGCACTGATCCATAACATCAAATATATCTGATGAAGTTAAAGGCAGAAGGAAACTTACTGGGCTGCCTTTGGGACCGTCATCTCCAGGGGGACCTTTAGGGCCAGGTGGTCCTGCAGCACCAGCGGGTCCAGCCTCACCCTTCTCTCCCCGCTCTCCTCTTGGACCCTGAAACAAAGTACTTCTTATTCCCATTCCCCTTTTGAGATGATAAACATAAAAATTCAAAGACAACCTCAAAGTAAACAAAAGGATTAGCTTTATTCTACTTTACATTCATGACATATAAATGCTCTCTGAAGTCAAGCTACTGAGTAATGACGATTCTTTTTCAGTTTTGGGGAAAAAATCCTTGATTCATTCTTTGTTTTATTCATGTGAAAATGTGGAAAAAGCATCAAACTTACTGGTGGGCCAACTTCTCCCTGAAGACCAGGTTCTCCTGCTTCACCAGAATCTCCCTGAGAGCAGAGAGAGACAGAGAGACAGAGAGAGAGAGAGAGAGAGAGAGAGAGAGAGAGAGAGAGAGAGAGAGAGAGAGAGAGAGAGAGAGAGAGTGAAAGAGAGAGGGAGAGAAGGTAAAGAGTTGTTAGAGGGCGATTGAGACTCATACATTATTAGAAAGCAGATTTGTTGATCGTACATGGTTCTAAAAACTCCATCATTTACAGTAGCCCTCACTCTCCTGTTGCCCTTGTCAACGAAATGGGGATAGAAAGAGATGACACAAGAGATTTCAATCTATCAAGTGCAAGCAGATTGGGTGGCTGGAACAAGGAGAGCGCTGACCCCACTGTTCTCCCCGGACCCTGCCCATATATCTTCTCCTCTTCCTCCTGCCTTATTGGAGAGTTGCCCTGTTGACTCACCTATACACCGGGCACTATCGTTATTCACTGTCACATAAGCCTACCGTCCTCCCTGCCGGGGGTTTACTGCGGATGCAATCTGCCACGCCTGTTTTAAGGAAAATGTTAGGCCGTGTCATGTTTGGAGACGGGGATGTGGCAGAGCAACAGCACAATTCAGCATAGCCAATGACAAGCTGTGCAGAGATGTGTTATGATAAGCATATCTAGATTCTCTCTGGCATGAACAACAGCTTGGTATTGTTAACTGATTCTCTAAATTAGTGTCTGGCTGTTTTCCAAACCTTGCTTGTTGCTGTCAAGATATCCAGTTGGTACGCCTGTTAAAAAGTATGACTGATCCTACTGTATTAACAACAAACACTGGTCTTTATGCAAGGCTTCACCCTGCACAAGTCTTGGCTTCAACCTCATGACAAGCTGCTCAAATCCACCATGTAGCTTCTGGCAGAATCTGCTGAGAGTAGGAGAACTCAAAGCATAAAAGACAGCTGCTCATCACAGTTATATGAGGCATGTGTTTACAGAAAAGACCTGAGCTCAGTCACTTGCCAGCTCCCTCGGCAGGCTAATAAAATGCCAGATCAGCTGAAGTGTGATTAGCCAAAAGAGCACCATGTGTGTTTGGACGTGAAGGACAGACTCTTCTTAGGGAGATTATAGAGGAGCAAAGGTGACTGTATTGACAGAATCAGATAAAACAAATCACATCATCAGTACCGTCAGAAAGTGATGAGAAAGTGCACAGTACTGCAACCCAGCAACTGCTGCCAACACCGGCCTTTCATTACGGAGCAGCAGCAACAAATAAGAGTGCGAGCAGATTTTATGAGAGTCTCTTTTTAATAATGCATTTATCATCTTAGAATTGCAAGTACGGTGCCTTTGAGTATTTATTCATACTCTCTCCACACAGCTACATTACTGCTGGGGATGGCAGCCTGTCCATTAGATTTGCTTTGCATCTGTCACTCTGACCAAGAAAAAAATGATCATGTCCCATTTAAAAGGGTATCATATAAATAGACATGTGAAATATTAATGCTTGCTAAAGCCTTGAAAAGAGGAACCATTCACAATCTTTTCCACAAAGAGCCCTCAAAAAAACTGGCAGCACAGAGAAGCGCCTTGTCTGAAGTGTTATAAAAACCAGTGAATCGGATAATAACTGTATCGCACAATTTAATAAGAAGGTTACAACAACACACATTTAAGAAGAGGTGTACTTTGTGTTAGTAGCCTGTTTATGACCTTTGTTGTGCAACTCCATCAAAAAATACACCAATGCAATTTATTAGCAATCAGTAATGAAAGACATTGTATTTAGGTTTATTAAAACCATCCCAAATATTAACTTTCATTCATGACCTACTGCTATTGCCAACTTTTTTTATGGCAGGAGGCAATTGAGAAAAAAGGTTGTTGTGAGATGAGCGCATTGCCTGGCTAAGAAATGCATTTCAGCAGGTTGAATGGGCTTCAATAATGGCAAATCATATCAGCTCTTATCATGCACTTATGGCTTAAAAGCCACAGACAACTTCTTAATGAGATGTGAAGAGTCTAATGCATCAGCCACTCTAGGACACACAGTGTCCCAAAACACACATGCACAGCACAAGAAATAGGAAGATACATTTCACAGTTGAGGCTCTTCACATATAACTTCATTGACTGATGTCATATTTTCAGTTGAATCAAGAGTTCAATAGAAGCATCAGATAATGCTGTTTTTGATGCAAGGCTATTGAATTGAAAGAAGCAAACATTCATGTGAATATCTGCTACTACATTTAAGTTTATTTGACTTTATGGAAACCAATGTGTCCCTTTCATTGGCTTAAGCAATGTTTTGATCTTGAGGGAACAGGTGCAATTTCAGACAATAATGGGCACTGAGAGTGTATTTCACTATCTGATCTGCTTAAGCTCCATCTCGACCGTGTCGCTCTATTACCCTCAGCTCATGCAGATTTATGTGAATGACTAAAGTTATCAAACATTCATGAAACTAGAAAGCACTATGTCTGTATCTGCAGCCATATCACAAACCTGAACTAATCAGTGTGTTCTGCTGCACAACTGAGACTTTCCTTCCAATCTGCAATCAAACCTCAATAAGAGAAAACTGAAAAAGGTTAATTACTTTTTCTCCAACAGCTCCAGGGTTTCCAATACCGCCAGGGGGTCCCTGAGGGCCATCAGCTCCTGGTGGTCCAGAGGGTCCTCTGGGACCAGGTGGGCCAGGTGGACCCTGTAGGGTGGAGGGGAGACAGTATTTTTATATGGCCCTCGTAGTGTAAGTGGTTTACACAGTTCAGAAAACATTCATACCAGCATTAATTCTCCAACAAGCTCTTACCATTTGACCAACATCTCCAGTTTCACCTTTCTCACCAGGTGGACCAGGCAAGCCCTGAGGAGATCACAGAGAATTTTGTCTTAATATTTCTTATGGAAACATTTTGTACAGTGTCACTGATTACATTTCCAATCCACACCTGCAGACCAACTGGGCCGGGTGGTCCAGGGAATCCTCTTGATCCTTCATCTCCTTTCTGGCCAAACAGACCCTGCTGACCTCTGGGACCAGGCTCACCATCTGCACCCTGCACAGTGTGACAAATAAAGGAGTTGTGGTCAAGTTGTGCAAGCATGTGTGACTGTTAAAAATACCTGTTCACATCTAGTTGTATAATCTGAAAACACAAAACCCAGAATGGACACTCACAGCAGGACCAGGGGCTCCAACAGGTCCCTGAGGACCAGTGGGACCAGGAGGACCCTTTAGGAATAAAGTAAAACAACTGTATCACTTTTTCAAAGAAAACAGAAAAAAACAAATAAACAAACAAAAAACTAACTAA
>JAPTYQ010000005.1:31607569-31637700 GCA_029814465.1 Ostorhinchus cyanosoma | reverse complement strand
ATTTTTTTTTTTTTTTTTTTAAATAAATGTGTTTTTATTTTATCTAAACAGTTGCTTACATGTTCTCCTTTGTCACCCTTGCTTCCCTTCTGGCCTGGCTCTCCAATCTCTCCCTGTGAAATGAAATCATCAAATTGAAGTGAAAACAGATAACATTCTACAAGTACAATACACGAGAGACAGAAACACCGATACAACTTGACAATGAAAAATGTGATATTACTATCAAACACTCCGCAAAACACAAGATGACATATCAAAGCTCAATGACACCTCAATTTTAACAGCATCCCACCTTAAAAACACTTTAAAAAAAATGTGTTCACGGGTATCTCCTTTTTTGTCATGGTGACAAAAATAACTTCTGCAACATCTGAAGGGGGTTTATCACGATGGTTGAGTCAGTAGTTTCACTAGCAGCAAGAAAATACTGGATAATTAATCCCATCTCAACATGTTTGCACCAGCAGTCCCAGACTGAGAAACCTTGCACTAGTCTTTCAAAGCCTCCACATGCTGTGAGTATTTGGGAAAATAACACTAATACTGCCAAAGCCAAAGGCATTTACTTTTTGGTTGGAGTCAGACAATGCTCAATGTGAGGCTGTATTAGTCTGTTAAATAAAGGCCTTGGAGTTGTCCATTCCCCGTGGACAGGACTTATAATGAGAAAGTGTCTGAATTTGTGTAAACATTAGCTTGCAAGATCCTTTTTTATCTGCATAGCAAATACCCTCTGTATTTTCTCTGTCCATCGGCACCATGGGGACCATTGTAAGGCCAGTTAAGAACTCAGGCATTCTTCAAAGGATAAAGGATTATCCTCTGAATATCTCCGTAGCTGATCTTCCTGAAAATGTTTTTGAAAAGGATGAAGAGTTGTTCTTCCTGCTGAATACTAAAGGGTCACTTTCACATATTCTGCCACTGCCACAAATTCCTACCTATCCTCTGTATGTTTGTAGAGAGGAGTACAAAGCAGTAACAAGGCGGGTTTGCCTTTGAAAGATCAGTTAATCGATGCATTCGCTGTCAGACAAATTCCCCTTGGAGCATTTAAGGTCACAGGGAAAGAAACAACAGGATATCTGGCTCAGATCTCAACTTGAAAGTTAGGTGCCTTTGTGAAGCATTACGTGTAGATGTACTGTTTATTAGATCGTGTGTATTTATGCATGACGCAGACTGCTCAGAATTTCAAAGCTTCAGTGTTATACTTCTGTTGCATTACTGAATCTAATTAGATTTCTCTCTAATTGGGGTGGGGGGGGGGCAGAGAAACTCACCTTGTCTCCGTCTTCTCCAGGTGGTCCAGGAGGTCCTCCAGGCCCTGGCAGACCCACAGGTCCCTGAATACCATCTCTTCCAGCTGGTCCTTGAGGTCCTTTTTCTCCCTAAAAGATTGATTTTTGTTTTTTTTTTTAAAAAAAGCAATCACTTTTTAGACATGCTGAAAAATGACTTTATTTTGTGCATCTTTTCATCACACTTACTGGTCCACCCTTTTCTCCAGCAGGGCCAGGAGGACCCTGGGGGCCAGGACGTCCAGGAAGACCAGTAGGCCCAGCAGGGCCAGCAGGTCCACGCTCACCAGGAGAACCCTACAATACCAGCCACAGCAATGTTCAACAAAAATAAGAAAGACATATAACATTTTAACAAGTCAAAACACTGGGCACATTTACCCCATCAAATAGGTCAGACCTCTCTTATGTAATTACAAACTATGCATCTCATTATATTATGTAAGCGTTAAGAACAAATGAGGGTGAGAACTTTGCTCCTACGACAATCTCATGAGATAGACAGAAAAGGAAGGTTAGAGCAACACAGAGAATAAGAGTGACAAGTCCAGGATGTGGATGCAGTAAATTGTACTCACAGCAGGGCCAGGTGGGCCGTGAGGACCCTCATTCCCTTTCAGGCCATGAGCCCCCTGCAGAACAGAATAAAATGAAGCTCTCAGAAAACAACAAACACATCTGTTGGGGGATGCACACATCCTGAGTTATACTGCTCCCCCTATCTTCAAACAGGCACAGCGTGAGATGGAAAACCTCCTATAGCTCCCAAAGTGGAGTCAGGGAGCAGATGGGTTGAACATCTATTAAACACAAATGCTGCCTGCATACCTTTAACAAAAGAACAGGTGTATATAATTCTCTTGTCCTGAATTCAGATGGAAAGCTCTGTCACATTTACAGCAGTGACTAAATAACTGTGAATTGCATAACTATTGGAACTTATCTTAACTTGAATTTGGAACAATTTTAAAAAAATACAACCTAATGCACACTGTTCTCCCTCTGAAGCCCACTCAACAATCTGATATCTTGTTTGATTCTTCAGGTTCACCACATTTTTACAGTGTTTTAACAGCCCAGAACCATTATGCAATAAGCAAACTGTGAGCGAAGCTGAATCTGACTTGCTGTCTGAGATACTATTGTACATGTTCAGTACAAAAGGTGATACTAACCACAGGTCCTGGCAGACCTCTCTCTCCAGGGAAACCTCTTGGTCCGGGAGGGCCATCCTTACCCGCTGGGCCAGCAGGACCAGGGTCACCCTGAAGGACAAAACACAGCAAAATTAGTCCCATGAAGACAATGTTGATGTAGTATCCAGTGAGGTTCCTGCTCCTACTTAAATGTGGATTGCAGTGACAACAAATGTTAGCAGTGTCACTATGACTGTCCTCATTGTATGTAGTACTATAGTAGTAAAAAATCTTAATGGCTTCACCTTGGCTCCTTCTTTTCCAGCTGCTCCAGGTAGACCCTGCTCTCCAGGTGGGCCTGGGGGTCCAGGGTGACCCCGATCTCCCATTGGACCAGTCTCACCTGTTGGTCCCTACAAATAAAAGCAAAAAATTTAAACTGAAAAACTGCTTCACATAATTGCACAAAACTCAGTTGCAAAGGAGGTGTGAAGAAGAACTACACTAAGGAAGGCAGAAGGAACACTGTGAGTAAAATCAGCAATTTAAATACAAAAAGATGGTAAAATTTCACCATCTATAACAAAATGTGGCATGAGGAAGCTGAGCATTTGCTGTGTGGGAGGCCTACTAGTTATTAGGGCCACATACAGCTCCGTTATCATCAATGTTCTCAGCTGGCATTAGCAGAGCGGCTGGGAGGGAAAGTCTGTTAAACGTTTATGCATAATGGATGAACAGCCCATTCCTAATTTGAAGGAGAATAAACAACACTGGAGTCATGGCTCGTGAGGTATAGGTATGAGGGTAAAGCTATTTTTTTCCAGAAAAGCAAATTGTAGAGGTATTGTGTTAAGTGTATTATTATTATCATTATTTCAGCTTGATGACTTCGAGCCTTAACGTTTTTGTCTGAATAAATTAGACTGTGTGACATTTTAAATACTTTCAAATGATTATAATTATCAGCAAATCTGTGACTCACCTGAGGTCCAACTACACCAGGTGGACCAGGAGGACCAGTTTTGCCTTGGAAGCCCTGTGAAGGACAGAACAATGATACGCTGATTTAGCCACCTTTAAAACAGCTCAGTCACATACAGATGATCAGCAGAGAAATCAGCGCTCAGTGTCGACCGGTTCACTCACAGTCTCTCCTCTCTGTCCAGGATGTCCAGGCAGTCCATCTTTTCCTGCAGGTCCCTGAGAAATACACACTTATTAATAAAAGCACATAAACACAGTAACAAGAAACGTAAAGGTGTCGGTTTAATTCACAGTTTTATGTGGTATGTTAGCGGGGACTCACAGGGGGGCCTTTTGGTCCTGGGAAACCTGTTGGTCCTTGAGGTCCTGGCAGACCCTGAAGAAAACAACAAACAACAGCTGGTTAATAAGAAGTTATAGAAACAGATATATGTTGATGGATTATTACAAATGAGTACTGATGCATTACCTTATAACATCATAATTAGAATTACACATGATAGTATTTTTGTACTTTTATATATGTATATTTCTTTCATGATAATATTGATAATATATTGTCCAGTAAATATTGTACAAATTACTGATCTATTTGTGTCTTGGTTGAGTATTTTGAGATGTATATTTACACTTTTTTTTCTCTCTTCTCTTTATCGTTTCTTTCCTGCTACTTTTTTATACTTGAATGGAGCAACTGTAACACCCAATAACTACCCCCTGGGATTAGTAATGTATTCTGACTCTGATGTCAGTCTGATTATACATACCCTCTCTCCAGGAGGTCCTGGTGGGCCATCATTTCCTGAGTTACCCTGAGGGAGAAAACATAAATAAATGCTGTTCTTGTGTGGTAAGAAATCAAACAACATACCTGTGATTTGAATATTTATCACACCTTTGGTCCAGCTTTTCCTGTTGGTCCTCTTGGTCCTCTCTCTCCACGAGGTCCCTTGAGAATAAAAAGAAGGTTCAATACCATGAAAAAACCATGAAAAAGATGCTTCGATATATTTTTGACCCCTGACTGTTTCTCAGCTCAGAAAATCTCAGACATGTCCAGGTTGAGTTCCCATTTTCAATCAGATGCCAAGTGTGCCATCTGTATACAAGCACGAGTCTGCTGAGTAAGACTAACCGTTGGTCCTCTTTGTCCACGTGGGCCAGGTTTTCCTGCTGTTCCCTGTGGAGACCAAGAACACACACAAGGATCAAAGGAGTTGTACTCGGATCATTAAGAGGCTGCATCCTAAACAAGAAGCCTCTAATACCAGCAGACAATAATAAGCACAAGCAAATTTCGACACAACCAAATCATTAAAGAACTGTAAAGCTCATGTTTTTATTAGTAATTAGGAATTACTTGTTCATCGCTTACTTTGGATTCATTATATCCTCAGAGAAGCGACACTATAATAAACAATATCATGATCTTACAGTTTTACAAATATGGCCGCTGCATACATCTTTAATGAGAAAAACAATTATACCCTTTGTGTGGCTTTTAGGTTTCAAACAAGTGCTGTGAAACTATGTTAATGGCACTATTATCCTCTTTCTGTCTGGGAGCTTGGTCTCATAAACTTCACAAATGTTTTCGGAAGATGAAAAGCTTTATGTGACTTGCTCCATACTTGCTGACAAACCATTACTCTTGTAGGCAAGCTAATGGCCCATCCCTTAAACAAAGAAAAACAAAACTGAAACAATGCTTGGTGCTATGAAACCAGTTGGAGAAGTGGTAATGGAGAGGGAATGCAAATGCCTTTGTATCCTTTTCAAAAATCTTTATTTTAGGACGTTGTGGCTTCCTCTGTGTTGATAAATCTGAGGCTGGGACAAGAGTCTGTCACCACCACTACACTCATATTGATCCAGCTCTTGAAGAAATGAGAAGAATAATAAGAAGTCTGACTTACCCGAGTTCCTTTCTCTCCATTTGCACCTGGGAAACCTTGGAAACCCTGAGATCCCTGAAAACGACAATGAATGAAGAGGGGGGAAAAAATTATATTCTGTGTTTGGGCTCTGAGATAGCTTATTACATACAGGAGAAAATGAGTATCCATAAATAAAGGCTGTGTTCTATTGTTGTCATATCCGGGGCCGAGGGCTGACACCAAAAGGCATATAAAATCCCTAACTCTTTGATCACAGTACTTCAAGCATGTCCAGTTGTCAGGCTGTGGCTTTGTCTCTGAGAGCCAGAACCATGAGCCATCACAAGTTCAGTAGAGCAGACTTCACATCCACATGGCCATGTTTCACTCTTCAAAAACACACAGATACTTCCATGTGCATGAGGATGTGTTTTCTCTCAAAACTATGTTCCACATTTAATGGGCTTTTGAGTCGCTCTACCTAGTGTATCAAGACATAATGCATGCACAATTACCTTTGGTCCTTGTCGGCCTGGGTATCCTGGCAACCCTGGAACTCCAAGTTTACCCTGTTAAAAAGAAAAAGTTATTTTAGTTTTAGGTACAATAGTGTAAACGATTGGTGATTTTTCATAAAATATAAATCATCTAGTAAATACTAAAAAATTCATGTGCATAGTCTGTGATGTATAGATCAAAAGAATAAAGCATTTGTGTGACATGTTTATGTACAACTGGCAGCATTTGCATCACTCTTAATTAGACTGAAGCCTATTCTTGTAGTAAAACTACATTATGTACATACAATTATGTACTTGCGCCTGCTAAACACAGCAGCGCTTATTAGAGCCAGCTCTGTTCTTGGCATTTCATCTCAAAGATAAAATGTTATTTTGCAGGCTTTAATTACACAGGAAAATGACTCACTTGTTACCTCATGTCATGTCCAGAGACAAACCAGTTTCTAGATCTATAATATACTCTAGCCTGTATCGTGAAATGTATCTTCATCGTGCATTTCGGTGAAACAAAGTCTTTTATACAAACCAAAAATGCAAACACACTTGTGTTATTGCATAGGTAGGCCGGGAGCACAGTCAACTATTCAGTCTTTTTTTATGGGCAAATGAAATGCCAAATTATACTGAGCAGGTGTCTGAGAAGAACCTCAATGACTCAGTAAGAGGCAACCCATCCAAGGAATGAATGTTTTTTGTTTTGGGTTTTTTTTTCACAAAAAGACCCGAAGCATTGTCAGTTAACAGTTTGCATGGTGTTTCATTTATCACATAAAGTATGTTAAGAACTGAATCTATTTTGTATTCCCAGCTGGTTCAAAAGAGGCAGCAGTGAAAGACTGGTAGCAGCTCACACCCATACGATTGGAAAAACTATTATCCCTGTTAAGCCCTGCTGAGCCATCGTTCCAGATCAAACATGAATGAAAAAAAAAAAACCTGTTTTTATTATTCTGTTATCAGTCAATGAAAAATCAAGCGCAAAGTATTTACCAATAAAACCTTCTAAGCTGACACCGGATCAACAAACATTTTATATCAGAGCCAAACAGCAAAAACTTACCTTCTCACCAGTTGGTCCATTAGGGCCTGCATCTCCTGGAAGACCTGACCGACCCTTTGGCCCCTCAGGACCATCTTCTCCCCGGGGTCCTGCTGGTCCAAGTTCACCCTGGGAAGCATCACAGGCATGAAAGAAACATTTCATCACTGCTCTACATTTCTCCCTGCTGTCAATTAACCCCATGTGCTTTTCTTGTAATTCAGTCATGTTTATGCTGAGTTTGACACATTAGAAACCTGTTTTCACATCAAATATAACACATTTTATATGAATGATTCTGAAAACAGTTTTGTTTAAATCATGCAGGTTTACAACCACCTTCCATAGAAATGTCCTTTCACATATATGTGGGTTCGCATTGACCTTGACTTTTGCCCCATATGTGAACAAATTCTCCATAGTTTACTGATAACAGCAGTGCAGTTCATTAACTAATATACTGTCATGCAACTCACTGTTTATCTTATGTCCTTTGCAGTAATATAAAGTATATCAGATAATCAGGGCACAGCATCCTGATACATTTAAATATCCATTTCAGTGTCACCTAGACAAATGATTCTTGTTCAGTCAACCAGTCTATCCAATTGGAGTAATTCAAACCACTTTTGTAAAACTCTGGTGAGTGTAAAGTTGCTTAAAGAATCAAGTCAAGCTATTTTCCCTTGCTCTCTGGCCCTCAAAGCAGTTAGTGATCCTATTATTGCTTCTCTTGGTGAGTGTTCTTCGCTTCTAGGAGGACACCTATTAAATGACAGAGTACAAATTCGCTCTGACAACCAGTCGCTGCAGCAGAGACCCAGTAGCGTGTGAAAGGTATCTAGTTAAAGGCTTGTGTTGCACAAGCAAGCATGCATGCGCACGCACACGCCCGCTCTCAAGTGCACATAAAACAGCATCAAGCAAACTGTACTTGACTAACACTTGCTAGCTCATCAAAGACAACACTTTAAATTGAGCACTCACACATACACACACTTTTCATAAGGATGCTTAAAAATGAGTCATTTAGATTCTAGTCCATGTGTGTCTCCTCCAGAGCAGAGGCCTTCTCAAATCTTTGCTTTCATCTGGATTTGCTACATCTCTGGAGGAAAACAGGCTGAAGCCCCGTGTCTCACTCTAGGGTTTGAAGGGGTTTAAAGTGCCATTGATTTCCCGTTCCTTTCTGCTCTGAGCTATAGAGACAGCGCGGTCAGGGATTGCAGGTTTTGATGTTTGAAGTATTGGATGATGCATGCTATGTTTCTCACTGTAAAAGATGGTTTTCCTGTGACTTGACAGTGTAAATCCCTAATGTGGTTTGGGAGAGTGAGGTTGTTCCTGGGTGCACCTGTCAAATTTTTGCTTTTTCTCCTAAGCTCGATGAAGTTAAGACTGACTGGAGAGTGGCATAAGGGAAAGCAAAGGAACTGGAACCGGCTCACGTCCACATGTACGTGCACACACCAACTCCTGGCAATAGGAGCAGCACCTTATGTTTACTCATTACACACAATTCCACAGTAGTCACGGAGGCTTAGACCAAAAGGGGCTAATGTAATAGGAGTGTTTGGTACTTTCACTTATTTTTTGGTAAAGGTCACCCCAAACAGAAGTGTTCGGTACAATACAAACAAGAAGACTTACCCTGTCACCCTTGATACCCATATCTCCCTTAAAGCCAGGGAAGCCGTCTTCTCCCTTTCGAAAAAAAAAAAGAATAAGAATAATAAGAGGAAGTAGAAGTAGAGTGAGAGGTGCAAATGCTAATGAAGGAGGAAATTTGGATACTACAGATGTTGAAAGGGTTTATGTGATTCAGGCACAGACACACACACAGACAAACACTCACCCTCTCTCACACACACACACACACACACACACACACACACACACACACACACACACACACACACACATAGATGTGGTCTTTTCAAGATCCCCTGTTGCCATAGAAACTCTTGATCGCCTTTTTCTACTGTACCACTGAAATTCAGATGAGTTTAACAGCATTTCATTGTGATTATTATTAACGGAACACTTGAAATATTTTATCAGCAGCACTACCAGCCTCAACACCACCGCCGCGCTGATGTTTAAGTTCATTTTAATCCATATAATACAGTTTCAGGTTCGGAAACCTCCCTTTGACAGACTGCAAAAATATGAACTCTTACCTTTTCTCCCTTATTTCCTTTAAGACCACGCACTCCATCAGCTCCCTGTAAACCAAGAACAGGCAGGAATTAAAGGCCAGTGGGGCGCCTAATGGATAATGGTGAAGTACTGAATGGTAGAACATTCAGTCCGAACGTGTTCCAGCAAATTACAGCTTTCCAAAATAGAGCTGCCAATCAGAAAAGTCTCTATTTTAACTGATATTTTAAAAACCTATGCTATTGCTGCCGTTTGGTTTGTGTGAGTTTTTTTATGTTAAGAATATACAGTGGCTTCTAAACTTTTTAAAACTTTTTTTTTTTTTAATTTGACCACTTTCCCTGAGAAAGCAGAAGCTCCAGGGCAGACTTCAGCCATGTACAGAAACAGACAGACTGACAGCTGAAAGTCAAGCCACTGTGTGATCTCCTGTCTCAGAGGAAGCTTTAATGATTGGGATCAGTCAGAACTGCTCGGTGAGAATTTTTGAAGGGACCTCTTTTGTCTAGGGTTTAGGTCTGGGTTATCAGCTGCTAATGACACCAAACAAGAGAAGGGTTTCATGCCTTGAGCTTCCGCAACTCACCTCAGCATCACCTTAAGGGAGCTAAGTGATTTAAGAAGTGATACGAGGATGTTCTTCTGTTAATCTCTCTATCAGTCTGCATTTTTTGTCTATAAAATATCAACATGAGCCAAAGCACAGAGCACTGCTTTTAATATGTTCAAACTGCATCTATTTAGGCATCTATTATAGAAACCTTGAAAATAACAATTTTTCAGGAGCACATTAATAAGATAATGGGCAACTGTTGGCCCATAACCATGGTTAATTACAAGGCACTGCTATCTAATGATATTACAAATTAATTTCTAACTTTAATCCACTCACCTTCACGCCTCGAGGCCCAGGATAACCAATGGGTCCTTGAGGGCCAGCAGGGCCCTGCAGAGATAGATGTTTGGTGAGAATTTGTAGCACATGCACAAATAGGGTATTCATATTGAATGCTAATATCAGCCACATTTATGCAAGATGTTTTATGCAAATATGCTTAAATTAGGACAAAGGGAGGGGAATGAAACTCAGAAAAGTGCACATAAATTAAAGAAAGAACACATGCAAGTTCCAAGACTAAGAAGCGGAAAAAGAAATTAAATTTACCATGTGCCCTTTCTCTCCAGTAGGCCCCTCCTTTCCAGGGTGACCCTGTGAATTATTAAGAGAAATAATATTGCATCTCATTTCTGAATAATTACCATCATAAATACTACAACACCCCTATAAATGAGAGATTAAGTTGTAAAACTATTGGAGGACGTATCAAACTGGAAAATTGAAATAAGAGCTTTTACAGTTCAATCTCATTTGGGATTTTATCTTTAATGCACACTATTACAGAAGCACTATAGGCTATTATTGGGCTCTAAAAGCCAAGACTGCCTGCAGGGAGTGCTCTATAGTTGCATATACTCCACATCCATGTTCTCACACACACACACACAAATGCACATATGTATGTCCATGGGAGGAAAAGGAGATTGGAAGGAAATTGATTGCTTTCTGGTGAGACAAAGGACCTGTGCAAATCCTCTGATGGGTTATTTATTAACATTAGAGAAGATGGAGAAGGAAATAGATACAAGCGAGAACAGAAATGAGGGGCAGAGAGGGAGCATGTAGAGACCAAGACTTGAATGCTGCAGTTGATGGAAGTTGTAACAGATGGATGAATAAAAAAAAAAAAACACAGTGTGTAGATGTGAAAAAGCTATTCCACTCCAAAAAGAATGGACCATTAAAGGACCAGAACACATTATGTGGCGTTTGCTCCACTCGTTTTCCACTCTCTTTCCCAAATACTCTCCTTTTTCAGCATCTCCCTGCCACCCAAGTTATTCATATTTCACAGCGTTTCTTGTTTCCTTCTCTCTTAGGTGCCACCTGGCTCCTCTAAAGACACATCTGCCATTAGCACAGGTGTCTTCTGCAGTGTGTGCAGAGATGGAGGAGAAAATGTTGCTGTCTATATATGCACACATTTTGCATATATACAAGTGTGTGGGCAGGTTTTTCAACAGTTCCACAGCTGTGATATTATGGTGCATCATACATATGTTTTATTCACATAATTACTAGAGTATGATCTAAATGTGTTAAGGGGTTTTGGCGCACTAAAATAATTAAAAAAACAGCTATGAAAACAGTATTTTTCATTGTTATTAATTATAGTGAAACATAATTTGGATTAGCATCAAGACATGTAATAGGACAACTCTTTTCTCCATTCAGCGTTTGTGTGTGCTGGTCATAAACTCACTGGTGGACCATCAGCTCCTGGCATTCCTGGCAGACCTGGTTTTCCAGTTGGTCCCTAAACAGAAGACAAAGACAATATGTAAGGGAAAATAAGAGAACTCAACACAGGACATTTATTTGCCTGAGGTCCAGTTTCTAAGACTTCAAAGTCTGTAAAAATGTCAGTATGGATTAAAGAAAATACATTTTATACTCTCATAAACCTCTTTTTCAAAATTGTTGCCCAGTTTTGTTAAAATATGCAAAGCTCAAAACGTCAAAAATGGACAATTTTGTGGACGGTTTTGTGTGAAATGTTTGGAGTGATGTATTGACTGCAGTATTTGAAGACTGCTTACACAAGACTATTTACATCCATATTAAATCAACTTGAGCCAGTCTGTGCCTTTTTGAATCAGTGTCAGTCTGATAATCATCACTTTTTTCAGCCAACATTCTC
This sequence comes from Ostorhinchus cyanosoma, assembly GCA_029814465.1. Taxonomy (NCBI): domain Eukaryota; kingdom Metazoa; phylum Chordata; class Actinopteri; order Kurtiformes; family Apogonidae; genus Ostorhinchus; species Ostorhinchus cyanosoma. The sequence goes on along the minus strand of JAPTYQ010000005.1, from coordinate 31,625,917 downwards.
AAATAAATGATGAACTTTCCTTTTTATTTTCTCCTATTATATTATATTCCTCCTATTACGTTTTATTTGTAATCCGGGAGATAAAATGCTTACGCTATTCACTCACAACTTCAAACCGTTTGATAATAACCTGAATAACCACCATATAAACTGGCAAATGTGATTTATTTGAAACTGGATTAAACTGTATCAGGATTAAAATCTGTACTGTCTATTATTTGGTCTTACGTTGCGGATGGGGACTTGTTTGCATAAAAGTGAGATAAGCATTTGGAGCTGAATAAGATAGTACCTTTCAGCTTATGCAAATCAATGAGACAATTTCCTACAGTGTTATAGATTTTGGGACTGTATTTATTAACATTTTATCAAGTTGGCAGTTTTTCGAGTGGAAGGAAGGAATGAGTGCTTTTTAATATTCATGTGTGATCATGAGAAATCTTACCTTCTCTCCTGGGGGTCCGATAGCTCCTTGTGGCCCTGGAAGTCCCTGTGGCGGAATCATAAATAACTCATAATATTGTTCTTGATGGATTTGAGAAGATCTAATGTCACCTAACCTGTCCATGACTAACCTGAGCACCTGGGTTTCCTTGCTGTCCAGGAGGTCCGGGCTCTCCTTGAGGTCCCTAAACAAAAATTATTCAGATTCAGACTACTTTATTAATTAAATTAAAGGGTAATTCAGTTCAGTTACTCTGCCTTATTGAACATCCAAACATTTAGGAAACAAATAAACAAATGCAAAACATTCATGGCTGCATATGACAGCCACATACACATTCAACTGTCAGTACTCGTAGAACAGTAACCGGGCAATAAATAAATTCAACAGTGAAATGACTAAGACGCTAAAAAAAAAAAATTAAAACACAACTAATAGCAAATCAAATCATCTTCAGTCACTTCCCAGTATTTAGAAGCCTGATCACTGAGGGAATAAATGAGTTGGAATAACTGTTTTTTTAAACAAATTAGCATAATAAATTAAGCAATACATGATAATTAGGAAGGATTTGTTACCACAAATAGCCCATTTGCTCTAAAAACCTATAAATTGAAAGGCTAATCTGTTTTAATATTTCCTTATACCCAAAAAAGGTCCACAGAAAATAACGCAATATCTCAAGGCAAAATCTGCAAAAGCAAACATAAATTAAACTTTTTCACACCTGCCTAATAAAGGAAACTGCTGAAGCTCAACAAGACTGTTTCTCAGCTAACTACCAATCAATTATTCTCCCCACATCCAAGAGCCTGGGTAAGCTGTTGATTTCTACCTAGTTGGAACATTCCCAACAGATCAGACAGGAACTTTCAGCAAGGCGTTCTCTCATTACAGCTCGGCTCTACCAGAAATTGACCTGGAATGATACAACCGGCCATAGTGGACTGCTCAAATGGATCCAAACACAATCTATTCTTCATTATCTTTTAAGTATCTTCTGACTGTACTGGAGTGTCTATGGTGCGAGCAGAGTGGTTAGTGAAACAGTATTGTGATAACTGAAAAAGACCTAAATCGAGGAAGCGGTTGTAACCAGAGACTGATAATCCAGAGGTTATATAATAGCATAATCAATTCTAGCATCACTTACGATGTTTCCTTTGGGTCCAGGGTGGCCATCCATTCCAGTAACACCCTATAGTAGATTAGAACACAAAACCAAAGTAAGAAACTTACTGAATCTGATGAAAATGTCATGTGAACTTTCAGTTTTGTTGAAAGACTCGTACAACTTCATAAAAGTGCATCCCTGTTTAGTAAATGTGATCTGACTTTTTCATCTGTATCGTATAAATTTGAATGCATGATTTATTGCATTTGGGATCCCTACATCATGTACAGGGATGTCAGTTCAGAATAAGCTACATGATTGATGCCCTGTCCATGTAAAATTAAATCTGTTGAAACAATATAAACATTAGGGTTATGCTGTGCTCTGCTGTACATATTTGTCTGAAATGCTGAAGTTAAATTCAATAACATGCTAGTCTTTGTGTATACTGTCTGAAATATATTGAGTTTTATATTTCCCTGTGGGTGTTGTTTGCAGTGTCTTTTGTTCTTATTGCCTCTGAGATTGTAAAAAATGGATTCAGCTCCCTAAACAGTAAATCTATGATAGCAGCGTGCATATGAGAAGGTGAAAGGAGAGTTTGCTGACTCACAGGGGGTCCAGGAGGTCCCTGAGGTCCTTTTGGTCCCAGCAAACCACGAGGCCCCTGGAAAAGAAGGTAAATTAGATTTAGAATAATATCATACCTGTGAGAGGACTGATGAATTATTAAATGTGTTCAGTTAAATCAAGTTACAAAATTACACTTCAGCCTGACTTCGAAAATGTCCTTGAGGATATTCTATAGAGTCAGAGGGAAAGCTTAAAACCCTGTTCTTTTTTTTTTTTTTTTTTTTTTTTACTACTCATTCATTTCCTACAGCTATGCCTATCAAAGAATGCTTTGAATTTCAGTGCTTTGCCTCTCAGTTAGAGTTACCTAACAAAATGTATTGTTCTGTCACTATGAATTCAAACCAATGCAGCACACCCTGGTGGACAAAGCCAGTCATAACAAGAGATACCAAGGGTTTGCCGATGGTTTCCCCTCTCTGTCTTTTTCATTTCCCACGAGGAATATCGTGCCTGAGAAAGGGGAAGGCGATTATAACAAGCCTGGTGTAAGCTGCCTGCAGTCACCTCCAAAGATTCTATTGTACTGATGAGGCAGCCTGATCAACATCCACATTCCATCAGTGTAGTCCTTAAAAATCACAGTCCATATGAATATGAACAGAAGCTGGAGTCGGCAGATGATGTATGGTATCATCAGACCTTCCAATTGTTCTCTAACTCAATGGCATAAAGAGAGCAGGCCCTGAGCTCTTAGCTTTATCATATAATCTTTCAGTATAAGATGGAATGGTAATACATGTGATCACTCACTGGTTCACCAGGAAGTCCCCTGGGTCCGATCTCTCCATCATCTCCCTGGGAAAGAGAGAGAATGGGTCAGGATGGAACAGACAGTGAATGATAATGGAGGAGAGGGTGAGGATGTGTGAGTCGGCGGGAGGACATGATAATAGGAAGGAACAAAGAAATAGTAGGAAAAGAAGGGATCAGGTTGCATCAGCTGTGGGTAATGAGGATGGAGAGGAAGATTAGAAACAGATAAAGGTGCACAGAGATCCAAAATATTAATGAGAAAACTGAGAAAGAGGACAGAAAGAGCAGGTGTTGGAGACTCAGGTGAGGAAAAAATGGTGAGTTTGGTCAAAGGAAGAAATTTAGGAGAATTTTCTGTCTTTCGGCAAGTTTACACTTCTTTATATTTACATTCTATCGACTATGAGAGAAAAAATAGGAGAAAGACTGATATGTATTTATAATTTTAAGTGTTACCCTCTCTCCATCCTCTCCTGGTCCACCAGGAGGTCCAGAAGGACCTGGTTCACCCTGTAAAAACAAAAATTCATATTTAATAGTTGTTCAACACAAGCCTAACATACAGGTGTACAATTATGAACACACACGTCTTAAATGTCACCAACACTTACTCTGTGTCCTTTTTCACCTGGAAGTCCAGCAAGACCATCAAACCCTCTGTCTCCCTGAAAAGACACAAAAAGAACTTTTGAGAGTCTGAAAATGAATTGAAGTAAATAGGGTGCATTAAATTAAGATACAGTAATGCAGTTTTGAATGATGACTGTTGTCCATAGTTATGATGCACGGGGTACCTTAGGTCCAGATTGTCCAGGCATGCCTCTGGCACCATCGGCTCCAGAACGACCCTGTACGTGTATACAGAAATACCCTCAAAATATATACAGGATGAATATTAACATGGAATTAAGGTCATGTGAAATCTGAAAATGTAGATAAACTCGCCGGAACGAGTTTTTAGGTGAATCCTCTGCAGCTGTGAACTGTGTGAAAAGCTTACCCGTCTGCCAGGCTTTCCAGGTGGTCCAGAAGACCCCAAAGGTCCACGGGGTCCCTGAAACAAAAAACACTCAAATTAAATATCACTGTTTTCATGTTTTATGGATTTGAAATGATCTGAAAACATCAGTAGTTTAGACCATACATCAATTTTTTTATCATTATTGTCAAGTCAGCTTGTACATAGCATGTTATTATGTTTTTAAGGATACTTTTTAAAAATAGAAATGGGCATTTCATGATCCTGTACCTGAGGTCCTGCTTCTCCAGACTCTCCCTTCAGTCCCGGTACACCAGGAGGACCCTAAGGAGGGAGAAAAGTTTCAGGATGCATCTCAAATGCGATGGATTTTAATCAATACAAGCTTTATTTGTTGTATTCTGTAAGACAATAACTGCCTATCACATTTTTGTCATAAAATTTCTATTGTCTTGGATGTGAGTTATTGTGTACATCATACCAGTAGACCGGGTCTGCCAGTCAAACCCATCGGACCTGTAGGGCCACGCATCGCCAGCTGAACACAAGAGGAAAAACAATTAGAAATAAGATAATATAAACAAAACATAGAAGCTATAAAACCTGGAAAATTAAACTAAGGCCATAAATGTATCCGGTATATGATTAAATATTTCATACAGGCAGTCATTTGTGTCTTCCTTTATTGATATAATAATTAGATGTGTAATAAGTTTGACGGGTGCTTTAGAGACCAAGAGACACACAGAACAACGCAACAGGTTTAATATGAAATAGAAAAAAAGAGGAGGGCGTTCAAACTGAAAGTATTACAATGAATTAAAACATGTCAATATCTAATAATAAACATATGAACAGGAAAAGCAAGGGGTGATGAGTACAAGACAGAGACTAAAATAATTATTCTGTGAACTATTACCCTAGCTTGCTGCATGATGGCTTGCATCTGGGCTTCCTGTGCTGACACAGCAGGTCCCTTCTGTCCAGAGTCACCTCCAGCGCTGAATCTGAACTGTGGAGGGAACCACAGATTGATGAGATTCCACTGTGGAAAACACTATACGAACACACATTTGTCAATGGCAAAGAATAAAAACTCATTGCTGTGAGAAAAACACAATTGCCTAAATCCTATATTACAAAGCAAAAATAAATATTCCTGTTTGAATGTTAAAACCTATTCTCAAATCTCAGATCTCATCACAACAGCAACATGTTCCAATCTTGACACAATGCAACAGATGCTGTGCTAAACTGAGCTTGAGCCGTCAGCTGCCAAACCAACACCATCACACGCCTCTCGCAGGCTATGAGCTTCAAATTCTACTGGCACCTGGTGGTGATGAGCTGGCATTGCAGCAAAAGTGAAAATTCATGCTTCTGGTTCAACATGGATGTGCTTGACATCTTGATATTGAGTTGGGTAACACAGCACAGACCTGAAGAGGCTGACGGTTGGTTGGTTTACAGAAACACAGCAACACAACAATAAGATACAATATTTCACCATCATAGAGACTTTGTAACCAAGGACTAAAATACAAACAGTGGATTCAGAACATCTCATATAGATCTCATATAGCAAATATGACTAACAACAATGATTGTGCAAAAGCAACAATTTGTTTTATGTGACTTTCTCCTGAGATTGATTAAATACTGGCTCTTCTCTTCACTATCTTAGTCATGATCAAATAAATTCAGCTATTTCTTTTTTTCTGAGCGTCACTGGGTCTGTCTTTGATTCTTTTGCCTCTTCAATTTTTCATGCTTTTTGTCCTTCCTTCTCCAGCAGTCAGTTCCCTTACTGACACTCCTCTGCATAAACCTTGAACAAAATGTTCTGCTACATCACACTATTGACAAGCAAAGCAGAACCACAGAAAAAAAGAACACTGTGATGGGAACTACGTAATCTTTTAACACAAGCTCAAATGATGGGAGAAGAGACTGTGTGCAGAAAATAGAGTGACAGAATGTAACTGGGCAATGTTGGAGCAGTAAATTTATGATTTTCATAATTTCCACACATAAGTACTGCCAACCTACAGCTTCTGGTAAACCAGGGTTGAAACAACAATGCATGTTTTTATTAATCTTGGAGGTTGAGGATCAGATTTCAAGTCAAGCTGTCTACCAGTGAACACATTAGAACAACCTGAGTTCCTGTCCAGACAGAGCTTGCCACATATCTCACCCAGACAGCTCTATGGATCTCTGAAACAACACATCTGTATAATTAATCAGGCCTAAAAGCAGTAGCATCAGACATCTACCAAGTACAAGGACAAAAAAAGTAAAAAGGTAAACAGCAATTGAATGGCTGTGTAAGTTCTCTTAAATCATTTGAAGCTACAGAGAGAACAGCCAGTCTCTAACACCAGAGACTTCCTTTAAGATCATCATGTTACAGAGAAACTGTCCTAAAAGGTGTAGATCTGGTTCTATGGAGTCAAAACAAAGAGGTGGTCGAGTAGTAGTAGGGCTTGTCTTGATTATTGAAAAGCTAAACATGTATAGTAGAAATGAAACAAACTTATGATGGACTGTTCCACCAAAGGATAGTCACAAAGGAAACTCCCTACATTCCACTGGCGTGCGTAAAGCTACGAGCTATTGATAAAACATGACAAGATTCATCACAGTTGGCTCTTAACAACGCTAAAAAAAGGACTCGAAGGCACATGGAAATGTTTTGGCACTTGACAACAGCGTTCTATTTAGCTATTTTTAATTCTATTTTTAACAGCTGTAATTTACTTACAGGCAGCATCAGAACCGTTCCAGGGGGGCCCGGCAGACCATCAGCACCAGGAAGACCAGGACGACCTGGAGGACCCTGGGAGAGACAACACACAAGAGTACATGAACCCAAACAGGAATGAAGGTCAGTTTCTGTATTGCTATCACTCTAACAATATATAAATGTAGTTCTACTCACCCTCTCTCCAGAATCTCCAGGGCTGCCCGGTGGGCCAGAAGCACCTGGGGGTCCAGGGAGACCCTATTTTAAGCAAAAGATCTTATTTGACTTATACATATACATGAAAACACAAAAACATTCATATTTTTTTGACTAAATGCTCTCGCGTTTAGTTTGCAAAATGGTGACACATGAGAGAAAGGAATGCATGAGTCAATACGGCACAGCTTGTTGAGTTGTAAATCCTTTGTGAGGTGCTCTTTATTTGTCTATAGCTCAGTACTTGAATGGCTGGTCTCTATGGCACTCCATCTGCAGGGCGTCAAGAGCAACTGTGTCTGAAAAAAATCTTCCCTAAATAAATAATTTAGTTCTTTAACATCTGGGCAAGTCTACATCTCCTCAGGGGAAATCTTTTGGCGACTCCCTTCGCATTACTAATCAGGCAGTGAGGGATTTTTCACAGAAGGTTCAACCAATATCTCACATTTTCCTGTCCTAAGGATGTAGGAAAGATATAGCGTTTTGTAAGTATGTGAGGCCAAATCTATCAGTTAAATATTTAAATCAACAGAGACAGACTCTATACAGATTAAAGAAAAAGTTTCTAACGAGGAGGAACAGAGTTAAAAAGAGGACAAGGTAAAGAACCAAAAAAAAAAAAAAAGGAAAGGAAGGAGAGAACGACAGTGGATCTGAGATGGATGGACTTACTGTTGGCCCTTCAGGCCCAGGAGGACCCTCTACCAGCATTCCCTAAAAAACAAAAACACAAAAATCAGTAAATACCACAACAGTCCCCACAACTATGCTGTTCCATGTGTGTGTGCAATGATCACGATTAAGGATGCTGAAGGAATATAAGAATGCATCCAATCACACCTGCATATCAACTTTCCATCCCAAACTCTTTGCTTATTTAATTTGGTCATTTCAGTTTACTGGATATTATGCAGAACTAACTCTGAGAAGCAAAGGAAAAAAAGCCCTTAGGTGCTGTCCTACATGGATAAATTAAAGGAAGTGTGAATTAAATTAAAGGAGTAATTGATTTATTTCACATCTCACACCATGAACGCAACACACAATGATTTCACATATTGATGTTCTGGAATCGCTTTATTAAAACCTTAAAAAATGCCCCTCTACTATACGCAGCATCCCAATAGACTAAAATCTCTGTTCTGTTAGAGCTTACAGATGCATGGTTGCAGCTCTGTAGCCACTGAGATATTGCTTTGTTTGTTTTTTCTTGTGGTAATATTTTGGCTTACTGCTTTGTTATGAGGACAGAAACCCATATATTATCCAAATGTATTTGAATTACGTGAGCTCAGCAGTTTTCCATCAACCCCCAAGCACTACCTTCTGAGTGTTTCCAGCATAAAATGACATCAAGTGATCTGTGACATTCCCCAGGTTATGCCTATGCTTTGCCTGCAGGGTGTGTGATGGTAACAGGGTTAGACCTTTTGAAAAACCTCGAAAATACCAACCCCTTTATGTTTGTTAATGACAACACAATGTAAGCTCTGAGGGATGCAGACTTGATTTTTGCAAGTTTTATATGTGTCAACACACTGGGTGGTAATGCATGCTCCGAGTGGTTGGTAGTATGTCATGGAAAATGCTTACATACACACATTACAGTCATCTAGGAAGTAGACAGACACACATTCCTTTAACGCTCTCACACATAAACATGGAGACAGTCACTGAAGGGTGTATACTAAATGACGCTGTTTGAAGTGAAACAGCTGTAATTATATCAGACGTACAGTTCCACCAAGATTCTGTCTCTAATTCATCTTGTAAAACATGCATGTGCTGTGATATATATGACGATGGTGATACCAACAGTTTGTATGATAAATATATGATTAAGGACAAACTGTTTATGTTTGTTTTTGGCACGGAGGTAGAAAAGGATTTGAGAGATTTCTTATTCGCTTTAGCTCTGCTTGCATTCCCTCCCTCCATCCCATCCCTGTGTTTACACACTACCCACACTGTGTTTATAGATTATTGACAATTCCTGCATGGCCATTCTCCAAATGTTTATGCTGCAGTTCTGATGACCAGCCAGAAGCACAGCATTGCCCAAGTATACTGCAAGAAAGCTTTGGCTGCCTAAATGTGTGCGTTGGGTTTGGGTTTGGAAGAGATGGGTGGACTGTGTTTAGATGTGGCTCATACATACATACTCTCAGACCCAAACATACGCACATGTGCACACGGGCTCATGCAGCTTGCATCTGCTACTCAAGTATGTCTTTGAAGGACTAATACTCACAGGCTCAATAACAGCAGGCTCTCCCTTCTGTCCCTTCTCGCCACGAGCGCCATCGACCTACACACAGACAAAACATGATCAGGCCCTTCGTCCTCCTCACTGTTATCCTGTCTTCAGTGACATTAGAGTGTAATGATTCTCAAAATACCCAACTTAGACCAGACAATGATTTCTGAGACAGGGTTAAGTTCGTATTTCATTTATTGGTGAATAGGCTCTAGGGTTTAATGAATCAGCTACTATTTGTTATAACAAATAGTAGATCCTTTCATCTATTATCTTTTTCCAATATTTTTGTTGGTTCAGTGGCAATTATATATACAACCACAAAAGAAAGTAAAAGTGTAGGTATAAGTATACGTATAAGAATCAGTGTAAGTAGAAGTATAAATGTAAGTATGAGGCTAAAACAATGGACTTCAGTATATTATTGGAAATGGGGCTTTGTTTTGAGGACCATTAAAACTCTACTCATCTGAGCACAAAACACCTTTGATTGTTTTAATATTTTAATGCATGAACCATGTGTCTGTATTGTTTTACTCTATTTATAGTCTTTTACTTATATTCTGTTTCATGATTATGCACAGCACTCTGGGGCAGTAGTGTATGTTTTTAAATGTGCTATATAAATAAATAAATAAATAAATAAACCTAGACTCCATTCATTCTCACCTGTCCATAATATTCATCTTTCGCAGCAGGCAGCACTTTTTCTATGTCTCCATATTCCAGGTCTGGGTAGGTTCCATATACGTCTACGTCACCATAGTCGGTGATGTCTGACTCATTGAATACATCCAGATCTGTGTAGTCTCCATCACCGTCTACACCCAGGCCAGTTTCGGTGGTAACAGATCCACCGGTTCTGGTACCAGCGCTAGCTGAGCCACCCCCAGTGGTTGAAGAACTTCCCACAGATACAGAACCACCTCCAGTAGAACCGCCTCCAATGGTGATGGTAGAACTACTGCTGCTGCTGCTGCTGCCGCCGCCACCACTGTCTCCTCCGCTAATGTGGACAGTACTGCTGCTACTGCTGCCACCTCCACCAGTGGTATAATGGCTATCCACCCCATAATCATATCCATCGCCATAGTCATCATAAGAACTTCCAACCTGTAAAAAATACAGAGAAAGTGAAACAAAATCAGAGAGAAATATAGGATTTAAGAACGCAAAAACGTAATCCAAGCAGCATAACGTAAAAGTTAAATTACATCTATAACGTTGTGTGTTTGTAGTTAATGGTGATGTAGTTAGTTCCTATGGTAACAAACTAAAAAAAACATGAGCGTTCAACAAAGTTCAGTGTCAGACAGGATTTGTTTCCCCCATGTGGATTACAGCAAAGTCCCTAATTATGTTTTTGCTAAAGCAGATAGCTTATTTTTCCTACAAATTAGTAAATGTGAGTAACCATCTACAATAAATAACTCGTCACACTCATTATTAGTGTCATTTATGTCAACCCACTGATGTTTTATTGGTGGTGAATGTGACTGTTCCTCCTCCAGCGGAGATGACGCTCCTTTCGATTCCGGTCCCTGCGTCCAAGTCTACCTTTCCCCCGGCACCCAGGTCAATGTCGCCACCTGTGCCAACGCTAGTGATGGTTACACGTCGGGAGGTGTCGCCATCAGGGGCGGCTGTAGATTCATCATAGTAGGTCTCGTAGTTGTCGTAGCCGTCATAGTTGCTATAAGGGCTGGTCTCCTCCCCGTAGGCATCCCCTCCACCTGCAGCTGTACCTGAAGAGCTTGAAGAGCTGCTGGATGAGCCAGAAGATGAGCTTGTGGAGACTGATGTCACCACTTTACCTTCAGTAGAACCTCTCACAGCTTCCTCTGCTGTGGTCCCTACCCTATCTGCATCCGTTACCTGTAAAGTGCGGAGTATAATGTTATTCATAAAGCATGTTGACAGTGCTGATCTGCAGGATTTTTTCAAACAAGAATCACCTCAATCACTTAATGGGGAAGGTAAAAAAAATATGTGCATTCGTGTTAGACTACCTTGGAGTCATATGGCTTCCCATCCACATCATCATAGTAAGGATATTCATAATAGTAGTTGTCCTCCTCTGTGTTCTAAAGCAGAGAAATATTGCATTAACAGAGAGAGAGAGTAAGACATAGAGAGAGACAATAACTATCAGTTTCTAAAAACAGTTTTTAAATATGAACTACAGCTCTGTTGCTGCTGGGTTGAGCTGATATATTTGCAACATACCGGTCATCGATCAGAAGCACAGAGGAATGCTTTCTATTCATGGAAGCCTCATGCTGTATCTCCCTGTTGCAACTTGTTACAACTGAATGACAAATTACTTTTCTACGGCTTTCTAAATGAATCTGTCACACATCTTTAAAACGGGTCAAGTTCTCCATGTAGCCTCCAGGCAAACTGATAGGCCTCAGGGCACGGAAAGGTCAGAAGAATAGCTTCCTGTCTATCTTGTGCTACCTCTCTGACACAGTTATAATTAGCATGCACAGTGTGTATTAGCATTCAGTATGGAAAACTGCACAGTGCTGCACAGGCTTAGGCAGGCACCACATCATTCCTGAACATTATTAACTAACCACATTGCCTGATAACCCTGTTCTTCCCAGTCAGCACTTTTCTCTGGCAGAGTGCAGTTTTCTTGCATAAGCCAAGAGGCTCTTTTCAGCACAAGATCCTACCGAGATCTGATTTGATTATTAGAAACAATTATGGATTAAGGGAAATCAGATTTCTTTAGTAAGGTCAGCCAAAAAACACTCTTTTGTTCATTTCACAAAGTTCCACAATGTAAAGAATTCTATGCAAATGCAAAATGATCAATAGTAACAAGATTGCATTGTGAATTCTGCATTATGAAATGTTATTTTTATGCAGAAAGTGTCAAAATTTAACAGAAGAAAAATGTCATAATACTCACATATTCATCTGTGATATTCATGTTGGGATCTTGATGCTGAGGCTGGTCAATGATTGGCACTTCACAATCTGGGCTATAGTGCTCACAGTAGTCATAGGCAGCACGATGGTCTGCTACAATCATTAGCTGCTGGATGTCTCCCTGGAAACCAGAAGACACAGGAAGTCATGAGATTCACTGAACACAGCTGGAAGTCATGTATGTAAATAAACATGTAAACCGTTAATAATGTCAGAAATAGCACTCTCGCACTTGGAAACCCGATGGAAAAAATGAAAGGATATAAACAAATAACAATGAGGGGGGACATCTGTGTGAAACATTATCTGGTTGCACAAATGGTGGTCCTGCATTTAGGTCAAGAATGAGGCATCTAAGGATGGCTGCAAACTTTGATTCAAGTTCAGTGGTGTTTGCATCACACTGAACACCAGAGTGAGACAAACAGTGTGGAGCCAGAGGAGGAAACATGGAAAAACTGATTTCATGTAGCTGCAGACACTGACACAAACAAACACAAATCGCAAGCTCTTACACCAGGGAAGTGTGTCTTACAGAAGATATATTATTTTAAGCAGCACTCCGTAAGCCCTGCTCCAGATCTGAATGGGACATGAATGATTTCGCCCTCAAGCTCATTGTGTAAGGTGAATGAATCTACTTAGCATGTGTGACATGATGAACATGAGCAGACTCGCAGCAGTTACCGATAGCTGACCTGAGTGATTGACTTACAGGGGTATATGTACATAAGGAGTCAAGGCGGGGGGTGGGACAGTAGCAGTAGAGACAGATTTACAGACAGAAAAACCTCACAAAACAGATGAACAGAAGAGACTGATAGAAAAAAAAGAGCGAGAAAGAACAAGACAGGAATAGAAAAGGCTCCGAAGGATCCCCAGGCTACATAGGGAGATGGGTGTGTGATGGCCACATGTTTTTGAACAGAATGCATATGGCACCGAAACACTGCATTGTATCAGCCCAGACATGTCCTGATAAAACTTCCAAATGCAGTGATGTCATTCCACATCAATACAGTCAACTTAGCTGATTGGTGTCTGTGTGAATTTTGTAGTGACACAACTATGGGAAAGAACCACCACAAAGGATATGTTTTTAATTACACCCGATTGCCAAAAAGTCTAAAATCCCTCAACATACGATTCCAGCTGAAATTCTCCAAGGATAGTTCTCTATTCTGACAAACATAAATGGGTTTCATTTGTGGTCTACCCAGTGACAGTTCACTGAGGAGGACCAATCATACTCCCCACTACACTTGAACATACCACACAGAACTCCCCGTCTTGGATCCTTTAATACCCCTTGCAAAATACTCCACGCAGATGATGTTCCCCACTCTGTCCTTGGCTTCTGTGATCACTAGAGTTTATGGTGGATGCAGGAAAACAAATCCCTGTCTCCAAGCCAGAAGGACTGGAGGAGACATTATGTAGCCCTCCAAGCTATAAACTCAATTCCAGGGAAATTTTGAAACTGCTACCACTGAACTAGGATTCGTTAGGAAGCTAGATTTGGTATCGGTTTGTCTAACTTATCTTGGCAAGACTGTGTGTCACAGCTGCACTGAAAGGGGATGATGGGAATTCAGTGTTTGAAATGAGGTCACATTCAATGAGGAATAAGCCCTTTGTACAACAAAACAGCCATGCAGTCTGGAGCATTGCAACTGCTTTCCTATTCACATGCCATTCTTCTGATTTTCTTTTTCTTTAACCCTATTCTCTGTGTTTCCATCTCCCTGAGCAGCAAGAGGAATGTCAGCAGAGATCCTGACCACAAGTGGTGTGATGCTAACCCGACTTTATCAGAATGAGATGATTAATTGTGTACAGTAAACACTAATATGAGCATTGAGAACACTTTGTCAAAAAGTGTTAAGTGATGTGTGAAATGTATACAGAGAAAGAGGAGTGTGCGGACACTGAAAGAAAAAATGTGTTATTTTAAGAGTCTACTGAAGGTGGGAAAGCTGATGGATGAATTTGATTGTAGGAATTCTATAGACAATGGCATGTGGTAGAAAAAAATGCATGAAGAAAAGGCAGGACACGGACTTGAGATCACATTAAAATGGATGCCAAAAAGAGCATTTTCAACAGACTCTTACTTTAGTTTTTAGGAATAAATCAGCTGAAAATACACTGCCTCCTACATGTCTCGCCTTCAGGCAACATCATAAGAGTTAGTTTCAACACTTGGCTGCTCCTGAAATCAGTAAATTTGGAAAAATGACTTGAATTTAGATCTGATTTTTGAGAAATTATGGATTCACCCACTGTCAGCTGGGATAGTTTCCACCTCCTCTGCAAACCAAAGTACAAAGGATTAAGCGACTGCGGAAAATTAATGAATGTTTCATGTGTTACTCCCTAAAATATATGTTCATCCCATTTACTTTCTTTCGTCCTCCCTCGTGCAGTATTTCTACACTATTGAGAAAGGCCTACATCCTATGTGCATCGCCATGACAACTGCACACCTTTCAGAGTGAAACTACTGTCAAAGCCTTGATCCACCATGACAACCACTAAAGCTGATTTCCTTTCTTTGAGCCAGAGCTCCACTTTCCTCTGCATGTCAACTGACAGTCTGGTACCGATTGTTATATAAGCTAGTGCTTTACAGATGTAAGTACACAGTATATATGAATGTACTGTACTCCAGCTGTATGCTAATGCCAAATCTGTCATTAAATATTATGGCACTGAATTGGCAGCTCACAACAGAAACCCATGAGAACACATAGCTCGTATAAAGCATGAGATATTTACTTCATTAATGTATAAAGGGTAAATTTTTCTATCATCTCATGAGAGGAAACTGCGCTGCATCTTCTGCATTGCAAAGTCAGGGATTTGGGGTTTTGATTGGTTGACACAGACACTTAAATGTGGCATGAACAGGAATTTACAACTTACGAAAATCAACAGAAGCCGATAACACAGTGTAAACCAAAATATGCCACAGATGCATAATATACAGCATCACATGCACATTCAGACACATGCATATATCACCGGTCCCACACCCAAACACAGCACACCAAAAAACAAAACAGCAAAAAAAAAAAAAAAAAAAAAACTTAATGGGAATTAAAGCATCGCACCCAAAACCCAGCAGGAACGATAAAAGACATGCAATCATCTTTCCTATTTGAGAAGGGACACTGACATTTTTCATTCTCAAGCATCATGTGGCAGATCAGAGTGGTGCTTAAGGCAGAATTTTCAGACAATAACAGGGCTGCCGCTGTCAGCATCTCCCTGGACTCTGCTGAAATATGGCTCTGTTGCCGGCCAGTCCTCACCTCATGTCAATCCCTGGTGGAAAACCCATTGCCTGTGGCTGTGAGCAATGGCTGACCTCACTTCACATACTCTGTGTTATATGTCTATACGGTGAAGATGCATGCATGCACATACGAACGTGCACATGCATCAGTGAGAAATTACAGAACTAGTTTAGGATTATACTGCAGATAGACACCAAAATCCATCTCAATAGGTTATTATATTTATATTCTTCTCATGGTTCACTATTGTAGGAGTAAATATGTCACATTTACTACTTGGCTCTTCTGTGTAAATCTCACCCCTACAAATGAATCCCTGCTGGGTGTTCTGGTTGTGTCCAGGTGGGGGCAGGAGAGTGCTCTAGTGAACTCAGAGCCAAACATCTGTCTTCATCTGAACCTGACCCACAATCATGTAGGGTGGACTGAGTTCATTGTGTTCCCTCTTCTGAATTAAAGGATATGATGCATCTAATGAAATGCTATATTGGTAAAGTTTCAAAATCTTCACAACACAATATAAACTGACAATGCATCGAGAAATTAAGCAAATGAACAGCGCACATGTGCTTGTCGTCCTCCCTTCTCTTGTGCATGCAAATACTTCAAGCATGAGGTGATGGAACCCAACAAGGGTTTATTTGGATTAGAGTAAGGTCTTGAAGTGATGTCAGGAAACCCCCTACTGATCTATTTAAGGGGGGGGGGGGGTGTCTAGCGTCCCATTACAATTGCACTTCTTGGCTTAGAGCAGTTTAGCATGAAATAAACAACACAAACCAATGCTGTCTATTTCTTTCTATATCCCCTGGGAAACCTGATAATAGCCTATTTCTACCTTTTACACTCTGCAAAACACTCTGACAGCAGCTTAAAGATGAAAAACTGAATTAGAAAAGCTGAGTATTTCATCATTTTTCTGGTGTCAGTTGAGACAGAAAAAAAAATGGGTAGAAGGGCCCCCGCAAAAGAGGATAAGACTGTGGGAGGTCTGAGCTCTGGCTGCATTTTAAGGTGAACTACTCTCACAACATATTTACACAGTCACTCCTGAGCTCTGAGCCAGACCTTGGTCCCACTGCCAGCCCACACTGACACATTCGCAGTCCCAACGCCTGGGCATTCTCCAACCTGACCACAGAAACCAAACAACACACTGCAGAGGTCAGCCCACTGCACAGGAGCCATAAATCAGAATGGACACTCACACAAAAATGCACGGAAGCACCAAAAACTCACACCGATTACAGACACACAAACTGCATGTGGTCGTACCTGTATAGAAATATGCATGCAGACTCCTAAAAAGAAATTCCACACCTTCAGATTTACAGAATTAGACTCAAACCAGACATCAAGTAAAGCTTATACTTTCCCCTTCAGACTGCAGCTCGATCCCAGTGCTCAGAGCAGCTGCCAAGAGCAACAGGCCCGTCTGCCACCCCGTTTATGCACTACAAAACGCCTTAACTATTCCTTCACCTTATTTCCCCCATCCTCATTTTGAAGTGCTTCTAGCTCATCTCCATCTTCTCTGGATTTCAGCCCTAAATACACTCTGTTCTCTATAATATTTTAATTCCACGTCTCTGAGGACATATTCCTGTTGCCTGCTTTTTGGACCAGTGGAAACCCGAGTGCTTCGCCTTACCTAACAGACGTAGAAAAAGAGTGTTTGGCTTGGCCATTTGCTGAAATCTACATAAAAAAAACTGCTGAGGGCACACTTCAGGGCTTGCTGACACAGTAAAGAAATAACAGAGGGAATAAGTGGGCGAAAAAGACAAACATCTGACATGAGTTAGGGAAATTCTCTTAATTATCCATGGTGGAAACTTCATCTTCTTTGGGGCTACCGATGTCTACGTCCCATTCCACAGACTCTATGGAAGTAGTGTGTTCTGACACTCAGGCGTGACATATACCACAGATAAGACAATAATGATTTAGTATTGTAGATTTTCAGTTACTCTGTGTACTGGTATTTTTGTGCTTTATGACAGACTCCTGAGAGGTGTTTTCAGCTTCAATATGCAATAATTCATTGCCAATACTATTCATTGCCATCATTCTTCTCTTCAACTATTATTCATCCTTTCTCTGCCCGGAAAAATCTGGATTTTGTCTAGATCCAGCTGGAGCAGACGCTAGTTCTCACATGGATTTAAAAAGCCTTACAAATGAATCTCAAATGCATCATTTTCCCATTCGCTTCATTTTTATTTGTAGGGAAACTGCAGCTGCTGCTAAGCAGAGCAAAGCATGATGACAAGTGTAATTCACTAATTCTGTATGAGGAATCGACCTCCATAACTAATGTGAGCTGTTTGTTTTAATGAAGTTATATCTAGTCAGACCTTGGCAGTCTAATATCAGTATATCTTCAAACCATTATTTCCAAATCATAAACTTGTAGCCTATATTTTAATTTTTCTCAAGCCATCCTCTTCTCAAGCCTTATTTTCTTAATAAATATGCTGCTAACTGTCTTTCCTGATTTTTCAATTACTCCTATAATCTATTAAGCTTCTCACAACATTTATTAAAGACAACACTTTAATCCATCTCTAATAAGCAGAACTAGAAGTGTGCCCAAAGACTCAGATCTTCGCCAAAGTTAATGGTCCACTCTTCTTCTCAAACCAAAACGATTATTAAACCACAAACTAACCACAAATTATGAGTTACATTTTCCTCCTTTTTATCAGTTGCCATTGGTTAGTGTAAAAAAATTAAGTTAGCCTGCAGTTCTAAAATGTTAAAAAAAAGAAAAGGAAAATAATTCCAGTCTTAGACCCTTTTTTATGGCTCTTTTTTGTCCTTGGCCCATGCCCTACCCTTCCACAAAGTCTCCTGACAATTGTTGTAGTAGTTTTTGCACAATCCTGCAGATAGATAGATAGATAGATAGATAGATAGATAGATAGATAGATAGATAGATAGATAGATAGATAGATAGA